>PISW01000240.1:0-714037 GCA_004023785.1 Mungos mungo | reverse complement strand
ATAAAAGACACGACTATTCAATTTCTAAACAACTCCACAAAAGAACCTCAAAGATGTGCACCAAAATTATGTACAAGATGCCAAAATGCTAATAGGTATAATAACCTATACAATTGTAGATACAATATGCATTGTAAATATATACCTGTGTATGTGTGCATAGGTATGTATATGTATTAAATGACCTTCAAAAGAGAATGTTGAATTCTGTCTGTAATATTCATGAAGTGACTATGCCAGATCGAAAATGGATTTACACTGAATTTATAGGAGCTTTATGATCCCACATGTCTATGTGGATAAGTTTCCAAACATCACATTGAAACGAAAGCAAATTGCAGAATGATCCACTCAGCAAGACACTGTAAACAAATTTCCACAATTTAAAAACCCTATTGTCTTGAGATCATACACACGAGATGGCAGCATAAATAAATGCGGAAGAATGCCAAATGCCAAGTTCAGTACAATTTGTAACTGCATGTGTGCGTGTGTGTAGTGAAATGATCCAAGGAATAAATGGGACTTATGCCACTATACTTATCATTTTCTTTTCCTGGAAAATTGGGTATCTGGCTATTTTCTCACATTATCCTCTGTGCCCTTTGAATGTGAAGTCATCGATCACTCGAAACAGAGAAAACGGTGTATAGTGCTGGAGACAGTAGCTACAGACAATACTTGAAGAAATTTGGCTCAAGGAGGGGCAGGATGGACAGGAGAGAGTAAACAGACCCAAGATTCATTTTGTGGGCTTTCTTGTTTTTTTTGGCAGGGTAGGGGGGAGTGGGCATGTTTGTATGCTAAAGGAAGGACCCTTTTCTGAAGTGAACACTTAAGTATATGGAAAAGGGATGTCCAGAGAATAAGGAGACATCCTACTATAAAAAGGAACACAGACCCTCCTTTCTTCCATTGCAGCCATCCATTCTGTGCTAACTCCAAGACAGCTGCCCATTTACCGGCTTAGGATCCTTCCGCTTCACTGAAGCACATTATCCTTGTGCCATTCTGTGCAGCTTTGGTGGGTTGGTCAACACAAATGTCTTTATTTCGTTTATTCATTTATTTTATTAATTTTAATCCCAATACAGTTAACATGCAGTGTTTTATTAGTTTCAGTATACAGTAGAGCGCTTCAGCGCTTCTATAATTAGCAGTGTTGCATCCTAAGTATTCTCTTAACCTCCTTCATCTGTTGCCCCCATCCCCCCTCCCCCCCCCACAACCCCCAGTTCTTTTTAAGAGTCAGTGTTTTGTTTTGTCTCTTTTTTTCTTGGTCCATTTTTTTGGTTTCTTAAACACACCGTGACTGAAATCATATGGTACTTGTCTTGCTCTGACTGACCTTTCACTGAGCATTATCCCCTCTAGATCCATCCGTGTTGTAAATGGTTAAGATTTCACTCTTTTTTTTATGGCTGAGCAACATTCCGTTGTGTGTATATACCACGTATTCTTTAGCCAGTCATCTACCGACGGACACCTGGGCTGTTCTCGTAATTTGGCTGTTGTAAATAATGCTGCAACAAACGTAGTGGTGCATACATCTTTCCAGGATCGTGCTTTCTTATTCTCGGGGTGAACACCCAGTAATAGAATGACTGGATCATATGGTAATTCTCTTTTTAATTTTCTGAGGAACCTCCAAACTGTTTTCCATAGTGACTGCACCAGTTTGCATTCCCACCAACGGTGCATGAGAGTTCCTTTTCCCCCATATTCTCACCAATAGTGGTTTCCTGTTTTTTGTTTATTTTTGTTTGGTTGGTCTTTTTTTTAGAGTACACAAAAGGGGAGATGGGCAGAGGGAGAGAGAGAATTCCAAGCAGGCCTCGTGCTCAGCACGGAGCCCAACATGGGGTCATGGGATCATGACCTGAGCGGAAATCAAGAGTTGGACACTCAACCAGCTGAGCCACTCAGGCGCCCCTCGTGTGTGTGTGTGTGTGTGTGTGTGTGTGTGTGTGTGTGTGTGTGTGTTTTATATTCCCAGATGTAACATATAACTGGAGGTCGATAGTGTTGTTAGGCTAAGGCTAGACCTACAATGATTCAGCTGTTGAAGATAAAATTTATTTCTTTCCCACACAATAGCTTACGGTGATTCTGGTTTACAAGGTTATTGAAATGAAAGATCTAGGATATTTCTCTCGTACTTACCCAGGGCCTTGTCCTTGTCTGTTTGAACAAGCGAAGCCTAAAGCTCCCATGTGTTCTAGCAAGACAGGACAGAGACAGTAGGTGCTTGAACATCAAGAGGAGGCTGGGAATTGGGGCGTATCACTGACGCTCCGGGAGAATCCAGTCACGTGGCCATGTGGGGGGGGGGGAGCTGAGAAATGGTTATAAGATCAGGAAATAAAGTAGAGGATTTTGTCAGACGATTTGTTTCTCATTTCCCCAAGCCACTTGGCCGTCTTCATGGATGATGGATGTTGACCTGACGACGCGGGGAAAAGGCGGTTTGGGAGTGCCAGGGGTCAACTGAACCCTCATTTCTGCCTCTCACGTAGATCCCTGCAGCAAGTGGTTTTCCTCTTTCAGATGTGAGGTTTCTCAGCTTCCCCTCCATTTTTCTTCTGGAACTTTCATGTCAATCTAATATCTACTTTCTCTTGCTCAGGCTAACCAGTTTCAGGTTCCCTGGCTTACACACAAAGAATATTAACAATTATAAAATAGACACTTAAAGAGAGGAAGTCAGTCTGTAATGTACAAAGTGTTGAAGCACGAAGCATCACCTGTAGGCAGAACATTTGAACTTACATACTCCCCTCCTAACATCAGGAATGTCTAGCTAACCAAACACTGCATTATAATTTGTATATATATTTTTTAACCCTGTTTTTTTTTGTAGGGTTTGATCTTTTCTTAATGTGTTCATCTGTAACTTAATCTTTACTGCTAATTTACATGTCTATGTGTGGATTAAATGCATGTATGCATGTCTTTAAAACGGATCTGTGTCTTAAATTCCATTTCACTTTCAGATGACACATTACTGAATTGCAGATGCTTATATTTCAACTGGATTGGATAAGAATCTGTATTTTTAATTATTTTAAATATTTTTTAATGTTTATTTTTGAGAGAGTGAGAGAGACAGAGTGCGAGCAGGGGAGGGGCAGAGAGAGAGGGAGACACAGAATCTGAAGCAGGCTCCAGGCTCTGAGCTGTCAGGGCTCGAACTCATGGACCTAGAGATTATGATCAGAGCCAAAGTCAGATGCTTAACTGACTGAGTGCTCCTGGATAAGAATCTTTATAAAAAAAGCTTATGTGCTTGTTTTTGTTTTTGTTTTTGTTTTCTTGAGAGAGAGTGAGAGTATGCACACGCAGGGGAGAAGCAGTGGGAGAAGCAGAGAATCTTAAGCAGGCTCCATGTCCAGCATCTGGCCTGATGCAGGGCTTGATCTCACGATCATGAGATCATGACCTGAGCTAAAATCAAGACTTGGATGCTCAAGTGACTGAGCCACCAAGGTGCCCCAAAGCTTATTTATGTATTCTTAAAAGTGGGCATTTAAATTGCTTGTTATAATTAAGTAGATGTCTGTTTAATTACCCAAAGCATAAAAATTTATAACTAAAAACACAGAACTAAAAAATATAGGTCCTTTGGGACTTTTAGGTCATAGATTGTTGAAAGATACACACACACATTCTACGTACCTTTTCTAAAAATAATCACATTGTACCACTAAGACATTGTATACTTTTGATTTATCTATAATTTTAATTATTAGGTGTCTGATCATGTGGTCTCACTAGAATTATTCTAAACTGATAGAGATTTGCATGATAAGTGATTTGTTAATGATTTGCAAATGATTTATACAACAAAGAATAGTGATATACATTTAGGGTTTTATAATTTATGACTTCTAGGTCTTATTGGGGTATCTGATAAGTTGCTGATGAATGAAGTTCCCAAGATTAAGTAAATGGTATAAAAATGAGGATTTATATGCATAGTAAATCAGGATCACATTTTTGTTCCCCCAAATTATTGTTTTATCCAACTGTGAAAGGTCTTAGAAGATCAAAACTGATTGTTTCTCTGTTCAATTCTACTGTACCTTTGAAAAAAAAATTCTGAATTCTGAGCGAAAGTAGTTGTAAATAAAGCTACCAATAGAAATAGCTTTAAAATTAATTAGTAATAATTTTTCTCCTCTCCTCAAATCATCATACTGAACTAAATTATGGAACTATCGTAGATCTCTAAAAGGAAGTTTTTAATTAAAACCTAAAAGTCATTTAAGCAATCACACACAAAAGATTACGCATATAAATTCTTTGGTTATTTTCAATATAAATTGTTATCATTTGATTGAATAGCCTTGTGTTTTAGTTTGTGAAACCACTTTACATGCAAATTCAAATAATGACTGAATGCAATTATTTGTATGGATTCATTGCTATTCAGAACATAAATCTATGGAAACTTAAAAATAAATATTAAGTCCTTCTTTTTAAAAATATTTTCTCACTTTCCAAATGTAAGAAATATGCCCCATCAGTGTAACTGTTATGACCCAGGATTTGGGGGCGAAAAAGTGACCATACTGAAGTGCTGTCACATTTGGAAATAGCATTGAAAAAAATTAAATTTACTACTTAAACAAACAGACTTTGAATAGATATACTAGTTATTCAAAGGCTTCTTGGCTTAGCAACATTGACAGAGCAGTGACCTTGTTAGATGCTCTGCTAACAATGACCTTGACATTTACATGAATAAAAAGCTCTTCCAGGAATTTTTTGGGGGATGGATGGATTCATCCATATATACATTTTTTATTTCTATTCAGTAGAATTTCAGTATTAAAAGCTTTTAGGTGATGAATCATAAGCATCTTAACCTGTTTCTCTTTCAAATTTTGGCTCGTATTTAACATCAATTTCAGATACTCCAAATTTCTACTCTCAGTATATTAACAAATCATATAATGTGCATATTTAAAGTATTTTTCCAAAGGTAGCAACTTTATTGACCCCACACTTTTATATGCCTCCCTTCCCTCTTCTGGGAAGCATGCATGAAAGAAAGTCATGAATATGAGAAGCTTGTGAAAGTTCAATGGCATCTTAAACTCACTGTACCAAAACTTATCATTGATAGAGAACAAGATATTGCTACAGTTAATATCATAAATGTGGCATAAATTTCAGCTTCTATTAATAATGAAAAAATGTCTTTATTGGACCAAATGCCACTTAGCAGAGCATGATTTATATGCCTGCTGTTGAAAGAATATTTTGAAGAGTGTATATTGTGATAGGACAGAATTTGCTTATTAATATTTCTCTGAGATGATATAAAGCAAGTGTTCTTGTTCAGAAATTTCTCATGGGAGTTTAATGCAGGCCTCGTACATCAGAACTCAAGGAGTGAAATCCGGGAAGAGCTGTCGGTCATTGATAAGTGTACAGCAAGTCCCAGTGTCATCTCCAGCAGTAAGAGACACATGATTTTTTTTTTCTAAACTCCTCACTAAAAGCTATTTAACAGGAACTTCATTCACCAGATATGTTTTCACTGCTTCCTTTAGATCAAGGGCCAAAGATATCAGAAGATACTCTATTCAAAACGTGCTTCTGTGTGGTCCTTTAAAGGATCGGACAATCCTGCAGATTACCAGCTCTTTTCCACCTCTTCAGGTTTAATTTTACAAGGGATACCAAGGAAGGGGTGGCGGGAGGAACCGATTTGACTGAATCACCATGTCTTCTGGTTTGATACTTGAGGGTAGAAAACAAAAGACTTTTAAGTTGATGGTCCTTTCCTACCATAATCTACAGGAAAGTTAAACAGTATGAAAGGACGTAGAAGGTTGGCTCTGCAAAAAAAAAAAGTGTTAGATGATAGTGTTTGGTTTTCTGGAAGAAGCTTCTTTTAAGAAGTGAGAGAGGAAAATGTCTAATGATAGAATATCAAATACTATGAAGTTAAAAGACTGTGATACGGACAAAATTACCCACAAGACACCGGGAGCTCTCAGAGGACCTGAATAGGAAAGACCAGAAGGATTCAGTGCATCATCTGCAAACCTTTACTCATACATGGGTAAAAGTGATGTACCAGTTTTATAAAAAAAAAAAAAAGGCAAATATTTCCAGCCTTATAGTAAATGCAGGTAAGGTTTTTTGAAGGAAGAGATTCCGTAAAAGGAGTATTTCAACAAATATCTACAAATGCATTTCATGTGCCTAACTGAACGTATGGATTAACGGCCTGCCTGTTGTCAACTTCTTGTGGGAAGATCCTTGATTTAAAGGATAACTGAGGATGACTTGCCTATTTTCTGAGTCCCCACCGTTGGCTCAATTTTAGCCACCTCTTGTTTAGGCTGTATTAGTGTAGTTGTACCTGAGAGGAAGTTCTTATAAAGTATTTTCGGTTTTGTTTGTTTCTGGCTTATCTGGCCCATGACCCCGTGCTGTGATGTCCAAATGTTTTGCTTACAGCCCTTATCATTTGATCTAGGTTTCATAATAAAGAATGACATTGAGTTCTTTGAGTCCATAGAAAATGCTGATATATTTGTAAGCATGCACAAGGTGATGTCCACCAAGAGCTGAGAGATAAGACTTGGTTGTATGTGATTTAAATATTTGGGAAGATCTTCCGCGTTCTTCTTTTGACTATTTGATCATACGGGGATTTTTTTCCCCCCTGAGCTTTAATGCACAATGCATTGGACAGGACTTTAAGGAGGCCTGAAGTCTAATCTCTACTTTTTACAAGACCGTTGTAAGTCACTTTTTATGACCCTTAGTGACTTCATTTGTAAAATAAGGATATACCCACTTTTGCACAAAATAGGGCCATGTGAAATGAGAAACATATACACTAAGTGGTGTCTGCCACAGGATCTGTTGTTGCATAATATGAGATGATTAAACCTGAATTTGTCAACTAGAAACTGGAATCTCCTAGTGAAAGTGGGCAGAGCTAGGCTGCTCTACAGCAGCGGTCTTCAAACTGGGGTAGCACTTCCCACGTTCTAAACTTCCATTTCCCTTCTGAATGGGTCAACCTGAGAACAGGCCCCACACGGGCTTCATCCTAGATTGCCATTCTTCTCTGATATCTCCCTGTTCACACCATCTTTTTCATGCTGTGTACAAAAGACGGACCTTCTATGCAGCCAGGCTTTAATCTACAATGTCTCCCAAATCCCAACTTTAAAAAGCCCTCAGAAATACCAAGAAGACACACAAAATAATAAAAAAAGTATGCCTCCAACAACCTAACAGTGATCTAATAACGAAACTTTTCATAAGGTAGGTGATTTCCAAATTTGCTTTCAACAAAATGGAGGAGCAGTCAAGATTCCAGCTGATAATTATGAAGACACTTGCCGTAAGACTAGCCCGTAACAATGTGAATGTTTTAGAGATCTAACCATCATAAAAGCAACTCCCATTCCCGTCTCGCCCCATTCGCTTCTATGAAATAAAAGTGTAGGGATGGGATTGATGTTGAACCCTAAGCCTCGCAAAAATAAGACCCCTCTGTTGATATGGGATCCCATTAAAGCTAGCTCTATCCATGTCACCAACAGGAGAATTTCCAATAAAATTATAATAATCAGGTATCAAAACATATGTTACAGAACAATAACTCATTCAAAAGCGTGTTGCAGATCTCCAGGGTTAGTGAGTCCTAGGCACCAGCTGCATGTGGACAGAGTGAAAGTGAGCACAGACTCAGGGTTCAATTGCTGGAACTCGCATTCTCACTGTGAACCCCCCCTCCAACCCGTGTCCCCAGGAGCCCAGGAGCAGTTGAGTCCTAACCTCTGGGATTGGTGTATTTTTTTCCAAGCAGAGGTGAAGACCTTGACTGTCAAGTAGAGTGCTGAAAGCATGTGAAGATACGTAATTCAGGGGCACCTGGGTGGCTCAGTTGGTTAAGTGTCTGACTTCGGCTCAGGTCAGGATCTCGTGGTTCATGAGTTTGAACCCTGTGTCAGGCTCTGACTTGTCAGCACAGAGCCTGATGTGGGGCTCGAACCCACGAACCGTGAGATCATGACCTGAGCCGAAGTTGGTTGCTTAACCAACTGAGCAACCCAGGCACCCCAAAAATAAATGTTTAAAAAATTAAAAACATCTGCCATTCAAGTCAAAAGGAAAGTCAAAACGGGTTTCACAATTGCCAAAGTTTAGCAAATTGTTACTAATATTAGTATTTTAACTCTGCGCAATAGCTTTACCTAGTCCCAGCTGTTTTTCGTAGTAATCATTCTCAAATGGGGAGGATTAGGGACTAACTATAATTTTTTGCAAAACACAGGGGCCCACAGCCCCCCTCTGTGCCCTGGCACACATTATAATTCCATCCCATTTTATCCCTTAATTGAAATAATAATAATAATTAAGCCACATCAGGCTGTGTTTTTCAATATTGAGAAAAAAGGTGAAAATATAAATTCTTTAGAACAGTGTTTACTAATAAGCACATGAAACGTAATGATTATATTTACACCTGGAAACTCTTAATGATGATGCTTCATTGCCATAGAACGTGTGTCCTATATTTGTAGCTAAACCGATTTGGTTCGTATATATTCGAATTTTGGCACTCAGAAAGCAAGATCCTTGTATTTCATTATTTTGGAAGAAGAAAGCTTAGATAGGCAACAGCTCCATTTACGGCATTTTATCTTTCTGTGCAGGCTCGCCATGCTTTATTTCACTTTGCACCGCTAATAAGGTTCTCAGCTTTAAAAATTACGGAGATGTAGACGAAATTTGACATATTTTACCCAATTATTTCTAATATTTCAGATTATAGTTTCAAGATAAACAGATGGTCGCGCAAAGAATAAATTCTCCTTTCAAATAGTTCTATGAGCTTTTCTTTTCTGGCACACACATACACAAAAAACTAATTATTTGCTTCTATGCAGACTGATCCCTTAAGCTAATAAGGATGAACTCATGACCCGAGAAATTTATTTCTCACATAAATTTGACTCATTTAACCTCAAAAATGGTATTTTCACTGTTCCTTTAAAAATGTTTTTCATGTTTGCAAACTTACAACTCCAAAGATATCAAAAATAGGCAAGCTGGAGAAGACTCTGGGGGATGTGGGGGTTTAACAGTGCAGCGTCACTCCCGATAATTCTGCGCAAGCGTATGAAAAGCAGTGACAATGAACAAAGAGCATCTTGATAACAACCGATCTAAAGCCCTGTGTCTAATAGGGAAGTGCCCCAAGTTCTCCTAGTACTAACTCAGTTTAGGTGAATCACATGTACTCACTACTTGGATTCTTTCTTCATGTTCAAAAAGACCCATTGTGTTGGACATACCTTGGGATAGATCTAATTTTCAATCCCCTAGGGTGCATGCCTAGTATACCCTTTCTCTTCAGCATGAGTGGGACTAGTACCTTCTAGACCATATATAGCAAACATGATGGAAAGTCACTCATGACAAATATGAAAGAGCTTTACAGATGTAATCAATATTCCAAATTAATAGATTTTTAACTATGATTGTTCTCGATGAGCCTGACTTCATCAGTAAAGATGTTAAAAGTTGGACTGGGTTTTCCTGAATTGAAAGGCTTTAAGTTGCAGAGAATTTTATTGTATCTATGGAGTATATGTTCTTGTGTCAAGGAGCTGTGGGTGGCCTGCAGGGACTGCAGGGGGTTAAAATTGCTAAGAGCAGCCTGCAGCTAACAGCAGGGATCCACAGCCCTTAATTCTGTCCTGCAAGGCGATGAACTCTGTCAACAACTTAAGGGTGGAAGCAAGACCCTTCCCCAGTTGAGCCTCCAGATGAGAATGCAACCCCATCAATACCTTGACTATAACCTTTTGAGACTCAGTAAGTTGCCTCCTCCCCTGAGCATAAATATTGTGAATAAGTTGTTTGAAGCTGTTACTTGTACTGGAGGGTAAGTAGACTAATACACCTATGTTTCAGAAAAGAGATTGACTGCAAGGCTATTGTTATCATCTAGGAGGTCGTTCAAGTCAGTGTTGCAGTGGTTCATACTCAAGTCATAGTTTATGAACTTTGCCTTAATCTGTTTTCATAATTTTACTTTTGTAATCTCTTCTATAATTAGTTTTAAACTGCAGACTCCATGTCAAATATACTTATCCACATTTCTTTAAAATGCATGTACTTTTCTTGCTGGTGAAGTATTTGTTACAGTTATAGGTGCCTTGCTCACCTTTAATAGCATTTGGTTAAGGTAAACCACTTTCTGGCTTCCACAGAAGACTGTCCGTGTTCACGTCTGTTTTTCTGCTCTGTCTATATCCCATCTTGACAAGATATTGTGTTAGGGAACAGCATTAAATTCCACTTGGTAGCTGTAGCCAGTATATTAATTTGTGCTAATGGAGGTCAGTTAATACACTAGAACTCTTTCCCTGTCTCCAGTGTCCTCTTCTCCTGGTACTATTTTATGTAATACATATAAAACTACTTGAACAGCCTGACAATCTAAATAAATATAAAAGATTATGGACCTGTAAGGTGATTTACTATTTGATATCTACCGTATGAGATGCAAATAGCAAACCTGAGGAACTGAGTGCAATGACCTTTGTCTTGGGACCCATGTAGCAGGACCCCTAATCCCTCGGAGACTATAAAGCTGGTAATTTAGAGCCCCAGCTCAGTGCACAGGAATCCGTCTGCAGCAGGGCCTCTTGTCAGATGCAACTTGTCTTGTGCTCTGTCGCTGACACACTGTTTTGCATGTTTATGTCTAGCACCATCTGGATCGTCTGCTTTACCCCACATCCTCCCCTACTTCAGTTCCCTCTCTCTCCTCCTACATGCCCCATTCCACACCAGGTGATCTTTTTCCCTGCCGCCATTTTTTTCAGGCAAGAGACTACAGGGCACAGATGGACTCCTCGCAGCTCCTGTTTGTTTCCACCACCTCATCTGGTGGCCACAAGCCAGATCTTTCTGACAAGATGGGCAACAAAGATCTTCCTCCCATTACAGCCACAGTTTGTTCTTTTTCAATAGAGCTTTCTGACTTCCTAACAGATTCAAAACCGGGTTAGATATGTAGTCCTTTAATAAAATTGCATGAATATTCATTTGTTCTTCCGTCAGTTCATGTATCAACCCCCAGCCAGGCACTGTACTAAGTGCCGAGGGCACAAAAACTGTATGTTCTTGCCTTCGAGGGTTTTATGCATGTTATGGGGAGGGGTAGGGATGGCGAGTAGATCTCAGCTCCTATATGCTCTCCTACTACTTCATAAAGCCAAACTCTATATCCCTAGCAGCATTTTTTTTTTTCGAGGGGAAGATTACCAGGGAAACTACTTTCTTTGCTCTGCCTGGGGTACCTCCCACTTTGCTACCAGCTTAGTCCATGCTACCACAGGACCCAGTTTAGTCTGATATAGAAGTGGAATGAAGGGGGGACTCCCAGCGTCCATGAGGACACCAGGAGAGGTTATCTGACTCAGACTGAGTGATTTTCATGAAGATCTACCTGAGGATTGCTTGAGCTAAGATTTATAGCACTGTGTGAAATCCAGGACAGGGGTGGGAAGAGTAATCTTGGCCAGTAAAAAAAGTCCACAGATGCGGCCATTAAAACCTAGATGTGCAAATAAGTAAAGAGGGTGTGGGCTATGCTGAACTTGAGATGTTCGTGCCGGATCTCATGTAGGACTGGACTCACTGCCTGCCTTTTTTAGTTTCTCTGTTGAAAGTTTTTTTCAGATGTCTTGGCTTCTCAATATCCAGTCCACGTGTTGGTTCTGACCCCTTCCTACGTGAAACTCTTGTCATCTGCTGATCGTATGTTCTCAAGTGACTAAAAGCTGTGCCCCTCTATCCCTTCCAGTTTCTGTGAACACTGGAATCTTACATTATCTTGGTACTTTCTTCCTCTGGATAGATCACATCCACATGTGTTTTCTTGACATCTCTTTCAAGGTCTCCAGAATGGTTCACTGATACAAACGTAGACTTTGTTGAATATATCAAAGAGGAGATGGATAAAGGGGAGGGGAGAAGAGGGAGAGGAAAGACAGCGAATGCATTCAAAGTCCTGTCTTGTCCCCCAAATATTATTTTCAGCTGCTCCGGCACTGTGGCCCTGTTCCTGCGGCCCTTCACCTGCAGTGAGTCCAGGCTCAGGGACTTCTCTTTCCTCTAGAATGTTAAATGGCCCTTCATCTGTCTTCGCAGAATTAGCCCCCTCTCTCTTCTGAAGCCTGTGTGTTTGTATGACACCAGGACTTTCCAGAACACATTTCATTGCAAGCTCAAAGTAAGAAATGAATCTCAAAAACGAGTTCTGGTAAATAAGGCAAATTCAGAGGTATATTTCAGCTTCGAATATTTACTTAGTTTTTCTCCAAAGTCTGACCCAGGAACTTGCTTGTCTTTAAAAGATGACAGAACTGACTTTGTCTGATTAAGTAGGTAACATGTGAGGATCGTGTCTGGTTCAGTGTTCGTGGAACACAGGCTTAGGCTCCATTGTGTAGTGACAAGTATATTATGCTGAAGAAGCACCACAGGCATAATAAAGAATTGAATCTGCATTATTTAACAGCATCACATTGATTTAAAATTTACAGATATTAAAGCCCAAATTTAATGATGGAATCATTTAAAAGGACTATTGCCTTTGTGATTATTAATGGTCCTGTGTAGTACATAGTGGCTTATACATACCGCATTAGAGTCTAGGCTCCAATTCTGAGTTCACAATTGAGTGATGTGCGTCCTTTCCAAAAACTCTTCTTCTCCTCCATTCCCTCAGATTTCCAAAGCACTTAGAATTTGGAATTCACTGGTGGCTTCACTCAGGAGTTTCATAACCTATTTTATCTCAAATTCTTAATCAAGAAGAAAATACTACCAAGAGGCACATACATAGCAGGAAGGGAAGGGTCCATAGCGTGGTAGATGTTTCACAGCTTGTATGAACACATTCCTGCCTGCCAGGTCTCCCCCCGCTTCCACTCTGCACCCTCACTAGGGCATCTGGTTCAGGAAGGACACAAGCACTAGACGAGAAATAGAGGCATTACGGTTTGAACCGGTTTACCAGGTGGTACATAAGCCCTTTGGCTGTTAATTACCATTGCTTCACAATCGGCTTGCCGGCCACTTCTATTGTGCAGAATTACATTTTTTTCTTCCACCTCTCCCCTCATCTTTAATAGATCATGTTAAGATGCACAGAAAGGGCTTTGTGGACTTCCCTGTTGATTCTGAGGGTGTCAGAGGAGTAAATATAAAATAAAATTGCTGTTTTTCCCATTTCACACAAGAGCCATCCATTCAACCAAGAGAGAAGCAGACATCTCTCCCAGAGCACCTTGGCGTGCAGTGAAATATCGGTATTCGAATTAGAGTCTAATCAGGAGAAGCAGACAAAGTGACGTGTCTCAGCCTTGTCTTTTTTGTAGCCAATTACCCCAGACTCCTAGTGTTCATGTCTTCCATGCACTTTCTTTAATTAGCACTTTAATAGCCCAGCTTCAGAGAGTTGGTTCTGGAGAGAACTTTCCCGAAGCTGCCAAATGGTCACTAGCAGGAGGTGATTAAATTTAGTCTCAAGCACAAGGCATCTGCATGCCTTCTTTGTATCACAGTGTGCTTTTCAAGATACATTCCCAGTAACTCCTGACCAGAGGGATGTGCTGCTGTCAGTAAATGCATTTGAAAAAGGTGCCTAGAATCATTAGCCACTGTCTGTATACTATTGATTTGGATCAATTTTCATAATAAGGTTATTGACTCTTCATTAAGCACTGGTTTATGTTGGACAGAGAAGAAAAAAAAATATTTGTGCAGTGATTATTGTTTTATTAGCCCTGAACCAAGAGGGAAACACCCCAGGGGCTTCAACTTTTTTATTAGCCCTTCATGTTTTAATTATGGATGGGACTCACTAAAATGTTCTTTGCTTTAGAGGTTTAACCCTTTTCATTATATACACTGATCCAATTCTTTGCAAACTATGTTGATAGCCAATAATTAAAACCTCATTTTAATGCATCTCCTAGGATTCGATGCAGTAATTTCCATAATACAATGTTAAGAGAAACCGCCTCTACGGAAATTCGATGATTCATTCTTCTAAAACTCGGTGTGTTTTTTTTTTCTCCCCAGATTGAGTATCTCTGAGGTTAGGATGCATATTACAATAAACATGACAAGAAATAGCTTGTGGAGGACATAATCTAATGGTGAACCTTGCCATCGATGCCATCTTATAGAAAGTAGATAGTTTTCTGTTTCATATTTGTATTTCTATAGAACTTGTATTGAAAAACACATGACGTCGGGCACCTGGGTGGCTTAGTTGACTGTCCAACTCTGGATTTCATCTCAGGTCAGGATTTCACAGATCCTGCGATCAAGACCAACGTCGGACTCTGTGCAGCATGGGATCCTCTCCCTCTCTCTCTTCCACCTGTGCTCAGTATCTCACTCTCAAAATAAATATTTTTTTAAAAAATACTTTTTGGACTTAAATAGTTTTTACATCTATTTCTTTTCATCAAAATTATTTCCCTGCTGGTATGTACAAACAGCACAAATTTAAACCATCCTCGAGTGCAAGTATTGTCAATGTACTGAAGTCCTCATGCAAAACCCAAATAGAATGGAGATTTTTGAAGATTAACTTAAAATTCACTGCCTGCATTAAAAGAAAATTAAGTCAATAACTTGGCTGGATTGAGGGAGCCTGGTGAGGTGGTCTTAAAGAAGACTGGCATCAAGTGACCTCCCCTCACTCAGAGAGGTGGTGGTGGCGGAGGTGTGTGCCCTCCTGTTTCTCTGGGAAAAATAACAAAGCAAATGAGATTAATATGAAGAAGAGGGATTAAATATTAGGTAGGGTAATTTTTTAAATGTAAACAACACTCCTCCCTGCCTCATTATGAAATTAGATGTTCACTCAGAAGAAAAATAGACTTAAAAAATAAACCAGGAATATTCTGCCTTAAACATTTAGAATCTAACCCAGAAGATATTTCTGTGGGGATACATACACAGAAAGAATCATGGTTATAATGCTATTTGAAACCTTTTTCACTTCAATATGAAGTATTATGTAAAATGAACGTACACATACTATGTGGGGAGACACCACAGAATGTATTCGTTGCAGAATATTCCACAGAGTGAAGACAAAGTCCTAATAAAACAATGGCTAAATTTTATTTTGCGTCTAATCGGTGCCAGGCCCTGTGCTGGATGCTTTAGGTACCCGACTCCTGTTAAGGCCTATGAAATGCGTCCTTTCTCTTTTAAGCTTCCCCGTAATTATGTGATGGCAGAGCTGAGGCCTAAAGAGGAATACGTGCTACCCAGCCGGTAAGTAGAGAAACAGTTGTGAATTTAGGCTGCCTGACTTGACTAACCAGACTCTCGTGTGCCCCACAGCCTGGTCCAGCATTCAGGTACTGGACTCCTAGACCAACCCTGCAGTGATGGATAGCTCAGCTGCTTTCAAGAGTTTTGCTATATAAATATTAGAGTGTGTACTCTTTCTGTATACATTTTGGTGCAAGTAACAAATTTTTAGGGTACATTCCTTAGCTTGTTCTAGATTTCCCACCAAGTAGGTTGTCCGGATTCCTCTGTTTATGCCAGTAGGAAAAGTGTACGGATTTCCCTACGTCTTCATACCTACTGGGTATTGACATGTGCCCATTCTAAGCAGGGTTTGTTTATTTTAAAAGAGCCACTTGGCGTGGGACCGGAGAGGGTGTCTGAGTCTTGATCACCACACTCTTCTAGGGTATTCCTAAAGGATATGCATAGATCTATTTTGGCCTGGAAACAAATGATCATTTGGTTTTACTGCTGTGCAAATTGCAAATATGCAGTGCAGAGTTTTTTTGGCAACAATTGAGTGGGCATAAAGAGCTACTCATTTTGATGTTTTAGAAATAATAACTAAACAAATTTTTTTAAAACTTGAAGATTTCTTGATATAGTGCTCATTTGAAATCTCCAGGAGATTCCATACGGTGGATGGCATTGCTTTCATTTAAATTTTCATTTGGATTCAATATTTCAGGCTTAGAGAAAAGTTGCAAGAGAAGTACAAAGACTTCTAACATCCTTCTCTGTCTGATTTTCCAAACGGTTACCTTCACCTCCCTTTTCCTCTCTCTGTCTCTGTCTCTCTCTGTCTCTCTCTCTCTCTCTCACACACACACACACACTTGTACTATTATATTATCCAGGGGAGGCATAGAAATTATATCAGAATTGTTGACCTTACAGACCTGAATATTCCTAAAAATGAATATGTTCTCTGATATAACATTTGTATATTTACCAAATAGGAAAATATGGATACAACACCGTTAGCTAATTTTACAGATCTTATACAAACTTCACTAGAGTGTTTATAGAAAAATTCCTAATCATTCCTTGCATGTAATTTTCATGTCCCTTTTGTCTTAATCACCAATTGTTCCCCATTCAATTAAGTAGTAAAATAGTGACTATCCATTTGTAGAAACTCTTTCAATTGCTTGATTGCCAAGAATATACAGAAGGGGTACTGTGTTTTTTTCATCGCATTATTTCTTGATATGACAGATTTGTCTACTGAAAAGCTAATGTGTTTTCTTTGTTAATAGCAAATTGTGGTGTGATTGAAAAAATCCTTTTATTCCTCAAAACACCCTCTGCAATTTTTACCATCCATCGATGATTCTTTAATTATTAGTATGATTGTTAAGTTGTAACTTTCTAATTGTAGTCTTCCCTCTGTATGTATTAGTTGGTTTTCTGTTTTAAGAAAGAGACTTCCTTCAACTTCAAGTGCCAGCTTCTCGCCTCTTATTCTAAGTAATTCATTAACAATGAGTTTTTGTTTTAAGGGGTGTTAACTCTGTTTTTTAATGCTCTGTTTCAGACATGGCAAAGGAGTCATAATTCACCTGAGCAGTGTAAGAGACAGGAAAATCGGAACCTCAGTAGTTTGTTGTTATTTAGTCAACAGGTGTGAGTTAAAGGATACCATTTGAAAAATCAAAACACCAGATATTAAAATGTGAACCAAGAGTGCAGGACTAAACATTAAAAATGGTCAAGGTACAAATGGAACAACTAGAGAGAAATTAGAAAGCTCTCTCGATATCTCACATATTTTAAAAAGTTATCCCTGGGAAAATTGCTTTATCTTCTTTCTGTTAATTTTATTCATATTTCATTCCATGTCTCTGCTATATTTTCAGCTGCCCATCTTCATCATCTCTAATGCCTAGCTTTGTGACTCATTCCCTGGAGTATAAACCATGCTTAAAATTTTTCCCATATTAAAAAAATGAGGGAGATCTTTTTGCTAATGTCCCCGTTTTCTCCTGGTAGGTCCCAGGAGATTTGCTTCCTATTTGCTCAGAAGTCCCTGCATCTACAGAATGGGTTAAGGGTTCGGTGTGTGGCCATGGCAGTGTAGCAGTGCAGAAGACAGTACTGTGCTGGGTAGGACCCTAATTTCCAGAATTAGATTGTCTCAATTTCAGTCCTGACATCGGTGCTGCACAGAGGTTGATATTAGACAATTGTGGTTTGTGCTTTTTCTCATCTAAAAAAATAAAAAAGACCTAGGAGACTATTGTAAACATAATTCCTATATGACCACTAATTTTTATTATGACATATCCCATTATATTGTTAGAAGAGTTTACTTTTTGTATTTAGTATAGATGAAGCTTTTGGATTAAGCCCTTGGAAGAGCATTTCTATGTGTTCATCTTTGTATTTTCGTAAATCAACAAAGACACTGGCACATGGAAGCTCAATACATATTTTTGTAATAAGTTATTTCATGTTTTGAGTTGACCATTTATGGGTGAAATTATATACTTGTGTAGCATGTAGTATGGGAGATCACGTATGTGCGTCTGCTGGTTTATGCTGTCTGCATATTGGCAGGATTTATGTGGGTAGGTGGGTGGAGCTCATGACAGTAGTTTTCAATGAACTTGATAGAATGTTAAAAGCTATTCTATACAGTCATAATTAGTTAAAATATCAACATATTAATTTCTGATGCCTTTTAATTTGTGTTATATGTAATATCCCTGAGCTGTACTTTTAGTAAATATGTTATTGTTCAAAGTCTTTGTTTCTCAGATTTTTTAAGGATTTTCCATCCTGAATATGTTGTAAAATAATACTGGGATTAAATGTACGAATGTCATACTTCTTTATTTTGAAAAATTGTTAGTGTTTAAAAATTACATTCATAAGTAAATGCATTTTTATTTTAGATTTTCATGGAATGTTTGTGTTTTCTACATTGTGATTAATGTTTTTGTACACACCCATTCTGCATACAATAATTTTCTTATCAGTTTGTTCTTATTAGAACTTGTGAGAAACAGTTAATATCCACATATATATATTTTCACATTCAATGGTTTCTAATTCAGCATAATAAAACAAATCTTACAAATGCTCAGACTTTTTTTGAAACTCAGATTTCCTACAAAAATGTGACAAGTCTTGGATTTTGCTAAAAGACCAAATGTTATTAAGTAGATAGGAATAGAAATATTTGACGTGAGAATGAACAAACACTCCTGAATTGAAATTCCCGGGGGAGAGAGAACAGGGGGGAGAAGCATCTTCAATTACAGGATTCGGGATGTAAACAACCCATGGATATTTAATGAAAGCTCTTCCTTTAAACACAATAGGAGAAGAAAATTACAGTAAATTGAGAGAGTATTCAATTAAAGAGGTTAAGAGTTGTGAAGAGATACACCATTTTTATAAAATAAAAGTAGTATTATAAATGAAAATAGAATGGCATAAAATGATAAAGTGAACTTTGAAATATTTGAATGACTTGATCATTGTGACATGGATAAAGAATTAGTTTTATCAACAATCCATGTATAAAGATGGAATTATGAGAAGGTACCAGGAGTTCAATGGAGCAGAGGTATTCTACACGGGTGGGCCATTGTAAATAATGCTTTGTTCTTGCTGTTGATAATTTATATTTAAGTACATTGTTTAAAGGCTTAAAATTCCCCCTCAGCGATTTGGATGTATATATTTCAGATCACCAGAGAAAAGTAAGAGCAAAAGTAAAACCATGAAACAAAAGGAAGAGCAAGATAAATATAGAAAATAAATATCAAAACGCTTTCTAACTGTTCTGAAGTTTGAGGCCCTCTTAGAAGGCCACACTGGGGCTGTTGTGAGAGCCTGAGAACCAGAGACACACTTAGCAAGTAGCCCCCTGGCTTGGCTGTGGGACCATCCAGTCATCGGTGCACTCAAAATGTGATTCCTCTGTGCCTGGCTGGCTCAGTCAGTAGACCGTGCAGCTCTGGATCATGGGGTCATGAGTTTGAGTCTCACCTTGTGGGTAGAGTTTACTTAAGAATGTTATTACTGAGAAACTGCAATAACACAGTTGGGCAAAGCACTGAACTTTGCCAGATTTGTAAAATGCATTCTTTTGGTAGAAGTCTGTCTTAATTAAAATGCGCAGACAGGAAGTACACCAGTAATAACTAGCATCTGTGTCGGGAATGGTATTGTGAGCGCCACGGAGATTGCCCCTGAACCCACCGCCAGGCGTGTGACCATCCTGCCAGTTTTCATCACCAGCGGTTGTGTTTTCTGACTTTTATGTAAACAGAACCCCACGTGTGTGCTCGTCGAGCTCTCTTTTCCCCTTAGTGTTCTGTTCGTGAGATCTTTCCTTGCCATCGTGGGTGCCATTTTGTTTTCTTTCCTTGCTGGTGTGTATACCAGTCATTTTTTAAAAAATTCTGACTACAGTATTGTATTGCATGAATATGCTGTAAACACCTAAAATATTTGTTTCCAGCTTTGGGTAGTAATTAACAGTACCCCACCCTCTGTGCACAGCTGATAGACATACAGATTCTGTTGAATTTATCTCTTGGAGTAGAGGAGCTGAGTCATGGTACATGTAAATATTAAATATTAACAAATAGGGCTTCACATGTGTTGATTTAGGTGAAAACCTATGCAATGAGTGATTTAACCATTGTAAACTATAAAAATGCCCTTTTATGATGGTCCTCATTGGGTCACATCTTCTCCTACACATGCTGTGTTCATTAGTTTTATGTTTAACGATTCTTCGGTAAGAGTATATCACTGTGGGCTTAATGAACTTTTCCCCAACAACTAATAAGCGTGAGAATGTTCTTCTATGTTCACTGGCCACTTAGGGTTCTGATCTTTATTGTACTTGTCCTGTTGTTATTTGGCAAGAGTATTGGGTCCAAACTACTACGTCTGAGCTGGAAGTGGTGTCTGCAGCGTTTGGATTTTGGAGCATCACTGTGTGCCTTAAAAATGCATCCTTCTACAAAATTTCTTGCCAGGGTTGTATGTTATTTTTTTTTTTTAAGCTTCTCAGTTAAACCGCTTCTCCACATAATGTTTATCTATTGGATGTCAACAACAGATACTAAATTAGTCAATGATTGACTTTCAACTTATTCTGTTTTGTGTCATTGTTTTTCTGTCCCTTAAGAACAAACATCTCAAAACTTATTTTTAGTGGTCTAGGATCAGTTATAAATTATAACTGCAGTTATAAAGTTATAAGTTATAAAAGCAGTAAATTTATTTTTAGTGGTTTTAGGAGCAGTTATAATAACACTAATGGAGGTAATGAGAAAAAGGGGAGATATGAAAATAAATTATAAAATTGAATAGCTTACCCACTTCCCACTGAAGTCTCCTTAGAACCACCAGACTTTTGAATCTGAGAATAAGGGTGACTTGCCGGAGTCCAGCTCCAGCAGGTCCAGGGCTCCCTGAAGGATGGATGGTGTTGGCAAAAGAGGGAGGGAATGAGAGAGCTACAGAATTCTTTCTTTCTTTCTATTTTTTTTTTAAAGAAAGAGCATGTGGTCTTTTGCTACAAATAGTTTTTTTAAAATAAATTTTTATAATGTTTTTTATTTTATTTTTGAGCTACAGAGAGAGACAGCAGGAGCAGGGTAGGGTCAGAGAGAGAGGGAGACACAGAATCCGAAGACAGGCTCCAGGCTCGGAGGTAGCTGTCAACACAGAGCCCGATGCGGGGCTCGAACTCATGAACTGTGAAATCATGACCTGAGCCGAAGCCGGAAGCCCAACCGACTGAGCCACCCAGGCACCCCTACGAGCTTCTTTCTGATCACCAGGCAGGCATCTCTGCTCTGACCCAGCTTTATTTATTGAAAAAATGTATGGGGTACAGAACAGAAGTGGCATTTGCCTTAGACAATGATTTCTTATGATAAATTCATTGGTATATAAAAATTTCCCAGAACATAGATTGGTAGGAGACTCATGCATAATCTTTATCAATAGTGATTGCTGTAGGTGACTAGATGCTCATCACATGGGGAAGGAAGGGATCTTCAGCATTCAAATACAAGACAATGATTTCAGCACAGCAAAGGCACAGTTCTTTTGTGAGCAAGGGTCAATAGCCTGTTTTCTTGAGGGGAAGAAAAATGGGTTTTTCAGGAAATGTAATATTTGCTCCCATAAGCACAAAAGAAGAAATTCCTACAATAAGTTCCTTCACAAGGTGCAATCTGCATATTTTAGAATAAGGGGACAAGTCACTCCAGATACCAATCAACAAGGTGCCTTGGGGGTCGGTGATCAAGCAAAAATAATTGGGTGGGGAGGTGGATATTGGTCACCGTCGGACAGTGGGAGGCCTTACAAACCCACCTTACCTCACAAGAAGTTTTCTCAACTTAGTTCAGGAAATGGCTCCCAACAGTGACTGATTTGCTTTGTGACACTAAGCAAATGTTTCTATCAGATATTTCAGATGAGACCTTTTAGGGTATGTTACATATTTTAATGTTAGCACTTGGAGTGTCTTGAGAAATCCTGTGGAATATTTGACAGGAAGTTCCTATTTATATGAAAATGCCCTATATTGTTATTTGAGAGACACCTTATTTAATCTAGATTCTATCTGAAGTGGATAATTTGCTATAACAGCAAAAGAAATTTATTATACTGTGTGCTCTTTTCTATAGTTGGTGATCTCAATAATGTTGGTAATATTGCAACATGTAAAATATTTATCAAAATAACAAAGCATTTAGGTTTTGTTAGTTTGACGCACATAATTTTTATATGTATATGATAAAATGTATATGTAAAATTCTATTTGTTTTTAATACACATCTGGGATTTCTTATTTACCCATAGGAAAAAGTCAGTGTAATTTTTACCTCATCACTAGCATTTATTTTGACTAAAAATTTAATAACCTGTACACAAAAGACTTTATCATTTTGCTGAACTTGCCATCAGTTAGGAAGTGATGTCCTACCTAATAATTTTCAGCTATAACCTATTATGATTTAACTATGAATCTGTAGTATTTAGGCAGGGAAATTAGCCATTTTTGTTGAAATTGAGTTAATTCTCAATACATGTTAATAATATGCAAATTTCAGGGGTGACAGTCACTCTGAAAAAGACAAAGTGGAGATGAGGAGAAAAGAAGCAACAAGTTCCTATATCCTGTGTTCTTTACCTGAATTATTTTATGTTCTTTATCTGCTTTATTTCGTTTAATCCTTATCACAGCGTTATAGTAACAAAATGCTACAATACCCGTAGTACAAATTATAATTTTTATAAGAGTTAGCTTTACATAAGTATAGTGTCATAGAAGAAGAAAAGAGACTTAAATCTGTTTGTCTTTATATTGAATAGCTGCACAGTTAAATCTTAAAGAAAATCATTTTTCTTGAAACCGTGAATAGCTCTGTACTCAGTGAATTGCTACTGTAGCTCAGTAGCAATAACATACAAAGTTTTAAAGTAAAAAGTAGTCAAAATAATTGAATCTGAAGTTTACTTAAAGGTGGCCATTGGCAACTCCCTAAAATAAATGGGGAGCTAACGTTACAGATTTAAGAACATTTGTTTTTTGAGCTTGATAAAAGGATTACAGTTTTCAAATTCTTAAGTATTTTGAGAAACCAAATATTTGGTTTGGTTGAAAAGTTAAAACTCATGAATTCTGAAGTCGAAATTCAGCCAACAGTGTCCTTCTAGTACTGCATATGTGCTTGGATTAAACACCATTATTTGTCAGAGATTGAGTGGTGGTTCTGAACAAAAAGCAAACAGGAAAACCTCCCAAGTAAAATAGAATTTAGAATGCTATTCAAGAACTTGATTCTTCAAAAAATAAAATGTCCATACATCTCGTGCTGGCTGAATGACTTTGGATCAGTTACTTTCCTGCACCTCAGTTTTCTGGTTGTAAAATATGCATGAAATGACCTTCTGATTGGACAGTCTTGGAAATCAAACAAGTTAATAAATGTAAATTGATTAGAGCTAAATACTTACCACCTATTCAATATGTATTAACTCTCGGGATGATGCTGGTAAACGTATTTCAATATGCAGCATTTCCTGTTTTATGATTGATGCTCCTGGAAACACTTTGACAAAACATTTTTTTCTTTAACATGAGCAATTGTAACTCACAATTTCATACCATATGGCTTTGACTAGTTTTCGACCCTTTAGCTTTTTATGTTCAAAGAAAATCAGAGTGGTTCTAGTGAAAGTGGGGAAGGAGGGCCTGAATATAATGGTACAAACTTACGCTTTTCTGAGGGCATGTTAGTAAATTCCAAGGTTGGAGAATAGCTTGAACACAGTTATTATCAGTAATAAAAGAACACTTGAAATAAATTATTTCCATCTTATGGAAATTTTCATAAGATGAAGTACAAGTTTTCTACAAACTGTAGCTAACCATGAATAGACGGTCAAATCTTAAGAAACTTGAAAATTAATCAGTTGGTGTTATTCAAAATATTTTATGAAAAAGAGCTTATGAGTATTGTTACCCTCCCAGGAGTAAGTTTCCTGGAGTACTAAAATTTAACAACTTTATCGTCTTATAATACCTCAACTAAAAGATGCTTCATTTAGAGGTGCCTGGGTGGCTCAGTCAGTTAAGCATCTGGCTTTGGCTCAGGTCATGATCTCGCAGTTCATGGGTTCAAGCCCCACATTGGGCTCTGTACTGACAGCTCAGAGCCTGGAGCCTGTTTCAGATTCTGTATCCCCCTCTCTCTCTGACCCTCCCCGGCTCGAGCTGTCTCTGTCTCTCAAAAATAAAAAGCATTAAAAAAAAGATGATTCATTTCTTCATGTGTTATAGAATGCATAGCTAAATGTATACACAATAAAACAGGATCTAAAAATCAGGTAGGCATGGTCCTATATGAAATAAGATAGTTCAGGTCATAGATTGTTAGAACCCAAAATTACAGTAGTTTAGGAATAGAATTTCAAAGGAGCAAATTGAAAGATAGAACTGAAAACACACCTAAAATGCTCACCCCTGGTGAAGGCTGCCCATACTCCACAGATTTATGTGTGTGTCTTGAGAAATGAAGGCCATTTTAAAATTTGCACAGGCAGAGGGTGGAAGTCACCTGCTCAGGGATTATGAAGCCAATTAATTAATAAACCCCTGGACAGTTTTGCTGTACTCAGAGGCGAAGAGCAGACTTCCCTAATTAAAAATACTTCTAGGGTTCCTTTTTAAATGACCCCAAATCTTAGAACTCAAAATGAAGATCTAATAGGAAAGTAATTAGAAGTATATGAGATGTGAGTGAGGAGTGTGTCTTGAATATGCAGAGAGAAATGGATAGGGAAAATAGCAAAGTAGGAATATTTAAATAATAGTTGCTTCAGTCAAAATCATTTAAAAAGTGGGAATTATAAATGAAAAAAATAAGATGTGTGATCTGTTTGCAGAGGAAACATTAAAAGTATTTTGTGCCTTAGCATTATCTCTTTTCATAAAAACCTTAAAACACCTGGTCCATGTTTTATTTCTAAGTATAACTTTCACCATCAAAACAAAGGTGCTCTAGCTAAAATAAAACAGGAAGCAAAGGCCTTCCTTTTCAGAGAAATCTCACTGTGCCCGATGAGTTGTGTTAATAAGAATATGAAAACCATCCATGCTGACTCCAAAGGTCGCCTTTCAATCAGTTCCCTCCAAGGTGACTAGTCCATGCAGAGTTTTAGGGAGTCTCGGTGTGGGAAAGCAAATGCTACATTCACAGCATTAATGAATGCAGAAAAATGTGTGGATTTGTACTTCCCTTCTAAGGTGTTTTATGGAACTTAAGATCTGATATCCCCATCTGGCAAAGACTTCATTCCCATCCCACATCCAAATGCCATGCGTCACAGACCAGGAAATTAGTCAAGAGGCCCAAATTAAGTTTATTCTTAAAACTTTCCTAGCTTGACTCCAAAGTAAATTTCTCTATATTTCAAGTTCCTTGGCCACTAATGGAGATGTATTGTTTTGAGTTGTTTAGTGAGATAGTTAATAAAATGGTACAGTGCTTGTAAAATATGAGTTTTAATGACAAAGTAACTGATACCTGCTTTGTTTGAATGTGGTTAAAAGAATGCTGGAGAATCATCAAAGGGTACAAAGTATGTGACATGGATGTTAATGTTGACACTAATGTTTGGGAAAGTACATTTGATCTAAGTCAGGGGCACTTTGTAGTCCCCATGGGTTTTCATAAAGTTAATCACCTTCTTCTGCCTCTGATAAGACCAGTCTACTACTCCAGGAAGCATGTTTTTCAAAATGTCACTGGTGTCATAGATCAGCTTTTAATGATCTACATGGTCTAAATTTATTCTGCAATAAATAGAAATTGACATACTTATTTTATAGTATTTGCTGCCTACAAGATTGTTTCCAGGCTCATGGCCGCTAGTGAACAGAGAAAAATGAGATGTCCTGTCTTCAGGGGATCTGTGCTGACCTGAAAAACAAAATCTCCTTTTTCTTTCTTATTTTCTAAATAGGCAGGTTATTTAAATGCAGCAGTGATGCTTTCAACATGCATGAGCCAACCTTGTTTTCAACAAAGTTTACTCCAAAATGAGAATGGGGAGAAATTCTTGCCTTAGGCTGACTTTCATTTGATGATATATCGAAAGGCATGTTCTAGAATAGGAGGCCTTAGTTTCATATTGCAGTTGCTTCAGTAACATTTATTTTTCGTACAATATGTTTCCTTGAAAACACTGTAAGCACTAATCCTATCACTTAAAACTGTATGGGGCGAGTCACTTAGGTCTCCTCGGCCCCTCCCCCTTCCTTCCAAACATATTATCACCTGCTGTGCATAACGATCATGCCCAAATTAAAGTCACTGTGTAAGTTCCAATCACTGATGAAACTTGGCTCTTCTTAAATAAAAAAAAATTATAGGGGCTCCTGGGTGGCTCAGTTGGTTAAGACTCCAACTGTGGCTCAGGTCATGATCTCATGGTTCATAGGTTCCATTGCTGCATTGGGCTCTGTGCTGACAGGTTAGAGCCTGGAGCCTGCTTCAAAGTCTGTGTCTCTGTCTCTATCTGTTCCTCCCCTACTCACTCTCTGGCTCTCTCCCTCCCTTCCTCCCTCTCTCTCAAAAAATAAACATTAAGAAAATTTAAAAAATAATTTTATTGAAATGCACAAGAAACAAGTGAATTGTGATATACAATGAACTTCACTTTTTTTTTTTAGCTCTTCTGTCCCTTTGCAATATCCCAATCTTTATATTATTTGATTACTTCATTACTTTCTAATGCTCTGAGATGCTCCAGGCTCATTTTGTATTATTCTTAGGCCAGTCCTAGAATTAGTGATTTCTTCAAGAAGTCCTGAATCTTTTCATTGGAGAATGGTTTTAGCAACCCAGGTATAGATGCTGGATTTGCTTGAGGTATCATTGCTTCTTGGGTCTCTTGAAGAAAAGAGGGCATGTACGTGTCTACCAACTCATTTACACCCAGACCTCCGTAACGGTTTCCCTATTTTTCCACCTGTGTGCACAGTAAGAGACTTCAGGTCATACTAATGTCTTGACTCTGATGTAGCTCCACAGGGTTCACACTGGTTCATTTTTTTCCTTGCCTATGGTAATTTCTCTCTCCCACTCTGAGAATTTTTTTTTTCTGTAGATCTTTGGAGTTTTCTATGTAGACAATCATGACATTACAAAACGTTTTCTTTTTTTTCTGTTTGTTTTCCTGCTTTATTGCATTAGTTAGAAGATGTTCGAGGCAGGGGGTGTTGGTGGGAATCTTTGCCTTCTTTCAGATCTTAGGAGGGAAGCATCAGTCTTTCAGTGTTAACATTAGTTTTCAGTATTTAATAGATTCTTTTTTTTTTCACAAGGCTAAGAAAGTCCCCTTCAATTTTTAGTTGGCTCCTAGTTAGAGTTTTGTAAAGCATAAATATTGAACTTTGTCATTTTCTTTTTTTCAAATGTACTGATACAATCAGAAATTTTTACATGTTTAGTGTATTAATATGTTGATTTGCATTGATTTGAATGTTGAAAAATTCATAGGATGAACTCTATTTTGTCATGATGTATTTTTTCTATATTGCAAGATTGTATGGCATAATACTTTGCCCATATTTGTAAGCGATTAAGAGTTTTATTTTCTTTTTAAGTTTTTTGAATCATTTTGTATTAGGATAATACTGGTATCATAAAATGGATTGGACAGTATTCCTCCTTGTGTATTTTAGGAGAGATTATGCCGAATAGGTATTATTTCTTGAAATATTTGATGGGATTCTCCAAGGAAACCATTTGTCTGGAAATTGCTGTGTAACTGCAAATTATACATTGTATTTACTTAGTGATCTATTAATTAATTATATGTGTGAAAAAGTCTTTATTTCTCCTTCAAAATATGTGAAAAAGTCTTTATTTCTCCTTCATTTTTGAAGCATCACTTGCTCCTGGAGATCCGGGAGGAGTCTGAGAGGGTTTGATAATGATTTTCTTCCTGATTCTCTGCCAGGGCCCCAGGAGAACTTTCCCCAGGTCTTCCTGTGGAAGCCTGGAGGGGATCTGGAAGGGAAGCCTGTTAAAATATGAGACCCTCTATTGAGCTGTGCTCCCCATGAGCTGCTTACGCTCACCCTACCCCGTCTGGGCCTCCACAATTCATCGAGATTACTATTTACTTGTTCTACTGGCTTTGGCCACTGCATAGCTTCTGCTTCAAGTGAGCAAATCTCTGCTCCTGAACGTATCCCTGGATTCTCCTGGATTATTAAATTATTAATTTTCCTAATACAAGGCTATTAAAATTGTAATTCATATTGGTTGAGTTGCAGCACTTTGTGTTTCTAGAGGAATTGGGTCTTTCCATCTAAGTTGTTGAATTTATGTGGGTGATATTTCTGGCATCTCCTTTATCCTTTTCTTTCTGTAGAGTCTGCCCTCATACCCCGCCCTTGTTTGATTCTTAATGCTTGTAATTTGTATCCTCTGTTTTCTTTGTCCATCTTGGTAAAGATTTACCTATTTTATTAATCTGTTTAAAGAACCACATTTTGGTTTTACTGATTATCCTCCGTTGTTCTTGTTTCAATGTATTGATTGCTGCTTTAATTTTTCTTCATTTCATTTTGCTTGTTTTACTTTCAATTTCTGGTTATTTTTCATTTCCTAAGGGGAAAGATTAGGTTATTAATTTGGAACTTTCTTTTCTTGTTTATTTACTTAGTGTTCTATTTCCTTATAATCAGTGTTTTAGCTGTGTTCCACAACTTTTGATATATCATATGTTTATTTTCATTTAACACTTTTTTTGCTAAGTATCAAGACTCCTCCTTTGACTAATGTGTTGTTTAGAAGTGTTGTACTTTCTGACCTTTGAAAGATTATCTAATATGTCTGTTACTGATTTCTAATTTAATTCATATATAGCATAAAAGTGTACATTGCCTGACTTCAGTTTAAAAAAATTTACGATTTGTGTCATGGAACAGAAAATGTTCTGTTTGGTCCACGTGATCTTGAGAAGAATGCATATTCTGTTTTGCTAAATGGAATATTCTATTCAGGTCATTTAGGTCAAGATAGTTGAAAGTTGTGTTCAGTTGATTTATTACCTTTGCTAATTTTCTCCTTTCTTGTTCAACAACTTATTGAGAGGGGGTTTTGAACTCTCCAGATGAAGCTGTGCATGTGTCTACTTCTTCAACACATCGTTGTGTCTTATATGCTTTAAGCTCTGTTTTAAAGTACATGTGAATGTAAAATTTACATTTCTTGAAGAATTGACTCATTTTTATTATGTAAATTTCCCTGATAAGTTTCCTTATTCTAAAATCTACCTTTCCTGAATTTTCTACTACCATTTTCTTTTGGTTAGTTGTGAATGGTTTTTCACCAGCCGTTAATTCAGACCATCCAAATCTTTATAAGTTTAATGTGGGGTTTTTTCTACACAGAATATACATGATCTTGCTTTTGTTTTCAATCTGACTATCTTTTAACTAGTTTAGAACTTTTACAGTTAAAATGATTATTGATGAAGTTAGTTTAATATCTGTCATCTTGCTATGTATTTTCTACCCATTGAATCACTTTTTTCCCCTTACATTAGTTTTTTCTCCATTACATTTAACCTATTTTCATTTATTTTCTGTATCTCTTTTTGAAACTTTTAAAATGATTGTCAAATTGTTGCCACATACGTGTGTGTGTATTTTGCAATATATTTTTTGAGAAGGATTTTTTTTATTATTTAATGTAATTTATGGTCAAATGGCTTCCATACAACACCCAGTGCTCATCTCAAGAAGTGCCCTACTCAATGCCCATCGCCCACTTCCCCTGCTCTCCCACCCCCACCAACCCTCTATTCTCTGTTCCTCAAGATCCACATATGGGTGAAAACATATATTTTTAAGTAACCCTAGAACCTCTTCCTACAGTCATATACTACTTCACATGTATTGAATTGACTTTATAAAGATATCATCTAATCCTTTTTCTCTAAGCCTTCAGCTGTGGTGATCATATATTTCAGTTTAGATATGTGCAGGCTGTTGGGGCTCCTGGGTGGCTCAGACAGTTGAGCATCTGGCCCAACCCTGATTTCTGCTCAGGTCATGATCCCAGGGTCATGAGATCAAGGGCCACATCGGGCTTTATGCTGATCATGGAGCCTGCTTAAGATTCTTTCTCCACTCCCTCTGTCCTTCTTCCCCATGCTATTTCTTTCTCTATAAAATAAAATAAAGAAAAGAAAATAAATAAAATAAAATAAAATATAAAATAAAGAAAAATGCTCAGATTGTGATCATACTGTTTGTTATCATATTATGGGATAACCACTATTCTGTGTCCTCAGTTTTATCATCAATCAAGAAAATTAGTTGATTTTGTTTTTCTTTGTTAAAGGGGTGGAAGGGACATATTTGCAGTGCTCTATATTTTTAAGCTGAAACTGGAACTTAGATCATATATATATAATTATATATGTCATATATAATCTGTCATTCTACATTTTGGCTTTATTAGCACTGATCCTTGTGTCTCTCAGATCTTTTTTTTATCTTCCCTGAAATTCAGATTGGCCATTCTTCATCTCCTTTTGGATATCCCAAAGAAAGACACCACAGGTCCACTGTGCTTTAAAATGGAACTCATTGTGTCCCTCATCTTTCTTCTTTAAAAATGTTTTTTCCAGATACCCAGCTCGAAATATCCCTAGACTCTTTGGTATATCTGCTACTCTACATGTAATCATTCATCAAGTACCTCTAAATACTTATCTTTTGATCCCAAACCCACATTATTGCTGCTATAGTTAAGGTGTTGTTGTTTCCCCCCACTTTCTCCCTTGGTTGTATTTTAAGCTCTTCCATCCTCTGGTCTTAAAATCTTAAGAAAAATTTTTTTCTTCTGTAACCCAAATCTCTTTGTGCTACCTGCCTACCATCACTTAGCTTTTGCTAACGCTACTTTCCTTGCCTAAAATACCCTAACAGTTTTGAAAGTAGAAAGTTTCTTTCTAATAAGTTCCTCACTTGCTCCAAATCAGTCCACAGCTTTCTTCTGATTCATATTCCTCTGGGACTACACGGCAAAGTCCCTTGGCTAACGTGAGTGTTGTTCTGGAGGGTCTCTGAACACCGGATCCATGCCACTCAAAATGATGCTACACTGCTTCAGAAATCTGTATTTATTTAGGTCCTTTTCCTGACTATAGGTTTCATCAGGTCAAGTAGTCTTTGTATCTCCAGGATTCGAGTTGACTTTTAAAAAATTTTTAACATAAAGTTGAAGTGAATGGAGAGATGATTTTAACTACCTAGTCCTTTTTTAGAAAAATTTTTTTAATGTTTTTTATTTATTGAGAGACAGAGACAGCTCGAGCAGGGGAGGGTCAGAGAGAGAGAGGGAGATACAGAATCTGAACCAGGCTTCAGGCTCTGACTCTGAGCTGTCAGCACAGAGCCTGATGTGGGGCTCAAACCCATGAACTTTGAAATCATGACCTGAGCGAAAGGCAGACCCTTAACCTACTGAGCCACCCAGGCGCCCCACTACTGAGTCCTAATATCATTGTGGGGAAGAATACAATAGAATTTCTCCCTGAAGTTCATGGAAATGTGGTCACTGAATTTTGTAGGCTTAAACTTGGGGCTTTTTAAATTTGAGTGTCTTTGTGGCTTATATTTTCTAACTTAGAATGGTATGTCTGGGCAAAGGAAGTTATTTTTTTCCTACTTCCACATTTCTAAAACACCATGGGAAGCTACAGCTCTAACCACCCAAGACGAATGACAGTCAGTGGCAGAGCGCACTTCCCCACAAGGCTGCTCTGATCCATGAGGCTCAGCGTCAGTCCCCACAGTAATTACACTGAGCTGGGTGGCGACTGAGGTTTCCTGACAACTGTCTCCTGGGACCTATGGGGTCAGAGTTCGTCCACTGGCAGTTACACAACACAGACATTTAGCAGGCTTTCTGGGAGCAGAGGGGTTCTTACATTATTTATTCTTCAAAGATTTCACGTTTACTTAATTTTCCTCTCAGCTTCACACACTGCCATTAAAGAAACTTGAACAATCTATTTAGACTTCAAGATCAGAAACCGTTTTTGGATGGTTAAATAATTTCCTGACATGGCACGATGCTTTTCAAATGATGCAAATAAGAGTCCATTCAAAGAAGAAAAGAAATATCACATTGGAGTCTGATTCTGGGCAGGCGGCAGCTACATGTCGGGGAGCTCAGTTGTGACCTAGCATTTTTTCCATCCCTTGCAGCTTCCTTGAGTGTCAGCTGCCGAAACTGTGATCTGTGTTGACAGTGTCATGTCACGCTACCATCATAATTAGAGCTTTTTCACAGTTAGTGAAAGTAGAATAGCTAAATGCAAGAATATACTATTCTGCCAGCTAGCACTTCTATTGTTTTTCACTTAAGGTGCATAACTTGCTCTAAGAAACATGTTTAAATGGGACCATGATGCCAAGGAGGCTCCAATTTCCCTGTATACAAGCAGAAAACTATTGATGTCTGCCAGGTGATGGTAAACATACAGCCGAAAGGGACACCTGCTCAAAGAGTACCTACACGATAGGACACACATTCTATTTTAAAATCAGTTGTAAACATAGTCACTCTCTACGGTTTTGGATAACCATGATAATCACACCTGACTGAAGAGTTCATTTGCTAGATGATAGATTATCGAATATTCGAAGAAAAAGGGAATACAAAACTCATTTCTGATTCAGGCAACTGAGTCACTATTTTAAAATCTCTGGTGCAGTTCATTTCATACCTGGACTGAGATCTTGTGATAGATTCGTTAGGTTCTAGGTTACCATGGCAACAAGTCATTATTTCCAAAAGTAATTTGACACATCTCAAGATTTTGGCCCTTCTGTATTTCTATATGGTGCTACAAAGAAAACGTGTTATTTAACTTTAGAACTATTTCTAGTAGAGGCAGCAAGGGAAAACTGAAGTATTTTTCTTTAAAACTGCTAGCCCTAGAGGAAGTTTAATTGAGATTTTTAGGGAAAGTAGTCTATTCGGGCATAAATCATACTTATGCCACATTTACTTTTTTTTTATCTTGCAAGTTTTGTGGAAGAATGATATATGATTAGTTGGATTTTTTTTTCAATTAAAACACAAAATATAAACCATAAACCCATTTAAAACTTGGTTTTCTGTATAATGAAGAGCCCTAGTATTGGCCTATACTATGTGACCAGTCAGTGTCGGATTTTACCCACATGGCATCATCTAATGCACTTTCAATCTAAAGGTTTAGAGACAGATAAAGATCAGAATAAATATAAGGGATTGTTTTTAACGATACCCTGTTATGTGCACTTGGAAAATATCTTCTTGCTACCAAGAGACCAAGGATATTCACCATTTTCTTAAGCTTCATGAAGTGAAGTCATGGCCAAAATAGAATGTGATATCTAAAGAAATTAACTCACTAATCCACCCTGGGAAAGGGATTATATCAGATATTTTTTCTATAATTGAATATCACCAACAAAGCTAATCTTAGTGTTGGCATATCTGTTGTATAAATTGTATATGCTTGGACTCAGTAAATTATATACGTTTTTGATCATTAAATAAATGACAGAGCTGGGGTTTTTACATCGTTCTTTATGATTCAACTGTTTGTATTCTTGCCATGCGGGTATGTAGCTCCTGTGTGTCTTTGTTTGCTCTGAGTAATTATGGTGTCTTCTCACATGATTTTATGAGAATGGAACCCTACGCAGGTATATTGTACCGATTGGAGAGAGAAATGGAAAGGTTACAGAAAATAGGGGCAATTCTAGGTGCTCTTCTGTAGAGTGCTCAAATGATGGGTTAGGACTGGTCCCCAGTCATTAGAGCTAATTGGGCTTTTAGAAAACGGGCTTTACAGGGGCAAAGGAGAGGAGGGAAGGGGAGTTCTGCCATGGAGGGGCCTTACTTCTAAAGTAATTTGGCCTGTTAATATTTTATCAAGAACACGCACAACTGATCGTATAGTATTATATATACTTTTAAAAGGTATGACCTAAGTGATACATATTTACATATCTTTTTCAGTGTAGGAATTACTATGAAATTAACCCAGTTCAGTGCATCATTAAACAGTATCTTTGCAATGGAGGTCAAGTTGTTTTCATGCTCGAATGTAAACTTCTCGAGGTCGCTGTTATGTCAGCATCCATCTTCATAGTCATGTATGCTTTGCACATAAGAGAGTTAAATGAGTAGTAAATTGCATGAATTGCAAAGTTTCTTTGCTTTTTTTCTAGTTAATAAGGTATATTGTAGTAACAAAAGATACTGAACACAGTCATGATACTGGTGCATACTTGCATGTACCATATCACACCTAAACTATTTTGGGGCCTTTTTATACACTGTATACTGAGCTGCCTCAGGGAAGGAGGGATGTTTATTCTTTGTTGTATCATCAAGGACAGGTAAATTGTTTGTCACTGGAAAATTCTAAATATTCTTTGTAATTGATAAAGTATTTCTTTTTGTATGGTTTGAGAAAGAAGGAAATGTTTTAGGTGAGAAATTATTTCTCCCCATCCCAGTTTTGAGTTTACCCATCGAGTATTTAATAGAGTGGCAGACAAAACTTAGCAAACATGAATCAAAGATTGACCAGTTAAATTGGAAACTATACCCGTTGATAATTATTAAAGATTTCCTCATCAACCTTTAAAGAAAACATCCCAAATATATAGTACTTCATTCAATGAACATACAAAAGAAACACAAAGATATAAAACGTCTATCTAACAAAGGAATAATCAATTCCTGACTGAATACAACTTCTTTTATAAATCTACAGTATGTTTGAAATTACTTACTGTGAATTCTTTTTTTAAGCTATATTCTATCATCTATTTATCTACACATGGATAGATATTCCTGCTAAAACAACTCATGTCAGGAGATGCAATTTAGTATTTATCAAACTATAGGATCTGAACAGAAACCAGAGTATAGTATTTATCAAACTATAATAGGTGAAACATAGGTGATTTAGTTGGTTTTTAGTTTTCACGTACTTAAGAAAAATGTATATTTTTACCTTCCTGTATAATTGAAACTCTTATAAAATTATATTTAGTTACTCTTTAATTTTGACTTTATATTATTTTGTGGAATTGTTAATGTCCATCTGTCTTTGAGATTGTGGTGACTGGTAATGAATCCCAGATAGTAGTAAGAAGCACATGAGTAGGAAGTTGATAAAATGTTCTTAAACTTTGATGATATTGCAATACATAAACTTTGCCATGAAGTACCTAGATTTGATTTTTTTCATTGTAGACATTTTTAAGTTTTTATTTAAATTCCAGGTAACCTACAGTGTAATATTAGTTTCAAGTATACAATTTAGTGATTCCACTTCTACATACAACACCGGTGTTCATCAAAAAACAAGTGCCCTCTTTAATCCCCGTCACCCATTTAGACCCTCCCCCTGCCCACCTCCCTTCTGATAACCATCAGTTCTTTGTAGGTGGCAGTCTGTTTCTTGGATTCTCTCTCCCTTTTTTTCCTTCCTTTGCTCATATTGTTTTGTTTCTTAAATTCCACATGAGTGAAATTATGTGTTATTTCTTCCTCTGACTTATTTCACTTAGTATAATACTATAGCCTCATTCACGACTTTGCAAATGGCAAGATTTCATTCTTTATTATGGCTGAGTAGTTTTACATTGTATGTATATATGTATGTGTGTGTGTATCACTTCTTTATTCATTCTTCAGTTGAACACTTGGGCTGCTTTCATAATTTGGCTATTGTAGATAAGGCTGCTATAAGCATTGGGTTGCATGTTTCTCTTTGAATAGTTTTGTATTCTTTGGGTAAATACCTAGTAGTGCAATTGTTAGGTCATAGAGTAGTTCTGTGTTTAACTTTTTTGAGGAAACTCCACACTATTTTGCGGTGTGGCTGCACCAGTTTGCATTTCCTCCAACAGGACAAGGGGTCCCCCTTCCTCCTATTGTTTCTTGTGGTGTTGATTTTGGCCATTTTGACAGGTGTGATGTGATACCTCCTTGTACTTTTGATTTTTATTTCCCTGATGCTAAGTGATTTTGACCATTTTTCATGTGTCTGTTAACCATCTGGATGTCTTCTGTGTAAAAATGTCTATTCATGTCTTCTGCCCATTTTTTAATTGATTTTTTTGGGAGGGTTGACTTTTATTAAATTCTTTATTTTAGATACTAACACTTCATGAAAATAAAAAGATATGATCAACAAAACTGAAAGGCAACCTACAGAATGAGAGAAGATATCTACCTAATAATGGGTTAGTATTCAAAACATATATATCTTTATTAGCAAGGAAAAAGCATACAGAGAAATGTCTGCTCACCAAGCAGTCTTCATAAAAACAGCATAAGCAGCATAATATCAATGTAATGGAATATAACAAATGTAACTGTGAACTCCCCAAAATGGGGGGGGGGCAATAATAGTCATGGGCATTAGTAGGCTCTCTGGTTAGTTAATAACCATTTAAAAATGCATTAATAGGCAGAACAGATGAAAGGAATGACATGAAGAATAAAGATACTCATCCAGAATAGCAAACTCCTGTCTACAGTGGCATCTCAGGAATAAACAGCAAGAATCCTTTGTATTTATTTAGCCAGGTCTCCATGTGAAACTCAAATCTGGTAGGTACATGTCTCCTAACTTATGAGAGGAGGCAATGGGGACAGTTAGGGGACTGTGGGGCTGTGGAAATAGGGACAGCTTCTCTGCTATAATTTACTGAAGTTAGTAATTTTCATATTCTTTTAAAAAAACGGAGTAGCTAAATAGAGTGTTTATAAAAGCTGACCAAATGCTCTTCTAGTATGAATCTTTTCATGATTTTTCAAAAGTACCGTACTATATTAAATGCACTTCATTAAAATGATGCAACTTTTAAAAGGGCTTTGTTTTTCCATCTGTGCGTGCTGGAAGCACTCCTTTGAATACTGAATAACAGATGCCATTTGCAAGCTCAGTAGATAAAATCAACTCTTTATTACTATTGCCATAAAGACGTATTTCTATGTCCAAAAGCTCTACAATTAAGATTTTCCATATGTGAGACCAACTGAACAAATACTTTTATGCCCTAATCAATTTTTGGGTAAGGTGTCAACGGAATGTATATTGTACCAGTCAGCTTCATATCCAGGAATAGTGCGGGCAAGCTTGCGCTTTGTGTTGTGCACCATCTGAAACAAGCACCGAACGTTCACTGTGTATTGATCAGCGATGTGACACCAGAATAATTTGATAGATACAAGTGGATGTTCCCCAAAACTGAGCTATTATTTCAAAAAGCATCTTCCTCCTGTTGTACTTGTTGTAAATTTAATTAAGTAGCTGCTTCCCCAACTCTCTTGAAGAGACTTACACAGAATTTTAAAATTAGTCTTGACTCTGACCTATTGTTTCCTGTATTAGCAGCGGTGACATTGGGCCTGTGGGGCTGAGGAGCTTGTGGTCGGCCCAGCCTGAAGTCCCAGAATTCCATGCTTCCATGACTGGGGTCTTTTAGTCTTTTCCCTCTGTCACTTTTGCTTGTCCTACAAATGCCAGTATGCAAATGCTTCCAACGTGAACCTTGCTTTAGCCATAGTTAGAGAACCCATGTGGGTCCTGTGTCCTGTACTAGGGAGGACAAGGTCATATCCTTTATGAAAGGATTTCGCTGCCAAGAGATACATGCTCCACACCTGTGAGGTAGAACAGCGTTCTGTAGATCTGAGGTGATGAGAGGTATCTGCAGGAATCAGAAGAAGGATATGCAGAAAAATCAGTCGTTTTTTATTTACTCCAAGTAGTTGATGGTGGTGATCTAAGTCAACATTTATTTGCTGAGAGCCAAACACTGTCCTGGCCCTGCAAGTTCATGGGCAATTAAGACAGGTGAAATCTCTCTCCATCTTTGTGGAGGGAGACAACGAATCTAATCTGGTGACTTGGGTGGAGAAACACACTTATTATTAGAGCCAGTGAAATCTCAATTTAAATTTTGGTTTCAACTGTGTTTTCATCTTGAACAAAATAGTGAAACTTGGGGTTCTGTCCTCTTCATTGGCAAGATTTCTATGGTCTTTAGTAAGAGGGGTTCTTTTTTTTTTTTTAACTTATCTCAAATAATGTGTGTTTGTTATAAAGATCCAGATAGAAATGTGGGAAAGAGAAACACTAGACAGTTGGTAGACCTCAGGCAGACTGAGTGGTAACTTCAGAACTGGAACATACCACAATACATCCCAAAAATTAATTTTCTCCTCTACCAGCCATAGAGTTCTCCATTGTGGCAGATACAAACAGCTTGTTTAAGCAGTTTTTAACTCGTTTGCCAGATTCTATTAAGATAATTGAAAACATAAAAAGCAGTATCTTCATCGTAACTCTGACTTAGGGTTTCAGTTTTGTGCAGCTCTTTCTGCTGCACTGACACTCTGTACTCTGAATGCCTTTTCTCAGTCTTCAGGAGGGGCAAGCAAAGAACAAACATATTTTTTGTGACGTTTTTGTATAATCACTGGACACTGTTGTCAGTTGTAGAATACTGGATGAGAGTCCTTAGAGATCATTTATGGGCCATAAGAAGCTTGATGTTACCAGGTATTTTTGGTTGTTGTTGATTGAATTGGGATAACTGTCTCATTGAGAAATGAGATGACATAAGGTATTTTCTTTTTTGTATATTTATTGTAATAACACTTAAGGTGAGATTTACCCTCTTAAAATATTTAAGTTTACCTTTTTTTACTGTGAGTCCAAAGTTTACCTAACATCTCTGGAGTTTATTTTCTTGAACAGATGTTTATCCCATTGATTAATAACCCTTGCCCCTACCCCAGCACAGTTTTTGGCAATCCTACTCTTTGATTCTCTGAATTGTCTATTTTAGATTCCTCATATAAGTAGAATCATGCAGTATTTGTCATTCTGTGCCTGGCTTATTTCACTTAGCAGAATATCTTCAAGGTTCATTCATACTGTTACATATTGTAGAATTTCTTTCTTGTAATGCTGAAAAGCGGTCCTTTGTATGTATATACCATGTTGTCCTTATCTGTTCATTTCCTGAAGAGTATTTAGATTGTTTCCATCTCTTGAGTGTTGTGCATAGTAATAGGCATTGCTCATATTTAAGATTCTGATTTCCATTCTTTAAGACAAAAGCCTGAAGTGGGATTGATGGGTAGTTTTTGTATAGTCTGTGCTGATATCAGCACGTTAAGTTCCATACTGAGTCTCTACTCTTTACCTTTTCCTGCTACTTGATGTTTTGTCTCAATTTACATCTATTCATTCTGTTCATCTTTGAAAGTGTTTTGGTTAGAGTTATTTTGAATATTTTTGTCTTTTAGCTTTTTATACTAAATAATAAATGCTTTGCCCCTCCCAGGTTACATGAGTACTGTATTCTCTATTTACATATTTACCTCTACCAACAACTTTCATACTTTCTCATGCTCTCCGGTTGCTCTTCAACATCCTCTCTTTTTAAAAATATCTTGAAGGACTCCCGTTAGTAATTCTTACAGGGCAGTCCTAGTAGGGACAAACTCAGCTTTTGTCTGCAAAAATGTCTGTCTCCTTTTTTTTTTTTTTTATTGAAGGACACTTTTGACAAATATAGTATTAGTTGGCAGGAGCTTCCCAACCCACCCCCAAAACTTTGAATGCATGATCTCACTCCCTTCTGGACTGAACTGTTTCTGCTGAGAAATCCAGTAATGGCTTTATGGGGCTTCCTTGTAAGTGACAAGTTCTTTTGCTATTGCTGCTTTCAGAATTCTCTGTTTGGATGTGACTTCTTACAAGTCATTTACAATGTGTCAAAGTGTGAATTTCTTTAGGTTTCTTTTTTTAAGGTCCTTTGGCTTCATGGATCTGGGTGTGTATTTCTTCCCCCAGATTTGGGTAGTCATTTGCATTATTTCTCTGTATGAGCGCTCTGATTCTCTCTCTCTCCTCCTTCCGGGACTCCTATATGTGTATATTGGTCCTTTGGATTGGTCCTTAGTTCCTTAAGCTTTTGCACTGTTTTCATTTGTTTTTGTTTTTCTGACTGAATTATCTCCAGTGATCTGTTTTTGAATTCACTAATCTTTTCTTCTTGACCTAATCTGAATGTTGAACCCTATAGTGAATACATCAGCACAGTTATTATGTATTTTAAGGCTGTGATAGCTGTTAATTGCTTGCTTTATTGCAATTACTACATTTGTTCCTGCCTTGTTCTCTGAACCTCAGTGAACATCTTTATGACAGCTAGTTTGAATTCTCTGTAAGGTGAATCAAATAGCTTCATTAGGGTCAGTTTCTGGAGATTGATCTTGTTTCGTAGTTTGGAACATTTTTATCTGATACCTTATTTTCATTGATTTACTTTTGGTGTCTGCACATTAAAGAAAGCAGTATCTCTCTGTCTTCACAGACCGGCCTTGTACACAAGACCTTCATCAATCAGCCTGGCCAGAGATTCTGGGAGCCTTTACCACCTCTTTACCTCCCCAGGGAAAATCAGGAAACTAGGGTCTTTGGACCCTTGCTCTGTGCTGAGCTGGAGACTGGGGTGCGATGTTCTCTGTTAATCCAAACTGCCATCTTTGTTCTCCCCTCGGTGGCTAGATTGTGTTGGACTCATCACAGCTCCAAGACTGACAAGCCACATGCTGGTTCTTGGCACAGCCCTGGAGAATCTGGGGCATCGTATGTGCGGATCAACTCTCTTTCTTCCCAGAGGGGAGCCTAGACTGGTACTTTTCATCCCCCTGTTCTGGGCTGACCAGGAAAGAGCATCATTCGCTTTTACCAGTTTGAAATAAGATCTCTGCTCACCCTCAGAGGCTAGGCGGTGCCAGGGGCCACCTGCTTATTCTTTGGTAGAAGATGGAGCACTAGATGCACAGCACTTCTCCAGGGGAAGCTGAGAGCCACAGCGTCTTTTTCTGACCCTATGCCCCCCCCCCCCCATGGGCCAGGGACTTTAGTGATCGGGTATCCCGACATCTCGCTACTCGATGTGCTGAATCTGGATTTGTGTTTTCCTGGGTTGCAGAAGATTTTTGTTGACTTTCTGGATTTCTGACAAAGAGAACCTATCTGAATTTTTGCTGAATTACTGTATTTGGGGCGGTAAGGAGGGACCAGGGTCTCCTACTCTGCCATCTTGCTGATGCGACTCTTTATGTCAGAAGATTCAACTTTAACATCTGTCCAGTGAACATCTGCTGGCCTTAGGAAATGGGTTTGCTTATTGCAATCTATTATCTAAAAGGGCAAGGCTTCTAACTCCATCTTCTGAGTGATTCTATGCTTTTCCTTCACACCAAGGCTTCACTGTAAGAGTTTTCCAACAGTGGCTTACTATTTCTGTGACTTTAGTGAATTTGATGTCTAATTTATTTTCTCTTAACTATTTTTAATGTGCGATTTGATATTCCTTTCCTATCTTTAGAAGATAATTATATACCACATGGGTTTAATTCTGGGACTTCAAATGTCACTTATAAATATTCTTAGGTATTTAGAAAATTTTTACCCAATAAAGCATTTCTATATATTAATGCACTTAACCAAATGATACATGCAAGTTTACAAAAACCCCACATATAAATGACCAGACAGTGACAGCTTGAAATCTCATAAGGCTTAGCATTATCTCTGCTAATTGCTGCCGTTGCAAATTAATGGAAGCCTTTTAAATCTCTTGGCGGTGGTTATGCAACTTTCTACAGACAGGAAACTCTAGGCAGAATGTAACAGATGCGGTTATTAATATGCAGCTGCATATGCTTCAAAGCTCTGGGTTTTGTGAGTCTTTCCCTGCCTCATTATGTCTCATTGCCAAAATAGATCAATGAGTTTTCCGTCTAAGAAACTGTGGAATGGTCCAGTTTAAATGGGTCTCACTGCTTTGTGTTAAAACTTCAAGATGTAAAAATTAAACTATGTTCTCTTAGAAAACATTCTTGTTTTCACCAAACATATTGTTTCTTATTGTAAATTTCAGGGCCCAAATTATTTTTTTAATTCTTGTCCCCATTGCAAGAGTACTTAAAATTCTGTAAGTTGATATGGAAGAATTGATCTGTTATTTCATGTAAATCATCATTGTTCGCAGTGTTTTCAGAAAGAGAACAGGCACATGTTACAGAATTTGTTTGAAACAGAGTTAATAGAATGAAATTTTCTAAGATACTGGGATCTTACAGCCTTTTAAAAATGTGTTTCTGTATGTATGTACAGGCATATACACAGGTATGTGTATACACATGCACAGGCAGAACAGACACCCAGGACGAAGCAATGAGTAATATTAAGTTTGTATTTCCACTATTTCATTTTTAACTGAGACCTGGATTTCAAGTGCTTACAGATCTAAACTGAGATGTCAGATCATCTCTGGAAGATTTGCACAGAGAGGCCCTAGTGTGTTTCCATTAATGGTAGGGCATTCCTTTTCCGGAATATTCCCCCAACAAACAACTAAAAAAAGTCCATGAACTCTTTGTGGGATAAGGTAGCAACACCCCAAGGGGCCAACAGTTCTGAGAAAGAAAGCCTTAAAGGAGTCAGCGCTCACTTCCTCTCTCTCCCACAGAACTCCCCTCTGACCCGGCATCCTCTTGGAAGTGCGTTCCAAATGTCAAGACCCCCCACTCCTTGTGATCCTCCTATCGGGTCTAAGGCTGCCCTCCTGTCTCTTCTCCCCGCTCTTGGGCTCACCCTGTCCCTCTGTTCCAGGTCGCTCTGCGGAGCAGTCACAATGATTCCTGGGCAAGTGAGTCCGTCACCCCCTTCCCTTCCTGTGAGACCCTGGAGCGGCTTCTCATTCTCTCCGAGAGCATTTGAAATTGATCTAATAACCTCACGTGATCTGACTTAATGTGATCTCTTGCTATTGTAACCGTTAATATCTTCCTATTCAATTTCTATTCCAGTCTCATGGGCTTCATTAGTCTTATTAATTTTTCTTAATTTCCTCAAAACAAAACAAAACAAAACACCAAAACCCTGTCTTCTAGATATACGCCTCAAGGCTTCGGCACCATTTTCCCTTTGCCTGGAATGCTTTGCCGCAGGTTGAGTGTGGTTCACATACTCTCCTACCTCAAGCTTTGGGAAATGTCACTGTCAGCACTGTCAGCGCAGAGCCTGATGCAGGGCTTGAACTCACAAACTGTGAGATAATGAGCTGAAATCAAGGGTCAGACCCTTAACGGACTAAGCCACCCAGGCACCCCTGCTCGCTTTTTATACTAAGCATATCACTTTAACATATTATATAATATTCTTATGCTTATTGTTTCTTGTACTTAACTACCTTGCTCAATTGCACGTTGCGTAAAGGATGGGAATTTCTGTTTTGTTTACTAATACATTCCCATTCTCGGTATGTTGAGAGAGGGAGTAGAGTGGCACTGATGCTTAGGTAATTGATAGAGGAAATGGTGGCTACAAAGGACAGTAAGGAGAGTGACCTGAAAATATTCACAGTAAAAAGCAATGCTACAGACGAGTTAATTAAAGCTTGAGCAGTATTTATGGATTTTTCAACAAGGAGATTTGGGGGAGATATATATCTATATATATAGACAGATAGATAGATATCTATATATTTAATAAACAAGGGTTTTTACTGAAGAAAAGTGATCATAAGTGTAATTATAGCAAATATAGCAAATACAAACCAGGTACCAGGTTTTTTCTAACCACTGTAATATGAACTCCATTGATCTTCCCAACAACTGTGAGATAGTCTCGTAATTCCCATATTATAGTTGAAACCAAGGCATTAAGGTCTTAAGTCACTTGTCTGATGGTAAAATGGTGGAGCTAATATGCAAAACAAAAATTGAGAATGTACCATCAGTCTCTGTATATGTATCTCACATGCCCAGTATAGTTGTGTCTCTAATGTATGTATATTATAAATTCAGGTATATGTGTAGATATTTTATATGTGCATACATATACATTTATAGTCACATGTGCAAATCTGTATATAGCACTAAAAACAGATGATAGGAAATATGCCAAAGTATTAAATGGTTTTCTGTTTTTTTTATATTTAAAAATAACCTAGTTTCTGTAGGGAGCATTGGTTTGGGGAAATAATGGTGAGAACTATGTGGAGATTTGAGGATTAAAACTAAATAGAAATATATTGGCAGGTTGTTCTTAAATTTTAAGAGAGGCTCAAACATCTTTAAATGTTGATGGAACGAATAATGAGGGAAGTTGGGGAGGAGAGGGGCAAGAGAGGGTTTAAAAAATAAAAATACAAGAAAAAGCAGAATGATAAGAATGAAAGAATGATGGGTCTCTGAGCTCCTGACAAGTGAGATCAGGAGCAAATGTGGAGGACAAACTGATGAGCTCTTCTTTCATTATAACAAAAAGAGGGGATCACATAGATGCAAGAGCCAGAAAGCTACGTGGAGACTGGAGAGATTATTGTTATCATTTTATATACAGTATAAAGAAGGGTAATGTTGTCAGTATGAATGGGGTTAGACGCTTTAGAACTGGAAGAGTTTAAATAGACAATGAGGAAAAAGTATAGTTGCAATGTATGTGCTATATACTGTGTCTACCTTGAACTAACATAATACAAATAGCTTTGTACCAAACTGATGAACAGATATTATCATTCCATTTCTATATGAAATTTAAGTGATTTGCCCGATGTTACAGAGTCCATAAGCAGTTTTACTAACATTTGTGCCCAAGAAGTCACATTCCAGGGTCCATGTTTGTAACTACTAAAATGAGATCCTCCCTAATGGAAGAAATGACTGATGAGGGAAAGAGAAGAATGTATAGGGACGTGTTTGAAGACACAATTGACACTGGAGTTACTACTTCTTCTTGTCTCTATTGGGTGAGGTTGTATGGTTTTTATTTATTTATTTTTATTATTATTTTTTTAGCCGTATTCAGAATCCTGTTTGTAAGGGTGGAGCCAGACCTTTGAACTGGTTCACTGTTGCAGTTGAGTTTTGTGGGGGGAGGGGAATCTTTATTGATCAATAGGTTACAAGGAAAAACATAGTGATAATTTATCTGTGAATAAAAACTATGGCAGAGTCTCAAAGTCTCTACACTAGTGCCTGCTTTCTTAACATTTTGGACAGCAATGCCTTGGTAGGCACACAGGCCTCCTCAGACTCTGGATGGGGTGGGGGACTGTTCTCCTGACCAGTAGTGTAGATACCATCTTGGTAGAAAGAAATTATTGGCTCGGGTTTACATATTCTTGAGTCCAGTAATAATACATAATTAAAATACTCAGAACTCTTGACTGACCTCGCAGTAATTATTAGTGGCTTAATGTATTCTAGTTACATAATTTTAAGAAATCAAAACTCTACTAACAGTATGTAATATTCAATATATTTTCCATTTAAGTTTCCTAAGTAGAGCTAGTATATATTTTAAGCATTAAAAAAATGTTTAGTTTTGAAAAATAGAGAGACAGAATACAAGTGGGGAAGGGACAGGGAGAGAGGGAGACACAGAATCTGAAGCAGGCTCCAGGCTTTGAGCTGTCAGCACAGCCTCTGATGTGGGGCTGAAACTACAAACTATGAGATCTTGACCTAAGCTGAAGTCGGATGCTTAACCCACTGAGCCACCTGGGTGCCCCTATTTTAAGCATTTTTACAAAGGGAAAAAATACCAAATACGAATTTAAGGGAGGTCTTATATACCTATTTAGAAACCAATACCAAAGTCTATCATAATATTTTGGAAGGCTAGTTTGTATTGTCATTGAGATTGTGGGCATCTTAGTTGGGCAGAGGAAAGAACTGTAGTGTCTTTGGTGGGTGAGTTAGAAATCAGTTTTGAATGTCAGCTTTTAAAGGAACACTTATGAGGGCACCTGGATATATCAGTTAGCTGAGTGGCCAACTCTTGGTTTTGGCTCATGTCATGATCTTCAGACTCATGAGTTTGAGCCCCACATTGGGATCTACACTGACAGTGCAGAACCTGCTTGGATTCTCTCTCTCTCCATCTTTCTCTGCTCCTCCCCTGCTTATGTGTGAATGTACACTCTCTCTCTCCCCCTCTCCCTCTCCCTTTCTCAATCAATCAATAAAGGAGCACTTATGTGATGAGTCAGAACATTGCAACAAATAATATGGACAATATTCTTTTGGCCTGAGTGGATATTGAGGTTTGATCTAGCCCAGTTTAAGTCTTCATTATAAGGGAGAGCCTTGGTATGGCTTGTAAGCTCATCAGATTGGGTCTGATTCATAATGAGTAGATTTCCAAGTGAGAAATTGAGGAGGTGGATATTTACCTCATTATCATAAAACCACATTAGAGAAAAATTGAAGTGATTCCACAATCATGGCATATACTTTCTGAACTAAATATCGGAGCTCATTTTATGATGAGTCCAAATGTACTTTCAATAACAATAAAGCAGAATCTTTGGAACTGAGACTCTTGGATTTTGTGGTACACATGGTGATCTTGGGCATAAATGGAACTGAACTCTTCTTCCTGACAAGAACTGGTTGTGTGTTACAGATGTATTGTTGCCCGGATTTATAGGACTAAAAAATATGTATCTAGTCATCAGTGAGGAGACATACTTATAATACAGGGTTATTAAAAAAATTAAACTACTTATCAACTCTTTATAAAATCATGGAATGGTAGGGTGAAACAGAGAAGGATTTGCTCCTTTCGTTTATCATGGTCACACTCATGTTTTCCGTTATGCTCTAGCCTCTGTAGAATGATGGGCTGTGTGAAGTCCACACTCCACAAGGGGAACCTCCATTGTGCCTACACGCCTGTGACGCCCAAAGGGAGTTACCTCAGAATATATATCCTGTCAGTCCGATGTAACTCAATATATGTGAGACTCAGTAATACAATCTAAATAAAACCTGCAAAAAACATGATAAGCAAAGTCATCAACTAAAATTACAAAATATTTGTAATATATATGACAGAGCTTAAATAATCATAGATACTAATCGGCAAGGTGCTCTCACACATTGTTGAGAGAAACACAAGTGAATCTGTAAGAAATTGTGGAAATTGCATGAATATGTTCACCAAAGTTTAAATCCAACTATCAAAAATGAAAGATATAATTATTTTTATATAAAATTAGATATTAAAATGAGAGGTAAGTTTGAGTAATTGTAATATTTACAAAGCTATTTCTTTTTTACATTCATAGGTTAAAAATAAATGATTATAGGATGCCTGAGTGGCCTTGTCGGTTGAGCATCTGACTCTTGATTTCAGCTCAGGTCACAATCCCAGGGTTGTGGGATCAAGCCCTGTATAAGGCTCCATGCTAAGCATGGATCCTACTTGGGATTCTCTCTCTCTCTCTTTCTCTCTCTCCCCCTCTCTCCCTTCCCTCTCCCTCTCCCAGTCCCCCACCCACCATGTGCACTCCCCCATCTCAAAAAAAACTAAACCCTTATAGGAATATTTATCGTAAATTTATTTAAATTCATCAAGGGAATATCTACTTAAATAATCTCTCTTTTTTTTTAGTTTACTTATTTCTTTTCGAGAGGGAGAGACAGAGAGACAGAAAATCCTAAGTAAGCTCTGTGCTGTTAGCGCAGAGCCTGAACTGGGGCTCAACCCCACACACCATGAGATCATGACCTGAGTCAGACACTTAACCAAGGGAGCCTCCCAGGGGTCCCTATTTAAATGATAAAGTCTTCATCAGCCATTCCACTTCTGCAGGACTGTCCCGTATAGACTGGAACACCATCATGTTAAAGAGTGAAATACAAGTATCTTATAACCCAACGAAAAAGTGAAAACAGAAGTAGGGGAACTCTAACAGTGAATGGGCACTTAGATTGTGAAGTATATATTCAGTGGGATATGACCAAGAACATGAATGAACTGTAACTACAGTCTTGTTGCTTTAGAGGATTTCTCTCGTGTGCTGTTGATTAAGAAGAGCAAGATTCACAAGTATGAACATCCTATAACTCTGTTTTCATAAAACGTGACGAGTGCGCATATTTGTGAATGAACACGAACCACATAAGGCGGAAAACGTTGTGGGAGACGCACAGCTTTACATGTATCTGTAACCCTGCTTTCTGTGCTGGCCTTTCATGGGATGGAGGTGCCCCAGCCCCTCCTCCTGCTGCATTCTGGACTTCTACTCCCAGCCTCCCCAAGCGAACATACCTCCTCGAGAATATAAAGCATAAAAAATACTTTTTTTTCCCCCCATTCATGGTGGCACATTTTTATAAAATGCATTTGCAGGCCTGCATCTGTGCCCCTAGCGTCAATACACTTCTCTCTCCCACAGTGGTTCCGTCCTTGCGTCCACAGTGCAGGATATATCATTCCTGGTCTTTGTTTTTTGTGGTGAGGCTTTTAAAGGTGTTAAAAAAGTAAGATTATGGAATGAAGCAGAATTCACATGTCTCCTCTACAAGTTGCTTGTTCTTTTAATACGCATTTTCATATCTTCCTTATTGAACACAGAAGTGTTTTATAAATCTCATTGTTTTAACAAAGAGGCCTCTTGACACCTTTTATGGAAGAAATACTGATAGCCTAGGTCCTTTATAAAGACAATTTTACTTTATTCCGAAGACAGGCGGGATTTTCCCATATAAATATGTATATGAATCTTTGAACCTCAGGTTTTCCATCTGGGTGACTAGACCAATCAGAGTATCATGCTTTAAATCTGAGCTATCATTGACGTGTGGGTGTCCAGCCTCTTAGCTTTAGGGGTGCTTTCTCAGCTGATGAAATGGGATAGAATTTCAGTAAATCTACCCACAGTAAACTCACCTCCCCATAAACTTCCCACGTTAAAGAGTCTAGCTCATCTAGAGCAGACTTTAATCCAGGATCCTGATCTCACTAGTCATGCCAAACACTCACTTATCTAAAGTCATTAAATCAGTGTGTTTATTTAGAAGAAAATAAACTCTTAAACTAGAATACTTATGTTTATGCTAAACCTTTTCTATCTCTATACATAGGAAGTTAAAATAAGCCAGGAAAACATTTATAGGACTAGAGCACTTAAAGTTCATATGACTAACTCTTTACATGAAGATTTATTTTCCAATAATTATTCTGCAGCAGAAGCAAAAATATGGAATGAGAATGATTTCTTAACAGATTTGTAATTTTTTTTTTTAGAAAAAATGGTTGTGTGTTTGGTTTAGCATTCTGTGACGGAATAGCTCTTGGTACCTTCTCCTTGGTACCCGGGGATGTGAGAATCCCAGCTCCAGCTGAACTGTGTCTCTCAGAAATAAATGACGGAGTTCCAACCCTGTTATCTATGAGTGTGACCTCATGTGAACTAGAGCTTTTGGAGATGTCATTTTTGGAGTGAAAATGAGCTGCTACTGCATTAGGGCGTGTTTTAATCCAATGACTGGCATCCTTATCAGAAGACCTGAGGACCCAGGCATGCAAACAGGAAGAGGGTCCAGACAGTGGAGGCTGGAATGATGCTGGTAACCCCCAGAAGCCGGAAGAGTCTCCTTCAGAGTCTCTGGAGGGAGGTGGCCCTTTAGATATCTGTTCTCCAGAGCCATGACAGAGCACATTTCCATTGGTTTAAACCACCCAGCTTGTAGTGATTTGTTTCAGCAACCCTAGGAAACTAATATACTCCCCTTGTCTCTCATGACTAAGACTGAAGTCCAACGTAGTTCTGCTGTTGCTCTTCTAAATTTTTTTTAATATTTATTTTTGAGAGGGGGGAGGGGCAGAGAGAGAGAGAGAGGGAGACACAGAATCGGAAGCAGGCTCCAGGCTCTGAGCTGTCAGCACAGAGCCCAACACAGGGCTCGAACCCATGAATGTGAGATCATGACCTGAGCCGAAGTTGGAGGCTTAACTGCTTGAGCCACCCAGGGGTCCCTAGAAACTACCACTTTAAAAGGCGAGTGTTTATATGTCTTCCCTATAGATGTTTATTCCCCCCCAAAAGCCTCTGAGATAAAATGTGAGATCAAGTTGGTGGTATTTTCAGAGCATACTACAGCAAAACAAAACTACTGATGCTTCCTTGTATTATGGACCACTAATGAAATACACCTTTGTGTATATTAAAGTATAATTAAAAAGAGATGATGTGAATGCAATAGAAGAAAGCTATAAAGTAGTAACACCAGGGAAAAAAATAAAATGTCTCACTAAAGGCCAAATAAGAGTTCTTGGCTAAACTAGCAGACTAAGAACTGCCAGCAGGTGCCCTGAGGCAATTCAGGAGATGAAACAAAAATTCTTCACTGAGAAAAATCTTTCTAAGAGAAGGGTTATAGGCCAGACACCCTGGTCAGAGCTTAAAGGTCATTTACTTGACAAATTAGCAGATGGAGATGGAGGTCAGTGAGACAGAAGCGGAGATCCCTTAGGCTCTAGGCCCCCGGAAAAGACTCGCTCATTTTGCACCTGAGAGGAGAAAGGCAGGTCCTGAACCTTCAGACTTACCAGCTGGCCGCCTGCACATCTCCTTAGCTGCTGAGCTCTCTTTCCCTTTCTAGAAAATTCCTACATCCAGAAGCCTGTTGTTATATACCATATAAAAACCCTGGATGCCCATGTTGAGAAAGGCACCTTTGGTTGGCTATTACAGAATCCTAAATCATTCCTCTTTTACCAGAGATTTGATGGCAATAAAGCCTTCTCATCAATTTACAGCATCCTTTTAAGTTCTCTAACGTCTTATTAAACTTTTAAATGGGAGTGGCTCTTTCTCCTACAGTGTAAGTGACAAGCTGGCAAAGTAACAGCAATGAAGGGAATCCAGGGAGGAGTAGTTCCCTGTACGATCCCGGGGGGTGGGGAGGGAGGGGGCTCTAAAATGGGTCCCCTATGGTTGCAGCAGATACACCGATCACGTGAGCAACCATTCACTGCATCCCTCGTTCTTGGCTGGCATTGGGTGGACCAACGTGAGGGAGGCATTCTGTTAGCGTATTGACTGGTTGGACACACGTGGTTAGAAGAGGAAAGGAAGTTGGAGACAGATGCATCAGGCTCTTGATGGTGTCACTGAGGCTGAGTTTGGAGAAGGAATGGCCACACCCACCAGCGTTCAGGTAATGGTGGTGTTAATGGTGAGGGTAGAATGATGAGAGTTGACTTGGCTTGGCGGGCAGAGGAGGAAGCACATTCCGGGGAGAAGGATGGAAAAGGGGGGGAAGCCATTGAAACATGAGAGAACGTGAAACTGGTAAGAGAAAGCAAATTAAAATATGACTTCTTAAAATTGTAAGCATCAGTGAACCTCAGTATCTAAGCGGATGCATTTTTGAATTTAAAAATGCCTTAGAATATCTTCTTTATTTGTACTTTAATGTTAAACTAAGCTAAACTTCAAAGTTTGAGTTTTATACACAAAAGCATATGTACATGGTTATTCTGATGCTTTAGTGGGAGGAATACCCTTAAAATATGGTGTTTGATAAAAATGGAAAAAAGGTAACAAATATATCATTCAATATATTGCTTTTCTATTGCACCAAGTACAGAATGTCTGCATTTATTACTTTTAATAATGATAGCATTTATTAATATCACAAGGTAGTGTCAGCCTTCAGCTCCTCAACAGTATGTCACATAATGATTTAGCATTCTTTAGTAATTAATGTCTTAATCCATATGTCATTCAATGATAATATACATTTAAGTTTATTTTTTTAAATTTTTTATGTTTTTATTTATTATTGAGGCAGAAACAGAACATAAGTGGTGGAGGGTTAGAGAAAGAGGGAGACACAGAATCTGAAGCAGGCTCCAGGCTCTGAGCTGTCAGCACAGAGCCCGACACAGGGCTTGAACCCACAAACTGCAAGATCATGACCTGAGCTGAAGTCGGCCGCTTAACCAACGGAGCCACCCAAGTGCCCCTACATTTAATAGTTTAAATGGAAAATGATCTACATTTAAAAACAGAATATTGAATAAATTAATTGATGTCCTATAGTGGAGCACTAAAAAAACTAAGAAAAACATGTATATAAAAATACATGGAATTACTTAACAGTTTTTATGTATTTTTTGCAAGTCATATAAGCTTATAATATAATACAGGCTTTTGGAAAATAAGGTTTTATGTAAATATATATTAATCCCTAGTATTAATTTTTAATTTGGGGTCTGTGCAAAATAATGGTTATTTCTACAATGATCAAGTATCACTTATTTTAAATGGCAAATAAAGGCAAAATGCTGATTTTTTTGGATTTATACAGCCTGCTTAGCCTATTATATGTCCCTGTTTATACCATCATAAGATACAGTGCATCCACTTAGCTTCTAGTGCTTTACAAAGTAAGGATAATTTGCCTTAACTTAATATCTAATCTCAATAATACAATGATAACAAAATGAGTCTATAAAGTTCTGTTTTCTTTTTTTATGTTTGTTTATTTTGAGAGAGAGACAGCACATATGCGAAGGGCAGGCACAGAGAGGGAGGGAGAGAAATATTCCCATGCAGGCTCCATGCTGATGTGAGGCACGATCTCACAACCTCAAGATCACGTCCAGAGCTGATATTATGAATTGGATGCTTAACCAACTGAGCCACCCAGGTGCCCCTAAAATTATATTTTCCTAATGCCTATCTAGTAAAAAAAAAAAAAAACTGTTGCGTGTCTTTCAGATGTTAAGTTTCCTTCTTCACAGTGAGTTCTGCCACTCTGATTAGACATCAGTTTTGATTTCTGTGAGTCACTAGATGAGGGGGCATGCCAGTTGAAAGTACCTTCCTTAATCTTGACCAGGATATCGTCTCTAAATCGATATCTGACTCCTGAGTTTGATGCTGTAACTTGTTCATCTATGATCTCCAGATCACCCCTATTGCAGTCTCTCTTGACCCTAAAGCAAAGGTCAGGCTAAACCCAGAGCTTCCAGAATGAGAGCCACAAGGCACGCCTGGCCATATACGGACTATGATAGTTCTGTTAACCTTTGCACTTAGGTTGTTTTTATTAATACTCAACTTCCAGTTTGGGCGATGGAAATATTGAGAAAGGGGTGTTGAACAGAAGGCTCTTTTTTGAAGTTAGTGAATGTCTAAGATGGTGTCGTGGCACAGGGATGTGAGTTACTGCTAAAAATGGTTGCCATTACTGATGCGTAACATCCCAACCTGGAGTTCTGTGGTGCACTCAGTCCTTGAGATAATTTGTTTATGTTGAAGTACTTGCACTTGAGGAAAAGCTCTTAATATTCAGTGTTGGTCAAATGTCAAATGCCACAGTAGCTATACATCTATTCACTAAACGATGTGGGGAAGGAAGTGTCATTTACACAGTGAAATTGAGTGAGTGCCAAATAAATAGCATCGCACATTGTTAGGATACCTGAGTCTTGCAAAGTATTTATCTTGCAGTTCACTATCAGCTACCAGAAGTTAATTGTTTTAACATAGAGTTTATGGAATGCATAATACTACCGCATGAATTCTTTTAGTAGTAGGCAGAAATAACAAGTGTCTGAATAATCATTGTTGTAATTGCCCTTTATGAGAAATTACTGAATGCTGTATGAAACATAATTGTGGATGTGTTAAGTATAATGTCATTTGATGAGGGTACATGTCTCATTTAAATTTCTTAATGATTTAAGGAATAAAATCTAATATGATTCTTGAGAAATGGTTCTTTAGAGAATAAAATGTATAACATATAATTTAATTACAATATTTGTTCTGTAATTCATATCTAGGAAAGAAATGTTGAATAAAGAAACCTCTTGCCATTAAAATTTTTTGAATATATCTTTATTTTATTTATTTATCTTTTTGAGAGACAGAGACAGAGAGCGAGTAAGGTAGGGCCAGAGAGAGGGAGACACAGAATCCAAAGCAGGCTGCAGGCTCCAGGCTCTGAGCTGTCAGCACAGAACCTGATGCAGGGCTCGAACCCATGACCATGAGATCACAACCTGAGCTGAAGACAGCCACGTAACCCATTGAGTCACCCACACACTCCAAAACTCTTGCCCTTTAATGTAGTAGAAATATATGCAATTGTTGCCATAGATTACGGAATCCTGAAGTCCTTACCTATCTATTCTTTGTCTCAATCCAATTAATGTTATGATAAACCTGGTATTTTAAGGATGTAGATTTAGAAGGGTTGATATCCTGAAGTAATCAACAAAATGACTGCCTTTTTAGGTTAAAATGGAAGCAAGCTTTGTTGTCATGTTTTGTGAGGAAAAATGGTAGCTTTGGAGTTCCTGAAGTCGCTTCCTTGTTTAAAAACATACTCCTATGCCCTCAAGCATTTAGAGATAAAAGAATTGTCAGAGTACAGTTTCTCACTCTTGGGTAGGTTAATTCAATCTGAAAGAATCGGCAGCAAAGAATTTGCACCGGCAGCAAAGAAAATGGTTTCTCAGGGCACAAACTAACCCTGTTCTGTGACTGTCATGCTATCAAAGTAAATGTTTTCAACCATTGCATTTTTTCAGATAATTTAGCCTGCCCTGATGTCATGCTAGTCATTGATTATAATTTGTTTCCATTCTAAATTCTCCTAAGACAAAGGCTCCAAGAACCAGAGGGCATGCTTGCATACTTTATTTAGTAGTTCTGCATCTATAAGTTAATAAGCTGATTGGCATGCTGATTTTTTTCCTTAATAGTCTGTGAGTGTGGTCACTGTATCTTTGTCTCCAAGAGGGACCTGAATCTTGGATCATTCTAAAACAATCATCCAGTGTGTGATGGTGGTAATCCAACTATTGTAGGAATTGCTAGGGTGGCCAGTTTCCTAGATCAAAGCTTTCCAGAGGGTGGGGGTCTGCGGGCTGCAAGCTGTGCAGAGGCATTCTTCTTCCTAATACTGATACTTCACTTAGCATTACACTCTCTAGATCCAACCATGTTGTTGCAAATGACAAGATTTCAAATGTTTAGGGCAGAGTTAATATTCCATGGTATATATATACCACTTTTTTTTTATCCATTCACCTATTGGTAGACATGGGTTGCTTCCATAATTTGGTTATTGTAAATAACGCTGCTATAAACACAGGAGTGCATTATCTCTTTGAATTGGTGTTTTTGTGTTCTTTGGGTAAATACATTGTAGTGTGATTGCTGGACCGCAGGGTAGTTCTCTTTTAACTTTCCGAGGAACCTCCGTACTATTTTCCACAGTGGCTGCACCTGCTTGCATTCCCACCACCGGTGCAGGAGGGTTGGTTCCTTTTCCTCCACATTCTCTCCAGCAATTGTTATTTCCTGTGTTGTTGATTTTAGCCTTTCTGACAGGTGTGGGGTGATCATCTCGTGATTTTGATTTGCATTTTCCTGATGGTGGCTGAATAGTGAACATCTTTTCATGTGTCTGTTAGCCATCTCTGCATCTTCCTTGGATAACTATTCAGTTTCTATGCCTACTTTTATTTGGTTTATTTGTTTTCGGGGTGTTGAGTTTATAGTTCTTTATACATTTTGGATACTAACCCTTAATCAGATATATTGTTTGCAAATATTTTCACTTATTTCCATCGGTTTCCTTTTCGTTTTGTTGATTATTTCCATTACAATGCAGAAGCTTTTTGTTTTGATGTAGTCCCAATAGTTTGTTTATGCTTTTGTCCCCTTGCCTCAGGGACCCATCTAGAAATGAAGTTGCTGTGGCCAAAGTTAAACAAGTTACTGCATGAGTTTTCTTTCAGAATTTTTATGGTTTTAGTCCTCACATTTAAGTCTTTAATGCGTTTTAAATTTATTTTTACATATACATGCTGCTGTCTAAATTTCCCAACACTATTTGTCAAGAGACTTTTTCCCATTTGGTATTCTTATCTGCTTTGTCAGAGATAAATTGGCTGGCCATGTAGTTGTGGGTTTATTTCTGGGTTTTCTGTTCCATGGCTCCATTGTTGTTTAAGTGCCAGTACCATACTGTTTTGATTACCACAGCTTTGTAATATAACTTAAAGGTCAGAATTGTGATGCCTCCGACTTTGTTTTGCCTTCCCGCCCCCCTCCTCTCCAAAATTGCCTTGGGTATTCAGGGTTTTTGTGGATCTTTACAACTTTTAGGATTGTTTGTTCTAGCTGCATGAAAAATACTATTGATATTTTGGTAGGGATTGCATTAACTGTGTAGATTATTTTGGGTAGTATAGACATTTTGGGTAGTATAGACATTTAACAGTATTTTTTTCCTCCAATCCATGAGAATTCACCTCTTTGGTTAGATTAATCCCTACATATCTTCTTATTTTTGATGTTATCGTATATGGGATGGTATTCTTAATTTCCGTTTCTGCCATTTACTGGTGTATAAAAATGTAACAGGTTTCTGTACTTTGAGTTTGCATCCTGCTGCTTGACTGAATTCATGTATCAGTCCTAGCAGGGTTTTGGTGGCATCTTCCAGGTTTTCTACATATAGTATCATGTCATCTGCAAATAGAGTTTTACTTCTTCCTTACAATTTGGATGCTTTTTTTTTTTTTTTTTAATGTTTTCAAATGGCTGTGGCTAGAGCTTCTGGTTCTGTGTTGAATAAACTGATGAGAGTGGACACCTTGTCTCTTGCTGACCTTTGGGGGAAACATCTCAGTTTTGCCTCATTAAAGATGATGTTGGCTGTGTGTTTCTAATAAGGACTTTATCATGTTGGGATATGTTCACTCTAGACCCACTCAGCATGGATAATTGTGGCTTGTCAGATGTTTTCCGCATCTCTTGAAATGATCGTATGGTTTCTATCCTTTCTCTGATTGACGTTATATATTTTGTTGATTATTTGGGGAATATTAACCACTTTTGCATCTTGGGAATAAATCCCACTTGATCATGGTGAAAAGTTCTTTTAACGTACCACTGGATTTCAGTTGCTAGCATTTTGTTGAGGGTATTTGCATCTATGTGTATCAAGGATATTGGCCTATAGTTCTCTTTTATCATAGTGACTCTGTCTGGTTTTGGTATCAGATTAATGTTGGCCTCGCAGAATGTAATTGGAAGTTTTCTGTTTTTTGGAATAGTTTGAGAAGAATAGGTATTCTTTATTTTTATTTTTATTTTTATTTTCTCTTCTGTATTTTTATTTTTATTTATTTAAAAAATTTTATGTCTTTATTTTATTTTTAGAAAGAGAGAGACAGAGAGTGAGTGGAGGAGGGACAGAGAGAAAGGGAGACACAGAATCGGAAGCAGGCTCCAGGCTCTGAGCTGTCAGCACAGAGCCTGTCGCGGGGCTCGAACCCACGAACGTGAGATCATGACCTGAGCCAACGCTGCACGCTTAACTGACTGAGCCACCCAGGCATCCCTATTTTTATTTTTTAAAGATTTTTAAAAATGTTTATTTTTGAGAGAGAGCAAGAGCAGAAGAGGGGCAGAGAGAGAGGTGGAGACAGAATCTTAAGCAGACTCTGGACCATTAACACAGAGCCTGATGTGAGGCTCAGACCCATAAACTGAGATCATGACCTGACCTGGGATCAAATGTTAGACATCCAACTGCCTGAGTCACCCAGGCACCTCATCTCTTCTTTAAATGTTTGGTAGAATTCACTTGTGAAGCCTTTTGGTCCAGGACTTCAGTTTGTCAGGATTTTTTGATTACTGATTCAATCTTTGCTGTCTATAGGTCTGTTCAATTTTTTTTTCTTTTCTGCATCAGTTTTGATAGTTTATATATATCTTTGAATTTATCCATTTCTTCTAGGTTTCCAATTTGTTGGAATATAATTTTTCACAATACTCTCTTGTAATTATATTTCTGTAGTATTGGTTGTTATTTTTCCTCTATCATTTCTTTTTGGGAGGGGGCTTTCTCATTTTTTCTTAATGAGTCTGGCCAGAGGCTATCAATTTTTTTTCAAAGAACCAGCTCCTAGTTTCATTGATCTGTTCTGTTTTGTTGTTGTTTTGTTTTGTTTAGTTTCTCCATTATGTATTTCTAGTCTGGTCTTTATTATTCCCTTCCTTGTGCTGCTTTTAGGTTTTGTTGTTAATTTTTACAGTTCCTTTAGGGTATAAGGTTAGGTTGCTTGAGATTTTTCTTGCTTCTTGAGCTAGGCCTATATTGCTTTCAACTTCCCTCTTAGACCACTTTTGCCACATCCCAAAGGTTTTAGATCATTGTGTTTTCATTTTTGTTTATTTCCATTCCATGCACTTTTTAATTTCTTCTTTTATTTCCAGGTTGATTTATTCATTGTTTAGTAGACTGTTGTTGCCCCTCCATGTATTGTCATCTTTCCTGATTTTTTTGGTGGTTGACTTCTAGTTTCATAGTGTTGTGGTCTGAAAAGATGCATGATAAGATTTCAATCTTCCTGAATTTGTTGAAGTTTGTTTTGTGGGCTAATATGCAATCTATTCTAGAGAATGTTGCATGTGTCCTTGAATGGGATGTGTTTTTGCCTATTTTAGGATGAAATATTCTGAATATATCTGTTAAACCCATTTGTTCTAGTGTGTCATTCAAAGTCATTGTCTCCATACTGATTTTCAGTTTATATGATCTATTGATGTAAGTAAGGTGTTAACATCCCCTACTATTATTATATTACCTATTAGTTCTTCTACATTAACTGTTTTATGTATTTGGGTGCTCTGTGTTGGGTGCATAAATATTGACAATTATTATGTCGCCTTGGTGGATTTTCCCATTTTTTATCTCTTGTTACAGTATTTGTTTTAACGTGCTTTTGTTTTCTGATATAATCATTGTTACTCTGGTTTTCCTTTGACATTCATTTGCATGACAGATGTTTCTCCCTCCCCTCGCTTTCAATCTGCAGGTGTCTTTAGGCCTAAAATGAATCTCTTGTAGGCAGCATGTAGATAGGTCTTCTTTTTTAAAATCCGTTCTTTTACCCTATGCCTTTTGATTAGAGAGTTTAGTCTCTTTACGTTCAGGGTAATTATTGATATGTATCTATTGTCATTTTGTTATTTTGTGGTAATTTCTAAAGATTTTTTCTAATCTTGTCTTTCTCATAGCTTATTGATATATTTGAATGTATATATGTAATATAAATATATATCTTTATTCTTTGCATATTTATTAGTGGTGTTTGATATGTAGTTACCAGTAGCTTTGCATAGAACCTCTTCTGTACATAGCAGGCTGTATTAAGTTGATTTAAGTTTGAGCTCATTCTTTATTTCTCTCCTCCCTGCATTTTCAATATGTGTTGTCATAGTGTACATCGTTTCATTTTGTGAGTTGACTGAATTTTTACATAAATTTCCATTTTTCACTCCTTTTGTGTTTTCTACCTTCATACAGTCAGCTTGGCTTCTCCTTTCCACTCAGAGTCCTCTTTAATATTTTTTGGTGGGACTAGTGTAGTGGTCATGAACTTATTTTTATTTCTCTGATAAACTCTTTATCTCCGCTCCTTATTTTTGTCTCCTGTGCCTTTTTTTTTTTTAAATCTCCTGTGCCTCCTGGATCTGGATGTTTCTTTTCCCACACTAGGGAAGTTTCAGCTATTATTTCTTTAAGTAAATTTTCTGCCCCCTTTTCTTTTCCTCCATCTGGGACCCCTATAATGCAAATGCTATTATACTACACTTGATGATGTCACTGAATTCCTTCAGTCTATTCTTATTTATTGCTTCTTTTTTTCTCTCTCTCTTTCTATCTCTCCCTCCCTCCTTTCCTCCCTCACTTTCTTGCTTCCTCTCTTCTCAACCTAGTTGCTTTGTATAATTTTGTCTTCAAGGTCACTGATCTGTTCTTATGCTTCTTATAATCTATTGATTCCTCCAGTGTGTTTTAGTTTTAACTATGGAGTTCATCTTTGATCAGTTCTTTTTCATATTTTCTGTTTCTTTCTTAAGGATCTCTCTCTTCAGGGTCTCTTAAGGGACCCTTTCTTAAGGGTCTGCTTTTTCAAGTTTGTAAGTATCTTTAGGATGATTACTTTGAATTCTATTTCAGGCATATTGATTATCTCTGTATCGTTTCTTTGCTGTGATTTTGTCCTGTCGTTTCATTTGGAACATACACCTTGTACCCTAATTTTGTTTAACTCTCTGGTAGTGTGTTTTAGAAAACTCAGTTATGTATCCTGTTCTTAAAAATAGTGGCCTTAAGAAGCACATGTCCTGTGGTTCCTTGTAGTGTAATGCGCCCTGGGTCCCCCAACCATGTGCTTCAGGAATATCTCTTCTGTGGGTTGGATGTGCCTACTGTTGTGACTGAGACACATTTTCCTCTGGTTCTGTTGGCTGTGGCGGCCCACTTCACCTATAGTGGGCAGAATTTGGCCCCTGTGCTGTACAGGGGCAATCTCAGGCTGCCTTGGGCTCGTAGTTGGGTCAGACTATATGCCTTCTCTCAGACCATTAGCTGGACTGCTTTCACCTGACTACAGGGCACTGTCCTTGCATTGTTCCTTGAGAGGCCTTTTCTGGTAGTTGGGGTCTGCAATCAGACCACATGTCTGTCCCCCTGTCCCAGGGCTGCAATGGATCTGGTGTGGGTGGCTATCTTCCTTTTTCTCCAAGTCAGTAGTCACTTTCGAGTGGCACTAATGGCTGTGTTGGCTGGTTACAGAATGAGCTAAGTCCGGAGCCACTTTGGAGGGACCCCTGCCATGCTGGGCGGGTTGGATGGGGCAGTGTGAGGGGAACACAGGGATGGGACCTGTGGTGTTCGCAGTGTAGGACGAGAATGTGGTCCTAGTCTCAAGGCAATCTTCTTTAATTTATGCTTTTTCAAAAGCACAGATATATGGATTATACTTGTAATTATGGCTAATGTAACTTAATCCAATTTAAGAAATGAAACATGAAAGTTACAGTTGAAGTCTTTTTTTCACCCCTCTTTCATCTCAGTCCACTCTTAAACATATCGGTATAAATACACACATCCCTGTATTGTTTGTTTTTCATTCTTGTGGGTGATTTTAAACTGCTGTAACATATAGATACATTTATGACCATCTAATCCTGTTTTGTAGGTCTTAAAACTTCCTACAAATGTCATTAAATCATTTAGAAACTAGCTTTTTTGCTCAGCACTAGGGTTTTGATATTTATTCATGTTGACAGTTATAGCTTCCGTTGATTTATTTTGCTTGTAGAACACTGCGTGGCATATAAAGTATATTTGTTTTATGTCCTATGGTCATTTTACTGATTGTCAATGTTTTGTTGTTTTAAACTATGTTATAACAATTACTTTTGTATACATGTATATATTTTTGTATGAACAGATCTTACAAATCTGTGAAACATTGGATCTTAGGGCATATTTACCTCCAGATTTACTGGATACAGCCAGATAACTCTTTATAGTGATTATAGCAATCACTTCTTCCATCAGTCATTTGAATGTCCCGACTTCCTTACATCTTGTCAGTACTAGTTACAGTCAGGTCTTTAAATATTAGCTAATCAAATGGGTGGAAAATCTAATCTTGTTTTCATTTCTTTTTCCTGATCACTAGTGAGTTAGAATCCATATCCATATTGCTAAGGGGCATTCAAGTTTACTCTCCTGGGTTTGCATATTAGTCTTTAAAAATATTTTTGGAGGATATTTTATATAGATTTGTGGACATTATTAAAATAAAAGTACTCTTAAGAGGAATTCTTTGTTAGTCAAATATGCTATAAGTATCTTGAAATCTGAGTCTGGTTTTTCTGTGTATAATCCCTTTCCTTCCTTCTTTTCTTTCTTTATTTTCCCTCCCTAAATGGAAGATAGGATTATATACTTTGTGTATTTTGCTCCCTACATTGATTTTTCTGTAAAAGAGTAAGTGCTCTGCTTTTCCCATGATTAGCTCTGACTGTTCTCTTCCATTGTTCTCATTTTATTCCTTGAGTCCTCCTGCATTGTCTTCATTACACAGAACTAGGCACCATCTTCCTTTTCTGGTATCCAGGTGTTTAAGTCCCTCTCCACGTTTTATTGTTTCTCATATTCTGATCTTCATCTTCCCTAATTATAATGCAAAGAAAACTCTCCATTTCCTTGTCTCCCTTGTGGCTAGAATGCAGATGTACTGTGTTGGTCACTCCAGTTGCATACAATTGTGGGAGACTTTAGTTCAGACACAAGGCCTGTATGGAAATGGAATCGGCCTGAGTAAGAACACTAATGAATAAATCGCTTGCTTATAAGATTCTGTGTCTATTTGAAGGAATGTTATAGACCTTGTTTTGTGGAAAAGTCTTGACTTTTCTTAACTTCCTGCTCCCACACAGACACTTTATAATCTTCTTGCCCAGTTATTATAAAAAAAAAAGTCAAGTAGAATATTTACTGGCTTTTTAGTGAATTAATTACTATTGAAGGGAAAAAATGTATTTATTTGATAGTCTTCACATTCAAAATTGATGAAACTATCAATTTACTTAGGTCTTTGTTAATGTCTTTCAGTAATATCTTATACTTTCTTCCAGATAGATTTTTATGAGTGTTTTGTTACATTTTTTTTTATATGGGTTTGATCACATTAATAGTAATGTGATCATTTAAAATTTCTGATTTTATTTTTATCATAAGTGTTACATTTTATTCAGTACATGTTAGAGATCTGTTAGTATATCATGGATTTGCTGGTATTAAAATATTATACTCTTAGCATGAACCATGAGAACATCATTTTTATAAATTGTTGGATTAGGTTGCTAATTATTTCTTCAGATATTTTGTATCTAAGTTAAGTAAAATTGATTTTTATTTTTTCCCTTTTTCTCTTATTTTGACATTGGGATTGTATTTGCCTGATACAAGAGGAGAATTCCATTTTTCTTTCTCTTGGTGCAGTTTTTGAAAGGCTCTGGGGACTTATTCCTGCAAAGCCATCTAGGTTCCCTTCTCTCTCTCTTTATATCTTTTTCTCTGTTTACGAAGGCTCTATTTTCATCATTAATTGAATCGTTGTGATAGAAATATCCATGTCACTTATACTTGATTTGAGTGTTAGCTTGTATTTGATCTATTTTGGCATGTTTTTCTAGGAAGTCACCCTTCCCAAATGTGTTTGCCGATGACATTTATAATCTATTCTAACATTCTTCTGACGTCTGCTGTAAGTATAGTTATCTTTCACATTCTTTTGCTGCTTAATACTCCTTTAAAAGTCTTGTCCAAGGCTTTCTGCTTTATTATTTTTCCCCAGTTAACCAAAGAAACAGCATTTATAAATGGTCTATTGTATCTTATTTTATGATTTCTTTTCAAGTGTATTTTTACCAAATTTTCCCCTCATTCCCTTTAATTTTATCACTTATGTTAAATATTTAGGCATTATTTTCAGCAATTTGTTTCTAATAATTTATTCTATAAATAGTTGTCTAAAAAGTTCCCTGAAAATACCACTGCAATTAACTACAGATAAATTTTGGTGGGATTTTTTTTTTTCAGTTCCAAATGTTATGTAATCTCATTAAGATTTCTTTCATGGAAGAGAGAATCATTTGGTACTTAGAAACATGTGTTTGTGTGTTCCCATGCTTACTATGTGTGTCTTAATTTCCAGGCATATTTTTAAGTTTTTGTTGATCTTCTTGATTAGTTCATTCTATTTCAGTAAATGTTTTACTGCAGTATAAACTGAAAAATTGTCCAAATCATAAGGGTGTGGTGTATGAATTTTCTTAAAGAGAACAACCTACTGGGCACCTAGCACTCAGCTCAAGAATTTCTGTATAAGCCTAATTACAGGAAATAGAAGTGGGGGTTTTGATTTTTTACGTTGCTTTTCTGTTTGGAGTGTCATTGTAACTACTGTATTGTAAATGACGGAAAATAATTGCATATGTTAAAAAAATAAATTGTGTTATATTAAAAAAAAATAAATAAATAAAAAAAAAGAAAAAAAAAAAAGAAAGAACACACGATGAGATTGTGGTCTCAGAAATCATCTTCCTGTTTTTACAAAGTCCTTCTCTTGCCAGGTACGAAGTCACTACCCTGACTTCTACTTGCTTCTCGTTTTGATATGCACCGAGTAATATAATATTTATCTGATCATGTGTTTCTGTCTTTTAATCTCTTCAACATGTAAATCATCATTAAAATCTATATCTGATTCTGCATGAACTGTCTGTGTGCTTCTAGTATATATACTTTTCCTTTTGATTTTGATGATATGATCTTGTTTCTAGCTGAGCCTAGTAGGTTTAGACTGATGCAGATCAGTTTGAATGAAACAACAACAACAACAAAAATAAAACTGTAGAAAGTCCTGATGACATTATCTTTGACCAGAGTTAATGTGCTTGTTGATAATATGGGGCTGATTATCTAAATTAGAAGTTAGTTAAGTTAAATTTGAAGTTGGTTAAGTCTTTTTTTTTTTTTTTTTAACCTATGTCAGGCTTTACTCCTCTGGTATTACCTTATTTTGGACTTGAAACTGAGTTCCTAGCAGGCTTTTTTGATAATTTCTCATCAGCATGCCTCTGCTTTGCTGAGAATTTCAGCTCAGCAGTTTATCACCCTGCCCTGCTGGACAGATTTCTTCAGGGAACTGGTTTTATTTCATAACGAGTTCTCTACCACAGCTACGCCAGACAGTTTATCACTCCTGCAACTGGTCTCCTCTCTTCTGCCCCAACAAACAGCCCCAAGGACTGCTAGTGTCTCTCCCCTAGTCTTGGTTCTTTCCCCAAGCTGGGATTCTTGGAATCACATAGGGAACATACATGACAGATATGTCTTGGGCAGAAGTGAATACAGAGCATCAGCTCACCTGGCCATGGCTCTCTGCCCCCTCGAGTCTCAGATCTTTACTTGCTGTATTGACAGTAGTTTTCCCTGGTGTTTTCCGTTTGCTCTTGGTGAGGAAAGGAGTCAGACATAAGCTACTCCACCCTTCTCAAATCAGAAGTTTTCTGGCAGTTGAAAACTGATCAGAAAATGTTTCACCTCGTCCTCAAATTTTTGTTTTAATGAAAATCTCTGCATAGCTACTTATAGGGTGACTTTTGTAAATAAACGTCTATGTTGGGGGAAGGGCAGAAAGAGGAGGGCAGGATCTGAAGCTGGCTCTGTGCTGACAGCAGAGAGCCTGATGGGATCTTGACCTGAGCTGAAACCAAGAGTTGGATGCTTAACTGAATGAGCCACCCAGGTGAACCAAAGGGTTTTATCACTTTTAGTTTGAAGTTTTACTTCAAATTATGCCATGTTAGTTTATAGTTGTTTGGGCTTTTTAAAAATTTTTTTAATGTTTTTTATTTATTTTTTGAGAGACAGAGATAGTGCAAACGGGGGAGTCAGAGAGAGAGGGAGATATAGAATCTGAAGCAGGCTCCAGGTTTTGAGCTGGCTGTCGGCACAGAGCCTGACGTGGAGCTCGAACCCACGACCACAAGATCATGACCTGAGCCGAAGTCAGATGCTTAACGGACTGAGCCACCCAGGACCCCCGGTTTATAGCTATTCTGTCTTCCTTATGATATGATCTTGTTTCCCAATAACTGATTTTTTCCTTCATGCCTACTCTGATTTTGGGCAAGTAAACCAATTACTTTTTTAGCAGTGTTTTTCTCCCCATACTTTGTCAGAATTTCTAATCCCTCATGATTTAAGCTTATCTCTTATTAACAGTAGGTAAAGGGATTGTGTTTTGACTGTTTTTCTTTACAAGTGGAGGAAAGCTAAGAGATAGTAAAGGGTATCACTTAGCATGCTCAGGATAGACCTCTCTGTGAAAGCAGAATTTCGATCTAAGAATGGAAGAGGACAGAGAATATTCTAGGTAGTGCAGATTTAAGGGACCAATGAGGGAAACACTGGCAACTTTTGGAAACTAAGCGAAGTTCAGTTCTGACCCTTGCCATATCCTAGCTCAGTGACCTTGACCAAGCCCCTTTCACCATGGGCTTCAGTTTATTCCCTGTAAAATGGGAGCAACAGAATCTATCTTACATGAATGGAAAACTGATAAAGATTTACTAGTCTCCAGTTAATAAAATTAATATTTGGGGATGTTGATAATTATAATATTATTATGAAACATATTAACATTGGAGGAATCTGGATAAGGTTTATATGAGGTCTCTGCACTATATTTTTTTATTTTTTATTATTTATTTATTTATTTGAGAGAGAGAATGTAAGCAGGGTAGAGGGGAAGAGAGAAATAATTTCAAACAAACTCTGCTTAGCACAGAACCCAACGTGGAGCTTGATGCCATGACCCTGGGATCATGACCTGAGCAAAAACCAGGATTTAGAAGCTCAATTAACTGAGCCACCCAGGGGCCCTTACAACTTCTCTATAAGCCAAAAAATAGTTCAAAATCAAAAGGTTAAAAAATACTTACAGCAGATCTGTCCACATGCAAGTTCTGACACATTGCTGGATGATGACTCAGGGTACTGTCTCCCATTCATGTGCCTTTAAAACCCGGGGTCTCTGATGACCTCATCTGCTGCTGGCTCAGCCCCTCGCTCACCCACTTCAGGAGCGACAGATCAGTTCGGACTTTTTACTGCTGCTTTCACAGTCATCAGTGCTCTTGTTGCCTTGTATTTTCTGATTTTCATCTGAAGTCAGCATATTACACTTGGTCAAGCTATTATACTTGTAGGAAAAACATTTTGAGTGGTGGTCAGTTCTGTGCATTAATAGAAATTAAACTCCTCTATTTTTTAAAAGAAACCAAGTCACTCATCATATTGCAATAAAAAATGTAGATGATTGCATAAGGTGTTTTCGACTAACAACTATGGAGATAACAATTTTGTGGACCGTCACACTTCGTGTTTGTGAACTTCATTGTGTTACATGTATATCAGTGTCCTTAAGAAACACTGGAGAGTCTTGCCTCCCTCCCACCCCGTCACTCTCTCCACATCCATGTGCTGAGAATAGGTCACGTGAGTCCAAAGGGAGACGGTGTCTAACTGCAACCCAAGGGGAGAGTCCTCATCAATCACTCACCCTGCTAGCACCTTGATCTTGAACTCCCAGCCTCCAGAATCACGTGAGGATACATTTTTGCTGTTTTAGTCATCTCATCTGAGGCTTCATCTACAAATACAGTCACATGGGGGTTAGGGCTTCAATATAAAAATTTCATAGGGATACAAACATTTAATCTACAGCAGTGTCCCAAGAGACAAATGAGCTCATGAAAAAATACTGAACATCATTTTTTTGCAAGTAAATGCAGGCTAAATCCTCAGTGATACAGTGTGCCACATCCACAGGACAAAGACAAAGTCTTACAACACCAGATGCTGGCATTGACATGGTGTCACCGGCAGTCATTGATGGCAGTGCTGAAAATGGAGGAATGTTTGAAAGGTTTCTTACAAAGGTAAACATGAATATACTCCTAGGTACTTGACTAAGATAAATGAAAATAAATGCCCACACAAGAAGCTGTTCTAAAGCATTTATTGTGGCCCTTTCATAGAAGTTAACAACTAGAAGCATGGGGACAACCCAGATTCACATGAACTGAAGACAGGACAAGCGAATTGTCATGCCTTCCAACAATGAAATGATACTCAGCAGTGAAACAACATATATTACTGTTTTACACAACAGCATGATAAATCTTAAAACGTTACACTAAGTGAAAGAAACTAGACACAAGAAAGCACACGTGGTATTGTTTTATGTATACAACATCCTACAATAGGCAAACTTAATATTCAAAGAACTATTTTTATTTTGGTAGATGCATGACTGAGTGAGTGATAAGGGGAGCAAGTGAATTTTCTGGGGTGTAAACACGCATTCTAAAAATTCTTGAATTCCACACTTAATATTTGTGAACTTCATTGTGTAAACGTTAACATTCTACAAAAGAGTGGGGGAAATAAAGAATCACAAACAGTTAACTCTAGTAGGTTTATTTTTGTTGATAGTGTGTTTGCTGCTATCGACTATCTCCGTGTATTCTAGGATTGGGCAGCTGAGTAAATATATAGAATGCAATGGGAACAACTACTCATTGTTGGAGAAGGGAGTAACAAATACGGAAGAGGAGAATAATGCACCATATCACGTTAGATTGGAATTTGAAGTATCAATATGAAAAATACATATATATATAATTGTTAATTATTAATAAAATAACATGTATTAGAGACAAATATAAATATATTGGATTATAGGAAAATATAGATAGATAAATTCTAGGTAAAGCTATGTATCCTCCCTAACTTTTACTTGATATAATGTATTACTTGGAAGATACCTGGAAACACTGACCAGATAGGAAAAATTAACGTATGTAGGCTCAAATGATAGCTGAAATGTTCATTTTTGGTTCATTGGAGTCTTCATTTTAGTTGATAAGCCTATTTAGATCCACTTGGTTAACTGTAACAGAAAAGTAATCTTCGACTACATCAAGCATGGTCTTTAAATAAGATAAGATACAAAGACCTATAAATAGATCGGGAAGTAATATTAATGCTGAGCAGAGCACTATGAATAAGAAATGTTAAGTGTCAGCTCAACCTTTACAAATGCTCCGCTACAGTGCTTCTAATATATACCTAAAATAATGACAATACAGAAGAGTTTCCAATTAAATTATGTTAGTTTTATTAGGAAATGAATTGATTCTGAATTCATTAATTTATAAACATTGAGAGGTAGTAAGAATGAGGTCTTCACTAAATGGCAGCCAGGGACAATAAGCGATAGACATTTTGCATTTAAACAACTAGGTGATGCTTTTTAAATGGTGAGAAGTGAGCTCAGTGGAGCAATTACTTAGGTACTAACCTTTTTTTCTTATCACAGAGTGATATGGAAAAATAGGCAATAATTCAGTGTTCAAATACATTTTAAAAGTTTTCTAACTACAGACACTTTTAAGATTACAGCCATCCTGCAGTATAATATGTAATTTTACACAGTTGCCAAAGATAAATGATCTTTCCTGATCAAATTATATGAGGATGAATGATTTTATACTATATAATTGGTGAGCTGGATAATTCAATAAGTCCATTTGCTATGGTTGACTTCTTTTCGCAAGTAGGGTTTCTATAATGAGGAAGGCCGTTTTGTCAAAACAGCTGCCAAATGGCAATAGCATTAGGAAATTAATCAGTAAATTAATTAAACATTTTCTGGATGTAAAACCTGTTACGTACTGGAAAATGTAAGCAGTTGGACAACATGTGTAATGTTTTCATCAGAGAATTGTAGGAAACAATATAAATATGACACCTTTTCTTTTTCAAATATAAGTTGCTTTATAATGAAAACACCCTATTGAAAAGTTCTCTTCCTGAAAGTACCCAAATACTAACGTTTTTTTAAAAAGTTACTGTAAGACTCTGAAGAATATTGTGTGTAAACTACGGAGTCCCTGCTTCCTGTTTTATTATCTCCCCTTACACTTTCTCCAGTAAGCTTTTCCAAATACGTACCTAAGAAATGTGCTTATGACAGCTACTTTCATCTACTTACAAAATAACTCTATCTGTACATATATAATATTTGTGCTTATTAGATCATTGCAGATATTGAATCACTCTTGTACGTCAGTCACACATACTGTGGATGCGTTCTCAAGTAAAATGTAGTTGGGGTGAGTACTCTACATTTTGTGCCTTAGATCTTTAGGGTATTCTTACTAATTTTTAAGATTTTTTTTGGTCTCTATATGTATAGATCATCATATTACATTTTAAATTTGGACATAAGGGGTCAAAAACAATCTCCCAGCCTTTTTGGGTAAATAAATTCTATTCCTCGGAATCTTCCTCTTCCTCCCTTCCCAGGCCCACACCTTGCTGGGCATGTATAAAAGTTCTCCATAAAGATAATTGCAAATACTCCAAATCCAATTACCCTGTTTGGCAGATTAAAGTACATTCAGCCAGTTTTCACCCTTGCCTGATCTACAAGGTAGAGCGGTCATATCCTGCTCCACTGATGTTGGGTTTAGCCATGAGACGTGCTCCGGCCAGTAGAATGTTAGTAGACACAACACAAACAGGGGTTTATCATGTACTTGCACATTGGGGCTGACCCTTTCCTGTTTCTGCCATGCATGAAAAGGGCTTCTGTTAAGTAGCCTGGGCTCTAGAATAAACCCAGAGGAGAAGGGAGTATCTGTTCCAGGGACAGACAAGGTCTCCCTGGACATTTAACTTCAAGCAGAGTTGCCCAGCATGGTCCAGTCTAGATGAACTGGTCTCCAGCCCACCCACAGAGGCGTGAACTAGAATAAACAGAGATTGTGCTCGATGTCCTGAGTGCGTGGAAGTTTGTCACAAAGTAGTTTTGTGGAAATTGTTGACCCATCAAAGTAAATCCAGCCTTCATATCTCCCTCCATACGGGCCATTAGTATTTCTGGGACTCTCCTCCCCTCCCCTCCCCTCGCTTCCCCTGCCCTCTCCTCTTTTCTTTTCTAAGTTTATTTTGAGAGGGAGAGAGAGAGTGCAAGCAGGGTAGGGACAGAGATAGAGGGAGACAGAAAATCCCCACCAGGCTCACCTGATACAAGGCTGGATCTCACGAACGGTAAGACCATGACCTGAGCTGAAATCAAGAGTTGGACACTTAACCAGCTGAGCCACCCAGGTGCTCCTATTTCTGAGACTCTTAGGATGTTTCAAAAGTGTTTTCTGCTTTCCTGCCAGATGCTAATCTTGAGCACCCTGTGTAACATCCAGGCTGTTCTCCTGTCCAAATAATCCAGTTCTAAGTACTCAGCAATATGTGCATGCCAGAGGAGGGAAGCCTTGTAGGGGGGTCCCTGTGAAAGCTCTTAGCCAAAGGATCTTAGGAGCAATGAAGCATGGTATTTAGCCTCCAGTGTTCTTATTATAAATCCCAGACCTGTTGGAAACGTGAGCGTAGTTTCAGTTGTGCTGTGGAAACTGAAAGGGAGATGTGTGTATGAAATTGGACTCAGTATTTCAGGTAGAGGATGGCAGAGTACTTCAAAGTTGTGCCAAGATAACACTATAGCAGAAGAGGGGAAATCAATATATAGATTCCTTGTAGACTATCTGAAGAGGAGCCCAAGATTTGAAAGGACAGGGGAGCGGGAGGTTGCAAACTGGTTCTGTGGAAATTACAGCCATAAAATATTGGAGACACAGAACTGAAAACGTTTTTTAAAAAGGGAGCTGTTTCCTCTGCTCTCTCACATACTGCAAAGCAGTAGTGAGTTAGGACGCGAAGCTGTTCCTTGCATGGACTCTGGGTGTGAAGTTCTCCCTTGAAGCAAGAGTAGATGCAGGATTAAATTTCGAGGGAGACTAATGTCAGGGAAGAGACAAGAGCCCCAGGAAGTGGTCTTATTTCATTGTTATTAAGATCAGAAGGCTTATAAGCGTGATGGGCCTATACAAAGAGACAGTGAAACCCTGAACTAATATTAACTCATAGTTGTGGGAGAAGATATGAGGTGTTAGGGGTTTGAGTCAACACACAACAAAATCCTGGAGCTGGGTGATGGTTGTTTACAGTGTTATGCCCAGATCTCAGTATCCCCCAAAACCCAGAGACTGCCAGGGAGACCGAGTCACGCATGCAAAAGCAAAGGGCAGTTTTATTATGGCTTAGGCTCGCCGGGGCCCAAGCTCAGGCTCACAGACTTCACCAGCACAGTGGATCCGTTCTGAGAGCCCCGAACAAGGGCTGAGTAGGGTTTTTATGGGGTTTGGGAAGGAGGTGTTACAAGAAATTGTGACCTAGGTACAGTGATCCAATTATTATCGTATAACAGCATTGGCAACAACTTTAGCCATACACATTGTTTAGAGCGTTCGTTACTTTTGGTGGGACCCAATCACAATATTTAGAGTACCTTTAAAATCAACCAACTACAGGGTGAGCCTAGGGTCTTGTTCGGCGACTATTGGGTTAACTTAACGTTAGGTAACAGGGTCCTATCTAAAGTTCCCATCTGCAGGCCTCACCCTTAGGAACGTGGAGAGTGGTAGCTGGCCTTCCCTGATTGGGGGCTGCAAAGGTGGTCTCTCTTGCTCTAGGCAATGTGTGACTGCCTGTGAGTTTCAGGGAACTGAAACCTAGGCCTTCTAGATCAGAGGGGGAACTTAAAGCCTGTCATGGAGTCTGTTCGGTTTAGACTTGTGTCCTTACACAGCAGACTTGAGGCGCCACTTCTGTTACCTAAACTTGCCTAGGAGACAAGAAAGCGCTTGCTACCCAGCTCTGGGTCAACAGGGCACCTTTATTTTGTTAGTTAGCTCCCCTCAGGGTAGCGTGGCCTTGCAGTGGTCTGTAGTCCTGTTTTCTTGTTTTTGTCCTTCGTTCCAGTAAAATCGGGTTTTCTGCTCTTGGACTAAGTTGGGGAGCATTTCAGCCCTGAATACCTAATCTTGTTTACCTCATCTTGGATATTTGTTATCCTGAGATTTCCTATTCCCATACTTTTGTCCTATTCTGGGGGCCTTTGCCCAGTTTACCTAATCTTCTTTACCTAACCTTGTTTCCCCAAACTTTGGTGTGTTCGGTTTGTGGCTTTCTATTTCTTTGTGCCTTGGTGACCCATCTGGGCAGGCGCAGGGAATCCCTCAACTTACTCCCCACAGTTACCCTTTTGGAAGAACTGTAAACAGCAGGTCAGTCAGGTCCTCACGGCTGCACGGCAAGCAGGAGTGAAAATCAGCAACACTTAGTGGGACTCTCGCTGGGTCAGCAGCTCAGAAACATCTATAAGATGATGCCTGGTGCCCATATGTACCCCCTGTCTACGGTCAGCCTTCTCTCCCTCTCCCCCGAGACTGGATTGGAAGCCTTCATGGCCCAAGAGTCCATGTTCTTCACATTGCTCTTCTCCTACCCTGAAGAAAGCATACCTTTGTCTTTTTTCTTTTTCACAAGAGAGAGAACATATATTTGCACCTGAGCAGTTTCATCAGCCCGGTTCCTGCCAGGAGACTTTCATGATTACAGCAGCCTTTTGTGTCCTGCTCCTGCAGTGGCTCTAAGGAGAGTTAACTCCTTGGTGAGTTACAGCTGGAGACTTCAGGGCTGTTGTCACACAAAAGAAACTTCATTTGCAGCAAATAAGTTTCTTATTTTGAATGGAGGGATAACTTCAAAGTTGTGACTTGTGAGCAAGGCTGAGTGGGCTCCTTTTATTTAGGGTTACAATGAATATTCAGGAAGGGCAGATGTTTGCGTACTTAGCAAACATGCCTATATCTGCCCATCTGTCCTGTGTTATAACTAAGCTCAAGCTCCTCTTTGGGTTTAGAGTTTATTATGATGAAGCAGAGGCCACTGTCCTAGAAGGAGAAGCGGCTATGGGCTTGCTCTGGGCGCTGGTATAAACAGCATGGGGTCTTGGGCTCATTATCTTGGATGAGGAGTATAGGGCCTTGCTCACTCCAGAAAGGGCCCTGGGAGTCTCACCACTGACTTACTGTTTCTGATACACTTAGGTTGTTTCCTGGCCTGGTAGAGACTGTTAGTTTTTGCATTCCCTTTGTTTCCTTACCTACTGAGGGTTTTGCATTTCTTGGTAATTCTGACACTTCCTGGAAAGTTCTGCAGGAAGTATGGTTGGGCAGATAGGGGACCCAAAGGACTTCTTAGGTCACAAAAGTTATGTCTTGTCTTTCTGGGGACCCCTAAGTCTATCTGCTTATACCCTGTCTGTCCCTTTCAGTGTAAAATAGCTGTGCCTTTGCTTAAATTATTTTCTCAAAAGACTGGCTTTTTTCCATAAGGCATAAACTATACTACAAAATTTCTTTGAGGTTATCTCTTCTCTGTTTTTGCCTCTTGATGAGATGGCCAACAGACAGTGCCCTCAAGCATCCTAGAGGACCTCCGATTCGGTAGAGAAGGGCTTATCTCCTCCGTGTTTAGCAGTTTTTGGTTCCTACATTCTCAAGAAATGTTTTGGTACATAAGTATGGCATTGGAACGTATATAGGGGCCTATGAGCTTTCCGTGGTCTTAGAGTTTTAGAAAGTAGTTAAGCTTTGAATTCATAAAAGCTGCATGTCAACTTAAGCATTACCTTTTATGTAAGATGATCCACAAAAATTAAATGTTAATGGTTCCTTATGCATTTTTGAATTCCCAGAATTCAACAGCACACACTTCATGTAGTCCAAGCTCAGAAAGTATTAATTTCTTCAATACCCAGGAAGATCAGTCAGAGGGAGGAATGGGCCACCCCAGTGCTGCATCTAGAATGAGGTAAAGCATTGTTACAACCTTCCTTTGGGCTCTGGAACCAAATGGCCCTGGTTCAAAATGGAATGGCCAGCTGTAGGACTTAGGAAGAGACCGTTAACTTTGTGCCTCTGTATTTTCCCTTTCTAGGATGGGAATGATAATAGTTCCCTTTTCCAGTTTTGGTGGGGAGGTCAAGTGAATTATTACATGAAACCAACTTAGAAACCAACTCAGCACAGAGTTAAGTACGACCTGAGTGTAGTAGTTACTGTGGGGACTGACAAGTTCAAGTAGAGATAGACACATTGTCTGCCTAACATCTGGCTGCTATAAAACAGATTTTCTGGTGGAGATAAACTCCTTATTGCTGATGCCCCTTTTCTTCTCTCTCTACTACTCAGAGCCAAGTAAAGTCATGCATCATTAAACAAAATTGAGAGTAAATCTAAGGGTTTTTTTCTTTCTTTTTTATTTTTAATCTTAAGACTGAAGGGTTTCTGGGGACCACCGAATCTCTTAGAGCACCGGTCTTCAAACAATACAGGAAGTATTTAGGAGAATCTGTTTCTAGATCTTCAACTTTCAAGTGCACCATTCCCTAAAATCTCCCAAGAATGTGCTTAAGGACCTTTGAGTTTTCCCTTTCATCTCTTTTCCCAACCAAACCTGATTTGCTCTACTTCATAAAAGAAAAGTCTTTGTTATTGGTTCATCATGCCGCATGGGATTGCCCAGGAAGTGTGCTGTGAGGACAGAAGAGATGGAAGCATGTCAACCAGGGCACCGTTAGCTTTTTCAAAGGATGGAAGTCAAGGTCTCTCCCAGGAAATCTGCAAATGGAGGCCCTGGATTCAGTAGGAGAGACCCCAGGAGAGGACTGCCCTGTGAGTCAGACAGTTAGGACTTTCAGGGAGAAGGACCTGGGGGCCACTACCGAAAGACTCAGACACCTGTGTCCTAATCCCTGCAAAGGTCCGTGAGCAAGTTCAATGAGGAAGAATGATGATGAGGATGTAAAACACAAAGTCTACGCAAAAGATAGGTCTGCGTGAAAACCACCTAGAGGGAGAGAGAGTGAACCAAACAACCGCCCCCAAGGCCCACACTACCTTGTCCTATCTCCTCACTTTCCCTTCTGCCAGTGTAGCCACCCCTGGATTCTAACCGCATCATTGGCTTTGCCTGATTCTTCACTTTACATAAATGCAGCCAAACACTGTTTTCCTGTTATTTCACATTCCTTTTTTTCTCAATGTTAAGTTTGTGTGGTTGTCCATGATGTTGCACAAATCTCTTAAATATAAAGTCCCAGTTGTGAAATGTATATTCAGGAGATTAATCTTTTTATGCTATATGCATATATTAATATCTGTAATGTTTTTATAGTAAGATGATTTGCAAATATCAAGGAGGCAGAGGAAATGCAAGCACCCTGAAACCAAACAGGAGGTAGACAGGAAGCTTCCCCTTCTCCACTCGGCACCTTCCTTGGTTCATGATCATGGAGAATTCTATCCTTGAGTCTCAATTATTGATATTATTTTCTGTTAGCTTTTTTTGTATCTTAATTCAGCTAGCAAGATTATGTCTGAAGTTCACTAAGGTATAAGTGTTTTATGATTATGTATTTTGTGGTTCTAGGAACTTCAGACCTACATTAATCTTGCTCAGTTGCATTTTCATTTTATATCTAATATGGCTTATAAATTGGCAAGCAAAAGCAAATTTAAAGGCCTACCTTATGATAAATTATACTTATAATAACAACCGGTTAAATTACAAGTTTTTGACTACCACTTCAAACGAAAGAACAGATATTCTAGTAAATGCTGAAGTGCCAATTATGAGCTCCATGAGGAAAGAGATGCTCTTGGCACATAAGAAGCTTGCTTTGCTTTGTTTCAGCTTTGCTTTGATCTCGTTCTTTTTTTCCTTTCTAACTTATGTTCCTTTATTCTTTATTCAGTGAGCATTTAGTGTTCGCTTCCAGATGTCAAGCCCACTACTAAAGGGTGAGGATACTAATGAGGCAAGACATCATGGAGATCATGGCGGAGTGAGGAGACAAATAAGCAAAGAACTTGCAGGCAATGTGATAAAATTCTGAATTAATGACTGAGCTCTACTGGACTCTGCTTTTTTAAAAAAAAATTTTTTAAATTAAAAAAAATTTATTGGATGTTTTTATCTTATTTTTGAGACACAGAATCCAAAATAGACTCCAGGCTCTGAGCTAGCTGTCAGCACAGAGCCAGACGCAGGGCTTGAACTCGTGAACCATGAGATTATGACTTACGTCAAAGCCTAACGCTTAAGTGACTGAGCCACCCAGGAGCCCCTGGACTCTGCTTTTACCTGTTTACTTTTCAGGATTTTTTAAAATGGTAAACAGTTGAAATCTTTTGTTGAGAACAATTAAGCACACTAAAATTAACATCTACTTTGTAATAGAGACTATGCCAGACATTGTTTGTCATAGGTAACTTGTAAGCGTCTATTTATACCCTTCCCCACCTTTTGCCTCTAGCGAAGGGATATGTTTCTTTCTCCATTGATCTTGACCTTGGCCATGTGACCGCCATTGTTCCATGAAATACGTGCAGAAATGACATTGTGCTGTTTTCAAGAGTAAACAGGCACTTGCATTTCCACTTACGCCCTTTGGAAGTTTCTGCCACGAGGAGTGTGCAATCCAAGCAGACGGCATCCTTCAGATCAAAACCTATGGAACAGAGCTGCTCCAGCCTTGGCTCCTCCACAGCCTGAAAGAGAGATGTGCAGTCTAACAGCAGAGGAGCATGAAAACAAATGCCATTGGGCTTTGGTTGGTCATGGGGGGTGCTAACACAGAGATGCTCCTAGTTCTTATGGAAGGAACACTCTCGAAGACAATTTGTATATGGTATGGCAAGTCCTGTAGGAGAGCTTTGCTCCGGAAACACGGAGGAGGCAGCATCTGAAGTGAACCTAAAAGTGTAAAAGTAGTCAGGGGAGAAAAGGTGAGTGTGAATTGAATTCTATGGGATTACAAAAATTGTCCTAAGGGAGGGGCCAGAATCTGCAAAGAACCATGACAGTCTGTTTCCAGGGAAGCTCAAGGTGTTAAATGATGCTAGTGCAGACAAGACCAGGGGAAGGGCAGGGAGTGGAGTTGAAAGATGTTCTAGCCTCTCCCTTCCCCGAGATTCAGCAAGGTTCAACATCTGTGTCTCCCTGTATGTTTCATTTCAGTGTTTGGGGAAAGTCACATGGAGCGTCATTTTGTCTTTCCTACTAAATTGCAGCTTTAATTGTGGAAATTATGAGAATGTCCAAGGACACTTACAGGAACTGAGTTTGTGAGACTATGCATGTAATTGTGAGAAGGTTTATTTAAATCATACCTAAAAAATAATACTAAATGGTACTTTTGATGAAATGTATTGGTGCATAATTCATTTGATGTGACAAAGCTTTTAATACAAACAGTTTAGTTAAATATACAGATTCCACGTTTCATTTGCCATGATTGATTTGTAGTTAAATAAAAATAATGGTCCCTTACAAAACTCCTAGAAGTATAAATTCACTCATAGAGATTTGGTATTGTCCTACCGCACTCAGCAGAGAAACATTCCTGTTGTCAGCACTAAAATTACATAGCTTACTCTACACCCCGTAACCCCAAAATGTTGTGTATGTGTGGATAGGGGCAGTTTTCTGGGCAGGGTATTTAAAGGTTTCATCAAATATTTTAATAAATGATTTTTTTTCCCCCAATGGTGCCTTTTGCTGCTACTTAGCTTCTTACCAGTGTTTACTTGGATATATTTGTATCAGTATCTTTTAAGTAACAAGATACAAAAATTTTTATTTTTTTAAATGTTTATTTTTGAGAGAGAGTGTGCACAGCAGAGGAGGGGCAGAGAGAGAGATGGGGACAGAGAATTCGAAGTGGGCTCTGCACTGAAAGCAGAGGGCAGATGCAGGGCTTGAACTCACGGACCACAAGATCCTGACCTGAGCCAAAGTTGGACACTCAACTAACTGAGGCACCTGGGTACCTCCAGCATAAGTTCTTTTTAATTTCCTTGTTATTTGTCACCAATAGGAACCCTTTCTGGTAAGCTTTCGAGAGAAAAATTCCATAAACATGTCAGTGACAATGACAAAGACATGCATAGGAAGAAGCTTGCTGTAGCAATGACTTTGTTACTGATCAGGCCTGTGAATAAAGCAGAAAGGCTATTTCCCTACTGTGGCAGTAAAATCTCCATCCCACATTACTATATCTTATGTATGTTTACTTATTTGATGCCTGGGGGCACCTGGGTGGCTCAGTCAGTTAAGCTTCTGACTTCAGCTTAGGTCATGAGTTCGAGTCCCATGCAGGGCTCTGTGCTGACAGCTCAGAGCCTGGAGCCTGCTTCAGATGCTCGGTCTCCCTTTTTCTCTGGCCCTCCTTTGCTCGTGCTTGCTCACTCTCTCTCTCTCTCAAAAAAATAAACATTAAAAAAATTAAGAAAAATTATTTGATGCCTGAAATGATGAGGCAGTTTTATGTTGTTAGGTTATAACATGAGTTTGTCATGGGTGCTGGTTCTAATTCCAGAGGTAGAGACCCGAAGACTTTCCCTCTGTGGGAACATGCAAACCATGTGTAGAGGCTGTAGGATGGTAGAAAACAAATGAGGGACATGAACGCACATGTGTGTATACACATATAATGTTAAAGTGTTTTTGTTTCCAAATGACTGTTAGAGAAAAGTTGCAGAAACAATATGGAAAGCTGACTTTCCCTCATCCTCCTCCCCTGATGGTATTTTACACAGCCATAGCACACTTATAAAATAAAAATTTAAAAAGACTTTAGAATTGGCACATTTTTATTAATGACAGTATGGATCTCATTGTCATTTCACAAGTATTTTCCAGTTATGTTTTTTATGTCCAAGCATTCCACCGAAGATGTCCTATTGCGTGCAATCATTTCTTAGTCTTCTCCAGACTCTGACCTCTGTCTTCCCTGGTCTTCCATGGCCTTGACACTCAAAGAGCATATTGTAGACTGTCCCTTAATTTGGGTCTGTCTGCTGGCTTCTCAGGATTAGAGTAAGTTTATATACTTTTTCTAAAAGAACCACAGAAAGGATGTTGTGTCTTAGTGTATCATATCATGGGATTAAGGGTGTTTGTATATTTTACTAGTGGTGATTTAGTTAAGTGATCATTTACTGAGTTTTTCCATCCTAAAGTTACTATATTTCACTTCATAGTTAAGTATCTTGGAGGATATTTCTTGAGACTATGAAAATCCTATTTCTCTATAAACCTGCTCACTAATTTTTGGCATCCATTTGTGTCCTTTGTCTGGAGCATGAGTTAGTGTGGTGTTTTTACCTGTTGGTGATTCTCCAACCCCTCCCTCCAACTTTCTATTAATTGGAATTCTTTGAGGAAGAATTATCTTCTTTTATATATTTAATTACCCAAAGATGTGTTTATATCAGTAGAGACTCATGGATGTTTAGTTATTTTGTTTCTCACATTGGTTTAAGTCTGTCCCTTAGGAACATGTTGGCTGTTCTCTTCTTTTAATAATCTGCCTCCAGACCTTTTTGTTTGTTTGTTTTCTTATTTTCTGACATCACAAAATGATGGCAGAAGATATGTTTTCCCTGTTTTAGTCCTTGAATGCTGGAGTCCAGCTCCAGCAGATCCATGGTTCCCCTGAAGGATGGACGGTTCTCGGCAAGAGAGAGTGAAAGAGCCTCAAGTTTCTTACTGATCGCCAGGCAGGCATCTCTGCTGTCTGATTATCGACCTTTATTTATGGTGAAACGTACAAGGAGCAGAAAGAGCAGTAAATTACTTCTCATAGATAATTTTTACAATTTTTCAGGACATGGATTCTGCAGAAATTACAATTCTAGTAGTAATGATTGTCATAAAAAACTTAGCTGCAGGCTCTGATGCTATTATATGGGAAGGGCGGGTATTTTCTACAAAACCTCAGTTCTAGCCCTAAGGAAACGACTTTTAGCCTAGAGGCAAACAACATTGTTTAGTAAAGGGCAGTTTTTTATAAGTATGGGTCATTAGGCTGTTTATAACTCTTATGAGAAAGTTATCAAGAAACAGGATTCCCAAGAGACATAATGCCTGCTCTCACAGTCCCAAAGACGAATGATGCATTTCATTGCAGTAGTGACTTTTGCAAAGGTGTCCAGGCCCAGAAAGTAGTCAGTTATCAGTTAATTGCTCAGCTAGGAGGAAAATTATATTTAGCTTGCCTTAATCGCATTAGTGTTTATCTAGTTTACTTATCTTTTCCCTGACCACATGCAATCATACCTCAGGGACAGGGCGGGGACAGGCTGCTCCTGACACTAATCAGCAAAGCACTCCGAGGTTTGGTGCCCAAGCAGAAATGAAAGTTACAAGAGGGTAGATTTTGGTAGCTTTCTGTGGGCAAGGGACCATCCAAATTTGCTGTACCCGTCACCAGGAATTTTCACTCAACTGGTGAGTTCAGATAGCTCCCCACACTGGAGTCAATCATTTCTCCAAAGAACTCTGGTTCCTTTTAATGTGAACAATTTAGAGACCAACATCTGGGTGATAGTTGTACTATTGTTGCTAAAGTATCATTGTTTCTGGCCTTCTCAGAAAACAGCTAGTCCATATATGTGTATATGTTAAGTCACTAATACACAGAACTGGAATTCTGCATCTGTATATATCTATATAGATTTAAGCAACAGGAGTTTATTAATATTTTTAGTGTGCAAATATGTATATATCTACATATATCCTTATAAATAATATGCATATTTATTTCTTTAAAGCTCAAATTCAACACACACTTTTTCCCCTTACAAATTAAACCATTTTTCATTAAACATCTTCCTGAATATTTCATGTGATGTTTTCCCCATTCCATCTCTTGCATTATGACTTGTATTTGAAATAGACAACGTCTCTCACATCTGCCTATTGAAATTCTACCTATTCTTGAAGATTTAACTGAAACATCAGTTCATGCAGGACGATAGTTGTCACTTCTGCATCTTTTGCATCCATTGTGCTTTACTCCTGTGTCTCATGTGGCTGATCACTTTTTCAAAACTACTTTATATGCCTTTGTTTAAAAGATTTCAGTTTTAATTTCATTTGTGTATAATACTTTCACACTTAGACTCTCTAATCATTGTAATGTTTTTGAGGGGACATGTTATATCCCCCTTCGTGTCTTTCCTGACATGTTTAGGACAGTGCTTGGGACCTTGCAGAGGACATCAATGCTAGTCAGTATCCCTTCAAATACAAACTCTTCCTCACCCTCACCCCCGGTAAATACATACCTCTAGGGGCCTACTAATCATAATGCTTATGTTAGGGTTCTCCAGAGAAGCAGAACCAAAGGAATAATATGATAATAATATAGTTATATGTAGTAGAAACTCTGCAATATGCATAGATCTATCTGCCTAGGGAGACTGAGAAAGTAAAAAAGAGATTTTAAGAAAATGGTTCATGTGACTGTGCAGGCTGGCAAGTCCCCATCTGCGGGGTGTGGAGGCCAGAGGCCAAGGGAAGAATTGATGTTGGAGCTTGAGGCTGATCCCATCTGCTGGCTGAATTCCCTTTTCCTCCTAGACACCAGTCTTTTTTCTCTTGTCATCTTCATCTGATTAGATCAGGCCCACCCACTTTATGGAGGGTAATATGCCTTATTCAGAGTCTACTAATGTAAATATCAAAAGTACCTTTACAGCAACATTGAGACCTATTCGACCAAATATATGAGTACTATGGCCTACTCAAGTTGACATAAAATAAGCCATCATATTGATCATCATCCACACATCTCCACTCTTTCTTAAGGGTGAAAAACTGATCTGGTCCTGTTTGAACACAGTATTTCATTCCGTTGGCTTAATGAATGGCCCAAGTAGCATCCAGCATGCTACTCAAAGAGCATCAGTCAGACTCTTCACTGGGATTACTATTTGGGCAATGAGAGGAAGAGCCAAGTTCAATTATTCATGGTGGAAATGTCAGGCCGGATGTGGTCCTTCTTGATCCACCCCACAGAGAGATGTGCAGGACTCTCAAAGTTCTGATGACAGGACTGAATGATTTCTGAAGTCACAAGTACCTCCGACTCCCCAGACATGTGTGCTTATAAATTTAAACTTTTTGCATATGTTTATTTAAACCAGGCATCTATTACTTGAAATGCCAGTGTAGAAACTGGTCTAGTTTATAGTATATTGCAAGAGATAGGCAACTAAATCTTGATTTCCCAGAGGTAAGGTAAAGCTCCTTCATTCCCAGCAAGGAAGCTGTGAATCCTTGTTGTAGGCCGTAAAACAGCTAATTAAGCCATCCCTTGCTGTGCTTGGAGCTCCGATGGTTGGTGGACTGGAGGCCGGAACCATAGGAGCAGCACAAGAAAAAGAGCATAATGTTGTAGTGTGTTAACTAAAGCCTGAGTCATTCCTTACATTATGCAGAGAAGCAAAATATCAGTTTAAGTTTGACTTCGCAGGACAACAAAGTGTTAGGATACAGTTTTCTTAAGAGAGGATAAATCTCCCTATACCAGCAATCCATGAGCCATGAGATTCAGATTATTGTGCATCTTGTGAAATCACAGAAGCCAAATTTTCTGTCCCACTCTGGAGCAGAATTTAGCGAATAGAATGAGGTATATTAAAAAAAAAGAAAGATGAAATAATGCCAATGGAGAGGAATCCCAAGATGGCCGGAGTGTAAAGCCTTAGCCTCCTCCCAAACCTAATCTCTTCTGAACTCGCTACCTGCTGTGATAATAACAGTCGCATTTTAAAGCGTCATCCGCAGTGTTGTCCAAGTACCTTATCCAGGGCTTTCATGTGACTCCCAGAGAGGCGGGAACAAGGATGAGCATTTAGGTTGAAGCACAGAGTCCTATGCCTTTTGCATAGGAGACAAATGTCATACCAGAAGCATTGGCTGGACACGTGGGCAAGGTATCTAATCTTAATTCCTCGTAATAGAATCCCTGAGAGGCCTTATTATCCAATAGTTCCAGATTTGTTTATACTCCTGTTTTACATATTTCTCTATTGGCTTATTTTTTTTTAACTTCTGAATTCAAGTTCATTGTCCTTTGTACTTCATTTTAAAATGAAAACTGCCTTTCATTGCAGCATTCCTTTTGTACTTACTCGCCACAGAGCTCTATTGTTAAAATACAAGATGTTTTCGGACGCCTGGGTGGCTCAGTTGGTTAAGTGTCTGACTTTGGCTCAGGTCATGATCACGTGATTTGTGGGTTTGAGCCCCGCATCAGGTTCTGTGCTGACTGTTCAGAGCCTAGAGCCTGTTTCAGATCTGTATCTACCTGTCTCTCCCCCCCCCCCTGCTCGTGCGCTGTCTCTCTCTGTCTCAAAAATAAACATAAAAAAATACAAAACATTTTATTTCTTGTGTGTGGATTATTGTATGTGCCATTATTTAAGAGCTGAAGAAATTTGTTTTGCTTCTTTATGATTCCTTCAGAAAATTATCAGGAACTTACTTTCCTCTGAATCAGTTCTCAGATGCAATCCTGCATCTTCTGTAGGATGTGTATATAATATTTATATACGTTTTATATGACACTTATACATTTCCTTGTTAAAACCACCATGCGGCTAGAAATTCAGCAACTTGAATTACTAGTTTTGTGTTTGTGTCTATTCTGTAGACTGTCATATTCTATCATATAATTTGCCAGAAATGACATTTTTCAGAGCTGAATAAATCAAATATATAATAGTTTCATGTCCTGATACTCACTGTGAATATTGAAATGATTATCAGAATGCTATTCAAGAATGGAGCCAATTTTTAGAACTTTGTATTTTTGAAGATGTTCCATAAATTTGTTCTTCTTTGATATTCCAATGAAAACACCCATGTTTATATTTTCTCCTTTTTTAAATATGGCAGAGCACAGAAGGCGAATTTTAAGAAAAGGTGCAAATCAGAGTAAATTATTACTATTAAGTGTTAAGATTTTAAAATCAACCCCATGCCTCTATAATCGTTAAGTAATAAAGTCATAAATAGTCTCTATATTTACTTATAACTTAATTTCAAAGCCATAATTATGTGAAGACATCATCAAAACTCCAGATCTGGGTCCTCCAGTTATGAGAAGTAAATGATATGTATAACTGGAAATTCTGATCAGATCAATACTGAAATAGTTCTAATATTTAAAGTATAGGTACAATCTGAAACATACTTCTGTATATATAAATTCCCAATTTTGGAAATTTGAATTTTTTTCAATAGATCCAGACAGATATTTCCATAGGATTTCGCATATTTTGATAGTGGGAGATGGACAAGTGGGGGGAGGGGAGAGGGAGACAGATCTGAAGACAGAAGATCCTTACAGCAGAGAGCACCCCCCGCCCCCCGACTGGAACTCCTGAGCTTTGAGGTCATGACCTGAGCCAAAGTTAGATGCTTAACTGTGCTACCCAGGCACCCCTTTAAACTGATTTTAGAGTGAAAACTAAAATACACTCTAATTGCTAGCATCAACAAATATTAAGAATAAAAGAGAAGCCCTGAATTATGTTTGAAAGGCAAATCAAAAAGTATTTGCCATTTCTTGCAATAGACTGCATTCTAAATGTGTTTTTCTGTTTGTTTGTTTTAGATGTCTTTTATTGTATTTGAAGTAAGCTGTCTAAATGTCTTCAAAACTGTCCTTCAGTGAAAAGAAACCAAGAGGTAACGGACCAAGGGGAAACGGATTTTTCTGGAGAGAGTGTTTAGGAGATTAGTGCATAGAATAGAATTCTGATAGCTTTGAAAAGAAACTTTTTTGGGATACCTGGGTGGCTCAGAGTCAATTGGGCGTCCGACTTCAGCTCAGGTCATGATCTCACAGTCTGTGGGTTTGAGCCCTGTGTTGGGCTCTGTGCTGACAGCTCAGAGCCTGAAGCCTGCTTTGGATTCTGTGTCTCCCTCTCTCTCTGCCCCGCCCCCCAGTCTCTCTCAAAAAAATAAACATAAAAAAATGAAAAGAGGACTTTTAAAAATATATTTTAAATTATATAAAATTTAATTTTTATTTAGATTATAAAAGTAATTGATTTTACTTATGAATAGTTTTAAAATAAAAGTATTACCTATATTTTCATCTGGGCAAAGTGATGTTTAATATTTTAATAAACTTTATTTCTAATATAGCTTAGCTCAAAATGAAACTACATAATCTATAATCAGTTTAATTCGATAATTATAGGATGTCATTATCATGTTTACCAATATCATTAATTCTATAATTGACTTGTAGAATCAAAGCAATTATAGATGGTATATATATATATGTGTGTGTGTGTGTGTGTGTGTGTGTATTTATAAAGCTACAATTATCAGCTAATTCCTAGTGCAGGTTTACATTCTGATTTTTTGGTTAATATTTATTCTCTCATATTTTTCATTATAGGAAATGAACTGATAGAAATTTCTAAGTGTGTTTTAAGTATGGTGGACACAAAATCAAAGAGGTTAGAAATGTAATGTTTATTTTTGGAACACTGAATAGATAAGCCGTTTGAAATTGCTCATGTGAAATCTTCAAATGTAAAGATAGGACTTTGAGATTTTATCCTGAGGAATTGTGGATGTCACAGAACTAAGTAGAAGAATGTAGACAAGGTTTTATTTTAGGAAGTTGAATCAAGCAGTAATGAGAATGGTGAGTGTGATAAGCTGGAAGCAGGTAATATATTTTAAAAAAATAATTTAAAGTCTCATAAAAGACAAAGGAAGTTCCTTGGTTAGGGGTAATAAAAAGGCCGATGTACATAATGTGGGAAGATGATGAAAGGTAAGGGGGCAATGAAACGTACCTGAATGTACAGAGGAAATGAAGAACATTCTGGATTTTCTGCATGCGTTACTAGGAGAATGAGTGAGCCTACAGAGCAACATGTAGGAGGAGACCAAGAGGTAGAATCTCGAGAAATAAATAACATATAATATCTGCAAAGGATTGGATAGTTTCAAAAGCATTTTCACCTATATTATTTCAGAAATCAGAGCTGTCCGTGTTGACAAATAATATTCAAAACACTACATATTTTAAAATTAGATCAGGATCATGATATAGAGTGTTTTCACTTTGTAGAGAAAGGATCACTTGTTTAATCCATAATGAGGCAAAAGGCATTGAAGTAAATATTCTACATTTACATATTTGTTGGCTGACTCTTTTTTCCTATGTGTCTAGGGTCTTACATTCAAGTTAGCATTGACCTTAGACCCTTGGGGAAAAGAGTCAGCCAATTCAGTATTGAATTTTTGTAAGCTAATTATAATTTTAATATTCTAATTATAAATTACACATTTAAAAAATCTTAGTTCTTTCTCAGCTGGCTTTCAGAATATGTTTTTTAAATGCAGTATAATGATTAGAATTCCAGCATGCCCACAGTGACATTGATTCATATTTGTCCCTGTTCCCTCCCCACCGCATCTCCTATAATCTTCGTTCTCTCCTGCGGCTCTGACTCCTGTGTCTAATCCAGTGGGGTTATGTTTAGGAAACAGTCCTATAAGTCTTATTAGTTGTATCACAGATACCCAAACGCCATATTTTCCCACATATTTTTCTTACAAGTACTCACTTCTATTACATCTTCATCCTGATGGTTTGATATTGGCATTTGAAGATCTGTGTTGGTACAGGCATGATCTCCTGAATTATATAAATCTTAGACCACACCGCTGCTCTCTGACTTCTGAATTATTTCACCATAAACATTTTCTTAAAATCACAGATCAGCTTTATTCTTTCTAGACAATGGAGACAGTAGTGTAAATCTAATAACAATGTGAAGATCGATTTGTCTCAAATTTTCCAAATATTCTGTGAGTGTATTGGTTATCTAGGGCTGTTGTAACAAAGTTTCACAAACTAAGTGGCTTAAGTAACAGAAATTGTAATCTCACTGAGGGTAGAAGTCCAAGATCAAGGTTTTGCCAGGGTTGGTTACTTCCAAGGACCATGAAGGAAACTCTTCCGTACCTTTCTACTGGCTTGTGATGCTTTGCTGGCGATTGTTGGCCTCCATTGGCTTATGAAAGTGTCACCCCAGTCTCTGCCGTCATGTTCACATGATGTTTTTTCTCTGTGTGTGTTCTGTGTCTAAATTTCCCCCAAGGATGCCAGTCATTTTGAGTTAGGGTTTACCATAACAAACTCATCTTAATTTTCTTACAACTGTAAAGACTCAAAGACTCGATTTTCAAATAAGGGTACGTTCTGAGTTAGGGACTCTAACATATGTTTTTGGGGGGACACATTTCAATCCATAACAGTGAGTGCCTAATAGTGCTAAGGAGTAAGAAAGAGAAAGGGTTTGTCTTCAAGGATAAGCAAAGCACCACGGGGAGGCCAAAGTAGGAATGAGTGTAGTTTGGGAATAGTGAATAACAGCCTTCTAAGAGGCACTGAGGTTTGAAATATTATACTGCAGTCTACAAAAGGCACCAAGCACATCACTTGCATCATAAATAAATTTGCTTTATACAGTATATTACTTTTTATTTCTATTCCATCTCTTTTCCCCCCTTCTCTTGTTTTTTAATATATCACATACATTCCATTGTTAGACTAAGGAATCAAATCTGGAAAATAAGGTAATTTCCCGTGAGATCTCTGAAGCCATGTATTTCTTACTGTTCCTCTAATATCTCATTTTGTCTAATGTCCTTAGAGCCCAAATTGATGATCTCATTTGCTCACAGTCTAGAACATCAGTGTATATCACCCTTTCATTCAAATAATTTAGTTTAAAAAGCAAAAGCAAACTTTCTTCATTTTGTACAGGGAAAGAGTTCAAAGCCATGAAATTATATCTCATGACAGATGCCAGTCTTTTTAACCTCCTCTTTGATTCTCACCTCAATGCTAGATCTAAAACTGTCCCTTGATTTTTGTTTTAATATTTGATACCAGATTTGCCTTCATCAGTTCCTTTGTTCATCTTAATGACATGATGAAATAATAACAACAGCTTTAAGATGTCAACATATGATTGTTATGTGGAATTATTTTGGTATACTTCGAATTATGTTGAAATTTTTTTTTACTTTAGAATATGACAAAAACTACTAAATGCTATTTTGACACATTAAATTTCCACTTTTATAGGAGAAATATAAAATCCAATGGCTTTCTAACTTGGAAATACTTTCTCATTTGTAGTAAAGTATGTATTTTTTCTTTTACATCAAAACCTTTTAGACCTACTAAGCTGCTAAACCCAAATTGCATACTAGCAATGCTGTTATCTAAAGCTATAATTCAGCTTTATTATACTGCATCATAGATAGCATTTGTTCTTTTTTAAAATTTTTTAAAAATTATTTTAAATTTATTTTTGAGAGACAGAGACAGTGCGAGCAGAGAGAGGGAAATACAGAATCCAAAGACAGGCTCCAGGCTCTGATCTGTCAGCACAGAGCCCGAAGTGGTGCCTGAACCCACAAACCTTGAGATCATGACCTGAGCCACCCAGGTGCCCTGCATTTGTTTTTAATCATCAGGAAAAAAAGGATTTATAAAGCCATTTGAGGAAGAAACTTTTTTTTTAACAGAAAATTAGAATGGTCTTTTAAGTGCTGTTCATTATTTCAAAAGCAATTTGTAAATATCATATGTCCATCTCATCCATTTTTAGGAGGAAATTTTGAATAATGTGTATGAAAGTTATTTGTAGTTAGGAAATTTTTATGAAATTCAAAACCTGGAAAACTTCAATCAACTTTTTGTGAAAGTGAAAAGTTATAAAATATAACCACGTATTAATATAGCCACGTATATTAAAGAAAGTCCCTATCCCCTACCCCTCTAGCCACTATGCTTCTCTAAGAATTCTATTGAAAAATCATTGAGAATTTCAGCTCTGCTATGTCCCAGATAGGGACATAAGGTCGAATATTGGAAGTTGGTTGTTTTCCAGTCGAGAAGAGAAATAGATCCAAACAATCACCTATTGCTGCTAGTGGTTGCCTTCCAACAAATTCAAATAAATTATACAACTTTCAAAAAACATAGTGCCTACTTGTGATACTGATATAAAATGATAAGGTAGGGACAGTAGACGTGTGACTGTGGAATGTGGGGAATTTTAAATTATGTGCCCTTTTGCTGATGACCACATAACTGCTCTTTCATTCTTCTGCTGAATGGCCAACCATCTAATAACCCAATGGTCGCCATAAGTGACTGGAAGGACTTGGGGAGGGGGTACCTGTTAATCCTCAGGCGGCTGCAGTTTTTATTGGTGCCCCTTTGGAATGGGTGAAGGTGTGAGGGGCAGGGAACAGAGTGTGGATACATGGGGAATTGCTAAGGGTGATTCCCCTCCTCAGGAAATAGAATAGTCACACTAAAATGATGCAGTTTATGATGTATGATGAACACATGAACTATCTCAAAAGATGGGCCTCTGATTCCAAACATGTGATACCACTCCAAGGAGGCCTTCCTGCTAGGAAACCTCAGTCAGATATCGAAATGTTTGGAGGACAGAAGCCTATAAACTGTACCTGTTTTTATAGCTGCCGTATATAAACGTTAGTGGTGAGCAAAAAATCTGAGTCATTGGAAAAACAGGAGATCCAATAGCGTGAGCAGGGGCTGGTGAGTAGAACTGGTCAGGTAAGAGGTTAAACGTGGTCGGAGGCTGGAAGGATTGCCCCGGACGGCCTGGCAGCACAGTCCTGCGTCCTGCAGACGAGAGAATCCAGTCTGGCTTCGTAGAACTTGCCAGGCCGTCCGCAGTTGGTCCCGCTCGCAGGAGTTGAAGTGCAGCGGTGCTGGAGGAGATTGAGAAGGTGTAGGGCGCAGCCTGCTGAGTTCATTCCTCCTGCGAAGGTGGTGACAGTTTCAAAGGTGGAGAGCAGCGCCCTCGATGACGCATGGTAACGCGTGAGTCATTCTTGTTAACGTTGCCAAACATGGCGAGGCTGCGTCTGCTGCATTTACAAGGCACACTTGTTGCAGAGTAAGATTCATCATTAAAGCTGGACAGATTAATTGATTTTTTCTAGAAATTTCTTATGGAAATGCAAATAAGCCAAACCATCCCTGCACTTCTATGCCCTAACTTATTCTGAAATAGCCAACATACTTCTGTGCTCATCATCAATTCTCATTCTGTAAAGCGCTTTCTATTCTTTTGTCTGAAATGCTTGAACACAGTAATAAATACAGGCTGTGTATAGTATTTAGAAGTTATGCTCTATCTAGATCTAGCCATCTAGGTACAGTTAGTGGCTCAAATTTAGATTTTTGCCAGCTTCAGGTAATACACTTAAAAATCTAATTAACCTATTCCTCATACCTACTAGCTTATAAAATATTCATTTTAATTCTCATCTTGTAACATCTAGTTTTAATAACAGTTTAAAACAATTAAAGATGTAAAAGGTAATTTTTAAAGTGCAGAATCCCCTTCTTGCTATATATACAGCTTTTCATTTAAAACGATCATGTGTTTAACCAGTGTTACTCTTTAGAATTTGCCTGATAGCTTGCTATTAAAAAACAGAAAAAGGTTCTAAACATGCATGCTTCATTTCTAAACTCCAAATACAGGAAGAAAGGAAAAAACCTTTTATATATTTTTATTTCTGAATGCTTGTGTTTTATTCAATACTACATTTTCATTATTATTTTAATTACCTCTATCCATGCTCCTCTATGGGTAATCTAGTCAAGGTTTTCCTAGACATTAATGGGGAAATGGCCACTATAATAATATTTCTTTTTAATAGTTTTGTATAATTGTTAAATTATCATTGACATGAGCATTCTAAAAACATGAGTTACATAAAAATATTTATTATTAAATCGATCACTTACTGTCTTGTTCATAAATATTCACATGGTCAATGAAGAATTATCAAAATGTCAACCTCTCTGATCAAATTTGGAGGGACTTTATCTTTGATGTGTAACAAGAGTAAATATAGCCACAGAGTCACGCACATTCCTGAACCCAGCATCCCTTACCCTGTGAGCATGGGGAGAGGCTCTGGGGGACAGCTTGTGTCTCAAAAAGAAAAAAATAATAACCAACAAGGACTGAAGTGAGCACATTCAGTTACTTTTCTTGAACTCCTAAAACTCATCCACCAAAAAGGGCATTTCTTGGAGTGCCTGGGTGGCTCAGTTGGTTAAGTGTCCAACTTCAGCTCAGGTCATGGTCTCATGGCTCCTGATTTTGAGCCCCACGTCGGCTCTATGCTGACAGCTCAGAGCTTGGAGCCTGCTTCAGATTCTGTGCCTCCCTCCCAATCTCTGCCCCTCCCCACTTGTGCTTTGTCTCTGTCTCTATCAAAAATAAACAAACATTAAAAAAAAAAAAGGCATTGCTTAAATCCTATGAAGGCGGAAGGCTGAAGCCAGAAGTGTCATTCTAGTGGAAAAATTTTTAACGTGAGAGGAAGCATCAGGAATATGGAACATACATTTTTACTCTGTGGTTTCAGGTTTAAAATGATAAACACAAATTTATTGTGTTCACCATTGTTTTTCCATGAAACATCAATATAAGTAATGAAAATAATATGGGTTTTTTTTAGTCCATTTCATAGGATCTTGCTTTTAGAAGGAATTTTGGGCAGGTAAAAATGGTGGTATCTTAGTTACATACAGAGTTTCTTTCTGGAAGAACAGAAAGTGATATTGTCAGTGCATCTTGGTTTTAGGAATATAAAAGAAAAACATTTTATTCATCTTCTTTTGTAAAAGCATCAGCTTCTAAAAGCATGTTATTTATTATTTTTGAGGGAAATTCTTAAAGTATCTTTAAAACAAATTTTTTTAATGTTTATTCTTTTTTTTAATTTTTTAAAAATGTTTTTTGTTTATTTTTGAGAGACAGAGAGAGACAGTGCGAACAGGGGAGGATCAGAGAGAGAGGGAAACACAGAATCTGAAGCAGCTCCAGGTTCTGAGCTAGCTGTCAGCACAGAGCCTGAGGCGGGGCTCGAACCCACAGACTGTGAGATCACGACCTGAGCCGAAGCCGGATGCTCAACCAACTAAGCCACCCAGGCACCCCTAAATATCATCTTTTTAAAAATAATTAGGTACTTCATGAAGAATTCATCGTTATGGTAGTAAAAAGCTAATGACATTTGATTTAACCTTTTCCAAGTTCCTGATTGAAAGTAAATAAACTAAAATAATGCAAAGCCTCCCCAGGCTTGGAAACTTACATGTTTCTGGGCTAGTGTTAGATGATGATAGTTCACAAAATGTGTTTGAAACAAATTATTAGGCATGAGATGTTTAGCTACTATTTTAGTTATTTACTCAGCGTGAAGGTAACCATGAACTTGAAGGGGAGCCGTGATGGAATTGTTGAATCACTGTATTATACACCTGAAACCGGAGTTACTAGGTATGTTAACTATATTAGAATTAAAATTTTAGAAACTAAGAAAAGAATTGTCATCTTGGACTATATCAAACTATTTCCTGAACTGCTATTGCAGAATACGGATATCCACATTATCTGCAATCATAATGGTTAAAAAGAAAGCATATTTCCTAACATGCATTGTATTTCTGGCTTTAAGAATGTATAGTTAACATTTCATTATTTGAATTTTCATAGTATGGTCGGGTGCCGTGTGTATTAGTTTTATGTTCATCTTTGAAAGTTCGTATATATAACTAATCTAGTAGAAGAAAAAAAAATGTGGTCCATATTAGTTTAGCCACAGTGATCTAGAACGTCCACCTTTAGAGGTGCCTTGATTGCTCTTTTTAATCAAAGATTCTCTACCATATCATCAAGAGACATAAACAAAGACAGTGAATATAATCTTGCTACTCTTTCTTTATGGTGTGCATTAAAAACCAGTGATACAGCAACTAACATAAGCTAATTTGAAACATTTCTCTGAATTGTCCTAGAAATATCATAACACTCATTTTCATTGGCCTCTTCTTTAATTTGCATATTATTCATAAGTTCCATGTGGGGGTGATATGCAGCCTTATTTTTGCAAGTTAGCCATTAATGATTAGCCCTCATTCTGCTTATTTTTTCTTTCTCTGTGTGCTTAATGATTGCGGTCCGTTTCATCATGCCGTAGCCTGGCATTTTACTGCCTTGTGTTGCCATTTTTGAAAAGTGTAACTTCTCACATTTATCTTACTTCTTTTTTTTAAATAATTCAAGTGATATGGTTAGAAATCTATCAAATATTTATAGGAAATATTAATTATTGATTTATGTTACGCAAAACCGATTTCATATTTCCTCTCTCCTCTTGCCTGAAATGTCGCTTGTCCTGTGGACAACCTTTCCCAATGTGCACTTCTTCGGGGGCGCGGCTTTCGCAGAGAAAACCCCAGCTAACCTGGTTAATGGGGGGTGGGGGTCGAGGGGTCACCTCGCAGAGTGGAAACTGCCCAACATGCCTCCTCTCTTATGTCTGCAGGGGCGTCATACTCAGCATATCCACAAATAAACGCAACACCTCCCTCAGTCTCACGCTTGCTGCTTTCTCCTTGGTCTGCGCCTCTCATGTCCACACGTGAACAAATCCAGGAATCCCAGAATCGTCTTTAATCACTCCCTTTCAACCCGCATCCAGAGTTAGTCACTGCACCCTGTGAATTCTGTCTTGTAACTGTGCCTTCGTCTTGTGTTGTCATCACCCTGGTTATATTTCCAAAAACTCTCACTTCTCACCTTGATGCCCGACTTAGCCTCCTAGATTGGCAGCTTCTCTGCATGCCCGGGGTGGCACTTTGCGTGGCCCTCTGTGATGACATCGTTATAGGTGGAAGGCCATTTGCTTCCTAATGGGAGATAGAAACATGTACTCTGATGAGGTGGTTGTGGTCTGAGGGCTTTTCTGGAGGTGGTGCTTCTGTGGCAAATACTGAGTTGCCAGCCCAGGTACCAAGTTGGCACTGCATCGAAGGACCCATCCTTTCAGGGTCATGCCTCCTCTCAGCTAGGGGCAGATCTGAAAGACAAGACCTGCTGATACTGATCGCTTCTGTTCATCGTCGCAAAGGCGCGGCTTTTCTGCTTGTTTCAGAAGGAGGTGATTTTAAGGAAAACAGAATCTTCAGCATGTCATGTGATATATTGTGCTGTAGCCTTCTGATGTTTTGCCATCTAGTATTTTCTGGAGAAATTGCAATAGGCAGCTGGTTTCAGTGAAGCCCGAATTGTTATGTAGACTTTGCCACATGGGGAATGAAAAGGGCCCTACAAGAGGAGTCCCCAGGCAGGCGGAGCTCAAGAAAAGTATGAGTGAAATACTATGATCTCGTCCGTTTCTGCAATACCTCCATTCCTGATGGGAAGCGCAGGGGTAGTAGTTCTCGGTCCGCTAAAGCAAAGTAGCATCATTACTTATTTGCTTTCTGTACCTCTAAGACACACACAGGAGCTGTGAGTGCAAGGGAATGAGCCTTTGGGTGCCCAGAGGAGTCGGTGAGTACGGCGGGCAAACCGTGTTCCCTTCAGTTAGTTTTAGGCAGGAAAGCAGTCGTTTGTAGACTGGACTCCAGAAAACTAAATGTAGGGAGGGGTTGGATGCTTACTCCAAGGTATCTCTAATCTGACCAAAACGCCAGCATTAGTGACACTGATTAAGGATGTGGGAACACAGTTACACTTGGGAGACCTCTGCAGTGGTGCCAGCTGGATGCCCACGTCCTCATCTAACTGCTGTATGAAAGAACCGCCATCGTGTATTTGCAGTTCAACAACCGTCTAGTATTAGAGGATAATAGCAAGGGAAGAATACAAGCTGGCTTTGGATGTATGGCCCTGAAAAAGCTGGTGGGAATATGTAAAAGGAATGAGAAGGGTGAGGTGGGAAAATGAGAGGGGGACACACCATGATCCCCTCAAAATACCACAAACACTTCTAAAGAGAGTATTATAATTCTTATTAACGAAGGTTATTAAATCTTACCTGATTTATGATTTAGGGCGGTTCTTTTTTTAATCACTTAAAATTTTTTTAAACATTTATTCATTTTTGAGAGAGAGAGAGAGAGAGAGGGAGGGAGGGAGGGAGGGAGAGAGGGAGGGAGGGGCAGAGAGAGAGAGGGAGACACAGAATCTGAAGCAGGCTCCAGCCTCTGAGCTGTCAGCACACAGCCTGACACGGGGCTCAAACCCAGGAACGGTGAGATATTGACCTGGGCCGAAGTCGGATGCTTAACCAACTGATTAGGGTGGCTCTTGAATACTTGGGCTTTGAAACATAAAGGCAATAAATTTTATAAGCCATGAATTCTATAAGCTTGGAAGAATGTCTCATAGAGATTACTTTATATGAGTGATTTTTTTCCAGGTAAATCATTAATCCTCACCCTGTGGATGAATTTTTTCTTGTATAAAATTGAATTTTCTAAGAAGTGTGGTAGGTGATGGAACAAAAGAGATATTGTGGCTGTATTTGAACAAACATATTTTTTAATTTTAACTCCAGTATAGTTAACATACCGTGTTAGTTTCTGACATACAAGGTAGTGACTCACCAATTCTATACACTACTCTAATGGTGAATTTTTAAATTTTCTTTATCGGGGCCCCTGGGGGGCTTAGTTGGTTGAGTGTTCAACTTCGACTCAGGTCATGATCTCACAGTTCGTGGGTTTGAGCCCTGCATCAGGCTCTGTGCTGACAGCTAGCTCATGAGTCTGGAGCCTGTCTTCGGATTCTGTGTCTCCCTCTCTCTCTGACCCTCCCCTACTCATTCTGTCTCTCTCTCTCTCTCTCTCTCTCAAAAATAAATAAAATAAAACATAAAAAAACTTTAAAAATAAATAAATAATTTTTTTTTAATCTATTTCACCCAACCCCCTACCTACCTTTCTTCCTTCTGTCTGGTAACTATCAGTTTGTTCTCTATAGTTAAGTATCTCTTTTTTGGTTTATCTCTTTTTTTCTCCGTGTTCATTTGTTTCTTAAATTCCACATATGAGTGAAATCGTATGATATGTCCCATCTGTGAGCATGGAATATCTTTCCATCTGTGTTGTCTTTAAATGGATGCTTCAGCAATGTTTTATAGTTTTCAGAGTACAGGTTTTTGACCTCCTTGGTTAAATTTATTCTCAGGTGTTTTACTATTTTCAGTGCAATTGTAACTGAGATTGTTTTCTTAGTTTTGTCTTTCTGTTACTTTATTATTAATGTATAGAAATGGAATAAATTTCTGCATCCTGCATCCTTCCTGAATTTATTTCTCAGTTCTAATAGTTTCTTGGTGGTGTTTTTAGAAGTTTTATTTCTTACTTACCAGTTCAGATGTTTTATTTCTTTTTCTTGCCTGATTGCTGTGGCTAGGACTTCAGGACTCTGCTGAATAAAATGGTGACAGTCCACATCCTGGCCTTGTTCCTGATCTTAGGGGAAAAGCTCTCAGTTTTCACCACTGACTATAATGTTAGCTGTGGGAGTTTCATATATATGGCCTTTTATTGTACTGGGGTATGTTCCCTCTACACCTACTTTGTTGAGGGTTTTTATCATGAATGGAGGTTGTACTTTGTCAAATGCTTTCTCTACATCTATTGAAATGATTATGTGGTTGTTACTCTTTTTCGCTTTGATGTGATGTATCACCTTGATGTGCAAATATTGAACCACGCATGCATCTCAGGAATAAATCCCACTTGATTTTGAATGATTTTTTAAATGTATTGTTGGAATTGGTATGGCAATTTTCTCTTGAGGGTTTTTGCATCTTGTTCATCGGAAATATTGAACTGTAATTCCCTTTTTTGTAGTGTTCTTATTTGGGTTTGGTATCAGATTAATGTTGGACTCGTAGAATGAATTTGGATTTTCCTTCTCTTCTATTTTTGGAATTGTTGGGCAAAAATAGGCATTAGCTCTTCTTTAAATGTTTGATGAAGCTGTCTGGATTTGGACATTTTGTTTTGAGTTTTTTTTTTTAATTACTGATTTAACTTCATTGCTGGTGATTGGTGTCACATTTTCTTTTCTTTTCTTTTTTCTGATTGAATTTTGGGAGGTTAAATGTTTCTAGGAATGTACCCATTTCTTCTAGGTTTTCCAGTTTATTGGCATACAATTTTTCATAATATTGTCATACTATCTGTGTGTTTCTGTGGAGTCAGGTATTGTACCTCTTTCTGATTTTATTTGCATTCTCCCTTCTCCTCTTTTTTAAATTAGTCTTTTTAAAGGTTTATCAATTTTGTTATTTTGTTGATCTTTTCAAAGAACCAGATTCTGGTTTCTTTGATCTGTTGTTTGTTTTTTTTGTCTGTTTGGTTTTACTTCATTTATTTCTGCTCTAAACTATTATTTCCTTCCTTCTATTGCTTTTGAGTTTTGTTTGTTCTTTTAATAGCTCCTTTAGGTGTAAGTTTAGGTGGTTTAATTGAGAGTTTCCTTGCTTCAAGTAAGCCTGCATTGCAATAATTTCCCTCTGAGAACTGCTGTTTCTGCATCCCAAAGATTTTGGACTGCGGTGTTTTCATTTTCATTTGTCTCCGTGTTTTGTTGATTTCCCCTTTGATTTCTAAGTTGACCCATTTATTGTTTAGTACCATGTTCTTTAACCTCTGTCTATTGTGCTTTTTCCAGATTTTTTCTTGTGGCTGATTCCTAGCTTCATAGCCTTGTGGTCAGAAAAAAAGATGCATGCTCTGACTTCAGTCTTTTTGAAACTTGTTTCGTGGCCTAATATGTGATCTATTCTGGAGAATGTTCCATGTGCACTTGAAAAGAATGTGTATTCTGGTTAGTTAGTAGGGAATATTCTGAATGTATCTGTTAGATCCAAATGGTACAATGTGCCATTTCAAGTGACTGTTTCTTTGTTGATTTTCTGTTTGGATGATCTATCCACTGATGTAAGTAGGGTGTTAAAAGTTTTTAATGACTGTATTATTATTATGGCCACATTTATGTTCACTTTTAACTGCTTTATGTTTTTGAGTGCTCTTATGTTGCATGCATAAATATTTACAATTCTTATATCTTATTGTTGGACTGTTCCCTTTATGACTATGTAGTGTCCTTCTTTGTCTTTTATTACAGTCTTTGTGTGTATGTTGTTTGATGTAAGTATTGCTATGCTGGCTTTATTTTCACTTCCATTTGCATCATAAATGTTTTTCTGTCTCTTCACTTTTAGTCTGTATGTGTCTTTAGGTTTGAAACGAGTCTTCTGTAGACAGCATATAGATAGGTATTGTATTTTAATCCATTCTGTCACTTTATATCTTTTGATGGGAGCACTTAGTCCATTTAAATTTAAAGTAATTATTGGTAGGTATGTACCTAATGCCACTTGTTATTTGTTTTATGGGGTTTTTTTGTTGTTTTAGTTCTCTGTTTTTATCTTGTCTTGTTATTTTCTTTCATTGTTTTCTGGGTTTCTTAGTAAAATACTTGGATTCCTTTTCCTTTCTTGTTTTCATATCTATTACAGATTTTTGATTCATGTTTACATTAGGTTTGTATGCAATACCTTCTGCACGTAGACGTGTATATTAAATTGATGGTTGCTTAAGTTTGTACCCATTCTTTACCCTCCTCCACAAATGTTAAAGGTGTATGGCATCATACTTTACATTGTTTATTTTGTGAAATCCTTGACTGATTTTATAAGTATATTTAACTTTGTTGTTTTTTCGCTTTCTACTTTTATTACTCCTGCTTATAATCTTTCCTTTCCACTCAAAGAGTTCTCTGTTGGGGCGCCTGGGTGGCTCAGTCGGTTGGGCGTCTGGCTTCGGCTCAGGTCATGATCTCACGGTTCGTGGGTTCGAGCCCTGCTGACAGCTCAGAGCCTGGAGCCTGCTTCAGATTCTGTGTCTCCCTCTCTCTCTGACCCTCCCCTGCTCACGCTGTCTCTCTCTGTCTCTCAAAAATAAATAAAAAACATAAAAAAAATTAAAAAAACCCAAAAAACAAAGAGTTCTCTGTAATACTTCTTGTAGGGTTGGTTTAGTGGTCATAAATTCTTTTAACTTCTTGTGTCTGGGAAATTTTTAACCTCTCCTTTTATTCTGAATGATAACCCTTCTGGATCAAGTATTCTTCATTGCAGGTCGTTGTTGTTACTGTTGTGGTTGTTATTTTCCTTTTAGCACTTTGACTGTCATGCTGCTCCCTTCTGGCCTGCAAAGTTTCTGCTGAAGTACGGGCTGATGGCCATAGGGCGTTTTACTTGTTCTTGCTATTTTTAAAAGTTTCTGTTTCTTAGTACTTTTTGCCATTTTAATTACTCTATGTCTTGATGTGGACCTCCCTCGGTTGATTTTGTTGGGGGGGTCCTCAGTGCCTTCCGGATCTGGATATCTGTTTCCTTCTCCATGTCTGGGAAGACTTTAGCTATTATTTCTTCAAATAAATTTTCTGTCCCCTTTTTTCTCTCCTCTCCTACCAGGATCCCTATAATTCAAATTTTATTATGCTTGATGGAGTCACGGAGTTCCCTTAGTCTATTTTCATTTTTTTTTCCTTTGGTTCATAATAATCTTTTCTATTAGTCCTCTAGGGTGCTAGTCTGCTTCTTCTACTGTTTATTTCATCTAATATATTTTTAATATCATTTATTCAGTTCTCCATCTCTGACTAGTTTTTGTTTTCTCTCTTGTTGAGTGCCTCGCTGTGGTCCTCCACTCTTTTCTCAAGAACGGTGAGTATCCTTATGACCATTACTTTAAATTCTCTGTCAAACATATTACTTATCTGTTTAGCTCATTTGCTGTGATTTTGCCCTGTTTTGTCATTTGGGACATGTTCCTCTGTCTCCTAATTTTGTCTCTCTGTGTGTGTTTATATGTGTTAGGAAAGTCTGCTGTGTCTCCTCTTGAAAGTAGTAGCCTTATGAAAAAGTAGTTTATTATTTTTCCTGCTTTTGAATTAAACTAATTGTTTGACCTCATTGGCCAGTTTTGTGAATGATGAAAAAGGGTATTGCATCGTTCCCAAAGCACAACTAGTAATAACTAAAGGCATGATCCTATGGTATCATCAAGTCCTGTGTTCAGAGCTATCCTTGAATGTAATAAACACTAACATTGTGGTATTTTAATTTTACTTTTAGATGCTGGCTCACTTAAGAGTATGGAATAACTACCAGATGAAAATACTAATATGATTTCTGCTTTTAAGTTACCTTGAGTGCTGGAATAGATATTCTGAGTTCTGTTATTTTTTAAAGAGTTTTTTTTATTTGTGTGGATACTGGTGGCTAGGCTGGGTAAGCGTCTGACTTCGGCTGACATTCTGATCTCACGGTTTGTGGGTTCAAGCTTCGTATGGGCTCCATGATGACACCCTGAAATCTGCTTTGGATTTTGTAAAAAAGAAATGAATAAATAAATAACATTAAAATTTTTTTAAAGTTCTTTATTTGTACTTTTATTTATTTAAAAAATTTTTAATGTTTTACTATATTTTTGAGAGAGAGACAGACAGACAGAGAGACAGACAGACAGACAGTGTGAGCAGGGGAGATCAGGAGAGGGAGACACAGAATCTGAAGACAGGCTCCAGGCTCTGAGCTAGCTGTCAGCACAGAGCCTGACGCAGGGCTAGAACCCATGAACTATGAGATAGATCATGACCTTAGCCGAAGTTAAACGCTTAACCAACTCAGCCACCCAGGTACTTTTTAAAAAAGGCACAATATATCTATAAAAAAGCCAGTAATTGACTGAAATTAATTTGTTTCTTTAGGCCTTTTGATAAAAATAAGTTGGTTCTTTTAAGTCAATTATGTACATTGATTATGAGAGGTACTAGCAAAATTGTTTCTTACTTTGAAAACTCTGCTCCTGTTGTGTTTTTATATTGTATCTGAATAGTCTGAAAATGAGTTTTGTCAGAAGGGATGCCTTTTTATATTCTTCCATCCCACACCTGATGTAGAAAAGCAGATAGGGGTTAGAGAGAACCAACTTAGGTCTCTTTCTCACACATTTTTGCTTCATTTCTTCTCAAAGGCAGTAATCTATGTCTGCCTCTGGGTAATCAACCTCCAAAGAATGTATGTTATGCCTGTGATAACGGCAGGGCAAAATAACTCACTTTACTTCTTTTCTGTTTTAACTTATTTTGGGATTTTCCTACACTCTCCACACATACGGATAATATATTTCATTGGGCATATGTAATTTACTGAGCTTTGTTATTACTATGAAACCCAATTATTGAAGAAAAAGAAAGATTGCTCCCATAAATATTCTTGTGCTAATCTTGTTTCAGACTGGCATTACAGGTACAGCGCCAGGCATAATGCAAGCTTGGTAGGTGGAAGGAAGGAGGACATTTTGTCTGATATAAGAGCGATGTTTATAGAGTCAAGGAAATTCAAGAAGAAGATGGTGGGTTTTTTTTATTGTTAGCTGTTTGTTTTGACTTGTCTTGTTAATGATAGAGTAGTGAAGAGATAATGAAAAGTTCAGAGTAATGTGAATAGCGGCATATTTATTAAATAAGAAGCATGGGTGTGATCATCTTAAAAATACATTTTAAATATTGGATTTCTGAATCCAATAGTGGGAAGAGCTGTACACCTAAGAAGAGTTGAACATTATAGACTGCTTCACAGAGATTGATGTTTATATTTAGAAGAATCTTAATCAACATTTATAAGTGTGCTCTACAAGTCCTTTATTCATTTGACTATTTTGTCACGAGCACGTGTGGCTGTATAGAATATTGTACCTTCCTTGAAATGCTCAGATGACTTGCTTTTTATACCCTTAATTGCAGCAATTTAAGTATGTATTTTTATATATTGCTGCTATCTAATGACATATTAATTGAAGGAAGTCAAGAATAAAAATTCTGAAGCACTTAGAATATACAGATATGTTTGAATATACCAAAGGAATCTTGTTCCATATTTCTTCCAGCTTCTTAAAAAATGAAACTTCAATTTAAGCAGGACTGTATTGCACTGAGGTTGCCCTTCTGAAATTTCCTACAATATCTTATTGTTTTGTTTTGTTTTGTTGAGAGAAAGTGTTCTGAGTATGTGAAGAAATTGATTTTGTTATATATTTTTACTGTATTCTTCTCCCTTGTCCCAAAGCAGATAATTTGTGCTCAAGCACCTTATATTGGTGGATGTTTGTGTCTTCATATGACTTCTGCAATTTTTCTAGGGAAACAGGTGAATATTTCTTCCAATACCACTCAAGCAAAGTTGGAAGCACGTAATGACAATTTAAAGATAGGACTAAGAATGGAGTCCTCTCTCCTTCCAATTAAAGAAATAGAGGGAAGTGGACAGGAAACTATAAGATCCCTAAGAGAAGGAAAGGGCATAACTATCCACCCAACTACCTACCTACCAACTACCTCCAGAATAATACAATGAGATTTAGACTTGTTCTGTGCCATTGAATCTTCCTAAATAATATTGCTTGTTTTCAAGTTACCAACCATGGCTGTAAGGCCAGAAACTCCTTTGATCTAAAGGAAGTATTAAGAGGCTTTTGGTTTGTAAAAGATGATATATTTTTGTCAGAAGGGTTAAAGAGCTAGGTCATGTCCATACTAAGAATATGGGTGTAAATTGCCCAGATTGGGGATTTTGCTTTGAAGAGAGAACTGGTTTTGCAAGGACTGATAGGAGTGAAGGAGAGCAAAACCCTGCTTTGTGCTTCTCTGAGGGTGGGAGGCCCATGATCTTGTGGTTTGAAAGAGTAGACCTTGACTCTTAAGAGCCCTTGGCTGTAGCAGCCACAGCCCTGGGGGATCAAGGCTGAGGAAGCCCATGAGAGCCTACAGTTCACAGAATCAACCACTTTGGGCTGCATGATGGGTGTCTTGTATAGAGATTGTGATGTGTGCAACGCTCACACTTTCTCTCCACTTTCTGAGTCATGGAGTGGAATTAGTGCTCAAACATGGTTGAAACTGAATTTTTCTACAAAATGGAGCTGTCCAACCAGAATTAGACTTAGAAAAATAAACTCATGTGATGTTTCTAGCTCCTTAATATTTGACAGGATAAAAAAATATCAATGATAATCTCTATTAGGGTTAGGGTTAGAACTATTAGTCTGTGTATGATACGCTAAGCAATTTATCATAAGGGTTAGGCCTTATGCACTGTGGGCTGGTGAACATGTCTGTGCAGAACTGCCTCTGTTGCATGGCATTTAGAGCCTGAAGTCGCTGTCAGGCCAGCAGTTGGGACATGCAGTAGGGCTGAAAAAATACAAATGGGACCCAGAAAGGTTGAACTGAAATGTGAGAGGACAAGCTGGAGCCTCATATTTGTTTCTCGTCATCTGTGACCTGGATGATGTGGGTGACCTGCAGAAGCTTCTGGCTTTCCCTACAGAGCTGGACAGTGCCTAGCTGAGGACTCAGAGAAGTCAGAGAATATCTCATGAGGGTTAGAAGGCGATATCACCTGCAAGCCTAAGTCAAGTCTATACAAACAAGGCGAACTAACAGATTAGCAAAAATGTATGTGAGTTGTCGTCACAAGGTGTGGCCCCCTGCACTGAACTTTAGTTCATCGAAAAGACTGCTGCTTCAGCTCTGACTTAAAAATCACACACACTGTTTTCTTAAATTCAACCCTAATCCAGAATCACAGAAGAAGGAGAATTCTGGTAGAATGTACAGCTTGCAAAACTGCCCAAAGACAAAACCACCTTGGTGAATTGGCCTCCCATATACTTCTTTTGTCCTTATTGAATTTCCAAATAAACACAAAAACAAAATCATGTTCTCCCCTCCTATGATGCAATTACTCCTCATACAAATGAAAAGCATGCTTATTATGTCCCCCAAAATAATTAGATGATTCCTTTATTCATTTGGGTGATGATCATTCTTCTGCAAGATGACTCCTACTATCCCTTTGATATCCTGTATCTTAAATGTTTTATCTGTAAATATTGTGCATTTAGAATGTCGAGATAAGGAATAGGAGAGAGGAAGAAAATAATAAGTTAGTCTGTGCACAAAAATGTTATATCAAAGAGTGAAGTATTTACCTATTATAGTCCTCATTTTTATGTATGTAGTTCTAACTGATGTTTATAAATCTCTTTTTCCACAGTCCATTCTACTTACCTTTCCCCTTAGCAAGCACCTTAGCCAATTGGTGAATCTTTGTCTGATCACATAACCCAAACCTTTATAGCTGAGGAATCTGATTCAGTCACACCTGCCTATGTTGAAACACTGCAGCTTTCCATTGACTTTTTATCATAGGATGTGAATATGTTTATGAGTGGCCTAAAGATATTTCTTACCTAGTAGATATACTCATCGTTGTTGGAGCCAAATTTCCCTTTGAGAGTCAGGGTCAATCATTCTAGCTCTCAAGGGTACAATTTGCTAACTGATATGAGAAACTCCAGTGGCAGTTCTAACTTCCAGTTTAATAGACTATTGCTGTGTTTCCTAGTGAAAGCATTCCTCCCTTGGGAACTAAGATGACTTACTAGCAGAACCCCAAGAACGTTTTTACTAATTGCTCAATAGAACTAATAGAAGAACCACTTGCTGTTTTTACCCCCTAATTCCTAGGTCCATGTATCTTGGTCATGGGAGAAACAATATAATATATTTATTACTGATTTAGAGCCTAGATCATACCCTAGAGGACATTATTTCTGGTTCAGAAAGCATTGCCCCTAGCTGGCATGGAAAGCAAATCTCTGGAAGGCTATCCCACTAGTATATCCAGTCAACTACGTTTGAGCTGATTTCATTGGAAACACACTAAGACCAATGAATTCCATTAGGAAAGGCCCATTATTTCACTCCATTTGCTGTAAGATTAGTTTCTTGGTCAGAAGCAATGCTGTGTGGAATATCAAGGTAGAGACATTGTGTAATTTCGCGGATATTGGTTTTGGCAGAAGCATAGTGGACACAGAGAGCAAATTCACAGGCAGAGAAAGTGCCTATGCTAGTGAAAGCAAAGCTCTGATCCTTCCATGATATAAATGGTCCAGTGGAGTCAACCTGCTCCATGGGCTGACTCACTCCCCAGAGAAATGTTGCCTTATCAAGGCTCAGTGCTGATTTCTGCAATTAGCAATTTAGGCTCTCAACAGTGACTAGCTATTCTTGCTATGTGAGTGGAAGCCCATGGTGCCAAGTCTATGTATAACCTCTATTCATATACCACTGGCCCCTTTCAGCATGGCCGCATTGTACAAAGATGGTGGGGGGAATATGGCATCAGAAGAATGGGTCAACTAGTCCATGTGATTATTATGCTGCTTCTCTGCTTAGATTTCTCTTTGGCAAACATTTGCATGGAGTGCAAATGTATTTTATTCTCTTTCAATTCAGAGATCTCTATGCCCACCCTTTCTAATGATTCTTTTATTCCCTTTTCATTCATTACCAAACTATTAGCCATTGCACAAGAACCCACATAGAATATCCCTGGGGCCATACCTTCTTGCAGGCAAAATAAATAACCAAGTATGCTGCTTAAAGTTGTTAACACCTGTCCTGGGCACCTAGCAGCCGAAAGTGCAGAGGTGGCACCGTAAATGCTCCGCTTCTATGTGCTATTAGTGCATGATATAGACTCTTCTGTGAAATAGGCCCGTATGTTTTTCTTCTTCTGTAAGGTGCGCATATCATCTTTACTTACACACTGTAGCAGGAATACAGGCTATGGAATTTGAGCCATGTACTCATGCAACTTATTCATGCTGTTAGGGCGCAATAGAGGTGGATATATTCTATTTTACTTCCATTTGATAAGGAAGATGGGGTCTCTCTCCATGGAGCTATACCTAACCCAACACAAGACTCAGATAAGTTTGAGTGGTGACAAAGAATTAAAGTGTTCTGGGTGGTGTCCAGGCCAACAAAGTGACAGATCACTGACCATGGCATGAGCTACCTCAGTGCCTAATAACGGTGTACAGAACTTCACAGCATAAAACAAAGTGTTCATATGTTCATTATGTTTTATCTCTTTGGCATTTCATATCTAAATTCTACTCATAGTTTCTTTCAAAATATGATCTCCATTTTTGTTTCCATAAAATCATTCCACTTTCCAAGAGGAGGTCAACATTCTAGGCAGTATATACTCCAGCCTTTTTTTCTCTCTCTCAGTTATCCTACTAGGGGCTCGCATTCTTTTGAATGCCGTCATGACAAAACACTGTGCAGTATGTCCGAAAAGATCCGTGTTACTCTTCGTCTAGCTGAAAGCTAACTGGAAGGGTTAGACTGCCAGAAATAACTGTCAGAACAGAATACATTTCTACAAGGCATTAAATTCTGTAATACACTTCAACCAACATGTGTCATCTTCCAAGGAGTTGAAATACATGTGTCTGCCTGCCATACTATTGTCAACCACAAATAAGTCCTCACTCCCCCTCCAGTACATATACAGTAAGGCGAGGTGGTCAGCCAGATGCCTCCTTGCCACCCTGAGAAAATATCAGGACTGGAAAGAACAGTATACATTTTCACCTAGGAAGGAGACCTCTTGAGTCCTAGACCAGGGTCAACCTCTGTATTATCTCATTTTCCCAAAAGAATCTAGTTCCCTGTTACACCTACTGGCTTCTGATGCATTAAGTGCTCTGGGCATAGGGTGTATGTGCCCGACTATAACATATGAAGAGAAAAATATATGTTGAGTACTGACTTTTAATATCCTGGAGACTATTGAGTACTGATTTTAAAAATGCAGGGGTTTTATTGAAAAATGAATATGAATGACTATAATTTAGATTTTATAAATGTTAAATAATATAACTAACTCTAGCTGCCTTAACTTACCTCCCCTGTAAATGGGCTTAGATATTACATGCTTCCTGTGTGTGATACATACATGCATCATAGAACCCCACCATCCCATCTTTTCCAGTGTTTTCCAGACTTTAGCATAATGTAACTCTAGCTGTTATTCTCTTTGGAATCTCAAACTTGAGATGAGCTTGCTGTTAGTCTCACAGATAAGTTCTCTAATAAACTAATGAATGCTTAAACTATAAGGAATATTCTACATGGTTAAAAATCATTAGATTCTATCAGCATATAATTTCACTGTTTCCACTTATTAAGGGAAACAATATAAAATATGTAGTTTCTATAGTATAGATTGGCAAACATTTTTCTTTAATGCTAAGATAGGAGAGTGTTTTATTTTTGAAGCTAGTTTATTATTGGTTTTGTAATATCTGGATCTTAAACTCTCTCAAGCCACTTTATATATCTGAAAATATTCACACTTTCCTTAGGAACCAAGAAAGCCAAGGAACCCTTCTCTGTTTTGAAGATTGGAAGTGTCATCAATGCAGAATTCCTGGATTTATTTTGCGTACTTGTGCAACTGTAGTTGCTAGTATATGGTTCATAAAGTTCTTGGTCCTTTTATACATTTGAAATGTGACCGTTAGGCCTATAATGATTTCCCACGAATGATGGCAAGTCTACAGGTAGTCCAAGATCCTTCTGACTTCCTGTACAGCCACGGTGAGCTGGTCTACAGGTGGCACCTTCTGTGCTCAAGCAGTTCTCCTCTTCTGGCAGGAAGAATGAGGAGCAAAGACGTAGCCAGCAGAGCATTCACACTGTGGACAGGTTCCCCAGAAGCCTACAAGGACTCTGTTATACACCTTATTAATGAGAGATCACATTCATATGGCCTCCCCCTAACTCAAACACAAGCTGTCATCCTCTCTATCAGATTTATGTATGTTATTATATATGTTAATGGTGCTCTGAATGATGTTTGTAGGTAAGAAAATGTGGAGTGTGAAATGTAGGCTTTTATGGGCAGTCAGCCAACCCTTACCAATTGAGCCTGCAATGCCTAAAGATTATCAGTACGATTTATTCTATAAGAGAATAGACTCCATGTCTTTGTTACTGTATCTCTGAAACCTAGGAGAATACCTGTTTTATAGTCGGTGCCAAGTCCATATTTTTGAGAACAAAGAATGAGAGAATGGATACCTATCTTAAATTTTATGCCGTATAACAAGGCATAATTCTCTTTTTTCTTCTTTCTCTTGTTTCTTCTGGACACTTGTATTCCACAATGCTATGACAGTGAGAGCAATGGGTCTCCACTTTGACCCAACGTGGGTATGTGGGGCATGTATCAGCATGCTTAACTGTGTGGGTTTGGGGATGAATGCTTTAGGATCAGCATCTGAACTGACTCCCTTGGCTATCAATAATTTGAATAGTTTCAATCAAAAAAAGGCATTGAATATTAATACGTATATTCATCTGCTGGAATTGTTAAATATTAGTATTGGAAAATGACCTTAGAATTCATTAGCTGTTTTTATAGATGAGGGAACAGACTCAAATTTAGCAAGCATACATTTTATTTTACATAGAATCTTTTCTAGTTTCTGCTTGTGCAGTAACTGATTCACATCAAAATGCTTCTGGTTGGCAGGGCGTAATATGCTCACCCTACCCAGAGAGGGCCTGCCAATGGTTACAGAATCACAGGGTCCAGAATTGCAAAGATAATTTGGATTTTCCAACTGTTGGTCTAGCTGTTCTTCCTTCTATATTGTACTGGCTCTATAAATGAGCATTCATTAAGAATGATAATGAAATTCTCATTGAGAATTTGTTGAAAACTCCAAATTCTTGGGGCACATGTCCATGAGAATCTGATTCAGCGTCTGGATAAGGCCCATGAAACAGCATTTTTAGCAAGAACCCTAAATGATTCTGATGCAGGTGGTACACAGATCACAGACTGAAAACAATAAAATAAATGAAACGAGGCTTAAATTTTACAGCTCCTAGAAGAGCTCGTGAAAATTCTTAGCAAGTAGAATCCTGGAAAAAAACACGACTGCATGAAACTAAAGACACATGTTTTCCGGATTAAAAAATCAAAAGCACAATGTTTAAATATGAATAATCTTGCTAATGCTCACTATGATAGTGCACATGCCTAATGTGCTTCATTAAGACATATATTTCATAAGCCCTATACCACTTGCATAGATAATTTATGTAATCTAATTGCACTGGAAGTGGAGATTTCACTGCAGAACCCCAGCTGTGGCTGCTGTCCAAAGGAGAACTCTGTTCCAAGAGCTCAACGTTGGCTGCTTTATTTCGTGTAGCATTTACTTGGCTGTCCAACAGTATATTGCATCCAGAGTTAATTTCTCTTTTAAATATTTAACTTAAATTAGAATTTATTCTGATTTTTTGTCTTGATACAAAAGAAAAAACTAGAAGAGATAGCTAAAAATAGGAAAGTAAAAAAAAAAACAATCATTCTAGTTCCTTTATATATATATATACTTCTAACTTTCAGACTAACCTTGGGGGAGAAATTATTTCCATTTTGCAGGGTAGAAAAAATTGAGACGCAGGGAAATACATAAATGCGCGTCTCATTGAAGGAACTCAAAACTAAGTCTGTTTCAAAATGTGATCTTCTTGACATATTGTGGTCTCTCTGCATCTAGGTCTCTTCCTGTCTCTCCTAACCTATCTCTCCATCCATCTATCCACTTGAGTTTTTCCATCTTCCTCCCTAATTTCTACTTTTCCTACGACTCACCTTAGAGCATCATTCTTTAATTGAAAATAGGGTTGTGATCAGCTGTCTTGAAATTTTACTGTAGGTTTTCTGGCAGCTATCCTAACTAAAAGTTCTGTTCTGCAAAGAGTCATAGATTTTTAGAATGGGATTGTTAGTCGGATGAACCATCAAACTCTCTCCTATTACACATGAGAAAGCTCAGGCCCAGGAAGAATAAGCACCTTTTTTACATTCGTGTTTTAGGTTATTGACAGAGCTTGAGTGTAATTAGAACTTTGACTCATAACACATTTTTCCATTGGAACTTTAGGTTAAAGACTACTAGCTAAAAATTGAATGAGCCTAAGTATAGCACTTCGAGGTAACTAAAAGGAGGAGAAAAATCTATTTGCAGAGTCAATTTATTTCATGAGATCTTTAGAGAAAGAGTGAGATTACAAATTGCGTGCAGTTGCAAATTCCAGAATTAATATGGTGCTTCCTAGAGCTTGATGCTGGTGTGCATAGAGCAGGCTGCATTTCTGAATGAAAGTTGCCCCACTCTGAGATATGTCTAGCAGATTCTGCTGAAAATTTGTTTTCTATAGTGTTAGATTTAGATGAACCTATCCAAAGTATGGCTAGCAGTTTTGATGAGGTGTTACAATAGATTAACCATTTCTAGAGTATATTCTGGACAACTCTAAAATTTTCAAATGTCATTACTAAATGATATGGAATAAAAATAACATCCATTAGGGTGTTAACTATTGTCATGAAAGATGTTTTACACATGATATTGATGTCAATCCTTGAAACTATTTGATAAGTATATATTTTAGTAACTTTGAAAATACTTATTTACCTAGATGATACAAATGTCTTTATTTATAACTTTCTAATCTAAGATTGAAGAGAAGTAACTTCCTCAATAACACATAGAATCACATGAGCTATGTTACCTGCATAATAAGCAGGCATACATATGACTAAGCAAAATATATTTCACTGTAGTATGCATCACAATATAGTGGAAAATTGCAAGAAACCTATACTTGCCACAAAAAACACCATGTGAAGAAAAAGTAGACTTAATGGTTCAGGTTGCAGTTAATAGTTGATTTCAACCAGTTTCATAGTTACTAAAATGGTTATATTAATCATTTTTAAATAATGGCTATGTGATATTTTTCCCCAGAAAATACTTCTTAATCTCTGTTAAAATATTAAGCTATAAGCAAAATTTAAATATTTGCTAAAATTATAAAATACTTTGTGTTTAGCCATATAATAACTAGTGGGTATTTATTTACTTATTTATTATAATTTATTGTCAGGTTGGCCAACATACAGTGTATATAGAGTGCTCTTGGTTTTGCAGGGTAGATTCCTGTGATCCATCATTTACATACAGTACTTACAGTACTTACATGCAGTACTTATATACAGTACGTACATACAGTACTTACATACAGCACTCATCCCAACAAGTGCCCTCCTCAGTGCCCATCACCCTTTTTCCCCTTTCCCTTGCTCCCCCATCAACCTTCAGTTTGTTCTCTGTATTGAAGAGTTTCTTATAGTTTGCCTCCCTCCCTCTCTGTACTATTTTTTCCCCTTCCCTTCCCCCATGGTCTTCTGTTAAGTTTCTCAAGTTACACATAGGAGTGAAAACATATTATATCTCTCCTTCTCTGACTGACTCTTTTCACTTAACATAATACCCACCAGTTCCATCCATGTTGCTGCAAAAGTCAGGATTTCATTCTTTCTCATTACCATGTAGTATTCCATTGTATATATAAACCACATCTTCTTGATCTATTCGTCAGTTGTTGGACATTTAGGCTCTTTCCGTGATTTGGCTATTGTTGACATTGCTGCTATAAACATTGGGGTGCATGTACCCTTATGAATCAGCACTCCTGTATCCTTTGGATAAATTCCTAGTAGTACTATTTCTGGGTCATAGAGTAGTTCTATTTTTCATCTTTTGAGAAATCTCCACAGTTTTCCAGAGTGGCTGCACCATTTGCATTCCCACAAACAGTGCGAGAGGGTTTCTGTTTCTCCACATCTTCGCCAGCATCTGTTGTTGCCTGGGTTGTTAATTTTAGCCATTCTGACTGGTATGAGGTGGCATCTCAATGTGGTTTTGATCTTTATTTTCCTGATGATGAGTGATGTTGAGCATCTTTTCATGTGTCTGTTGTCCATCTGGATGTTGTCTTTGGAAAAGTATCTATTCATTCCTTCTGCCTATTTCTTCACTAGATTATTTGGTTTTTGGGTGTTGAGTTCGGTAAGTTCATTATAAATTTTGGATACTAACTGTTTATCCAACATATCATTTGCAAATATCTTTTCCATTCCTTTGGTTGCCTTTTAGTTTTGTTTCTTGTTTCCTTTGCAGTGCAGAAGCTTTTTATTTTGATGAGGTCCCAATAGTTCATGTTTGCTTTTATTTCCCTTGCTTTTGGAGATGCGTTGAGCAAGAAATTGGTGAGGCTGAGGTTAAAGAGGTTGTTGCCTAGGGTTTTAATGGTTTCCTGTTTCACATTTAGGTCTTTCATCCATTTTGAGTTTATTTTTGTGTATGGTGTAAGAAAGTGGTCCTGTTTTATTCTTCTGCATATTGCTGTCCAGTTCTCCCAGCACCCTTTGCTAAAGAGACTATCATTTTCCCATTGGATACTCTTTCCTGCTTTGTCAAAGATTAGTTGGCCCTACATTTGTGGGTCCAATTCTGGGTTCTCTATTCTATTCCATTGGTCTATGTGTCTGTTTTTGTGCCAGTACCATACTTTCTTGAGGATCACAGCCTTGTAAGAGAAGCTAAAGTCTGAGATTGTGATGCATTATTGGTTTTCCTTTTCAACATAACTTTGGCTATTTGGAGCCTTTTGTAATTCCATACATATTTTATGATTGTTTGTTCTAGCTTGGAGTAGAATGCCTGTGCAAACTTGATTGAGATTGTATTGAATGTATAGATTGCTTTCAGTAGTATTGACATATTAACAATATTTGTTCTTTCAGTCTGTGAGCATGGAATGTTTTTCCATTTCTTTGTTTATTCAATTCCCTTAATAAGTTTTCTATAGTTTTCAGCATACAGATCTTTTACATCTTTGGTTAGGTTCATTCCTAGGTATTTTATGGTTCTTGGTACAATTGTAAATGGGATCATTTCTTGATTTCCCTTTCTGTTGCTTCATTATTAGTGTATAGAATTGCAACTGATTTCTGTACGTTGATTTTGTATTCTGTGATTTTGCTGAATTTATGTATCAGTTCTAGCAGATTTTTGGTGGAGTCTGTCTGGTTTTCCATATAGAGTATCATGCCATCTGCAAAAAGTGACAGATTTTTTGTCAGTTTGAATTCCTTTCATTTCATATTGTTGTCCGATTGCTAATGATAGGCCTTCCAACATTTTGTTAAACAACAGTGTTCAGACTGGAAATCCCTGTCGTGTTCCTGATCTCAGGCAGAAAGCTTTCAGTTTTTGCCCATTGAGGATGATATTACCTGTGGGCTTTTCATATATGGCTTTTATGTTTAAGTGTGTTCCTTGTATCCTGATTTTCTTGAGGGTTTTTATTAAGAAGCAATGCTGTATTTTGTCAGATGCTTTTTCTGTATCTATTGACAGGATCATACGGTTCTTATCCTTTCTTTTATTAATGTGATGTATCATTTTGATTAATTTGCGAATATTGAAGCAGCCCTGCAGCCCAGGAATGAATCCCACTTGATCATGGTGAATAATTCTTTTAATATGCTGTTGAATTCAATTTGCTAGTATCTTGTTAGAATTTTTGCACCCATGTTCATCAGGGATATTGACCTGTTATTCTCCTTTTTGTAGGGTCTCTATCTGGTTTGGGAATCAAGGTAATGCTGGCCTCATAGAATGAGTCTGGAAGCTTTCCTTCCTCTTTTAGGTTTTGGAACATCTTGAGGAGAATAGATATTTACTCTGATTTAAATGTCTGGTAGAATTCCCCTGGGAAGCGATCTGGCTCAGGACTCTTACTTATTTGGAGATTTTTGGTAACTATTTCAATTTTTTCTTTACTTATAGGTTTGTTCAAATTTTCACATTTCTTCCCTTTTGAGTTTTGATAGTGTGTGGGTGTCTAGGAGTTTGTTCATTTGATTCAGGATGTCCATTTGCTGGCATATAATTTTTCATACTATTCTCTGATAATTGTATTTCTGTGGTGTTGGTTGTAATTTCTTTCACTTGTGATATTATCTATTTGGGTTCTGTCTCTTTTATTTTTGAGAAGTCTAGTGGTTGATTACTTTTGTTTATTTTTTCAAAAAAACAGCTCTTTGTTTTATCTATCTGTTCTATTTTTTTAAATTGTGTATTATTTATTTCTGCTCTAAATTTTATTGTTTCTCTTTTTCTCCTGGCCTTGCGGTTTCTTTGCTGTTCTACTTCTAGTTCCTTTGGGTGTGCTGTTAGATTTTGTATTTGGGATTTTTCTTGTTTTTTTGAGAAAGGCTGGTGTGCCACGTATTTATTTTTCTCTTAGGACTGCCTTTTCTGCATCCCAAAGGGTTTGGACTGTCATGTTTTCATTTTCATTTGCTTCCATATATTTTTAAATTTCTTCTTTAATTGCCTGGTTCACCCATTTGTTCTTTAGCAGGATGATCTTTAACCTCCCTGTATCTGGAGATTTTCCAAACTTTTTTATGTGTTCCATTTCAAGTTTTATAGCATTGTGATCTGAAATTATGCTTGGTATGATTTCAATTCTTTCATATTTATTGAGTGCTGTTTTGTGATCCAGTATGTGATCTATCATGGAGAATGTTCCGTGTGGACCTGAGAAGAATGTGTATTCTACTGCTTTTGGATGAAAAGTTCTGAATATATCTGTCAAGTCTACCTGGTCCAGTCTGTCATTCGGAGCCATTGTTTCTAAGTTAATTTTCTGCCCCAGTTATCTGTCCATTGCTGTAAGTGGAATATTAAAGTCACCTATAATCACTGTACTCTTATCAATAAGATTGTTTATGTTTGTGATTAATTGATTTCTATATCTAGGGCATAAATTGGGACATAAATTATTTATAATTTTTAGCTCTTCTTGATGGGTAGACCTCATAATTATGATATAATGTCCTTCTTCATCTCTTGTTACAGCCTTTAGTTTAAAATCTAGTTTTTCTGATATAAGTATGGCTACTCCAGCTTAATTTGACTGTGTATGATAGATGATTCTCCATCCGCTCACTTTCATTTCGAAGGTGTCCTCAAGTCTAACATAGGGATCTTGTAGACAGCATATAGATGGATTTTTAAAAAATCTATTCTGACACCCTATGTCTTTTGATTGGAGCATTTAGTCCTTCTACATTCATTCAGCATTTTTATGGAAAGATATGGATTTAGTGTCATTATGTTATCTGTAGGTTTCATGCTTGTGGTGATGTATCTGGACATTTGTAGTCTATGCAGCATTCCACTCACTGAGTCCCCCTACCCCCCAGGACCTTTCATAGTGCTGGTTTGGTGGTCATGAACTCGTTTAGTTTTTATTTGTCTGGGAAAGCTTTTAGCTCTCCTTCTATTCTGAATGACAGCCTTGCTGGACAATGGATTCTTAGATGCATATTTTTCCTATTCAACACATTGAATATTTCCTGCCACTCCCTTCTGGACTGCCAGATTTCAATGGACAGGCCTACGACCCTTATGTGTCTACCCTTGTAGTTTAAGTCCTGTTTGTCTCTAGCTGCTTTTAGAATTCTCTCTTTATCTTTGCATATTGCCAGTTTCACTATAATGTGTCATGGAGAAGACCTATTCTTGTTGATTCTGAAGGGAGTTCTCTGTGCCTACTGTATTTGGATATCTGCTTCCTTTCCCAGAGTGGGGAAGTTCTCAGCTATAATTTGTTCAAGTACACCTTCTGCCCATTTCTCAGATATTATTACATTTCATTAAATCACTTAATTCTCTGATTCTCCCCTCTTGGTCTCGTATTTTTTATCTCTTTTTTTCTCAGGTTCATCATTGTTCATAATTTTATCTTCTATTTCACTTAGTCTCCCCTCTGCCTCTTCCATCCTTACTGTCACTACACCTAGTTTACTTTACACCTCATTTACAGCATTTGTAATGATATTTCTTAGCTCCCTGATCTTTGTAGCAATATATGTTCTGCTGTCTTCTATGCTTTTTTCAAGCCCAGCGATTTATCTTATGACTATTATTCTAAATTCTTGATCAGATATATTGGTTATATCTGTCTTGAGCAATTCTTTTGAGGAGGATCTTCTGTTTCATCATTTTGGATAGTTTTCTGTCCCTTCTGTGTTTTAAAAGCTTGTTATGTGCCTTGCACCTGAGAGCACTACTATATTAAGGAGGAGTCATACACTATCACGGCCTGGCCCTTCAGGAGGCATTTTTGGAATGTATTATGTGTTCTCTTTTGTTGTGACTCTGATTGCCTTATCTCTCTACTCATAATGGTGGTTTGGACCCTCCACCAGGTATGTTTTGATTTGTTCATTGAAGTAACCCTATGGCCTGCTAAGTTGTCCCCATGGTAGAAGTCTCTGTCACTCTGAAGCCTGGACTCTGGGAATTCCAAGTCCTCTGGCTTCAACGCTGCCATATTTGAGGGATGAGGGAACTTTGAGTCCCCCTACTTCTCTGCCATGTTGAAAAGTGTGTGTTGTGGATAAAAAATTTTTTTTTACATTTATTTTTTTGAGAGGCAGACAGAGCATGAACAGGGGAGGGCAGAGAGAGAAAGAGACACAGAATCTAAAGCAGGCTCCAGGCTCTGAGCTAGTGGTCAGCCCAGAGCCCGATGTAGGGCTTGAACCCACTAACTGAGAGATCATGACCTGAGCCAAAGTCAGATACTTAACCAACAGAGCCACCAACTGAGCCACCCAGGCATCTTTGTTGTTGATTTTTTAAAAGGATCATAATGGAAGCACCTGGGTGGCTCAGTCAGTTAAGTATCCAACTTTTGGTTATGGCTCAGGATGTGATCTTACTTTGGTGAGATCGAATACCACATCAGGTTCCATGCTGACAGCACAGAGCTTGCTTGGGATTCTCTCTCTCCCTTTCTATCTGCCCCTCACCCACTCTCTCTTTGCCCCTTCCCTGTGTGCATGGGTGCTCTCTCTCTTTCTCTCTCTCTCTCTCTCTCTCTCTCAAAATGAATAAACTTTTTAAAAAGTTGCATAGTACAGAACATAAGTAGATAGATGGAGAGAGAGAGACAGAGAGACAGAGAGAGACAGAGAGAGAAGTAGGTAGGTAGGTAGGTAGGTAGGTAGATAGATAATAGATACATAGACAGATAAGATCATAATGCCCAGGTCTTTAATTCAAGTAGTGTGCAAATCATTAGAATAATACCTCTCAATCTTTTGAAAACTTTTATGAAAATGTATTTACATTGTTTATTTTATACACCATCTCTATTAACTAGGGTTCTCCAGAGAAACAGAAGCAGTAACATTACATATATGTGTCTTGTTTGATCCACACACATATACATACATATTTTGAGGACTCTTCTTTCTGTGTGGAAACAGGAGACTTGGGTAAGGACAGTGAAGGAGCTTTTCCTCTGGTGGCAACGTGTAATCTTTTCCTAATTAAAATGAATGTCTATCATCACACACCCATTTGACCAACAAATCAGGGAGTAATGAAACAGGAGATGAGAGATGCAGAAAGTTAACCTGCCTCTGCTGATGCTCTTTACCTGGAGACACATAAAATGCTGGGGGCTGGAGAGCCCTGAAGACCATGGTCTCTCGTGGGACAGGCCTCCACCAGATCTAAAGGTCCCGTAACAGAATGCACTGTTCTAGAATGGCAGATTCCATCACCTCCCCTGGTAATGTAGCTCAGCATTTAATCCTCTGACTGTGGGAGTCAAAAATTCAATTTAGAAAGAGAACTGCAACTTTATGAAAGAAGTTCACACTTTTGCCAGAAAGTCTTAGCAGTAATGAGATCAATGTTTTATAAATGCAGGGCCCTAATATATAACTTCTGTAGAGAGGATTAAAGAAGGGTGATATTATCAACGGTTAGTGTGTTTCTTTAATTTGCTACCTTCGTGTAGTCAGAAAATATTAAACACCTACTATGTGTCAAGAACTGAAATACCCTTTCCACACTCTCCTCACCAGAGGCTGCAACTTCTATCATTTCTTTATTTTTAAACTCTCCTTGTGACGAATTTCGTTAAGTATTAGTAATAGACTTATAGTACTATTTGCTAAATACTAACATAAGCTGTTATGCATTGATTTGTTCTCATGTAATAAAAGAATTTAACTCAATTGCTGAGAAAAGCATATGGCTCTTTCTTGTCAGATGATTTAAATCATTGGCATTATTTGATACTTGACTCTACATTTAAATTTAGATATAAATATTATCTAGTTTTTTTAAATAATTAAAATGATATAGTTTGTGTCTACCTGTCCCGTGGAAATGAATGATATGCTGAGGAATTAAAAGACATAGCCAAGTAGCTGAACACACCTGTTTCCTCCCTTTCATAAAAATCTGTTTCACAGGAAACTATTTGTTCTATTCACTTCACCTCTGCTTTCTTCACTGCATTTACTCCACCTGTTTTTCATAAAACTCTTTGATGGATATCACCTTTTTTCTTGCCGTGTTGACGGTTAAGATGGATCTCAAATCATTAGCTTGATTTACTCGATATAAAAATAGTCAAACAGGAGAAATCTAATGGAGGACCAGGGGGAGGGGAAGAGGGAATGAGAGTTGGGGAGAGAGAGGGATGCAAAACTTGAGAGACTGTTGAATGCTGAAAACGAACTGAGGGTTGAAGGGAAAGGGGGAGGGAGGAAAAGAGGCAGTGGTTATGGAGGAGGGCACTTGTGGGGAAGAGCACTGGATAGTGTATGGAAATAAATTTGACAATAAAATATTTTAAAAAATAGTCATCATCTAACAAAAGTTACATGATTTATCTTTACTGCTTTGTTTTTTTTTTGTTTTAATGTTGGATATTATATTGTTCATTTCTATTTTTGAGCAATTCTTCTTAATAATGCAAATATTTGTAAGACCCTTACCATTCACCGTGTGCTTTACATCACTGGCTACTGGAGAGCCGGTCTCTACCTTACAGCCAGATCGCACAGCGTAGTTTATGGGATTATAGGGTGCTGCAGTAAAAATGCAGATTTTCAATCAGTGCATCTATTACTGGTATTCAGTATGTCTGGAATTGGGTCACCGTATGCTACTGCAGAGTTAGATTTAATAAGGTAATAACTACAATTGATAAAATAAAAGTCAAGTATAGTTTCTAGTGGAAAGAAGCTATCTCTGCATCAGCTCCGTGTACACTGTACCTTATTTACTAGACACCACTGCTTATTGTTATTTCAGGTTTTTTCCTCTCCTGCTGATTAATGTCATATTAATAATACTATCTTTATATCAGTATTTGTGAAAGTGCTAACATCAGATGTTACTAGTTAATTTGCCATCATGACATGTCTATGAGGTATAATTTGGTTAAGAATGACTTTCTGGTAACTGTACCCCTCATTTATTTTGGAATTCCATTTCTAACCATGTTTTATCTAGGTTGGAATGGTATTCCCTCCAGCCCAAGCTCCAGGAAGCTACTTCAACTATTTTTTGGTGGCATGATTAATGATTCCATCCTGAGAAAGAAGTCGATTCTGAGTCAAAGTATAGAGGAAAAGTAGTCTGTTGTGTTATAATCTGAGCCAGGCAATGATCCCTTACCTAATGTGAAGTAGTGCCTTCACACCTTTTTTTTAATAAGCCATTAAATTATATTTATTTTTCAATTTGAATTGGCTTTTACTAATTGATAACTAGTTATTAATTGATTGAATTGGATGGCTCACTATTGAAGAAAATAATTTCCAAAACAGTTTAAGAATTCAGTCGTATTAGATTAAAATAGTTCTTTTGATGAAGCATTCTTTTTTAAAATTTTTTAGCATTTATTTATTTTTGAAAGACAGAGAGCACTAGTTTGGGAGGGGCAGAGAGAAAGAGGGAAACACAGAATCTGAAGCATGCTCCATGCTCTGAGTTTTCAGCATAGAACCCTATGAGGGACTTAAGTCCACGAACTGCAAGATCATGACCTCAGCCAAAACCGGACACCCAACTTACGGAGCCACCCAGGCATCCCTGATGAAACATTCTTAAATAAAATTATATTTGGAAAAGAAACATTGAAATATTTAGGAAATTCTTTAAGAGGAGAGGGATCAAAATCTACAATATATTTTAGAAGCTAAAGTAATATTTAAATAAAATATTTATGTACAAATATTTTAAATATTTTTAGAAACTAAAATAATCCCATATGACCAGTGTTCTTAAAAGAGGAGAGAAACAGACACAGGCACACAGAAGTTTCTTTAAGAAGATTCCAGAACCACAACTCAAAGAAGAAAATTGTGTTAAATTGGACTTCTTCAAAATTAAGAGTGTCTGCTTTCCAAACAACACTGTTCAGAGATGGAGAAGCCAAGCAAAAAGACTGATACAATTTTTAAATTTGGAATCTCACATGTCAAAGTATGTTGTCTTCTACACTCTTATTTAATGAAACATAATTGAATATACTTTCACACTATAAACAGTATTTGGACATCTAGAGAAAACTCTATGTGAATGTTGTTTTTGTCCCTGATATTACTCTGCCTCATGGAGTCTTGTTGAAATTTCTAAAAGAATGAACTTTTATTAAGAGGACTTGGCCAACCACATAGCCTTGATACTAAAAGCAAGCATTGATATAATTCTTTTCCCTGAGTGTCATTATTATAATTTTTATTACTCCTACAGAGCTAGTGGTAAAAATAGGCTGCACATTGACATTAATGTGATTGGTACACTTACAATTCAATCCTCATTTCCCCCTTTTATACCTCTGGTTCTATTGCCCAAGATTAACACAAAATATACATTCTACTCTCAACCACTCATTGAATAAGTTCTGTTGCCTCCTTAAAATATAAATTTATTCTATCTTATTCCTTTTTTTCTTGATATATTTGTTCTTTGTAACTTATGTTAATTTTTCTGGTTTTTACATCAAGATGCCTTGTATTCATGAACTTGATTTTTTCTTCTCACTTATTCAAACTCTAAGAGCAAGTTGTCATCATAAAGACATCACTTTGCCTTTCTTTCTGAGTTATTTTTGTTTTCTTGTTGAAATTTATTTATCTTTTATTTTTCTAAGCTCCTGGTTTTATCGTTGGCCCATTTGGTACCACCACTTTACAATGCCTCCAGTTTCACAGTGTGATCTGCAAAACATAAACACATGACAGATGTTGTAAATTTGCCTAATTTGATTTGGGAAAAGAAATTGCGTCGTTTGTCTTAGTCAATTCAAAATATGGTTTCGGTTAAATTTTTTTGTTTTATAAACATTAGCAATTGAGACAAACCCTGATGGGCTGACTTTTAAAACCCGTCCTCATAACTCTATTCCTGCACAACTAAGAAGGCTTTCTCTAGTCCATAATACTATTCACATTATCAATATAGATTTGTATTGATTATTAAGGCTTTGTGATATATAACAATCACAGAGACTGGTGAATAATAAGACCAATTTGGTGTACTGATTTTTTTTTCAAGGTTGGCATTGTTTCAAAATTTTTCTGAAATGCTCATTGCTTAAAATCCATCATAGTTTAATATTTATTTTTTCATAGTTCAATATCATTTATTTGAGTGGGGAGTATACCAGAGACGTGGCATAAAGAAGAAGCTGTGTACATTTTTCCAAAAGACCTTCAGTACCTAGAGGAGCTGTTTGGAATTGAATCCCTTCCCAAGATTCTGTGACAGCCTTCAGACATGTTAATGAATTATACAGATAATAACCAAGATCAGTGACAAAGGCCATGAATAAAGAGCACAAAGGAATGTAAGATATAGGTCTTACTACAGTCTTTGTAATGTGTCGTCATGTTGTTGGATGCATGGTAACACCAGGAAGACCTTAGAGCCTTGGGGAGAATGCTCTCTTTGACCAAGATCAGCTCCCCAAGAGGTGTCTGAGTTGTAAAAGGTCAGAGCCAGTGTGCTAAGTAGGAAATGAGGTTCTGCGTTTTGAAGGGGAAAGCTAGGTAGTGCAGCAGATAACACAGTGTAGTTGTTTCACCAACTTGCCATGGAGCTGAGCTGGCGTGTTTTGACCAGGTCTTTATTGTGTATGTAGTTGGGAGACGTATGGTCACATCCAGTGTAATTCTTGAACTGTTGACATGCTTAGGGACAATGGAAAAAAAAACCTTAGATCCTCATATATTTCCTCTACCAGGAAATATTTAATAGATAGTTATCGTAAATGTGGAAGAACAAAGACCAAAGGCAACTACCTTAAACCTTTATTACAACATTGCAACATGGAAACAGTTCAAGATGGCTATCCTGCGGAAAGCAAGTAGGTTAAAGGTTTCGTAAGAGAATTGAGGAAAGTTAGCAATGATTTAGTCTTATTCCAAGAATCATTCATTGTTCAAATTCTTGGAAGTTGTGGGAAAATAGAAGTGTTATTCATGGGATAAGATGCAGAGAACACTGGATGCTTGCCCTACTTAAGTGATTGGTCCATTTGGATTTAGAAAAAGGGGTGCCTGAGTGGCTCAGTCAGTTAAGCATCCAACTTTGGTTCAGATCATGATCTCATGGTTTGTGGGTTCAGGTCCCATGTCAGGCTCTGTGCTAATAGCTCAGAGTCTGGAGTCTGCTTCAGATTCTGTGTCTCCCTCTGTCTCTGCCCCTTGCTAGCTTGCTCTCTCTCTCTCTCTCGCTCTCTCTCTCTCTCTCAAAAATAAACATTAGAAAAAAAGAGGGGGTGGAAAGAAACATGTGAAGCTAAGATATTTCAGGGGGCAGTGCAACATTTTAAGTCCTTCAGCTCTTTCATGGCTAGTGTTAGCTTGAAGCATAAGATGTTGATGCCGTGTTCAGAGTCGAGATTGTTACCAATACTGAGATCTCCCTTGGTGCCACTCGTGACTTCTGGAGGTGGTTGAACCTTGAGAGTATTCAGCAGCTCTTCCTGTGACTTTGAGGACTTTATCTCTGCCTGTGTTCTACTTTTGCAGTTTTGCTAAGGTTATGAGTTAGGCAGGGAGAAGGTATGCCAAAAACAATCTCAACACTTTTGAGTAAAATTGCTGATGTTAATTCAAGCCTGGAGCCAATTTTTCTGTGAATATTATAGCTGATTACATTAGCCAACACTAGCAAAATGGAAGACAGTGGAATCTTCTCTTAAGGAATGTTGCACACAATTGATTTTTAAGAATGTCGCTCATGGGGCACCTGGATGGCATAGTTGGTTGAATGTCTGGTTCTTGTTTTCATGCTCAGGTCATGGTCCCAGTCATGGGATTGAGGCCTGAGTCAGGCTCTGCTCTGGGCACAGAGCCTGCTTGAGATTCTTCCTGTGTGTCTCCCTTTGTCCTTCCCCTTCCGTGTGTGTGTGTGTGTGTGTGCACATGCACTCTCTCTTAAAAAATTAAAAAAAAAGAATGTCATTCATGATTACTCTGGGGATAAAGACACATTCTAAACAGTAAGACCATTGATAAATGCCTTTTGAGACTTTTGATTTATATCATGAGGCACTCTGTAATTGCTGTGGATTGTTTGTGATTCATATGTGCATTAAAATCTAGAAACAAATAATAGCCTTTGTGCTTGAATAGGTGTTTTTTTCTTTAACCTGAGATATATATAATCACTGAAGTTATTTATGCAAACATTTTACATATACATGTGTATATATATGTACACACACACACACACACACACACACATATATATAGTGAAACTGAAAACTAGACTTCTCTTGATTTATCAGGTCACTTTTCTCCACTGTGAGTTCAATTTGGTCAATAAAGAGTTGCCACAATAGTCATGAGTTAATTAAAAACTAGGTAATACCAACAAACTGTTTTTATTGTCTTTCTATTTTTAAGGTAAAGGAACAAATCATTCATTATCTGATAGAAATCCGAAGATAACATTGGCTAAAATGATAAATTTAGAGATTTATTTTTCTGAATTTGGCAAAGGTAAAACCAAGAATTGACAGAAATACAGATATGAGCATAAATATGTATGAGCATAAATTATATTTTCTAATGTAAGAAATAATTATTGGAAAACCACAGCAATGTGGATGATGATTATTCAGAACATAGCCTTTTCAAAAATTAAGTGCTTTTTTACCATCTGAGCATAGCAATAATTTGATCATTTCATATTTAAAAATTTACTTTTTTGTGTGTATTATCAAGTCTTATTTTGAAATAAAATTTCCTGAGAAGTACCTCTGAGCCCTTGCAATATCCTGTTTGTTAGAAGCATCTTTGTTTAGCTGGGGTTTTGGTCAAAGACAAAGAGCCAATGTTGACAATGTGACTTATTGTGGGGGCTTTTGGGCTTTTGATCACCCAGTATCCGCTAGACCCCTGGAGGGGCTGGTGGCCGTCAGCCATCCGGGCAGACATTCATAGGAGTCCCTGTGGCCCGCTCCCCACCTCCGCCAATAAGAACTCTGCACACCAAGGCTTGGATACGTTTCTTTGGTGGTCAGTGCCCCATGTGTTCTATCCAACATTACTTCTGGGAGAAATAGGCACTGTCCACATGATGTCTCTGGGGGAGAACAACTAGAAACTTGTGCCTGATGACTTCTAGATCACGCCTTGCAGCCCTCTTTCTGTGGTTAATTTTCATGTGCATCCTCTTGTGGTAGTAATCTCTAACACCGAAAAGCATGGCTTTTGTGAGTTTTGTGCATCCTTCTCGTGAATTACCGAACCCGAGAATGGTCTCGGGGACCCCTAGACTTGCAGTTGATGTCAGAAGTGAGGATGGTTTTGGGGGCTTGTGAAATTTGCAATGTTTAAAATCTAAACTATTGGTGAAAACAATGGTAGCTTACTTGAGCCTAAAAATCAATGTAGAGAATTTTTCAAGTTTAAAGCATAAGTTAAACTCTGCTAGTAAGTAAAGTAGAGTTTTGTGTTCATATTAACTTTATATAATATAGAAGATAGTATATTCTAACCCTTTGTTAATTTCTTATTCTAATTAGTCCAGGGAGTCGTGTGTCTTTTTTTCTGGACTATTACATGAATCTGAATGATTTCCCAGTCTAATTTATTGGAAATTGAATTTGAAGTATAAACTAAATTTTAAAGAATTTTAAATGCATCTTTATAAGTTCTTCCCTGTTTGTTTGAACCAGAGATCTATTTATCTTATAAGTAGTGAGCAGGCTCAGGACTGGATTGCATTTCTTAGTCTTTGTTTTTGTTGTTCGTTTTTGTTTTGCTTTTCCAAAGCTCATAGTGTTTTCAAACTCTGATTATTTATCTGAGCTAGATATTCCTGGAGTACAAACATAATGACAAATTACTTAGATTAGTAAGTCATCAGAATTTCCCAAGAGAAGAGAAGAATGGGAGATGGAGAAAAACAAAAAGTGGCAGAAGTAAGTAGGAGCCGACTTCAGACAAATATTAAATCATCACTGGAGAAACCTAATTATATTCCTTCTGCGGGGAAGAGAGAAGGGTTAGATGTAGGAAACTGATCTTCCCAATGACACACATACACACACAAACCTACACATGCTCACCCATGTAGTCTCATAGTCACGCCTGCACACAAACAGGAATTTATCACAGCTTGTGAAGTAATTGAGATTAAATGAAATCCTAATGGAGGCCCTTAGGACACTGTTTTCTCATAGAGTTTAGTGTTTCTATAAGAAGAGACACCAGAGAGCTGGCTAGCTTTCCTTCCCTCACGTATGCAAAGATAAGTAGTCATGTGAGCACACAGCAAGATGGCAGCCACCTGTAAGCCAAGAAAAGTGGCTTCACCTGAAACCTACCCTGTTGGCACCTTCATCTTGATTTTTTAGCCTCTGAGACCTATGAGAAATCCAGTCTGTGGAATTTTGTTATGGCAGCCCTAGAAGACAAATACAGTGGGATTCGGCCAGCGTTCAAAATTGGGTGATGTTAAGTTAACACAGATAGTGTAGTACATAGTCAGAGGGCCACCGGCTGTGTTGTTTACAATGTTTATTATGTGGTGAAAATAATAAAGAGCCATTCACCCCCAATTACAGCCAAGGCTGCATCTTTATCTCACACATAAAAGTTGCAGTGATTGATGAGAGGTATTCTAATGTAAAAGCCCAGGTTTCCAAGCAGATTCAGTGTTCCTCTGCTTGTCTGGCCACCTCAGTTCCTAAGAGGGGAAATATAAGAGGTGTTTCCAGACTGTGTTCAGTAAAACATCCTAATCTGGGTAATGGGGAGTATGGCCCTGATTCAGATCACTCAGGAAGGAGAAGAATCACCAAAAACCATTGGCTTAGCTAATTGCAACATGAGAATTGCTCAGGGTTTGGTATGCACATGGCCTGCAGGTCTTAATCACAGAGTGGGAAAGAGCAAGTTCAGTTTATTCTGAAAACTATTCTCTGTTTGAGTTCTTGGAAAGTACCGGAACTTGGATTTGTTACTTATGCTATAGGCTTTAGGGGCAGCAAGACTAGGGGCCATTTTCCATATGTTATTGATTCCTGGAATTTCTCATCTGTGATTTACTTGTTCAGATCTTTTGTATCTATATATATTTTTAATGAGCTTTGTATTATTTATTCTTATGTGTTCATTCCTTTATATCTGTATCTTGTTAATATTGCTTATTGTGCATTTTTCTTAGTTTATATATTTTTTAATGTTTATATTTCAATGTCAAATCTTTTTAAAATATTTTGTGCTTTTGCGTTTGATTTTAAAGGTTGACACTCAATACCTCATTACCTACTGGTGCTACATATACATACTCTGCTATAGTTCTCTTTCTTTTCATTCATTATTTTTTTCTCTTGGAATTATTAGGTTCATTTTTCCCCCATCTATTTATATTCATATTTCTGAGATAATGATGCAATTTCATTTATCCAACTCTTAAATCTAATTATTTATTTAGCAATCATATTTTCAGTTTCCAAGAACTCTTTTTTCTTAATTTATTATGGCAATTATATTTTTTAATATTCAAGAGCTCTTTCTTTCCACAGCCTCTTGCCTCATGATATCATCCATTAAGTCCCTCTGAGATACTAATTAGAGATTTTTGTTTGTCTTAGTTTGTTATTAAAGTTCTTATCTTTGGATCATTAGTATTCCGTCTGAGCTTTTAATCTTTTGGGGGGCTTGGGGGAGAGAGAGTATATTTCTTTCGTACTATAGGCTTTCCTCGAATAGCCCAAGATCCTCTGCTGCCTTTTAAGGACAAGGCAGTGTAAGGTAGACTGTGAGTTAAGGGTACAGTTCAGGCTTTTTGACTTGAGGGCTTTGATTTTATGTGAAGATTGTAGAAAATGCTTAAACATGGTGTAAGATAGATACTTATAGATACTATAAGTATAGATACTATCTGCATATTTCTCCCCAAGCATTATTTCTTGAAAAGAAAAAAAAGAATTCTCCAGTTTTTGCCCAGCATGGTAGATGTCTAGTTGCTAAGTCTTTTGTGAAGAAGTTGCAGTATACTATTTCTCAGACAACATTTTTATTTCTCCCTTGCCGTATAAACTTGGTACTCAGTGTTTTCTGATTCCTCTGTCTCTCAGAGCTTCTATCTTGTCTGCGAATTATCTGGGATTATACTTCCACCACCTCCTATCAAATCTCAACTATGTTTTAAACTATTGTATGACTTGATGGTGTCTAACTTCTCTATATTAATATGAGTTTATAATAAAAGTAATATTTTCATGTAATCTTGGTATCTTATAAAGAGAAATACTCATATGTGATCAGTCTGACATCTTAAACTGTAAGTTTTATTTTTTGAATTATCATTGGAGGATTAGTGAAATCTTTAGATATTTCGTGTTCCTAATTATTAGATTATATATGTAATAAACTTTACTACCTTGTTGTGGATTGAATTTTGCCTTAGAAATATATTCAGTTTCCCAAATTTATCCTGGAGATATAATTAACTTGACAGCTTGTGGTTTAATACTAAAATGACTAGATCTACAAATTTTACATTAAATGTATTTGAAACAGCAGGGGTGGGGGTGTAATTTTAAATCTAAAAAAAAAAAAAAAAAAAAAAAAGAGAGAGATATACCAAAGGAAAATACAGAGAGTTTTGTTAAATTCATGAGAGACCTAGCCACCACAATAATTGACCAAAACATTGAAGTATAACTTAAAAGCATTAAATGTTTTTTCTTTAGGTAGTAGAAGAGTGTCACCTTGAATTTAGTATTTAAAAATTAGTATTTAGAAATTGATAAGTTCACATATCAATTAGTTAATCACTTCCCTAAAGAGATAAAATTTTAAAATTCATATTGATAAATTGTTCATCTTTTGAAGCACCTGGATGGTGCAGTCAGTAGGGCATGCAACTCTTGATCTTAGGGATGTGATTTCAAGCCCCACATTGGGTGCAGAGTAAATTTGAGAGAAAAAAATTTTCATCTATTATGTATGTAGTCAGTATTCAAAAAAATGGCAACAATAAAAGACTCTATAGCCTGGCCTCCAGCACATTTATGTATTTAAGGAAACAAAATATTATATTTTCCTTTAAATACTAGATGATTATCATGGCTCTTTCACTAGGTTAAGTTGATAATTGATCTGTCAATATTCTTTAAAACCTATACACAAACACACACCCCACATCGTCTTTATTTGTCTATGATGGACATTTGGGTTGCTTCTGTGTCTTGGCTATTATAAATAATAATACTATAAACATAAGGGTGCATATCTTTTAGAATTCATTCTTTCATTTTCTTTGAGTAAATAGTAGTGGAAGTACTGGGTCATTTATTAATTCTATTTTTAATTTTTTTGAAGAAACTCCATATTGTTTTTCATAGTGACTATACCAGCTTGCATTCCCAGGAAGAGTGCAGGAGGGTTCCTTCTTCTTCACCAACACCTGTTATTTCTTGTGTTCTTTTGTAAATAGTTTATTTTTTAAATTTTTTTTTTTTGAGAAAGAGAGAGTGAGTATATGTCTCATATGTGAGTATGAGAGAGAGTGTATGTCTTCTTTGTAAAAATGTCTATCCAGGTCCTCTGCTCGTATTTTTCTTTTAAGTTTTTATTATTTATTTTTGAGAAGGAGACAAAGCATATGCAGGGAAGGGGCAGAGAGAGAAGGAGACACAGAATTGGAAGCAGGCTCCAGGTTCTGAGCTGTCAGCACAGAGCCCGACGTGGGGCTCAAACCCACTAACTGTGAGATCATGACCTGAACTTAAGTCTGATGCTTAACCAACTGAGCCACCCAGGTGCGCCCCTCTACCCGTCTTTTAATTGGCTTATTTGTTTTTTGGCGTGGAGTTGTAGAAGTTATTTATATCTTTTGCATCTTAATCCTCTATCAGAGACATCATTTGCGAATCTCTTCTTCTATTCAGTAGGTTGTCTTGTCACCTTAGTGGTTTTCTTCACTGTGAAAAAGCATTTTATTTTGGTGTATTCCAATGATTGGATTTTCCTTTTGTTTCTCTTATTGAGGTAACATATCTAGAAAATGTTTCTACAGCCAGTGTCAAGGAAACTACTGTCTATATTTTCTTCTAGGAGTTTTATCATTTCAGGTAACACATGTAAGTGTTTAATCCATCTCAAACTTATTTTTATGTATGGTATAGGACAATGGTCAGTGTCATTGTTTTGCATGTAGTTGTCCAATTTTCCCAGCACCTTTTTTTGAAGAGACTGTCTTTTTCCCATTGTGCATTCTTGCCTTCTTTGTCATAGATTAATTGACCATATGCATAGGTTTATTTATGGTCTCTCTATTCTGTTCCATTGGTTTATATGTCTGTTTTTGTGCTGCTACCATGCTGTTTTGATTACTATGATTTTATAGTGTATCTTGAAATCTGGGATTGTGATACCTCCAGCCTGTTCTTCTCAAGATTGTTTTGCATAGAAACTTATATTGTTAGAAATATCATATAGGAAAAATATTGGAAAACCTATTTAAAAATATGATAATATATGCTACATTGAATTTGTGTAAATAGTCAAAGATACCACCCCTTTTAAGTTTAGAAAACTTCTTCCTATAAGTGTGTCTGTTATAAAGAACATGAATTATAAAGCCTTTATCTAGATATAGAACAGAAAATTTCTAAGTATTTTATGTGTGTGTGTGTGTGTGTGTGTACACAAGCTATGTATTTTTCTTCTGATATAATATAGACAGAAAATAATAGGGATATACAGATTTAGCCATTACTTTTAAACAGCTTTTAATTTTGTATAATTTGAAACTAGTACTTTTTCTATGAGATTAAAAAATGATTAGAGAAGTTCTAATCATATGCATATATACATACATACATATATACATCTATACAATGGAATATTACTTGCCATAAAAAAATGAGATCTTGTCATTTGCAACAACATGAATGGACCTACAAAGTGTAATGCTAAGTAATAAGAGAAAGGCCAATGCCATGTGATTTCACCCATGTGGAATTTGAGAAACAAAACAAAAGAACAAACAAATAAAAAACAAAAGTACAGAGAACTGGTGATTACCAGATGGTAGGTTAGGAGGGGATGGGTGGACTAGATGAAGGAGAATAAGAGTTTATTTATTTTGATCATCACTGAATTGAGTAAAATACAGAATTATTGAATTATCGTATTGTACATTTGAAACTAACATAACTATGTTAATTATACTTTGATTAAAATGTGTTCCGAATTAATATATAGTGTATGTTAGTTCATTTATATTTATATGAATATTATGAAATATGTTTATGTGATTCAGGCTAATAGATTTTCATGCTTTGTAACACCCATGTGCCTTGCATAAGGTTTATGCTTACTAAGAGCATTTAGAATTAAATTCAAGAAGATTCAAGTTGTTTCCCATGTCTGATATCAAGATTTTCTTTTCCAAGGGACTCTTTTTTTCTTTCATACCTTATATTTTCTAAATTCATTTTCCTGGTGTTTCCAAATGCAATTTCTTTTTTTGTAAAATTTTCAAAACCAAAATACATCTTTTTTGTATTACTTTCTCAAGTTATTCCTTGTTCCTCAACACATCAACTACTCAAATATTTTTTATCTTACCATAAAATAAGAGGCCAGTTTCTATGGCCTTGAAAATAAACGGTTTTTAAAGTAAATGTAAGAAGTCATTTAGTAGAACTTACAGTGATTCAGAGGCCCCGTCCCTTATATCGCCTTTCTTTTCTCTATAGCCCTTTTTAGTACCAAATCCAATTATAGCCAAGTGTTAACAAACTAACAAGCATGACTAATCAAAAACAACAAAAAGACCTACTCTGTTTCCCAAAGCCTAAGATGTAGCTCAGCACTAGGGTTTTCACACACAGCTGAGTTATATTTAAGTTTTATAGGACCCTCACGAGCTTTAAAGTGCGTAGGGTGATTTTTTTCAACCCCTCAGTCTTGATTACACGTCATTAGTGCTCAGGAGTGCTCCCTTTCCCTTTCTGTGTATATGACTGTTCTGTCAACTGTAGGATGAGGGGCCCAGTCATTCCTACAGTTTACTGAGGCTCCCCTGTAGAGAGAAGAGAGTTCAACCTATTTACATGTCTCAGGGATGATATATAATCCAACTCCACAGGGCGTGGCACATGGAGGCCAGACTTCCTGGGTCAAATCCCAGTTCCTTCATTTAATAGCTGTGTTGTCTATGGCCAAGTTTTCACACCTATCTATAGGGTTTTCATTAACATTTCACCAGGTAATCTTTACCATATGACTCTAAATTGCTTTTTCAGTTTCATTTAGAATATGTCATCATTTTAGCCTCCATGCATTTCAGTTATCGATACAACATAACCTCTATGTAACAAGATAAGATAAACAGCAGCAAAAGAGAAAAACAAAATAAAAAACAAACAATAATTCAAAAATTATATGAAAAATTCTCCATAAATTTATATTTTCAAATTAGTCTAATACATATATATGATAAAAGATAAAAATGAATAAAATTAGTGGCCTGTTAAATAGGATAGAAATATTAATTTTTTTATAGTCAAAATTGAAGGAAATATTTCATATGAAGTTCCAGGAAAATCATTGTTAGATGCTTAGAATTAGCAGATAAGACAAAGATATAGAGACATAGGGAGATAGGGAAGTGAGGGGAGAGAGTTCTAGAACAGAATCTTTAATACACAGTATGCTTTTACGTTCAAAATGTTGTGCTAAAACATTAATCATTTTTTAGAAAGAATTACCATGTGTATTTTTCTAATTCCACTTATACTGTTTCTCAAATCCATAGATAAGTAAGTTCAAGATGTAACTACTTTAATAAATTAAGATAAATCACTCTTTGGACCATTGGATCTTGAAATACTTATATTGCATCCAACTCTGAAGGACTTTTGTATTCTCAAGTGCTAACTCATCAAGGTGAGGGAGACATTTTAAAACCTAATAACTGGGGGAAAAAAACAGGTAAATTTTGAAGAATTGGGCAAAGATGGACGTATCAACATATAGACTTAAATATAAGATTCTAATACATTTGTGAATGTGATTATTCTGAACGTGTTAGGAGAAACTGCAAAAGAACCAAGAAAAGAGCCAAAACAACAACAACAATAATAACAGCAGCAACAACAGCGAGAATAGTCCAGTGCAGATTACAATGAGAATATAAAACGTAAATGTTTTATAGTTCTGTTCAGTTTTGAACATGGGATGATGATCTCTCATCATGTGGTAGTTTTCCTGCCTGTCAGCAACAGACTGTACCTCCTCCTCTAAACCTCCTAGTTTAGAAAGCATCCTCAGCCCCATCCTGAGTAATCTCTCTTTTGAGTAACTGAAAGTCAATTTATTTGGTGTCCTAATCAGATAGACAACCCCCCCAACCATCTTCTTACATAACCTGCTCACAGGAATGCCATCCATTATATCCGCAGCACTTCTTCTGTTTAAATAGAGGAAATTATATGCCAACGGTCCGTGTTAGAGTTTGCCACCATAGGTTGCATGGTGTGATTTTAAACCTAAAAATAAGAGTCGGCTGTATGCCAAAAACAAATAAAAAGAATTTTGTGCAATTCAAGGGAGACGTATTCATCAAGATAATTGGCCAAAAATATTGAAGTATAATATAAATGCATTATATATATTTTCTTTAAGGAGTATAGTAGAATGTAGAGTACCACACTGAATGTAGTATTCAAAATAAGTTTTTATAGATAATAGAAATTAGTGAATTCTTATATCAATGAGTTAATTTCTTCCCCAAAGAGATAAAGTTTTAAAATTCATGTTAATAATTTTTTTAATCTTCTATTACTTATGTACTCAGTGTTCAAAAAAAGCAATAATAAAACACTGTATAGTCTGGCTGCCAGCACAGTTATGTATTTAAGGAAACAAAATACTTTATTTTATTATAAAATACCACATGATTATAATGGCTCTTTGGTATTAATATTCAAGGGTTTCTGAGTTTTGCCTTTGAAAATGTTTTTTTTTTCCATCTTAATATTGTTATTTTTGTTGTAAAGGCAGAGCCACATCTCTGTTTTGGACAGTTGTTATGATTACATCAGGTGATCTGTATGGAAAACTATCTTGGTGACTGGTTCATAGGTAGACACCTCATCAATTACTATCATTCCTTACATTTCTTTACAGGTAATTTTATGGTGTCATAGTTACTAGTCCACTAAAGTCCAGAAGAGCTAATGTACATTCTAAGCATAAATCTTTATTCTCAACTTATAGGGGAGCTTGTGGAGGAAAGAGCTGTATTTTTATTTATTTTTATTGACTTTTATAAGGTATTGAAGATTAACCCCATGCAAGTATGGAAGCACCTCTGAAAATGTCTGATTTGTTCCTAAGGAGGAATGTGTGTGCTTAGAGAATCCACTTAAACTTTGCTTTTCTCATTTGTCATGACAGAGTCTGTACTGTCAACTAACTTTTATGGGCTTGATTTGGTATTACCGGCAATAGCAGAAGTAGTATCATGAAACACTCTGGCCATTTTCTTCACCCTTTCTTCCACCAGATGTGGTTTTCTTTTGTGTTGGCCATGGTACAGGAGAAGTCCTCTGGAATTCCTTCAAGTAGAAAGATTTTGGAATGTTAGGAGTTGAGTTAGTTTCCTGTATCTTCTTCAGAACCTTCTTTCTGTGTATCAGAGAATAATTCCATTGCAGATAGTCTAGTGTAGATAGAGACTAATTTCTAGAGGGGTCATGAGAAGTGAAGCAGTAGCCATCTGCCTTTTCTTACTGCTTTATTTAAAATTCAAACATTGTATGAATGTGTGGATGTTTTTTTCAATTATAAAATGAATATATTTTATTATAAAACATACATGTAAGTCAAAAGAAATGTGAGGGAAGGAGGGAAAAATAATTAGGAATACAAAGAAAAGGAGAGAACTTCATTAAAGAAAAATTGCTGCACAGAGAGAGATCTTGATACTTGGCAGCAAAGGAGAGAGGAAGACAAATGAAGGTGAGAGAGAAAAGAGAAAGGAAAGTACGGTGGAAGGCAGCGTGTTCTCTTCTTGTACATTTGCCAAGTCAACGGCCTGTGTGTCTGCTTCGAGTCAGACTGATGTCTATCCTTGTATTTATTTCGTTATCATGAATAGTGAGCAGAGCATAGATTTTTTTCCACCAGGTAATCTCCAAATTCCTGCCTTTCCACCCCAAATATTTTCCCCCAGTTTTGTTTTTTTAATAGTACTTGTCTTTGTATGGAAAAGTGGTAATTGTTAGTGGGCATGGTCCAAAGGCGGAGGCATAAATTGGAGACTGAGAATCATGATTGTCTGTGTCTAGATGCAGCCTCTGTGGGTTTAATGGGACAAATGACTCAATTACATGACTAACAAAGACCCCTGGCATTTAGGCCAGAAAGATAAACAGAAGGAGATAATCATTGACTGTATTTCTTCTTCTTCTTTGTTTATCTGTCTTAATCCTTTAGTCACCTTGTAGTGGTGAAATCAGAGTAACCCATTTCCTGAAGAACCACTGGGTGAGTTCCACGGTAGCTGTTAGGCAGAAATGTCATTTTGAACAGTCTTAGAACTTAGGAGAATACCTCATAATAATTCTGACTTGCACTGCTGGCTATAGAAATTTCTAGGTTTAACATAAATATTCAACACCCATTTCTAACTTCTTCAGCTGTCAGCTTCAACTCATCTCCTAGCTTTAAAAGTTTAATAACTTAGATTTGTATAGCACTTAAGTGTTTTCAAGTCAATTTCAGAAATAAAATTTCGTTTCATTCTCAAACAATCCCTCAGATGTCAAAATTAATATCCCAATTTCAGAGACAAAGGATCTGAAGCCCAAAGAGATTAACTGCCTTTTCCGGGGCCCATGGACAGGAACTGGCAAGAGTACAATAACAATTCAACTCTTCAGATGCCTCCTACATTAGTGAAATGAAAGCTATTTCTGTTTTGTTGTGCTTTTCATCTTACAAGACAAGCATCTGTAAGGGGGAAAGCGTGATCTGCCTAACCTTTCCCTTTCCCCTACTAATACACAGGCCACCCTATGTATATGAGTCCTACTGCAGTTGTGCCCGATGAGAGAAGAGATTGTTCTCTATCCTACATGGAAGAACTCAACATAGAGTAGGAACTTATTGGAAAAGGACTCTGACCAGGAAAGGAACCTGGTAGCAATTCCATTCCTAATAGTATTACCTGAGATGTTCTCTGAATTGTCAGAGTTCTTTAGAGCCCCAGCTACCAAAATCAGTATCCATTTTATTTGAGATTTTCCCATGTTTTACTCCTTTCTGTATCCATTTACAGGATAACATAGACGATGTGGCACCCTGGATTTCAGGAGTGTTTGCTATCCAATGACCACTTTTTTGTTTTGTTTTGTTTTGTTTTTTGTTTTGTTTTTTTTTCTGAAAGAAAACTGAGACAGAAGGGGCAAATGTTTAATTAGGAAAAGATAAGGAAAGAATTCATTATGTAACCATTTCTTGGACTGCGGGAGACACCGCTGGCTAGAAATGGTTCAACTCTCATTCCAATTTGTAAGACATCCCTGCCTCATCCCTGTGGTCAAGGCTTTCTGGTGATGAATGAATCTGACTTTTACATGCCTGGGTAGTTAGGCTGTTTTTGTTAAATGATTCATTAAACCCAGTAAATCCAGAAAGAGGAGCTAGTTAGAGGAGGTACAGTATTTCATGCATGCTTGTTAAGCTCTTTTTTCACATAATGAGCAGAGTTTTAAAACTTTTGACTACACTGCCACTAGCAATAAAATACTTTCCTGAGATATGTATGGTTTGGCTATCTGTTTCCGGAACAGACTGCTTATTGATGGAGCGAACCGGCATAGGCCGAGTTGTCACAATGTTCCATTATCTCAAGTGAATACATTTGGAGCATCAAAAATCATTCCTCATTCTGTTTTGACCATTTTACTTATTTATTTTTTTATTCATAGAATTGTTCGTAATCCATCATGACAAAATGCTTAGCCCTTCTTATTTTAAGAGTAAAGGAGGGTTACTTTACTTTTAAGTTTTTATTTAAATTCCAGTTAGCTTACAGTGTAATATTAGGTTCAGGTGTACAATGTAGTGATCAACACTTCCATACAGCACCCGCTGCTCATGACAGCAAGGGCCTTCCTGATTCCCCCTCACCTGTTATTCTGGCCCCCACTCGCCTCCCGTCAGGGATCATCCGTTTGTTCTCTGTAGTTAGTAGCCTACTTCTTGCTTTGCCTCTCTCTTTAAGCAGTTTGTTTCAAGGAAACTTGATAAAGAATGATTGGTACTTTGTTTTAAAAGTTTTATTTATTTTGAGACAGAAAAAGAGAGAGGGAAAAAAAAAAAAAAAGAACATGCATGCAGGAGGAAGGCAGACAGGAAGAAAGAGAATCCTGAGCAGACTCCACACTCAGTGCAGAGCCCAATGTAGGGCTCGATCTCATGAACATGAGACCATGACCTGAGCTGAAATCAAGTCAGACTTGTAACCAGTGAAACATTCAGGCGCCCCCCCCTTTTTAATGTTTATTTATTTAAGAGAATGCTGTTTTTTGAAAGGAGAAATTATATCCTCAGTTCTTAAATGTGCATATGTGTATTTGTGTATGTCTGTTTTACATCAATTCATATCCTTATGTTTTTTAATGTTTTTATTTTATTTTTGAGAGAGAGAGAGAGACAGTGTGAGCAGGGGAGAGGCAGAGAGAGAGGGAGACACAGAATCCGAAGCAGGGTCTGGGCTCTGAGCTGTCAGCACAGAGCCTGATGCGGGGCTCAAACCTACGAACCGTGAGATCATGACCTGAGCAGAAGCCAGATGCTCAACTGACTGAGCCACCCAGGTGCCCCATTCATATTCCTATGAAATGTAAGATTAGCGTAGAAGTTACATTTTGGAAATTACATTTTTGTAATATATATATATATTGGAAATATTTGCATCATTATTTAACGTATTTAGAAAATGCTGAACTAACCAATTGTGACATTGCAGAATCTGAGTTTGGCTCTTGTTGGTTGGAATTTTATATTTCACTCTACCACTAATTTAATCCAGGATCTTAGCAAAGTTAACTTCAGTGATAACTCTGGGTTTTTCTATTGACAGATGAGGAAAATTGTCCCCCAACATACCACAGGGTTTTTCCCACCGAGAATTTACTTCTTTTGATGAATGTATTGTAATCTTTGTTACATATTCAATAAAATCATATCCTCAAAAATTTTCATGTTTGTCATAATGGGCCCACTCTGTTCCCCAAAGAGATGCATACTGTCCTCCTTCATAGCCTCTACAGTTAAGAATTTCAGAGTGTAGGAAGTATCTTATTACCTTGAAAGACTTTGTGTTAGTTGTACTCTTGGGAGCTCTGCCTTCTTATGATATAAGATTTTGAGCTTTGTGTATTTGGTCTTAGAGATAATCGAAAAGATGTCTGTGTAAGTAATTGTTTCCATGATTCCCTTCTGATTTGAGGTATTCTGTGCTGGTACAGGAACTTGTGACTAATATTAGCAAACTTGCCAATTTTTTCATGATACAGGATTTGTTCTATTTAAATATTTGCCTGGGATATCTCTTCTTACTGCATTATTTTTGCTGTCCCCTTTACATAAATATTTTTGAAATGTCTAGAGAAATAAGAGATGCAATTCTGAGTCAAATTTAGGTATATTCTCTAAGCGACCTAGAAATGTCTTTTCTTTTATATTATTTTAAAGTTTGTTTATTTACCGATATTTTCCAGTTGACCCCCCTCTGCCCTCTGTCTCTTGTCCATCTCACCCCCCAGCCTTTTGGATGCCATATTTATGTCTTCACTCTGTAATCTCGGGGAAGGAGTTGGAAATTTGTCTTTTTGTTAGTGGTTGAAGATGTCAACATAATTTTTATTTACCATTCTTAAGGCCATTCTCAATGCCCATTAGCACTCCAGGTGACATATGATTGCCACGAGGCAGCTGGTCCGATGGCCAAAGCATTGGATTAGGTCAGGACACCTGACTCCCATTCTTATTAATACTAAGCTTCTGTGTCTAGGACCAAAGTACTATGCTGTGGCCTACTTGCCTATATTTACAGGAATCTGTAAAGGGTTTGGAAACAAATGATTGTACAATCTTAGAGTTGAAGGGATTTAACTTACTAGGGCTATTACTTCTTTCAAGAGAAAATTGAGAGCTTTACTTGATTTGAATATTTTATTGAGCGACAAACACACGGTTTACAAACAGGGTGACCTCAGTCCCAAAGTGGTTAGAAACTCAGCTCTGAGGAGTTGCAGCTCAGCCTAGAAAGCATCATCTCCTGGGTCCCCAGAGAGACAGGGAGCTTTGCCCCACCAAGCCCAGCCCTGCCCTGCTGCTGGATGTCCGTCCCCAGCGTCGGTGCTTTGTGACCCATCAGATAATGTCCAGCAGACAGGCTGCAGCCTTAGAAGAATGATGTTCTGGTGACTTTCTAGTTGTCTCATGTCTAGTCCCCTGTCCCCAGCAAGGTAACTGCAGAGAAACTGCATTGTTTTCAGGAGTGGAGACACTATGGGTGAGTTTGGCATGCTTCAGGGAGATGAATAAGAAAACCTAGTGCACACACACGTGAGCAAGGTAATTGTTCGTGTGCCTGTGTGGGCACGCACGAGAGAGAGACATTTTACCAGTTAACTTACTGAAATGTGTCTCTTACAAGACCACTCCAGAATGTGGTTTGGAACTTGATATGTAATACTCTTAATTTTTTTAAAGTTTATTTATTTATTTTTGAGAGAGAGAGAGAGAGAGAGAGAGAGAGAGAGAAAGAGAGAGAGAGGAAGAGGGAGGGATGGTGGTAGAGAGAGAGAGGGAGACAATCAGCATGAACTGGGAAAGGGCAGAGAGAGAGAGAGGGAGACACAGAATCCGAAGCAGGCTTCAGGCTCTGAGCTCTCAGAGGCTAAAACCCACAACCATGAGATCATGACCTGAACCAAGGTAGGACACTTAACTGACTGAGCCACCCAGGTGCCCCATTTTACCCTGTTAAAAATAGGGATTGTAAGCTTTTTGGTTTTTGTTCTTACTGTTGTTTTGAGAGAGAGAGAGAGAGAGAGAGAGAGCGAGCGAGAGGGGGCAAACAGGAGAGAGGAGCCGAGGGAAGAGAGAGGGAGTCTTAGGCAGGCCCCACACTCAGCACAGAGCCTGGCTTGAGGCTCCATCCCACAACCCTGTCATGATCTGAGCCCAAGTCAAAAGTCAGGCAGTCAACCGACTGAGCCACCCTGGACCCCCAAGAGATTTCAAGCTTTTGACTTCACTATTTTGAACAAATTAAATTGTCTAAGCTCTTGGACCTAAATGTGTTCCACACATTATTGTATGTGTAGCTATACTCAGTCTACACTTCTGAGTCAGTACGCTGTTTTTTGTTGTGATTGGTCGCTAGAAACTTACCTTTATTTTCATGGCACAAATTGACTTGTTTGTAGTTGATTAGTTAATGAGTTATAAAATGCCCATGTGAGGAAAGTTGTTGAAGGGCAGAATTAGCATTTTGGAGAAAGAGGGACAGTTTAAAGTTTGGGTTACATGACTTTTTGTGCTAAGAATATGTTCGAACTGCAGCCCTCTTTTTGGATTTTATTTAATGTTTTCTATATAGGAGGTCCATGAGAATACCATGAGGAAGATCATTACTTGCCACTGATTATATATGCTGAGGTAGTTCCCTTGAATTGTAGACTTCAAGAATACAGTATAGACAGACATGGAGAGTGGCCTGTGGGCCCGTCTTATACTTAAAAACTAAAATACCCCAAATTTTAGCTCTTGAACAATATGGAAGGTAAATATCAACAGAGTCCATTTGTATTCTTTGCTAGTGTAAAATCACTTATGTGTAAAACACCAAAATTTCAATTAAACTAGTGTGCAGATAAATCCTATCCACCCACAAATAGTTTCAAAACAGGAATTTGTCAAAAAAAAAAACTCCAATCTGGTTATATTAATTACTTCCCAGTCTTTAATCTCTCACTTATTACTTTTGTATGCTCATTTTTTCCTTTATGCTTGCTTACCTCGGTGATAAAATTAGTATAAGATCCCTTATATTTGTTTACTTAGAGAAAATGAGTCAAAAGTATATTTCTCTTAGGAAAAAGATAGCCAAAGACTTTTATAAAAGCTGTTCCCAGGTTTCAAGTATATAGGATAGGGATGATACTACATGATAGTTGAAAAGTAGTCATTCTGTTACAAAAAGTGTTTTTTGTACTTACAGTTTTACAAGATATAACCCTGGAGGGAAACTGGGCACAGCATCCACCGAGTCTATTATTTCTTACAAATGTGTGAATATACAATTATCTCAAATTGAAAGCGACTTTGAAATGATAAATAAAACAAGAGATGCAATAAATTGGTTTCTGCTTAAACATTCTGGTTTTTTAAAAATATCGACCAAGACAGTTTTTTATAAACCCTCTATGGGGCCACAGCTATGTAGGTCAAACCAAACATGTATAAGGTACTGTGGCTTCCTCCTCTCTCATCCTATCCTGTCTCCCCAAAAAGGACCATCTAATAATTAATACAAGACACTAGACCAGGTGCTCTCGGGTGTTAGGCAGCCATTCCACTGAATGTGGATCTGTGTCCCAAACCCAACTGCCTACACTGTCATTCCTACAAGCCCCAGGGAAGGATCATGCTTCTCCACTGGACACTGGGGCTCCAAGTCCTATGGGTTGTCAGATCTTGACCACATGGATGCTTTGGGTACCCTATCTTTGTGGCCATTTGCTCTCACTTATTATATCTGCTTTCTTCCATCTCTTCTTCTCAAGGAATAGTCAGCGTGCATGACTTTTTTTGAAGTAAACCAATAGATAATTCTTTGAGAGAACTGATCTCCCAAGGATACTGCATGCATCCGCAAAGCTCATTTTGTACCTTTATGTCTCAGGAAGCAAAAGTCAGCCTCGAGTGCTTCTGTGATGCAGAAGGATGATCTTTGAGCTTGAGTTCTGGTTTTGGACTTGTTAAAAAAAAAAAACCTGTTTCTCTAATGTGCATAAATTGTGAACGGGTCCGTCTGCGTACCTGAAGGCTGCTAGACCTCCACAGGTGGTATGATTTTCTTGAAACTCTTTTCTTTGACCCTGTGACACAAAACACTAGGGCGAGTTCCACAGGAGCAAGTCTTTGTGCCTCTTGTTCAGCCTTACCTGCTCTGCGCGGGTGCTCATTAAATACGTGAGCGACTGAATACATGTGTATATGTTTGCCATTCTCCCGGTTCTGTGCCGTAGCCCGATTTCTAAAGCATTAGCCATTCTGGCTCCAGGCTTTCCTTAGTACACTTGTGATCTCTGTAGGAGGTATACTGCTGTGTTTATAGTTCAAAAGGAAGTTATAAAGTCCTTATTAATCAAAACTTCTACCCACTTATACTTGATTACTGATAAACTATGATACGAACTATCAATAAGCTGTAGCCTGTGATTAACATCACACACCAGCTCACTAAAATTCACAGTCAGGGCGCCTGGGTGGCTCAGTCGGTTAAGCGTCCAGCTTCAGCTCAGGTCATGATCTCGCGGTTCGTGGATCCGAGCCCCGCATCGGGCTCTGTGCTGACAGCTCAGAGCCTGGAGCCTGCTTCAGATTCTGTATCTCCCACTCTCTCTGACCCTCCCCTGCTCATGCTGTCTCTCTCTGTCTCTCAAAAATAAATAAAAAACATTAAAAAATTATTAAAAAAATAAAATTCACGGTCATTATCAAAGATTATTTAACAAAACAGAGATAAGTCCAATAAGTTGTGAGGATAATTGTATCTAGGTTTTCAGAGGTCTCTGAGTGTATTGTGCATATGCATATATGCTCCTGCCTCTTCTTTTTCAACCCTCCCTAAAAAGCACGTTTGTAATTTTCAAGGAAGGTTATGGTAACAGGGACTTCCCATTTTATATGTGAACATTGTGAACTTGTTCATGAAGGGTTTCTTGAAAAACAATCGCAAGCATCGCAAGCATAAATCACACTAGGGCAGAGGTCTTTCTTGACATGCTGAACCCTGCTCATCATCCACAAACACACACACACACACGCACATGCACATGTGCACACACACACACGCACACACACACACACCCCTTCACATACCAGCCAGGGGAATGCAGCCATGCAAAATATTTACATGGTGTAAATCTTGGTGGGATCTGAATGGAGGTCAATAATCACTTCGAATTCGGGATGCTATTACTAGGTCTGTTACTCTACAAATGCTACATTTTTCCTTGGAAAACACTGAGCCTCTTTAGAACACTAGGAACAATTCTGTGCATCTGCCTTTCTGCCACTATAAATTCTCAAAAACCCCCAAAGTATATTCAGAAAAGTGTGATTAATTTTTCTTCTTCTGACCTCCCCCCCCCCTTCTTTCCTGGATAAAGTCGAAAAAGCCTTGAGACTTAGCATAGTGATGCGCTAAGTTACTGGGAATGAACTAAGTACAGCAAACCGCTGACATGTGTTGCTCTCCGACTCTGGGCCGGGTATATTCTAGCACAAGGATGCTGTTAGGTAAGTGGAGTCTCTGCCTTTCGCCACTGAGGCAGGTGAGGCCTGGTGACTTTAAGCAGCAGCTGTGCTAAGTGACTGGCTCAGTCCCACCCCAGCCAGCCTGCCTCAGGTGGCAGCAGTCGGGGCCTGTGCTGGCGTTGCAGGCGTGGTTCACGCGGCATAAAAATCACCCCCTTCCACCCATCCCCCTCGGTGAAGAGAAGCAGATGGACACTGTGCCCCTTAGACATTGACATAACTGCATGCAGCACTGTTGGCTGTGAGGTCAGAAAGCAGGTGGTGGGAATCCAGGTTCCTGGAAGCTTCTCTCTCACACAGACTTCTGATCTGATAGCTGCTTCATGCTCTGCCTCTTGGTCCACAGACCTGCCCTACTGAGGCACTGAATTTGTCTGGACCCCACGACAGGCCAAAGAGTGATATGGTGCACTCTATACGGTTTTCTGGTAGAAAAATTCACAAGTAAAGTGAAGAACAAACCTTCGTTTTCTCAGGAATAGTCACATAGGAATATTCAAACATCATAGATTCGGATCCAAGGAAAAGAACACAGAAGATATTACTTATTTCTTGGAATTGCTGAGTCTAGCTCAGTGGTCATGGGACCTGTGGCAGCAGCAGGAGACACTGTTAGCTGCAGGCAGTGATGTGGGGCCGTGTCTCCGTCCAGTGGTCCCCTGAGCGCTGGGTCTGAGCCAGGCTTCCGAACAGGGCTCATTCTCTGTCTCGGGGACCATAAGAACATTCCTGGTATTCTTAAATTGATGAGGCTCTGAGATAACTATCTCCAGTGATCACGATGTCAGGCTCAGGTTCTGTAAGAGTGTAGATACAGTTCTCAAAGTAAGTTCTGGAGAGCCCTGGGGGTCCTTGGAGTCATTTTAAGGCATGGCAGTGGAAATCATTTTCCAAATAATAAGAAGTTATTATTTGGCTCTTTCATTCCCTCTTCCTTGTGAGTAGATAATTAAGTTTTCCAGAAACTATGCAGCAGGTGACATTGCAACCAATCAAATGCAGAAGCTGATGGGAGAAATCAGCTGACATTATGGGGCTTTACCAAAATGTAAAAATGACACAATCTCCAGTATATATTTTTGGAAAATATGGCTGTATTTTTATAAAAGTATTACTTGTGTTAATGCATTCTTGTTTTTTTAATTTTAGATTAATTTCTAAATATTTTTAAGCCATCTCAGGTTTCATTTGAATACAGCCAATATTGGTAAATAGAAATCACACAAGAAGCCCCTTAGGGTCCTCAGTCAACTTTAAGAGTGTAAAGGGGTCCGCAGAGCTGCTGAAACTCACAAGACCCGACCGAATTTCCTTAGAAGAGTACTTGCTGCTTTTGTTTTCTTTTTGGCACCAGGGCTATGTTATCCCTTCCGTGTGTTGAGCCAACTTCAAAGTTGAGGGGCAGAAAGGACCATAGTAAATTACAGTATTTTTGAGCATATTTTTTTGATCATTGACAAAAGACACCTTAGTGATCACAATGAAGGTTAAGTGACCATTGAACTGAGCAACAGACTTTTCCTCCCAGAGAAAGGAATGAGCAGATAATTTATAAAATACATATATTTGTCTATATTTATATGCATTAAAAATGCATACACATATTTATATATACATACATGTTATATGCATATGTTTGTATGTTTTAGAAACTTCCCATCTTTAAATGTTAGAAAACATATATATAAATAAAATTATAACTTGTAAAACATACGTAAGTTTCAAGGTCATAAAATGTTTTTTATTGTTTTTTAAGTTTTTTAAATATTTATGTATTTTTGAGAGAGGAGAGAGAGAGAGAGAGAAAGAGAGAGAACACCAGCGGGCAAAGGGCAAAGAGAGAGAGGGAGGCACAGAATCCGAAGTAGGCTCCAGGTGTCAGTAAAGAGTCTGACTTGGGGCTTAACCTCACGAATCATAAAATCAAGACTTGAGCCAAAGCGGGATGCTTAACTGACTGAGCCACCCAAGCACCCCTCACTAGTCACAATTTAATGTGTAATAGTTATATACAGGAAGCATCGCCTGTATTATTTCATGAATGTATTGTAGTGGCTAGGTGTATCTCACTGTCCAATTCATGATGAAAAGTAAAATGATATCATGCTGGGAGCCACTTCTGAAGTAAGGCGAGTTTTCAAGGCCTCCCACCTTCAGATGGTGACTGGCATCTATACCCACTCACCCCCCCCTCAATTTTTGCTGGGGCACTGACCCCCAAGGCCCCTGGCTGACTGGTATCAGACCTTGTGAAGGTCTCTTCTTTTGTAATTAGAGGAGCAAATATTACATTTCTCAAGAAACCTATTTTTCTTCCCCTCAAGAAAACAGGCTATTGACCCCTGCTCACAAAAGAACTAACTCTTGCCTTTGCTATGCTGAAAACATTGTCTTGTATTTGAATGCTGAGGATACCTTCCTTCCCCATGTGATAAGCATCAATCACTATTGATAAAGATTATGCATGAGTCTGCTACCAATCTATGTTCTGGGAAATTTTTACATACCAAGGAATTTGTCATTAGAAATCATTGTCTAAGGCAATTGCCACTCCTGTTTTGTACCCCCTACATTTTTTCAATAAATAAAGCTGACTCTCGGGTCAGAGCAGAGATGCCTGCCTGGTGATTAGAAAGAAGCTGAGGCCCTCTTGCTCCCTTTCGCTGACACCGTCCATCCTTCAGGGAGCCCTGGGCCTGCTGGAGCTGGACTCCGGCAATATCAGAAGGAAAAGATCACTGTGGTTTGCGTGACTGTGGTCAGTCCCCCCTGTATCACTGGGAAAACATATGCGCGATTTATTTCAAATGTTTAGTATAATTGATAAACTTTTCTGAGATTCTATTTTTGCTGTGTTCAATCTTACATGAGTTTTTGAAATAATATCTATTAGGAAAAATTATTAACTATTAGTAACACTATTAGGGAAAATATTTCCCAAACCTCTCTACACTTGCTTGCAAGACTTCTTTTTATGTTAAAACAAAGTCTCTATAGTTCCCTCTCAACAATAAATATGATAATGTAGAAAATGTAGGAGCCATGTTAGAAAGTTTCTTTTATGTTGGCATTTTGAAACAACCCAAAACAGCAGATTGTCAAGTCAGGCTCCTAGGAATGCCTGAGTTAGTATTAAACTTCGCTGATAATTTCATATACACAGGTCGTGACAAGGGGCCCAGACAAAGCAGAAAGAAGTCCAGATTTACTGCTATTGCTCCCCTGTTGGTCCTATGTTAGATCCTTGGCCCACATTTAACGTAAAAGGTCTATAAATGTTTTCACAGGTGGGGTCTTCAAGTATTGTATGCAGTCCTTCACTTATATGGAAAGAAAATATTTTCTCATGGAACAATACCATTTTAGATGTACATAGCTTACCTGATATTTTGCAGGGAGTGAACCCCATAAATCCATAAGTTCGAGGTTTCTTTGCTATAAAGCAGCCAAGACAGACTGGGTGCATCTCATTAAAAGTGTTTCATCAATAAAGACTCTCCCACAAGCAAATACCATTGACTCATATCCTGAGGTTTATCATTAGCATGTTCACAGAGAGAGAAGGCTGGGCCACCTTCTTCCTTCCCTAGGGTTGTTGCTTCCTAGATGGTATTTTTGAATGGCTGCTAACCATCTCCTCCTCATTTCTATCAATTATTGAATTCCTTAGATTTTTCCAAGTTATATTTAATTACTGATAAGTGTGTTAATATGACTATTAAAGAACTGATTCCAGATGTTTCCATTTCTCAGAAACAGTACACATTTTGAGCTAAGTCATAAATATTTGACTTAGAAAATTTGCTTTTTACATGACTGTGACCCAGATTTAGGAATTTTAAAATGTATGAGGTAAGGAATTTAAAGCCCAGAGACCTTGGTCCATATCCTGAGGTTTTGCATATGACCAGTGGAAATGGTTTCTTCACATAAAAATCATAAGTATTATGTCCAGTCCACTACCATAAGTCTCCAGTTTGCTAAATCTTATTTAAAAGTTAATTATTTTCACATTAATTTCCATTATTTATTTGCTTCCATTGAGTTGTAACATTACTAAGTATTTCATATATTAGCAGAGAATTATATATTACAAAATAAATGTACTGGCACAGAAAATTAAAGAGAAAGCTAAACAAATGTAGCACAGAATGTCATATTGTTAAAAAAAGTAATGCTACAAAATAACTTTTCTCATAATAGCACTTATATTTAGCTTCAGATAACCATAAAATTTAGTCTGAATTACTTCTGATATGTTTTTTTTAAAATGTTTATTTATTTATTTTTGGGAGAGTGAGTGTGAGCAGGGGAGGGGCAGAGAGAGAGGGAGACTGAATGCCTAGCAGGGTCTGTGCTGACAGCACAGAGCCATACGGAGGTCTCCATCTCAAAAACCATGAGATCATGACCTGAGCTAAAATCTAGAGTTGGATGCTTAGCAAACTGACTCACTCAAGCACCCCACTTAATATGATTTTTCACAAAGTACCAAGTGTTATGTTATGGAGGATGATGGTTATTCTTTAGAGATAACATACATGGAAGTATATAAACATTGAGTTATCTTTACTGACCTAGCTGATGGTATACTTCATCAATAAAACCCTCATATATTTGCCAGTCCAGTTCTTTTTCCCTAGGAGAATAGGCTTGATCTTTTAGAAAGTGAATGAATCAACACTTTCATATAAACCATTTGAAATGTTTATAAATAGATTGGGGCATTGACAAAATGACATGAATGTTCCCTGATAAAGGAGATAAACTTTATATTTACAATTAAAATTTTTATGTCGATATCTCACATGCCATTTCTGTCAAAAGTTATATGAGAGAGAAGACATGAATTTTATGTCTGAAATATTGCTTATCAAGGTTTTGAGCATTTTCTAAAGACATAAGGAGCAATCATCGAATAGATGACTACAGTGAGTCATCACAGATGTCAATCCTTAATCACTGTTTATAGATGAAAGTAATGTTTTTAGAGTGAAAGTAAAGGTGGAATGTTTTTTGCATTCAACATGTAGCATTTTTTTTGGTTTAGGGTAAAACATACAGCGTTTGTAGTTTAAACAGATCAAGATTAAAACACACTCAACCATTTTTCCCATTCACAAAAACCACTCTATTTCTTACAATATTTTAAGCATCCATGGGGATTAGACACAGTGAGTTAAGACTGAGAGCTCACTGGGCATCTGGGTGGTTCAGTTGGTTGAGTGTCCTGACTTCATCTCAGGTCGTGATCTCACGGTTCCTGAGTTCAAGCCCCACATCAGCCTCTGTGCTGACAATGCAGAGCCTTGAGCCTGCTTTGAGTTCTGTGTTTCCCTTTCTCTCTGCCCCTCCCCTGCTGATGCTCTGTCTCTGTCTCTCTCAAAAATAAACATTAAAAAAATAGGAGCTTTATTTGTGTCATTCTTTGCTCTTGTTTCAGTACAATAACATTTTAAGGAAAATTTTGAGGGCAGTGATTGGCCTGTCTGCCTTTCTATTTTGTCCCTGCAACACAGAGGCCAAATAGAGGTATCCGGAGAGGGATGTGCAGTTGTGTGTTAGTCCTTAAGTTTTGCCCATTTGTGATAACACGGCACTATGGTCCCACATAGACTGCGGAATTTATGTACAGAAATCTACATGCAAATGTTGCATGACGTTCATCAGAGAGGCTGCCCTCAGTTAGTCCTTTCTTCCTGTTCTTTGATGAAGCAATAGTCTGGCTGGGTGCCCATCTATATTGCCCTTAAAAGCATCATAGTCTGAGCCATTACTATATATCTCTGTAAGATCCTGACCATCCAAATTGCCTGTCATTCCAAATATGCCACCCATATATGGTAATTATACACACACACACCCGCCTCTGACAGTTAAGTGCTGTCATCTGGACCCTGCTTTTCAGGGACTCATTAATCCTGGTGATAATAGACCATTCTTGAGCATCATTTCCTACCATAAGTCATATCCTGCAGAAAATCATAGTCTGTTGAGTTAATCAATAATGACAATTTCTTCTACAAACTTCTTTCTTAGACAAGCTCAGAAAGTCTAGAGGAATGATATTTAGACTTCTACTGAGATATCCCCATTTCGAGTAGAAGGACTACTCCTTTATTGGGCCCTCACTTTGGCACGGAGGGATTTGCTGAGTCAGAACGTATTTCTTCTCTGAAATTTGACCACTTATTCCACTGAGTCCTGTGCCTACTTTCTGCTCTAGCACTTCTCCAGCAGCAGGCGATGAGAGTCTCCTAAAATGTCGTCATGGAGCCCTCTGCCTTGTACAGCTTGTGGTAGGGTAATAGCTACCTGGCCTGAAACACATATCTACTTGTTCTAAGGCTTCAGAGGCACTCATCAACCTCATCCTTAGAAGTACCACAACCCTTATATGTACCAAGTTGTTCATTCCTCTCAACTGCCAAAGATAGTGCTCAAGCTAAGGGGACCTCTTTTACCCTGTCATGCCCCAACTCACAGCAGCGTAGATCTTCTGCAGGCTAGAGCCAGGTGGGATATGCCACAGATTGCAATGTTCATCAGCTACCAAATCCTCTTAGAATAGCTCTACCACAGCCTGAAGCTGAGCGGGCTGCCCTTTGTCTGCAGAGTCTGCTGAAAGGGCTCTTCAACATGCAGCCATTGGAGATGGGTGCGGCACCTTGCTTGGAGGCCCTGGCTTCCCGCTCTTTCTGCTTCGTTCCGGAGATTGTGTTCGAACAAAATGCTTCTCATCTTGTCAGAAGGGCCCTTTGATCAGTCCCCAGATATTCTGAATGATTGGACTCTACTAATTTTGACCAGTTAGGTGGATTCTCCCTGGGGTCCAGGTGGCCCTGAGTTCTCTGCTGGCTTTCTGTAGCTTCCCCTCACCAGGTTGGCTTTGATCCCCTTTACCAGCTCTGCATGCCATCACCCCCACTAAGGCTTCTGTGTGCTTTACTGACTGCTTGCCCATACAGTTTTCTTTGGGAGATAGCTTTGGGCCATCAGAGCCCCCTCACCTTGTACGGAGGGTCAGAGGTGGCTAGGATTTTATATCCCACTTCTGGTCCTGTAGAAGCTGTTAGCAGAGGATTACCTGACTTGGAGTACAAACACCCTGCTCATTTGTCTCAAAGCAGCATAGCTCCTTGACATAATTTACAGTCCAGAGCTCTGCCCAGTCTCAGGCGGATTTGGCTTCTCCCACTTTTCTAGCCTGTTTCTCATTCACTTGCTCGCACCTCCTGGGAGCACTTTTTAAATAAATTACTCACACTTGAATTCTTGGCTCAGTATCTGCCTCTGAGAGGACCTGAAATACAAATATAGTGTGTCGATGACTTTGTAGGAGCAGCCCGTGACAGAAAGCAAGTCCATAAAATAAATGGGCTGTGACAACAACAGGGACAGAACCCAGGATTAAAGCCTTAGTAAAGAATTTCATTTCAAGAGGTAATAAACAGGTAATAGTTGGAAATCATTAAATGATTCAACTGTGTGTTAAGTTTTGGTCTGCAGGAAGTCCATTTTATCATGGAACAATGAAATGATAGTTTGTCTTTGGAACGATTTAAAGACAGGATGGAGATGGGGAAACCCTCCCACACATAACTAAATTCTGATCATTTGCTTTACCTGTTCCTGATTCAGGAAGTGATGGCAATGGGATTCAAGCCACAGGCCTTTGTCGTGAGCCTGCCCCAGGAGTTGAGGAGAGTAATCCGTTAAGTGTAGAGGTGATATTCTTCTGTATTCCAATTCCAGGAACAAGGTAGCAGATATCACAGGTAACAAGGTTTCTGGATATTTAACAGTAAGAAAGGGAGAGCAATTCCATTTAATTTCCATGAATGCTCATTTATTTTCATCATTATCCATTAAAATTTGACCCGTGTGTGTGCGCATGCGCGTCTGTGCGCATAGTTCTCATGAAGGGCTCTGTAAAAACGCGCGTCGCATAGATTTCACAGCAAACAACCCGTGCTATGAACAGGGACTTGAAAGGAATGCTAAAACGTCGTTCGGGCTGTGATTGGGGAGCCAGCTGCACAGGCCAGTTGCCTGTGGACCTGATCAATATTCTGCAGAACACTGATCTTTTAGCTACAGGGTAGGTGGGGAAGGTCAATGAAAATAGGGCAACAGAGAAAATTCTCAAAGACTATAGGGCTTTTGTGCTCTGTTTATTTTTAAAGTACTATACTTGTCAGAAGTTATTCTTTGTCAGCAAAATCCTGGGTAGTATAGACAACACCTTCCACCAAAACATGGGATAGAAATAATCAGCCAGTCCAAAATATTCATGAGCTGCTGCAACAAGAGTGTATCTCAGATTGGATAGTAGAGGACAAATATACCATTACCTTGTTTTCAACAATGTGCACAGGGATGCCTGATGGCTCAGTCAGATGAGTGTCTGACTTTGGATCAGGTCATGATCCCGTGGTTTATGGCTTTGAGCCCCGCACCGGGCTCTATGCTGACAGCTAGGAGTCTGGAGCCTGTTTTGGATTCTATGACTCTCTCTCTCTCTCTCTCTCTCTCTCTCTCACTCACTCACTCTCCGCCCCTTCCCCATTCGTTTACCCCCCCCCAAATAAATAAACTTTAAAAGAGGAACAAAATCAATGTGCACAGGTAGAATGGTAACTCTGAACCTATGATCAATGATGACCGTAATTGAAGAGTGTACATTTTGAGTAGTTACATATGTTACACTTCTGCTGTTAAAACATCATGTCAGATTCAAGTATTGTGGATTCTTGTATGACTTTACCCAGGTATCGATTTCCCAAGAAGTTAACTTATAAGACACCCTGGTATTATATTAATACATTTAATTAATCTAATTCATCATTAACTCCCTGGTTGTATGAGATTTCGGCATATTTCTCCCCCGTAATTACAAAGTTCCTGATTTTGTGTGGGTTTGACCTAGTTTACAATTGCTTAGTATTAAAGGATCATGCCAATTTTGCTTACACGTTGCCCTTCTAACTTCTGTGGTGCTCACGTCACAATGTCCTGGGGAATTCCCCCTTATCCAAACCACACCAGGCATTGGTCATCTCAGCAAATAGTTGGCCTGACTTGCACACTCAGAAACCTGTGGTTCACACGGAGATCAATCACTAGGGAAGAAACTATATTTCTTATCACTTTCAGTCACACCCTTCTCCATCCTGTCTTCCTGAAGTTGTGTCTTCCTTCTCAGATGTCTCAGATACTCTCTCTCCAATCCAAGCAGACTACTCTTTGAGCCTCCTCTGGAAACGTTTTCTCTTCAACCCATCCCTAAGATGGTTTCCTTTGCATCTCCCAGAATGTACCATCATCTATTTCTTATTCACTGCAAGGTTATATAAATAAGCAAGAACTCTACATTAATTACCATGCCACATGAGTACACTGGACCATCTCTGGAGGAACAATAAGTAATAATGATTTTGACATTGGGAAAGAGAAGCCTCTATATGCAATCGAGGTAGGAAGACTTCCCAAGCTGATTCTATTTAGTGTTACCTTAACTTCCTGATAAGGATAGTTTGTCATTAACCCACTCTATCACTATAATAATGAGGAGTAGTGATAGCATTTGATGTGTAGCATGTATATACACATATGTGTCTATAGATTTATTATTCAAGTAATTTTCTTGTGAACTGCGTGCATTTCAATCCGAAATTTAATATCAGCATTTCTCCATCCTTTTTATGTCCTTGTGCTTTGTAAGTAATCTCATCACGTCTTGATAAAAGTAAGTACCTAACTAGATGGGTCCAAAAAGCAATTGTAGTAAAGTTGCCATCTGGCTTCTGTACCTGAAATTAAGTTGGCAGATTTGGACATTGGTTTCTCTATTGCCATATATAAAACTATTCATCAAGTCTCATTATCCTTGAGCAGATTACACTGTTGGCCATTTCTTTTTAAACATTTTTCTCCATTGGACTTCATAAAATTACTACTCCTGGTTCTTCTATGTTACTGATCATTTCTGATCCTTTCTTCCTCTCCATCCTATTATTATAATTTTACTTCAAATTTTTATATTCCCCATGATTCTCTATTCATAGCTCCTTTTAAGATAGATTTTCTTTCAGTTGAAAATGGCTTTTCAACTGGATTATGCCAAAGGTTGATTGATTAAGTAACAGAATAGGCTAGGGGTACACTGAGTTTCACTCTGGTCCTCAGAAAAGTTACCAAGATTCACTTATGCTCTCCTTTCCAGGATCAACTCGGTTTTCCTTGTCCATGTGTAAGATTCATTTAAAAAAAAAAAAACCCTGGCAGAAACAGAACTGAACCAAACTGAGCTTCCAAAAGTAAACCTAAGGGGCTATTCTGTGGCTGTTAGCCATGAAGCCCCAGAATAAATGTGTGGCTACATGTTGGCTCTCATAGTTCTGTCCAGAGGACCCTAACAATGGGTGTAGTATGCTCACTAGCAAAGGCCAGTGTTTGACAATGGATGTTTCGAGTAGGACAGTTTTTGTGCAGGAACGTCTGAGCATTCGGTGGCAGTTAGCACCTCTCACCCTAAGGAAATCATGCCAGTAGCATCCCTTCCTCTCAATACCCAGGCACTGCCAGTTGTGTTCAGTGGACCAGTACACGGAACTCTCAGAATGGAGAACTACTAGTTTAGGCCCATCAGGATCCATTTCTGAATGGGTAGCATCTGTCTGACCTAAATGCCTTGGGCTCAGAGGGAAGGAGAATAGATTTCTGATAGGAAACTCATGTTTATTATTTAATGAGAAACTATAAGAACAAGAGTTGCTTTGAATAAGTGTCACTATAGGATTTATCAGTTTCTATATCCTCTTTCTATGTAATATCATCCTTAGGGTTTTAACTATCAATATGAGGCTAATGGCCACTCAATCAATCAATACAGCAAGACATATCTTCTGAGATCCCAGCCATTACATATTACATAAAGTCATCTGTGACTATAATCACTATAGCGTCTAATCCTGAGTTTATTATTTGCTCTTCGTTTTAAATTTATTCTTCCATTTTAATTCACTTTCTATTAACTATCTCATGACTTAACACATTCTGTACCCTCCCATATCAATTCAACATGAATTCCTATTGATTTTGTTTCCTAAATGTCATAATCCATTATTTATACTCAATTGTCATGGTACCCTGAACTATCAAAATGTATTTATTACTAGAAAAATTGTTTATATAACTCAATCTGGCCTTGTTCTTTCAATTCACTATAAAATTACCAAGGAATTTTATACTGAGGATGATTGTGTCAGTACATTCTGTAACTACTGAACCTTTATAGGAGGAGATGACAAACTCCAGCCTAAGATTAAATCCATCCTACTGCCTGTTTTGGTAAATAAAGTTTTATTGGGACAGAGTCTCCCACATTCATTTACACATTATCTCTGACTGTTTTCATGCTACAAGAACAGAGCTGAGTAGTAAGTAGCTTTTACACGGAAAGTACGTTGACACTTGTCCTGTGGAATAAAATCCCAGCACATTAGCATCCCATAAATGCTCCGCGCAATCTTGCTTCTGTTATCACATCCTCAGCTACCCATATTTTGGTGACTCACTCTACTTTTTTTTAAATTTTTTAATGTTTTATTTATTTTTGACAAAGAGAGACAGCATGAGCAGGGGAGGGTCAGAGAGAGAGGGAGACAGAATCTGAAGCAGGCTCCAGGCTCTGAGCTAGCTGCCAGCATACAGAGCACAGAGCCCGATGCGGGGCTCGAACCCACGAACTGTGAGATCATGACCTGAGCCGAAGCCAGATGCTTAGCCGACTGAGCCACCCAGGCGCCCCTCATTCTACTTTTTAATACCAGATTCTACAAGTTCACTGAATGCAGTGTGCAATTTCACAGGTTCTTTATGGAGCATGTGCTGTCTATTCCTTTTGGCCCAAAACACAACTCCAATTCTATCTAGCTGTAATTTCACTTTATTCCTAAAAATTCATCTCAAGCACAGTATCTTTCCAGAAGTCTTTGTGATCCCAGGTAGATAGATTTAATTATTTTATTCCTGCTTTACTTCTCCATCCTAGACTTTATTCTATAATCATAATTATACTTTCTGTCTTTAGATCAGTTTTGTACATGTTGTGATAAACTGTACCTTGCTAATATAATTATCTGAACCTTCAAAAATATCCTCTTTAATGTATAGGTTCTTAATAAAGATTTGGTGAGTAAATAACTGAATCATTTTTAATTCCCAATTGTGGATATCAAATAAATGCCACATCTTAGACAGTGATAGAGTAACAGCCTAATTCGATTTGCACACATCTCGTTTTACACTACCTATGGGGTTCCATACAGTACACATGTTAGTAAAAATGGATGCACCTCTAATATCGGTAATGTTAGCTTTCACCTCATGCACAGAGTTAAGTTTGGGAGAAGGGTAAAGCAGTGAGGAGGAGGTGGACACTATTCTAAATATGTTCACTTGAGATGGACATAGACGTTCCATAGACGTTTTCTTAGCAGTGCAAAACCCATCTAATTGAATTTCATAAAATAACAGCTAATGCTTATGATTTTCTTTCCAATATTGATAATCTCTTCAACATCATAAAAAGTTTTCAAAAGTAATGTAATTTCTAGTTATTTAATTATGAAGTGGTAATCCCTCTTTGGCAGCCCCTGCTCTGCCTCCCAGGACTGTCCCCCTGCATCCAGGGTTGGGGATGGTTCAGTGTCACTTACTTTACAGAGCCTTTCCTGACACAGGCCAGAAACAGTTTTGCAGCTTCACCCCCACCACCTTGGGCAGATTATAATCAATGTACTCATTCAGATCACAGGGAATTTTGTACTCATGGAGAATCTCTTTTGTGTAGATTTGACCTGGGTGGAAGGACGTCCTGGGCATTCACGTGACCCTTAAGGAAAGCAACTCCTCTTCCTCTGACCCCCTTTTGGCCCAGTCAATGAAAATGAATTTCTGACTCCTTCCTATTCCATGTTCTTTGCAGTTTCATTTGAAGACGGCAGAGCCACCCCAATTCCAGTCCTGTTTACTCAGGACCCTATTTTATGTTTCATTATTCTTTCCACAGATGTGTTCCTCAGTTTCCAGTCCTTGTTTGGCATATTGACGACCATGTACAGTTACTGAAGAATAGCCCCCCATCTTTGAGATGTCAGTATGAAATTCCCCAAACTTATGCCTCGTCCTGTCATTGGATGTCTATTTGCTTAGTGTTGCTTAAATCATTATTGAGATTGTTAGGCCAATTGGCCCAATATCAAACATACTTAAGCAGCCTGATTCCAATGTTGTAGCCCAGTCAGTTCCGCACCCTGAGTTTGTAGGATGTCAGCTAGATCACTGCATCTTCTAATTTAGAACCAACTCTTCCCACAATACCTGAAAACATAAGCCTACAGTTTGTCAAAAGGTTTGTGACATTACTGCAAGGTAATGAGGAGAAATACTAATGCATGAGTAATACTCAGTTTTATCCACAAAATATTTTCATTCTTGTAGAGAATGTAATCAAGGAAATGATTCTATGTACTGAAAAGCAAATCATTGAGGGCTAGATATTACTGTATAGGAAATACAGCATAATTTTTTAAATAAAAGAGTGATTATTACTTTCTAATGGGGTTGGGCAACATTTATCATAGACATTTGACTTACAATTTTTGGAATAAAATTTTTTTGTGTATATGTATAATTTATATTGAGAATTAATTGAGGGGCACTGTTTTCTGAGGACAGAGCTAGTAAAAATGGACAGCTATAAAAATAGAATAACAAATTTGACATATGGAGGCAGACATGCTAGAAATAGACCAATTCAGGATGGATTAAATGGAGAAATATAAGTCTAGTGAGATTGTGATCAATGTTGTGGCCATATATGGTAATAGATGCTTTTATGTTGAAGGAGGATATAGTTTTTTCAGAATGAATTTTTATTTCACAGCAGCAACGTAAGCCAGTGACACCTGTAAGATTTCGGATTTGTGGAGTTGGCACAGAGGTCAGGTTTTGTGTATCATGAGCATTCCTCTTTGGTGATCTAAGAAAAAGTAGTCCTGAGAAAGAAGTGCAAGAAAATACTTAAACAATAATTACTTACTTTTAACTTAAACAGTTCTGCATAGCATGTATATCGTATTAGGGATTTATATATATGCTGAAATTGAAAATAACAAAGTGTCATTTCTCTTTTTCAAAACCCAGCTCAGAGTCAGCTGGACAGTGACTGGGCTTAATGTCCGGACACATGTGGCAAGTTTTCTTCTGTCACTTTCTCAGAATTTCCCAAGTTCCACCAAATGTTTTAATGCCAGTCCCTTCAAGAACGAGAACCAACCCTGTTCCAGAGGGACACTTACTCCATAGGCCTATTTTATTAGGAAACCCACCTTTGGCCAATGTCTCTGTGCAGGTCTGATGCCACCTCACGTGTTTGTAAGTGAAACTTGAGGCACTCCTCTCCGAAGCTGATGATTTCCATCATTTTGATATTTTTTTCAGTCCTGTTGGGAAAAAAAGAAAGGAGAATTTCTTTAATGCACATTATGAGCTTGCAGACTGAGGGAGAGTGGGAGTTCCAAGTTCATTCCTGCTCCAGGGAGGACACAGTAAATTCCACCGCCATCGTCCCTGGTGACTGTTGCAAGACTCTACTAGTTGCAAGCCTCACTCTGTAATCTGATGACCAAAAAATCAAACAAGGAAAAAAAAAACTACCCGATTTGAAGAGTGAATCCTGTCCTGACACCGTCTCTTTACCTCATACTTTACTCTTAGAGAGACCTTTGACCCACCTTTAATGCATGGAACTACTCAGACTGAATTTTAGTAACATATAAAATCCAGTTAGTAAATATCTGAAATGAGCAGACTTCAATTTTCCTCCATGTTTTTAGAGAGGTGTTTTAATGTGAAATGGCATCTGTAATTGATTCTCACGTCATGTCTAGTATCAGAACTCCAGATAATCCGGCAGGTGTCTGCTCTGGGTCCTTTGGACATACCACTTACTTTCTAGAAAATACCTTTACAGCTGCACAGGTACTCACTGCCACCAATATTCTAGGTTTAAAACAACTGTGTCTTAAAGTTTTGGTGACTTTGTATGTGCTGGGATACATCAAGTTATTCCCTCCAGGTTATACCATCCCTTATAGAAGCCAGTGGAGATGGTTGGGGAACTGGCATTGTTTGGACGGGGCTTGCTGGAGTACATGCTACCGGGAACGACATCGGTCTCTCTCCTTGGGACATTTTGAACAGTTGCCTTCTAACAGTGGTTCACTCATGATCTACAAAATCCTGCAAGGATTTACAATCTTTGTGCATGGTATGAGAATCTCATTACTTCAAAGTGGAAGTGCGATTCTTAGACCAAATCTTTTGGGGATAAATTAAAAGTAGCCTCTCTAGAAATATTTCCATAACTAATTGTTTGGCGCCTTTTTTCATCTTCAGTCATTCAGGAAATTTTCTGAGCACATTCCATGTACCGAATACTGTTGTGGAATCAAGGTTAACAGTGGAAAATACAGGCAAAACTTCCTTTCTCCATGCGACTTATGGGATTCAGAGACTCAGAGACTGGGTAACAATTTTAGAGAGGGATGCAGATTTTTCTTACAACCATCACTCACAATTTTCCAAACATTTAAAATACAGTATCAAAAAATATGTGTATATACATAATATATATGCACATACATTTGTATACACACATATATTTATATGTTGATATATATATCAAAAAATATGTGTATGTATACACATACATACACACATATACACATATATTTATATATACATATATACACACATATATTTATATATTATACACACACACACACACACACACACACACATATCTGACAAAATAATACTGCTGATATTCCTAAAACAGAGACTGACATGATACCTAGTTAAGAGAAGACATATTATGACTGTTGGTGGCAACTTGTAATACCAAATTGAGTAAATCTATTTTATTAGATTGTGAGTCCAGACTAAAAGCACAGTTTAAGAAAATTATTTCAGTTATAAAAACACATTTTAGAAGTATTCAACTACAAAGTAGCAATGTGCTTTTCACAGCTCTCTTAGTCCTTATAAATATGGACATATGATATGAGCCAAATGAATTCAAATGAGTACTATTGAAATCCAGAAATATATTTAACATATTGAAAATTAACTGGCACATTTAAATAGCTGATGCTCTCTTAAAAGAATTGTGGATAAAAGTTATTCTTCTAAGGGCACCTACCTGAGTGGCTCAGTTGGTTAAGCTTCCTACTCTTGATTTCAGCTCAGGTCATCTCCCATTTTGTGAGTTCGAGCCCCATGTAAGGCTCTGTGCTGACAGTGTGGAGCCTGCTTGAGATTCTCTCTCTCTTTCTTTCTCTGCCCCTCCCCCTTCCCTCTCTCTCTGTCTCTTACAAAATACATAAATAAACATTTTTAATTTATTTTTTAAAGGATGATCTAGATTAAAAACATTTTTTATGTTTATTTATTATTTAGACAGAAACAGAGCATGAGTAGGGGAGGAGCAGAGAGAGAGGGAGACACAGAATCCAAAGCAGTTCTAGGCTCTGAGCTGTCAGCACAGAGCCCGACATGGGGCTCAAACTTATGAACTGTGAGATCATGACCTGAGCTCAAGTCGGATGCTCAGCCAGCTCCTGACTGAGCCACCTGGACGCCCCAAATAAACATTTTTTTAAAAAGTTGTACTTCCAGTTAAGTAAGAATATTGATGCCTGGTAAGCAGTGGAATTCTTGTAATAACTAATGAGCCTATTGCATTGCAAATGTATTTTTGCATTCTGTGGAAGCAAAATTAAGCAGCACTGTGAATATTGGTCCCTATTGGAATAAGCAGTTTCTATTCTGGATCTTTCATGGAATGGCTATCCTCTAGAAAAACAAAGATTTATGGGAATTATTTTAAACACAGTGATTCTACATAAGGCATTAAAGTTGGAAAGAAAAATAGGACAGATAAGTTCCTTAGTTCTACTTCTTACTTTACTTTTGCCTGTGCTGCTAAACCAAGCACTTAATCTTGTTGTATCCCCATGGGTTACATTTTTCTTTGCATCCTAGTGAGTTGGAAGGTTTTGATAAAAGAAGAGGGGACTTTCACAGGGCTGTTTGAGGTACAGGTCGCTTCCTTAAAGAGAATAACCAGGGGACCCTCAACAGGAAGTCAGAATTGGAACAAAGACCTGATAAAGGTAAGGGTGAATGTCAACAGTATTTTAAACAACCTAAACCATAAACAACTGATCAGGGTCAACATTTGGTCCATAAAGGAGGGATGTGAATTAGAAACACAGGAGATGAAACAGAGCAAGGTGGAGGGTGGGATGAGGTGACACAGGCTCTAAAGGACAAGTGTTGCGGGGCAAGGCTGGCCATGCCTGTGCACCATGATCTAAGAAGTGTGCATTGCAGTCTTTAATCAAGAATATTTGTGTCCCTGAGAATCACAATATTTTAAACTCTACCATTCAATGGATATAACTTCTGAAGGATTTAGTTCTTTAAAAAAAAATCTTCAGCTTGACCCACGGGCTAACTAGTTAACCATTTCCTCACTTGTGCTCTGTTGAGCAATACCCAGCACCCGTCTGTGGCCACAAGAACAGGACCCTTCAGCAGTGTACGCTCTTCTCTTTAAGGCTACAGTTCTGGACCATGTTTCTTGGCTAGGCTTGTGCTCTCCCCTTCACAGGGAGGTTCCCATTTCTTCTTTACATGCTCACTGAACGTAACAACCTTCGCTGCCCATCTGCAAAATAAAGGGCAAAAAAGGGAGAGGCTAGCTTTCTGCCAGTCAAATGCCACCCAGAACAAGCCTGATGATGCCAGCCTAACGTGGGTTATTTTCCTTTTGCCATTTCAATGCTGAACAGTTTTCCCATTTCTGGAGAACCAGAAGCCTGCCAATCAAAATGGAAGACAATTAATTGGCTATCCCTAGAATTTGTTCAAAGACAGACCTGGGTTTTGCGGGGCCTGAAGCTTCTGCACGTGGGCAATAATCTTTTAAAAGTGCATACAACGTTACTAAAACTAAATCAGCTGCAAGGCCCTGGAAGGAGCCCATGCAATTGGAAGGGCCTGAAGCTTAATCTTCATTAGCTTCACAGTACATCTGCCTTTGTATATAATATAATTGCTCCTCACTTATTAGCAAGCAGGGAAGGAATGGCGAAATCAGCAAGTGGCTGGCCTTGGAGCTGCAAAGAAAGTCAAAGATGGGTTGTTGGCATCGTCTTGGCAATCGCTTTCACGGACTGAGGCTGAGGACATTTTCACTAAAATATCATCTAAAGAGCAGAAGAGGTCTGGGGAGCAATAAATCTCAACACTCTACTTTTTAATTTGCCACCCCCTGCACCGTCTCTGCATGCATGTCCTTTGTTTCTAAAAGTCCACCCTTACTGGGGTGCGGCACAGGCCAGGTCTGCTTTTTCACAGTTCAAACTGGAGTTGGCAAATGTTTTGTGTCTGCCTATATTGTACTAAATATTTTAAATAGTCACATTGATACTACTACATAATTTACCCAATGATTAATGATTTAAATGTCGGTTACGAGTTTACATTGCCTCCTCCCAAAAGATATGCTGAAGTATAACGCCCACCCCAGAACCTTAGAATGTGGACATAGGGTTGTTGCAGATGTAATGAAATTCAGATGAGATCATACTTGACTAGGATGGGCTCTTAATTCAGGATGATTGGTGTTCTTATAAGAGAGTAGAGACCCAGACCACAGCGGGGACACCCCGTGATGACCAAAGCAGAGTTGTCATGGAGCTCCAAGGTTTGCAGATGAGACAAGCCACTGGGAGCTGGGAAGAGGAAAGGAAGGTTCTGGCCTATGGGTGTAGGGGAAGCACATCTCTGTGTAGATTCAGACTTGTGGCTTCTCAGACTTGGAGCTTCTAGAACTGTGAAAGGATAAATGTGTTGCCTCAAGCCAGCTAGTTTGTAGTCCTTTGGTAGGACAGCCTTACACAACTAATACCGTATCTAACACCCAACATGGGGACTCGGTGCTGGACACATAACAAAGAATAAGATAACATACTCCCGGCCATGCAGTTGATCTGTTGAGGAACACTGTCTATTATCTACCTCTATGTCATAAATGCAATAAAAGGGGAAATCAATTCTTCAGATCTCAGTTTCTTTTCTAAATACCTAACACATATGTGTTTAGGATTATTAGATTTAAAATTAGATATGTAAAATGCATATGTATATTATTAGACATGTAAAAATTACATATATTTATAACCTATATTTTATTTATATTAGATGCATATATGTTTCATAGGTTTTACTTATTTAATAACACATATTATATAAAATCATCTTGTAAACTAGAAGGCATACTAAATAGTGACGGGAAGCATACAAAATAATAGTACTATACAGTTGAAGTTTTCAATTAGACCAAGTGCATTTTTTCAAAGTTTATTTATTTTGAGAGAGAGAGAGAGAGAGAGAGAGAGAGCGAGAGTGTGTGCATGTGAGCAGGGGAGTAACAGAAAGAGACACAGAGAGAATCCCAAGCAGGCTCCTCACTGTCAGTACAGATGTGGGGCTCAAACTCACAAACCATGACATCAAGATCTGAGCCAAAATCAAGAGTCAGACATCTAACTGACTGAGCCTCCCAGTTGCCCCAGACTGGGTACTTTGATTGCATATGGCAGTATTCATTAGGCTTAGAAAAAGAAAATCAGTCATGGAAGGGTTGAGTGGCTGGCTCCTTGAAGAATGATTGGTTCAGGAAAAACATTTGTGGCCTGTTGGTAAAGAATCCTACCCAAATGTGTGGCACATAGCAGAATTATATGGCTAGAACAATAGAATATTTCACAGAATGAGTAAGAAGTCTTGGGCAGAAAAGAAAATCATTAAAACACAAAGACAAAAGAACTTTGGACTATCCATTTGCATCTGAATCCGTCCTCCCACTTACTACTAGATCTTAGGCACTTAGCGTTGTGCATCTTAGTGCATCATTTTTCAAATCTGAGACAAAGATATCTTGAAGTTATTTGTGAAGTTGACTTCAGGAAATGTATGTCAAACACATTACTTTATCAGACTAGGTAATCATATTGGTATTGCTTGTCTTGCCAAGTGGAATGGCGCTCCTCCCCATCCCCTGTGGTACCCGTAGTCATGGATGCTCACAAAACAGTGCTCACACCCTACTCCCAGGAGCCTGGGACTCTGTCAGGTTCTATGGTAAAAGGGAGATAATGCAGCAGAAGGATTTAAGGCTGCTAATCAGCTGACTTAAAAATTGGGAGATTAGCTTGGGCTATCCAGGTGTGCCTGATATAATCCCAAGAATGTTTTTTTAATCCCAAGGATCTTTAAATGTGAAAGAGGGGGGCGCTTGGGTGGCTCTATTGGCTGAGCATCCGGCTTCAGCTCAGGTCATGATCTCGTGGTTCGTGGGTTCAAGCCCTGCATCAGGCTCTGTGCTGACAGTTAGCTCAGAGCCTGGAGCCTTCTCTCTCTCTCTCTCTCTCTCTCTCTCTCTCTCTCTCTCTCTGAAAAAATAAATAAAACATTTTAAAAATGTGAAAGAGGGAGGTATAAGAATCAGTGGCAGATAGCCTAATGTGAGAAAGAAAGAGTTGATCCCACTGACCAAGGATTAGGGAAGTGGAGAAGCCAGAAAACATATTCTCCTCTATTTTTTCCAGAAAGAAACATGTCCTGGCTGCCACAATTTAATTGAGTGGAACAGATTTTGTCTAAGTCACTACATGTAGTAATTTGTTACAGCACCAATTGGAAACTATTACAGGTATTATAACCTCATTGAGAAATATAGAACACTTCCCAGGACAAGCGAAGTAATGAGAATATATAGGAGGAAACACGATCCTTCGTGAAACCAAAGCTAAGGGAAGCACGGGCATATCATACGTGATTGCAGTACCCTGTGATTAAGTGATAGAAATGACAAGTTTTCTTCGTTGGGACATCAGATTTGAAGGAGAGATGCTCTCAGGGTGTATGTGTTGGGGTGTATGTTTCATGCCATCCCATGTGCCTGGAATTGCCTGATATATGACTTAGGAAAGAAGAAGGATGAGAAGTTAGGAAAAATGGAGAGACTTGAAGGAGTTCATGTTACATAGGATTTAGGCTCAGCGAGTCACGGAGATCCGAGCACTCTACTACAGGATTCGTGTTCTGCACGCACTCGTACCAGACCCTGTCCTTTGCTATCCTGTCTTGCTCTTCACTATATTGTTTATGTACTACAGTATACTATTTCAGACGCCAGACCCCGCCATCATAGCAGCTGTAGAATAGAGTTGAAAACCAGTGTGTCAAATCAGTCTTGAATCTGAATGAGTTCTTTAGGTTGGATAGTTGGCCATTTGTGTCATCTTGGGTGAGATACCTTCTGAAAGCCTTTTTTTCCCCCTCAAACTGGTAAAAGTGGGATCAAAAACAAGTCCTTACCTAATAGGGTGTTTTGAAGATTATTTGAGTTAATTCATTATCTGGCACATAGTGATACATAAATTGTAGCGTAAAAATACTGATAGTAATTCTCAGGGCACCTGGGGGGCTCAGTCGGTCCGAAGTCTGACTTCCACTCAGGTCATGATCTCGTGGTTTGTGAGTTCCAGCCCTGCATCGGGCTCCGTGTTGACAGCTTGGAGCCTGGAGTTTACATTAGATTGTGTGTGTCCCTCTCTCTGCCCCTCCTCTTGCTCATGCTCTACCTCTCTTTCTCTCAAAAAAATAAATGTTTAAAAAATAATACTAATAGTAATTCTCATGTTACTGTAATTACTATTACAACTATTATGAGTGTCAACTCAGGAAACACATTGAAAACCAGGTTACAGAGTTTGAGGTTTTACTTCAGAGGAGGAGGGAACCAAGGAGGATTTTCTCCAGGAGGGAAATTGCATTCTCGAATAACTACTGGACAAATAACATGAAGGAAGCATGCACACTTTCTACTCACCTTCCGAATATCACTTAAATGATAGTGAATGAATAAAAAGATAAAAACCCTCAAAAGAGCACAGGAAAGGAGATAACACCTGGGGAGAGAGGGCAACAGCATTTTTGGAGAATGTTAAGATCAGTGGATAAATAGGCACCGATTTAGCAAGGCAAAGAAAGTTGAATGGAGGAAAGAAGAAGTAAGCCTCTTTGTGACACAAACTTTGAAAGGCTCAGAAAATTGAGGAACCCTTTTCCTACAAAACCGGGAGTCTGGGGGAGAAGCTGAAGTGAGGACAGAGAACATCTGTCTCTTTCAGCCACTGCTGCCTTTCCATTCCCACCGTAGCCCGCGATGAGAAAGCGAATCTGTAGAAAAGCTGAGCTTGAGGGATTCTGGAACCACGGAAGCCAGCCATAGCATGGCCAGGAGAGAAGTGCTGTACTCGTAGAGGGAGGTTTGAAGTAACGTGTGCACACGGTAAAGCGAAAGTCCCCACTGCCCTGCGGCACCCCAGCACTCTAGCGGCCAAGTTAATCCTGCTCTGGCATATGATGGAGTATTGCTCCCTGGGGAGTATGTCTAAGCTAAAAAAAAAAAAGATTATAATCAATGTGTCCTTCAAAGAGGCTGATGATTCCTCAGGCTACTTTACTGTGGGGTAGCAATCAATACCGTATAACTAAATCCTTCCTATTGTCGTCCCTTGTTTTTTCCCCTTAAAATTTCCTACAGTTCACAGTATTTTTTTTAAATAGTTATATTTTCCATGCATTGTTTTGTTCACTGCTGTGTCCTCAATACTAGAATATATCGGGATATATATATATATATATATATATATATATATATATATACACACACACATGTATATGAAATATATGATATATATTGTTTTTCTACGTAAACATTGAGCAATTAGCTTTCTATCTTCCCACGCTTTATTGCCTTTGCACTCAGGGAAATAGAACAACCCAAACAGAAGAATAGAACTCAGCAGAAATGGAGGCAGTGCACCGAGCAGAAGAAAACCAACTCAGAAAACTACAAGCATACAAAAAATTACAAAATTAGGAAGAAATAAAAGATAATGCACACATATCACAAAAGAGGCTAATAAATTTAAAAAAGCAAGCACTTCAAGAAAAAAAACACTTGAAAAAAACTATAAAAGCAAAATTTTATTTAATACCATGAATCATAGTATTGAACATGTAGCTTGTATGTTAGATATGGTGAAGGAATGGGAGCATCTGTTTGACTTTCAGACAACTTTATACTTGGGGATAAATACTAAACACTTTCCAAATAGACTACTAACAAGGAAACAACGTCCACTCTCACGATCTGTGATCTGTAATACCATAGCTCCTCTTCTGTGGAAGAGATAGTGGATACAGGTAGTATGAGTATTTATTTCAAAAATCCTCAGTAATCCACAAGAAAACCAGCTGGTGGGAATAAATGGTTTTTGAAAAATCCTGTGGAGCAAGATGAATCTTCAAAGAAGTTGTATTTTTGTCATAGCTAAAACTTGTAAAAATTTAGATTCTTAAATAATACTTTGTATAGTATTGCCTAAAATACAAAATAGAAATAAATATAACAAAAGGCAAAAAAAAAAAAGAGGTAAGAAAAAAATCTAATTTGGGGGCTTTCCAGAATTCAGATCTAGAGATCTAGCTCTCCTTTTTTCTTTTTTCCCTCACTCATTAACTTGGATTCTCCTGTGGTCCCATGAATTCACATAAAATGCACCAATCCACACACTGTGCCCCCGTTCCTTAAAATACATCACCTTTATTATAGTTAGAAGACTGTCCCGCCAGATCCTGCATGCTCACCCTCACGAAATTGGCGTCTTTTTCACATGTCACTCCTCCAGTGGCTGCTGCTTCCTTCACCCCACCTAAGAAATCTCTGCTGAAGCTTTCTGGCATTTTTACAGATATTTTTTCCTCAGAACATTTACCTTCTACCACCACCACCAGAATGCAGTTCCATGAAGGCACTTCATGTGTTTCATCTCACATACACTAAAGGAGCATTCTTAACCTACTAGTTACGTGAATTAATTTTATCAACCAAGAAGGGAGGCTATCTCCTGGGCAGATAATAAACACTGTCTGGCAAAGTGATTACAATACTTAGTCGTAAGGGCAAATTGTACTTTTATCTCTCTAAAGATCAATGAAAGGATCCTCCATGAAATTTTTACATTTAATTTTAAGAATATACTAAGATAGGGGCACCTGGGTGGCTCAGTTGGTTAAGCATCCGACTTTAGCTCAGGTCATGATTTCACGGTTTGTGAGTTTGAGCCTTACATTGGGCTCTGTGCTGACAGCTCAGAGCCTGGAGCCTGTTTCGGATTCTGTGTCTCCCTCTCTCTCTGCCCCTCCCCCACTCACACTCTCTCTCTCAAAAATGAATAATTATTAAAAAAAATTTTTTTAAATATACTAAGATAAAAACTGACATTGAAGGATAAAGCAAATTGTTTTTGTAATGTTTACACAGTATGTTAGAAATACATGAATGAAGCATTTACTGATTAGAATATAAAAGTAAAAAATTACCCAAAATATAGACTGGATAAATCAGAAATTGAATATATTTTTAGAAGTTAATCAAGAGACAGAAGAGGCAGAATCAACAGTCACCATGCCTGACATATTGCAAATAGACCATGATTCAAAAAAATAATATTTTTGGTAACTTTCATTTCCCTCCTGCATGTTCAATCCCTTACATATATTAGGCCTCCAAACTGCAGCCAGTATTTGCATAGTATATAAGCATAAAATATGCATAAAATAAATTGACCTACATGTAAATTATAGTTTTCTTGTTTCTTTCTTTGAATTTGTTTTATTTTTATTTCAGTAAGAGAGAGGACATAAGAACATATTCCTGAAGATAATTACTGAGTATGTTTCTAAAAATGATGAAACATGAATTCTTATATAAAACAATTTCCCAACAGAATAGTTAAAAAATGAATCACTTATCCTGCAGATCAAAGTGAAAATATAGAATTCTGATGTAAAAGAAAAACGTAGTAAAAACAGCAAGAAAGAAAAGACGTATTTTTTTTTATAATCAACAATTGTTAGATATACACCTGATTTCTAATAGGCCATAATGAAAGTCGGAAGACAATGGGATAACATTTTTCAACCTATTAGAGAAAGATAAATGTATATTTTGGTTTAGGATTCTGTAGTCAAGAGCCATGTTCTTAACATGCTAGGAGTTAATGTCAACAAAGTTGACATTGTTTTAATTAATAACAACATTGTTTTCCTATGATTGATATCTTTTGGACACAATAATTCTCTTCTCAAAATGTCTGTATGTCACCTCTATTATCACAACTCTTATCAAAGCAAATCAGAGATTTCAAATTCTTTTAACATTGGACACTGAGCTTCTTGATATAAATTATCATTCGGTGATACCTTTTAGTTCTGTCTTCTGTTTACTTTATTTAGTACTATGGTCAGGACATGAAAGGAGAATTCGATACCTTCTTTCACCTCAGAGTTCCCCCAGAACTGCAGGTAATAGCGTTGAGTTGGGCTGTCATTTGAAACATACACACTTATTTTGAAGGGTTAAAACAAGAAAGCAGGATTGGGGTTAATTGGTAATGGAGTCACCCATATGATAAACATATCAAGGCAAGAAGCAATGATAGTTCAGAAAAAACAACTGTAACCATGCTTCTTCCCTATTTTCAGAAGTGTGCAGTCCATTTTCACTGGATATTAATGAGCAAAAAGCAATATATCATGTACTAGGCCTGCAAATGTAAGGATCCTTCACCTGGAGGATCAAAGTTTTCAAAGCAACGATAAGAGTCTGAAAATTGTTTTATTACGGACACATATAGACTCATGCCATTGGGTCTGGGGTTCTTCTGTGTCATAATACACTGAGAAATATCACAACATTGTCTCTTATCCTTTGGACCACATGAGATCCAACATGTTGACATAATTGATATCTTGCAGAAATGACCAATTAAAATCAAAACACAATGTGTAACATGGCTAGCTGCAAATTCCCCAAGTTATGCAAATCTTTTGCAAAGAGCAAAGACTCCATTTTTTTCCTAGCTCCTACTTTAAGCCCTGGGTACCTGTCCTTATGAATTGATTCAGCAATGGTGAAAATATCTTTATTTTTTCGAGTTCCTAAAACTGGAAAGCAAGCTAATCAGTTGTATTCAGACCATAACAACTCATAATCTGTCATTTATCTTGATGATTGGATTAAGGGACTGGAATCAAGGCTGAATGATATTTAATTTCAAAATCCAATCAGAGACCAAGAACAACACTTTCTTTCCAGAGACTGGGTCATAGAAAAAAAATGTGCATATGGAACATGCTTGTCTTGGACTAACCTTTTAGGACGTTTGGTTGGAGTCTGTATGCATGTGTGAGTGTGTGTGTGTGTGTGTGTGTGTGTGTGTGTGTGATACATTATAAACTCTTGAGTACAATCCTCAGATCTTTTTTATTGGTTCTATTTTTTTTAATTAAGGGTGTGATTTAATCAAATTACCTTTCTTGAAGAAATGCAGCATTAGGCAAGGCCACCGAATTCTGTTGGACTAAGTGCTACAGAACGCTGTCTAAAACATTAATTTGCTTTGCTTCCTTGACATATTTCCAATGAACTTCTCTTTAAAGAATGAATCATTCTTTCTAACTGTGATCTCCATACTGAATTATGCAATTATTTACATATAGTAGGTTTGAAAAGTATTTTAAATGCATACATGGCACATAAGCATAAAAATATACATGAAATAGATCAATCTATATGTCAATGATAGTTACCCTTTCTTTTCTCATACTGCTTTCGTTAACTTTTATTTCTTTGTTTTTTTTTTTATAAGGTAGTCATTATAAGTGTTTTGTTTTTTCCTCCTCAAATTGAAGTGGGCAAATTCTGTATGTGTATAATTGAAAAATGACCACATTTATGTAAAAATATCTCCCTTTTTTTAAAAGATGGAGCTGACTGGCTTTGTCAGCCTGCTAGACCAAATGGAGTGTGTTTCATCAGATCATATTTGATCTTCAAAATGTCAAAAAACTGCTAGTATTAAACTTTTAGTTATATTTCCTCTTAACTCCACTATATTTACTTACATTGAGAGTTACATATTTAGTATGCTCAGTATATAAAAGTTTAAGGTTCTGTATTTTTTCCGTTTACCATGAGTTATAAAACCAGACATGTCTTTAGCTTTTAAAAGTCTAGTCACATTATTACTGCTATTATTCACTTGTGTTTGATGCTATTTACACTCCCTTCATATCATGTTTGTCTTTATGATAATGAGTTAGCAAAAACTGAATTGTATTATAAATGGATATGGAATAGATTAATTCAAGAGTAGATGATCTACACTTAGTATTATTGGAAGTATTTCATTTATATCACAAAAGTGGGCATTTTGTCACTGCAACTTTCCTATTTTGATAAGGAAATAAGATAAAACCTATTTAGCACAATGTGACTTTCACAGCCATTCTTCCTCTATGCCATGGTTGTGCGATGAATTTTTTCTTTACTTTGGGTTGGAGGGATCCGCCATCATGATTGAAATGACAAACTGATTGATGACGATCAAGGCAGAATAGAATTTCGCTTGCTCTTTCATGGCTTCCCATGACCACTTCTTTACTAGTATTAACCAAGTTTAGCCATGTCCAAAAAATTAGCAAATAGGATTTGAAGCAAAAGCAAGGAGAGGGAAGATGCATAAAGAAGGAGCCATGTTTGTTCTGGAACCTTTGGGACACTAACTACTTTGGCAACTTGATCCATGCTCAATCACTGTGACAACGGGCAAGGAGTGGATTCCCCTCATCAGGTTCTACCTTCAGTTCTGGTTCTGGAAGACAAGGCACCAACCAGCAGAGCAACTTGTGAAGTCTACCATTCAGCAAGTCATGTTCAGGCAGTCAGATACAATGTGTAATAGGTGAGGAGAGCTTTCCAGCCCTGGAAGCTTGGGGACCGTGACAGGAAAAAAATTAAAAAAATATTCGCTATCAGTTTAAGTTTGCTAATGTTCCACTTGAGCTCCCCTTGCCAAATACATTCTAAAAGCTGTACTGCATTCATGTGAATTGACTCTACCCTAAGACTAAATATTGATGTAGCTATGTTGGTAGATTATTTTCAGTTTTTAATAAACGATATCAAGCAGTCTTCATGAAGGAGGTGGAAATCACATTTATTGTGATGCCAATAATGTACAAAGATTTTTAAAGGAATTTTATTTTTGAATTTTTGAATTTGAATACAGTTGACATTCAACATTGCATTAGTTTCAGGTGTACAACATAGTGATCTGGCTGTCTGTCCGTACATGTGTAGCTTCCGTCCATCACCAGGCAATGTGACTACACTGCCAGGGACCATATTGCCCAGACTGTGTTCTTTATTTCTTATTCGTTCCAAAGCCAGCAAGTCTGTATTTCCCACTCCCTTTCACCCACGTTGCTCATCCCTCCCCACCTTCCACCTGGCCACCATTAGTTTGTTCTCTGTATTTACAGGTCTGGTTCTGTGAAGATTTCTAAAATACAAGTTTTGCTCTGTGGTCTTCTTCAATTGCCTTAATAATTTCCCTAGAACAAAAACCCATTTTTAAGTGTGAAACTGGAATTATTTTAATAATGCATTTTAAATGGGTAACTTATTAAGCATTATTTTCATATAATACCAAAAAACCTTTATTTAGTAATTTAGCTACTCACATATTCATTAAAAAGAACTTTAATAATGGTACTTCCCTAGTTATGTGTACAGGTTTTTTTATTTTATCACCAAATATATAGACATTTATGCAATTAAATCACAAAATTTAGTTTACATGGTTTATTTTAATTTTTTGTGTTTATTTTTGAGAGACAAAAAGAGAGAGACAGACTACGAGTGGGGGAGGGGCAGAGAGAGAGGGAGACACAGAATCTGAAGCAGCTCCAGGCTCTGAGCTGTCAGCACAGAGCCTGATGTGGGGCTCGAGCCCACAAACTGTAAGATCGTGACCTGAACTGAAGTTGGACACTTAACCAGCTGAGCCAACCAGGCGCTCCCTAATTTACCTAGTTTATTAAAGAATTAATCTGATAGATATAATTCTCCTCTTATATTTTATATTAACAAAATAGTTAAGAATCATACACCAATTAACTTGATATACAACCTATATCTTAATCTTACACACACACACACACACACACACACACACACACACACTGTTAAACATGCAGGAAAAAAAAGGAAATAAAACCAATTTGTAATCTCTTCATATGAAGATTAGCACTGTTAACACAGGTACATCATATAGTCAAATGACTAAATAGATTATATATTTTATGTAATCTATATGTACACATATATGAAAAAGATACAATTCTTAAATCTGGTGATAGCACATTTTCATGCATTTTTCTATACTTTTACTGTAAACTTGATAAAATGCAGCTTTGAAACATTTAAAAAAATAAAGTATCAAAAACAATAAAAAGCACATTCTCAGAAGTTCTGTTCCTTATTTTAAGTTTCTGTTGTTTTCCAAGGAAAGATTATCCGGCAGATCGAACAAAAGGATGGAGCAGACACTGTGAAGTCAGGTGACAGGGACATTTGCAGACCACGCAGGTGTTCCTCCATCTACTGAACTTGGTCACAGCAGGCTCTTCATTAGCAAATGCATTTTCCAGAGGCTGCTAGGAGCTGCCTCTTCATTGCTCTTCAATTAATCCAAATTTCACCACTGAAAGTTCAAACCTATAGGGAAAGTTGATGGTGAAGGCTTACAAAGTTATATTCAAAGAGGAGCTGAGAAACCTACAGTTACCATAGACTTTAATTGAAATGTAACTGGGAAGCTAAAAAATAGAGTTTTTCATTTACATTTTTATGAGTAATTATGCCCTAAGATATGTAGAGACTTACCTGACATTTTGCTCTTCCTATTTTAACTGTTGCAGCCTCTTAAATATACATTTCTGGGGTGCCTGGGTGGCTCAGTAGGTTGAATGTCTGACTCTTGATTTTGGCTCAGGTCATGATCCCAGGGTCCGGGGATTGGGTCCTGCATGGGGTGTTTGTTCCTTCTCTCTCTCTCTCTCTCTCTCCTCCTCCCTCCCTCCTCTCTCTCCCTCTCTCTTTCCCTCTGCCCTGCCCTTCCCCAGCTCTTGTGCATGCTCTCTCTCTTTCTCAAGTAAAATAAAATGAAATTCCTAACAATCTTCTGAAATGTATATTATTGAGAGATAAGAAATTTATTTATATAAAGGTGTAGGAAATATTAAAACCACATCAGGAAAATGTGAGCCTATCAACATAGCTCTTTGATTTTCCATTAATTTACCTTTCCAAAGTTTTGTGTATTGTACTGTTTTTGTAATCATTCTTAAAAGATTGCTTTCTCAGTTGGTTATGGACAGGTGCCTTCACTGATGAAAAGCCCGAGTTAAGAAATCATTTAAGACGACAGCTGTGTGGTGTGCAAGTCAGGGCAGCACGTATTTTCCAAATTAGTTGCCTCAGGAAAATGCACGAGTTACATCACATCCTTTGGACACTCACAGCTATATCCCAATCTCGTAAACTCTTAAAAATGACCTTTTGTCTTGCTAAGGTGAATTAAATTATATTTTAAACCTACTTAGATGTGCTAGGTAGGCATCTAGGGGAAAGTCATATTCCTTTCAGCATTTTTATTTTATATGTTCCTGAAAATCTGAGCATTTAATAATATTACAAATATATGATATATGGGAAAAGACACAGAACATTTTGTTTTTTATTAGAAGGTTTGTGTTTTTCAACCATGCTATATTACCTTCAGATACTTAACCATGCCATAAAATGACATTTCAAGTGGAAAGAAATCACAAAAATTGTCCTAATATTCCTCCTTGTTCTCAAGGAATGATTATGAGGCCATCAGAGCATATATGTTTGTATTTAACAACTTTAAAGTGATTATTTTATAACACATTATCATACATGATATAAAATATTATACAGTGCATCACTGCCTTTCTGGAAATAGAGTTCTTCTCTTCCAATTCCTTCATCAGCAAAGCAGTCTGGGAAATCTAAGGTGAATTGAAGACCAGGGTTTCTTTGGCAGAAAAAAATACAAAGTTTAAATAATTATTTAGGCTCAGGGTTTATTAACTTCGAATCCTTGTAGCAAGGAGTGAAGTAAAATCCAAGAAAAGTGCAGCAGTATTTAAGCATGCAAGTATCACTTGAGGTCAAGGATGTATATTTCAGATGCAATAAAGAAGAATTCAGGAAAGATACTAAGGTTTGCTTCTCAAAATATAAGTCATGCAAGTAGAATGCTTCAAGTCCTTTTTAGTAAAAGACCATTTGATTTCTCATGAGAATTTGTTGCCAGAGAAGCAGCCCTTAATTAAGAATATAAATAATAACATCTCTCAGGAGGGCTGTGGAAGTAATCGGCAGTGTCAGAATATTAACGTTTTACTTTTTCTTTCATACTGGCCCTTACATCTTAATTCCTATGTTGTCAGTTACATTACTAATGAAATTTTCTGTGGTTTCTTGATCTGGTGGTGATCAAAATTAAGCCACTTACTTCCTGAATCATCACCACCTGTGACTCCGTGAAAGCATGGAGACTGACTCTGTAAAATTCTCAGATTTAATTCATAATAGAAAACATCTTTGAAAACTTCAAAAAATTGTAATGTTTATTATTTATTTTTGAGAGAGAGAGAGAGAGAGAGAGAGAGAGAGAGAGAGAGAGAGAGAGAGAGAGAGAGAGAAAGAGAGGAAGGGGCAGAGAGAGAGAGGGAGACATAGAATCCCAAGTGGGCTCCAGGCAGAGACTGACCTGGGTCTCGAACTCACAAACTGTGAGATAATGACCTGAGCCAAAGTTGGATGCCCAACTCACTGAACCACCCAGGTGCCCCCAAAACTTTTTTTTAACACTGCCATCTTTTCTTCATATTGGCCATCCATAGAAGAGATGTTAGCTGCTGCCATTGTAATGATTTATTTGCATTGCTTCTTCTCTCTTCTCTCCTCTGAATCCTGACTGAAGGGGATGGAAAATGAGACAGCTGCCTGGGATGAGGAAATCTTGGCTCAGCTTTGACTGGTCCTTTGGGCAGCCAAGGGGTAGCTACAGTTCTCAAATCTGACGGGCGGATTGAGACATCCCCATCACCAGTCAAAAGCTTTGTTGTTCAAGTTATGATAAAAACAAACAAAAACAAAAGCAGGATTTATATGAAGCAGTGGACTTGTGTATGTTCCTCGCTGAGGCTGCCGTAAACGCTCCCACTGACTGACTTGCTTAAATAACAAAACTTTATTTTCTTACAGTTTTGGAGGTTAGGAAGTCCAAGATTTAGGTGTCAGCAGGCTTCCTTCTGAAGCCTTCCTCCATGGCTGGTAGATGGCTGCCTTCTCCCCCATGTGTTCTGTGGCCTTCCCTCTGTACTTTTCACTCTGCATCCTGATTTCCTCATCTTCTACAGACTCCACTTCACTAGGACTAAAGCCCACCCTGAAAACCGCATTTTATCTTAATCTCCTCCTTACAGATTCTGTTTCCAAATACATAGCCACATTCTGCGGTGCAGGCATACGAGGTTTTGGGCACAAAATTCAGCCCAGGAAGCAATGTTTGAGTAGAGAATTCTGCTCCAGTTAGCCTCATTGCCCAAGACATATTTGCAATGGCCTCTGCCATATTCCGAAGCATTCTCGTTGCTGCCAAAGAAGGGCTACATAAAACAGAAAACAAAACAAACAAACAAAATAGGAGAAGGAATCAGCGTTAAGGAAATATCCCGGAAGGCCCTAGGACGTGTGAAACCTGATGCAGAGAAGCAGGGGATGAAGTGGAGCTCAGCATCATGTGCTTTCCTAACGAGAACACCTGCAGAATGTTTCCAAATATGCAGAGTGAATGTCAATTGAAAAGAAAGCAAAATGCAATCCCTGTTGCTACAGATTTTCTTTGAAGTACGGCAGTCATCTTACACTACTAAATGCACTAAAATACCATAAAAATGAAGTGGCTTATTATTATTGAACAAATAAAGTTTAACCCTAACAGGAACTATGTTTGTAATGCTTATTTTTGAGAGACAGAGCATGAACAGAGGAGGGTCAGAGAGAGAGAGGAAGACACAGAATTGGAAGCAGGCTCCAGGCTCTGAGCCATCAGCACAGAGCCCCTCGCAGGGCTCAAACTCACAAATGGAGAGATCATGACCTGAGCTGAGGTCAGATGCCTTAACCACCTGAGCCACCTAGGCGCCCCTGTGTATATGTTTTACAAGTAGTTAAGGGTAAATATGCTCCACTATAGCTTGATAAAAACATTTATGGAGTTCCGAATAGGAGTTTTATGTAGGATTTTATTATTTTCAGGTGTTGTGGACACAGGTTAAGGTGACTGCCAGTCCCCTTTGAGTCACACCCTCCTATAATCCCCGCTCCTTGGGTGTGGGTTGAACCAGTCACTGTTTTTAACCAATGGAATATGGCAAAGTTGACAGGAAAGCCAGTCCTGTGATTGTTAGGTTATAGAAGACTCCGTCGTGTAGATTTGAGCAAGAAATTCTCCTTCTGTCCTTGAAGACACAAATAGCCATGTTGTAATAGGCTTATGGAGGGTTGCAGGTGGCCGCCCGGAGCTGAAAGTGGGCTCAGCCAACAGTCATTGACTCAGTGGAGTCTTCTGTTAGCCTCTCGGCAAGGAGTCCTGCCGAAGTCCCGAGTGAGCTTGGGGACTTGTCTTTCTCCAGCTGAGTCTCAGGATGAAAATACAAGCCAGTGGACACCTCGATTGCAGCCTTGTGAGACCCTTAGTGGACAACCTAGCCAAGGTTTGCTGGGACCTCTTCCCCATAGGAAGTGTGGCATGACAGATGTGTGGTGTTAGAGGCCCTAAATTTTGTGGTAGTCTTTTCACACAGAAATATAGGCAACTAATATTTTTAAAATGTTAAAAAAAAAAGTCAGGTAGTAAGTATCCCAGGACAAGGAAGACCCAAAATGTAATACCAATTGGTAATAAGTATTTTTCTTGTTCCTTTGATCATGTCTGTCTCCTGATCTCAGAAGAATAGCATTTCAAAAACTACTATCTTTCACTGCAAAAGCCCTGCTACCAACTTAAAATCTCCTTTCTGAGGACCTGTTTCACTAAATCTGTGTTGGTTTCATTATTTTCAAAGCACCAGGCCTTGGCATTTTATAAAAGCAGACTCCTATTTTTCTAGTCTTCCATCTCTTTCCTTGACTGTTCTTTTTTTCTCTGCCTTCTCACTCTTCTTCGCCTTCTGTGCTCCCTCACTCTCTGTCGTTTCCTCCTCCCAGTCCTCCTCCTCCCCTTTCTCCTCTTCCCCCTCTCCCCCTTCCTCTTCTTTCTCCTCCCCTTCCTCCTCTTCTTCCTCCACTTTCTTCTCTTCCTCCTCCCTCCTTTCTCTTCCTCTTCTCCTTCTTCCCCCTCCTAGTCCTGCTTCACTTCCTCCTCCACCTATCTCATTATCTGGTTCTCAAACTAGGTAAAGCCTTTCATGGAGGTAATAGAAATAAATGATTATTTGTTCTAAAATAGGTTATAGCTAATGGCCTGCGAGTTCTAGAGAATGATGAAGTATATATAACCCACAATTACATCAGCCAAGGCTGTAACAGAACAATTGGCTTATTAGCACATTTTGAAAGTATTTTTACTCTGTAGAAAGTGTAGAATAAATCATAGCTCTCTTGATAATAATTAGAAACGTAATTAATTATTGAGATAAAATCCATTGGCTAGTTATTGAGCATTGAGATGATCTTTTACCCAAGGCTATACTATATACTCTTGCAAATAAAAATAGCTTTAAGCATATGTTTCTATATATGTGTGACTAAATGGGTATGTGCATATGTATATTCTGAAGGACGTAGTAGGATACCTTTAGGTCTGTAAAAATGTACAGTGGGCAAGGTCATGCCCGTGGTTGGCCTCTACTCAGAACTAAATGATAGCACCGGAGTGTAGGGTTCAAGAATGATAGCCTGCCTGTCAGGGATCATGAGCAAGGTAAGAAGATTGAGATGATTAATCTGTTTAAGATAACCCAGCTTTATAGCCTTGAGTTCAGTGATTTATGAGGGAGCAGTGACTGAAAGAAAAAGTAGAGATTGTTTGTTTAAAGCAGGGTGAGAAAAAGGAAGACAAAACCAAATGCTCTTGGAGAAAGAACATAGATGAAATTCCAATAAGATATAAATATGATAAGACTTGTGAGGAGAAGTCATGAGATTTTGAAAGAACGTTCCCTGGAGGCACAGTTAATGTTGTTTTGCCATTAGGTAAGGTATACTTTCTTAAAATAATCACCCATCTTACTTTTATCCATTTAGACGAAACAATAGGTAAAAGTCTATAGTCTGTATCAAGAAAGCCATGTTATCTCTGAAGTTTCTGAAACATAAGGAAAATATACTTCATCAAAAGATTTGATTATTTAAAATTCTTGACCAATAGCATTCTTTAAGCACTCTAAAAGTCACAGGGCACCTGAGTGGCTCAGTCAGTTGAGAATCTGACTTTGACGCAGGTCATGATTTCACATTTCTTGAGTTCAAGTCCCACATCAGGCTCACTGCTGTCAGCGCAGAGCCTACTTGGGATCCTCTGCTTCTGTTTCTCTCTTCTTCTCCCACCACTCTTTCTCTCAAAAATAAATAAAACATAAAAGAAAGAGTTGTCAAGACACATCTACATGCAAAAACCCCCATACATAATTTGCCATGTGTATTAAAATGTCTGTATATATTCAACAGCCCATTCTTTAAAAACAAAAAAAACCCCCAAAACTACTTTATTTCAGAGTAACTTTAGATTTACAGAAGAATTGTAAATCGAGTTCAGAGAGTTTGTATATCTCTATCTTGCAACTTCAATTACTGTTATTTTAAATAACCATCATGCATATAGCAAAATGAATTTAATAGACTAAACCACAGACTTGATTTGTTTACCATCAGGTTTCCACAAATGTTCTTTCTGATCCAAGATTCCATTGAGGATTCGAAAGTACATCTTTTTCAACATATGTCATTAGTCTTCTCTAATCTACATTGGTTTCTTAGTCTTTTCTCGTGTTTCGTAGACTTGATACTTTTGAGAAGTACTTGTAGTACTTTCTTAGTATTTTTCCTTCAACATGGGTTTGACTGATGTTTCCTCATGGGTGGGCTGGGGTTTTGAATTGTTTTTGGGAAAGTCTTGAAGGTATTCTTAGAAGGAAGTAGAAGATAACTTCACTTGTTAAGGTTGGTATACGAATCATGATTGCTTCATTAAGGTGGTGTCTGCCAGATTTCTCCACTGTAAAGTTGGTATTTCTCCTTTTCCATACTCTATTTGTTAAAAGTCAGTTACTAAACTCAGGACATGATGAAGAGGAAAGAAATTAACTACTCCTAGAGAAAGGAGCATCAGGAATTTTTATACATATTACTATAGACACAGTAATTAATAAATATTTGGTGGGAGACAATGATGATTTGCAAGTACGTACTTTTTTCTTCCTTTGCCTGCTATCTATGGTACTTGCCTACAGCAACTATTACTGTAATGTTCTAGTGATCATTTTGCATTTCCCTTCTTCCTTTTACATTTCTTATTTAGAATTCTTCTGAAAGAAAGATTTGTCCTTTATCTCCCATTTTGTTCTCTTTATTTAAAGTTTATTTATTTATTTTTGAGAGAGAATGCTGAGTGGCAGAGGGGCACAGAGAGAAAGGGAGAGAGAATTTCAAGCAGGCTCTGCACTGTTATAGCAGAGTATGACAAGGGGCTCAAACTCACCGACTGTGAGATCATGACCAGAGCTGAAATAAAAAGTCAGATGTTTAACCTACTGAGCCACCCATTTATTTCTTATTTCTTAATTCATTTTTTATATCACTATGGACTCATGGATGTTTATTTTACTCTTTAAATTATAATCCTAAACTGTTCTTATTTATCTCATTGTTCAAAATTATTCCCGCTTTAGCTGTTGCGAGTCTTTTCAGCTTCCAGCCTGGGATATAATTAGTTTTAATTTAATACCTTATGATAGAACTTTTTCAAGTTTACAGTCAGGTGAATTTGCAAGGGTAACTGCCAACAGTTCAAAGTCTGCTTTTTTGTCTAGTTTTTCTATTTTAGAGCACAGCCTAGCTTTCAGTTTTTAATTTAGTCTTTAAAACCTTGCTGAGGCATAGAAGATGTAGATTTAATTACTTGCTTATACTGTAAACTTGAAAATACTTTCCTAATCCCAGAGAATGTATATACAACATTTCAGTTCTCTAAACTACAACAAAACTAATGTTGAAAAAATTATAACACCAACTCTAAGTGTTTGATAACATGTATATTGTTTTAGAAGGAGAAGATACACATTTTTAAATACAAATAAAGATAAAAACAATTACATTAAGTTCTAGGTATAAATGGCATATCAGAATCCATAACCTTTGTAAATTTCTATTTTTTTGTTTATTGATTTTTGAGATAGAGCACATCATCATGCTGCATATTACATCCCCATAACTTATTTTGTACCTGGAAGTTTGTACTTCTTGTTGCTCTTCAACCCCCTAGCCCACCCTCCCAGCCTCCTCCCGTCAGGCAATTACCGGTCTATTCTTTGTATCTGAGAGTTTTGTGTTTTTAGATTCTACATATAAGTGAAATTATACAATATTTATCTTTCTCTATCTTATTTCACCTAGTTTAATAATCTCAGGGTCCATCCATGTTGTTACAAATGGCAAGGATTCACTCTTTTTATGACTAACATTCCATTGTGTGTATGTATATGTATCTCTCACATTTTTATTCATTCATTTATTGACAGATGCATAGACACTTAGGTTGTTTCTATGTCCTGTAAATAATGTTATAAATAATGTTTCAATGAACATAGGAGGGCAGATATTTGAATTAGTGTTTTGATTTTCTTCAGATAATTACCCCACAGGGGAATCGGGGATCATACAGTTTGTAGTTCTATTTTTCCTTTGGGGAGTGGAGACTATCATACTGCTTTCTATAGAGAATCCGCCAGTTTACATTTCCACCAAGAGTACATAAGGGTTTCATCTTCCCCACATCCTTGCCAACACTCCTTAGTTCTTATCTTTCTGATGCCAGCCATTCTGACTGGTGTGAGGGGATATCCCATTGTGGTTGTGATTTGCATTTCCCTGATAATGGTGGTGTTAAAGATCTTTTCATGTGCCTCCATTTCTTGGAGAAATATGCATTTATATCTTCTGCCCATGTTTAATTGGATACCTTGGGTGTTTTGTTTTTTATTTTATTGCTATTGAGCTGTGTAAGTTCTTTATGTATTTTGCATACTAATTTGTTATTAGTATTTTGCATACTAATTTGACATCCAAGTGATGTCACTTGGAAATATCTTCTTTCATTCAGTAAGTTGTCTTTTAGTTTTGTTGATTTTTTTTCTTTGCTGTGAAAAAACGTTTTATTTTGATGTAGTCCCATTAGTTATTTTTGCTTGCATTTCCCTTGCCTCAGGAGACATATCTAGATAGATACTGCTACAGCCAATATCATAGAAATTAGTGCTTATACTCTTGTCAAGGACTTTTATGGTTTCACATCTCACATTTAGGTTTTTAATCCATTTTATCAAATCCATTAATCAAAAATCCACCATTTCTGTGTATGGTGTAAGAAAGTGATTCAGTTTCTTTCTTTGGCATGTAGTTGTCCCGTTTTCTCAAAGTCATTTGTTGAAGAGTCTCTTTTTCCCATCACATATTTTTGCTTCCTTTGTAAGAGATCGACTGACCATATACGTGGGTTTATTGCTGGGCTTTTTATTTTGTCCTGTTGATTTGAGCCAGTGCCATGCTGCTTTGATTACTACAGCTTTGTAACATAACTTAAAGTCTGAAATTATGATTCCAGAACCTCCGGTTCTGTTTTCTTTTGCTATGGCTATTCATGGTCTTTTGTAGTTCCTTATAAATTTTATACTTATTTGTTATAGTTCTTAGAAAAATTCTATTGTTATTGTGATAGGGATTTCATTAAGATGCTTCAGGTAATATAGACATTTTAACAGTATTTGTTCTTCAAATTTGTGAGCATGGAATGTCTTTCTATTTCTTTGTGTCATATTCAATTGATTTCATCAACATTTTATAGTTTCCAGAGTAAAGGTCTTTCACCTCTGTGGTTAAGTTTATTCCAAGGTATTTTATTGTTTTTGGTGTACTTGTAAATGGGATTGTTTTCTTTTCTTTTTTTTTAAAATTTTTTAGTGTTTTATTTATTTTTGAGATAGAGACAGAGCATGAGCGGGGAGGGTCAGAGAGAGAGGGAGACACAGAATCCGAGGCAGGCTCCAGGCTCTGAGCTGTCAGCACAGAGCCCAATGCGGGGCTCCAACCCAGGAACGTGAGATCATGATCTGAGCTGAAGTTGGACGTTTAACCGACTGAGCCACCCAGGCGTCCCGGGACTGTTTTCTTCATTTCTCTTTCTGCTGCTTCATTATCAATGTATAGAAGTGGAATGGATTTCTCTATGCTGATTTGATGTTCTGTGACTTTACTGCACTTATTGGTCAGTTCTAGTAGGTTTTCTGGTGGTGTCGTAAAGGTTTTCTACATATAGTATTATGTCATCTGCAAATAGTGAAAGTTCTACTTCACTATTTGGGTGCCTTTTATCTCTTTCTGTTACCTGATTGCTGTGGCGAGGCTTCCACTATGATTTTGAAGAAAAGCAGTGACAGTGGACATCCTTGTCTTGTTCTTGACCTTAAAGGAAAATATCCCCTATGTCCTCATTGAGTATGATGTTTGGTGCAGTTCTTCCATACAAGGCCTTTACTAAGTTGAGGTACATTCCCTCTAATTCTAAATTGTTAAGGGTTTTCCTCATTAGTGGAAGTTGTACTTTATCAAATGCTTTTTCAGCCTCTATTGAAATAATCATATTTTTTCTTTCTCTTATTGATGTGATATGTTGATTGACTTGTATATATTGAACCTCTCTTGCACCCTGGCAATAAATCCCAGTTGATAGTGGTGAAGGATTTTTTTAAAGTATTGTTTGATTTGGTTTGTTAGTATTTTTAGTGAGCATTTTTGCATCTATTCCATCAGAAATATTGGCCTGTAGTTCTCTTTTTTTTTTTTTTTTGTGGTATCTTTATCTGGTTTTGGTATCAGGATAATGCTGGCCTCATGAATGAATTTGGAAGTTTTAATTCTTCTATTTTTCAGGATAGTTTGAGAAGAATAGGTATTAACTCTTTCTTTAAATATTTGGTAGAGTTTGCCTATGAAAATATTTGGTCCTGGAATTTTGTTTGTTGGAGAGTTTTTGATTACTGATTCAATTTCTTAGCTGGTAATTGGTCTGTTTAAATTTTCTATTTCTTCTTCAGTTTTGGTAGGTTATATGTTTCTCAGATTTTATTCATTTCTTCTAGGTTGTCCAATTTGTTGGCATATAATTTTTCATAATATCTTACAATTGTTTGTATTTCTGTGATGTGGGGTTCTCATTTTTCCTCTTTCATTTGTGATTTTTTTTTTTTTAGTAATCTCTCTCTTATTAGTCTCTGTCTCTGTCTCTTATGAGTCTGGCTAAAAAATTATCAGTTTTGATAATATTTACAAAGAACCAGCTCCTGGTTTCATTGATTTGTTTTTATTATGATTTTTTTTAGTTTCAATATTGTTTATTCCTGCTTTGAACTGTATTATTTCCCTCCTATTGTTTGGTGGTTTTGTTCACTTTAATTTTTGTAGCCTTCACTTAATCTTTTTAATGTTTATTTATTTCTTTTTTTTTATTTTTGAGAGACAAAGAGAGACAGCACGAGCAGAGGAGGGTCAGAGAGAGAAGGAGAAACAGAATCTGAAGCAGGCTCCAGGTTCTGAGCTGTCAGCACAGAGCCCGACGTAGGGCTCGAACCCACTAACTGTGAGATCATGACCTGAGCCGAAGCCGGGCGCTAAACTGACTGGGTCACCCAGGCACCCCTAATGTTTATTTATTTCTTGAGAGAGAGAGAGAGAGAGAGAGAGAGAGAGAGAGAGAGAGAGAGAGAACGAACGAACATCGAACATGAACGAACAAGTGGAAGAGGAGCAGAGAGAGAGGGAGACACAGAATCCAAAGCAGGCTCCAGGCTCTGAACTGTCAGCACAGAGACTGATGCGTGGATGGAATTCATGAGCCATGATATCATGACCTGAGCTGAAGTTGGATGCTCCACTAACTGAGCCACCCAGGCGTCCCTGTATTACCTCTTATCTGTCCATCAGTTGATGGACATTTGGGCTCTTTCCATAATTGGGCTATTGTGATAATGCTGCTATGAACATTTGGGCCTGCATGTCCCTTCTGGTATCTTTTGGGGACATAGCTAGTAGTGCAGTTGCTGGATCGTAGGATAGGCCTATTTTAACTGTTGCCTTAACTTCTTTTTCTGATAGTTTGTTTTAGTGTATAAAAATGCCACAGAGGCATCAGGATTCTGTAGCATTGGGCTCCTTTGGTTAAACTGTTAGGAGAAAGGGAAGGACTGGAGAACCCCCTGGAAAATAAATACTTTGGCACCTTCCCAGAAACCACTGGGCAGCACTAATCACACTCCCTGTGAATCATGAGGTCATTATAACCCTGTATGTTCTAAGGAGTAGAGAAGCGGTCATGGGAGGTGGGAGATGTCTCTACTGCAAGGTGAGGAGGAATGTTAAAAAGATGAGAGTTTTGCTAAGAATTCTTCCTACATGCCTCAAGTTAATTAAAATGTATGAATGGAACAAATAGAATGGCTGGTTGCCAAATTTCTTATCCCAAATAAAAATGGCCAAAGTATTACATTTACTTTTGTCATGTGCTTTTATTTTTCTAATTGGCTAAAAGTGGCCATCAAAGTGGCCTTATTTGAATTCAGCACTTCCAAATGTAAATACTTGAAAATTCAGAGAAATTATAAACACAATTGATATTAAGGCCAATTATTTGAAATAAAAAATAAATGTTTTATGTGCATACCCAGCATGAGTTCAACTAATAATTACACAAAACAATGGGAATAATCAGACAGAGTCCTTCGGGAAGAAATACTCTGTGTGCAACCAAAAAGAGTCTATGGTGCTACTTAAGGGAAAAAAAGGAAATACTTCATAAAATAATTATGAATTTCAGGAAACTTGTGTTCTTTTTTCTCATATAGGAGGATAGTTATTTTATCCTAACCAATACGCAGGTGCATTTTTAAACTTATTTTTCACATTCACTGAAATATGGTTTATGTTCAATAACTAATTTTAATATAATAAATTTAACTGGTGCAAAATAAATTTTACTTTAAGCAGTCTGTTTAGTGAATTTTAATAAATATATACATGCTGTTTATCCACCACCTCAGTGAAGATCTAGAATATTTCTTTTCCATAAGCACTTTTTGTTTACATTTTATATTTGGTTCATGATCTGTTTTTGAAGATTACTTTTGTAAAATGTGCACCAAAGTAGGGATTTTTTTTAAAGTAGAGCATATTAATAACAATAAAAACGGTAACAAAACACAGATATTTTATATGAGCATGCAAAATAAATTCTTAGGCAAGCACACATGTTACATTTACACCTAAAGTCTAGAACTTAAAAATATTTAATAGCAAATTCACGCAGTTCAAACACAACAGTGCTCATAATATTAGGCTAGGTGATGTTGTGAAAACTACTCTAATGAGTTCAACTAACAATTACACAGAAAAACGGGAATAATCAGACTGAGTCCTTTGGGAAGAAATACTATGTGTGCAACCGAAAAACTTGAAATATTAGGTTAAAGCACATTCACAATGTGTCGGTCCCTGCTCATTGTTCTTATGTAGACACCCAGGCTAGTCAAGATTCCCCCATCTCTCCCTGCTACCATTTCACAAGAAGTTTTAGCTTTACAACACAGGGGAAGGGAGCATGTAGATTAATACACTTAAAGGTTCAGAAGCAGTTCTGCCTAGAAATGACACATTATAGTTTCAAATTTCATTAGCTAAGGCGAGCCACATGGCCACCCAATCTTCAACAGTGAGGGGGAAAAACATATATATGTATATATATATATATTTGCTTGCTTTCTGACATCGTGTAAGTTTAAGGTGTACAGTGTAATGATTTGATATTTGTGAATACTATGAAATGACTACCACAGTAAAACTAGTTAATACTTCTATAACTTCATAATTACACATTTTTAAAACTTTTGGTGCCGATAGCTTTTAAGATATACTGCCTTAGTAATTTGCAAATGTACAATACTCTGTTGCCAACTATAGTCACAATGCTCTATGTCACATCACCATAATTTCTACATCTGAAAATTTAATCTTAGTGTCACAAAGATAGGGGAACTGGCAAATCCTCTGAATACTGATAATATTTACATATTTACCACATACCTCAAGCATTACTTGGCATAATGCTAAATATTTAATCTAATTCAGATCTTTATTTTTATTTTTTTATGTTTATTTATTACTGACTGATACAGAGAGAAACAGAGCATGAGTGGGGGAGGGGTAGAGAGAGAGGGAGACACAGAATCTGAAGCAGCTCCAGGCTCTGAGCTGTCAACAGCAGGGCTCAAACCCACAAACTGTGAGATCATGACATGAGCCGAAGTCGGATGCTCGATTGACTGAGCCACCCAGGCACCCCAATCTAACTCAGATCTTAATAGATGTAAATAATTATGTCAAACATTGGCAACCATCACTAATCTTACTATGTGCTTACAGTAGTTATGCCATAAGAACTGTGAAATTGTCATAAATATGAGAAGGATTTTTAAAACTCTCTGTGAAATAAAAAAAAAACTTGATTATTTGATGAGAAATATTTATTCATTCAGTTTTGAGCTGTGTATTCCAATTATTAATGTTAGAAGAAACACATAATAATAGCAATCTGGATCTGGTATTTTGCAAAAGAACTGCACTATTGATATTTGATTTTTATTTCTTTAAATATGCTGGCCATTCAAATTACCTGCAAATCATTTCATTTTCTATTTTGTTTTAAATCAAGCAAAGTATTACATGATTGATAATATATTTAATATCCAAATGTGTACAAATAGGAAAACCAGTTCTCAGTTAAATAATGTAGAACTGTACTAATTGACATTTACACAATTCACTGAAGAATTCACAGAAGAATCCTGGATATATGGTAGAATTTACAAATAAGACCAATCACATTTCCTTTCCTTAGGAAATAAAATGAATTATAACTGCATAAATAACCTTGAAAACCTCTGTTCTAGTTTAAATGCTGAAAGAATAGGTATATGAACAGAATAATTTATGTATTTTGGGAAAAAGGATTTGTACATTTTACCTCCTTGTAAGGTAGAGTAAAATGTTTTTCCCTCCTGTCTATTAAATAAGATATATTCTCCTTGTCAAGAAAAAAATCTCTTGACTTTTTCATTTTTATGTGATTTTAATCATTAATTCTAAGAAAACCAGTAAATTCTATTCTGAAATACTTATGACGGCACTCTCATAAAACTCAAAGGTACCTGCATTATTTACATGAGATCAAGCACTTTAAAATTGAGACGTTATTTCTACCAATAAACTACCCACAGTGTTTTGGTAGTTATTTCACTTCTTTATGTTTGGGAATTTCAGTTTATTCTCTCAAGGAATTAAAAAGGTATTTTCTAAGTAAAAGCTACTGTATTTTTCCGCTATCGGCACTTTTACGTTCAGGGCCCGATTATATTTTGGGTCCCCTATGACGGTGAGTGTGGAGCCCTGAGCCGTCAGGATGGGTAACTCACACAGGGCCTGCGTCGGGGAGGTGCAGGTGGCATCTACGACCTGGTGGGATAGAGAGAGAGGCTGATCCACGGAGACGGTCAGTCTATGAGCATGTGCACTAATAGTTACCCAGAAAGATCTGGGAACATTTTACTTCTGAATCATCTGTTTCTCATTTATAAGGACTTTAAAATCATGCCTTTCCATATTTACTAATTTTGAGAAAACCAATCTTGATGAAAAGGTATACTTATTTTATAATTCATCAGGACCTGCAGGATTCATTTCTTACATTGTTTCAGACTTGATTAACAAGGAGACTCAAATATCCTATTAATATTAGGATATATTCTTAGATATAAATTTCACATGCATAGATGTAACTTTAAATGAGTTTGTGGATAACATTATAAAGCATTAGGGACAATAAATAGTGACTTTCATCATAATCACTGCTAATAATGTAAAAAACAATAATGAAGACTGACCTAGCCTGATACGTATTATTTATATGAAGATACATATAGAGGTTTTTGATGTAAAAAAAACAACAACCAAAACCAATAATTACATTAAAACTAAAATTAACTTTTGCTAATGGTCAAATCAAGTTAAGATAATAGAACAGGGGTGCTTGCGTGGCTCAGTCAGTTAAGCATCTGACATCAGCTCAGGTCATGATCTCACTGTTTGTGAGTTCGAGCCCCATGTCAAGCTCTGTCCTGACAGCTCAGAGCCTGGAGTCCGCTTCGGATTCTGTGTCTCATTCTCCCTCTGCCCCTCCCCTATTTGTGCTCTCTCTGTCTCTCAAAAATAAATAAATATAAATAATTTTTTAAAGAAAAAGAAAGAATCAGAGATACCATTAACACAGGTAAATGCAAAACATGATCTCATGTGCTTAATGAAGACACAGTATTTGGCTCTAAGCTTCTAGTGACCAGATCAAAGAAGAAACAGAATTTTTTCCCAAAAGTTATTGCATCCATAACACAAAGGGGTAACAAATATAGAATTATCATGAAAGGAGATATTCTTGGTATTCCTTAGTAACCACATTTTTTCTTTTATTATTTAAAATTTTATCATTTGCTTGGATTTTAAAAGAGCAAATTAAATGATTTAAGGTTATTAGTCGTTACAGAAAAGGTCAGACTCTGATAAGGGCTGTGGTTCTTCTAAAATATTTTTAGAGCACTCACTTTGACAGCGCATATACTAAAGTGCAGTTTTAGGTAAATAAGCGAAGTGTAAACGGATGATTAGGATCAATGAAAATAAAAATTTTATTTTAATAAAGACCTTTTTGTCTTATATGTTAAATAATACTAACAAAAATATTAAAATGTTGCTAGAACGTGATGTCACATTGTACCATTCCCTGTCTATGTACGCAATCTGCAGTTTATGGAGTCCAACACTATTCACTCGTTTACTAAAAATGGTCCAGGTGTACATTTACAAAATGTTATTTTTATACTGACTAATTTTTTAGAATGTCATTGCACCTATGTTCGTTGCTCTATGGGCACTGTAGACTTCCCAAGGTCAAGAATCCTTTCCCATTGTCTTTGCCCCACATATTTGTAGGCACTCACCCCACTATCATGAAATTCCATCTTGAAGACCACTTAATGGAACAATAACCCATGAAAATTATTGGAATGTTAAACATTTCCCAAGATATTTAGTGACCATCTTTATATTTACTCCAGATGTCCCACCAAAGATGCATTGCGCTGATTTTTACGTACCTTAGGAACGTCGGAGTAGTTTTCCTTCCAAAGTAAGAGTGTCTTTCTCTGGACATTGAATGTTGCTCACATGTGACAGTACAGTTTCCAGTGAGAGACAAAGCTGGACTTGCAAACGGTGGCGGCCTGCTGGCCGAGGCAGGGACTCTAGTTACCTCTATGAAACTTCACATTTCATTGCCCTGAAGATAATCTGGAGCCAAAGCAACAACTTTTCTTGTCTGAATATTTGAATAGCTGGAGACACAAGCACCAGCCAACAACTTAATTATGGATTTAAAAATTGGCATTAATCTTTTCTCATTCCTGTATATATTCTCTTCTAATGCCACAAGTCACAGTAAATTGCTCATTAAACTTCGAGCGATGCAATGGAATGCTTGCTACCATTTATAGGCGATGCTCTCCAAAGTACAATTAGAGGGAGTATTATGACATAGAACAATGGAGACAATTATTTCTGAAGTTTATTAATGCTAATTAGCATATGGCATCTAAGACAGCTGCTGATACTTCATTGCTAAATACTGAGGGACTAATTAGTGTTTGATGTTAATTAGCTGCTTCTGCATGTGCTCTGCCCTTAGATGCATATGCACTGTCACCATCGGGCTATTAAAAGTCTGGCCTTGCACTCCGCAAGAACATGATGTGGCATTTAGGAGTTCTTGTAGAGTATATGGCTTCTTTTCTAATATATATGCTCTTAATCCATTCCACAGAAGCTTGAATAATTATCTAGTTACTCCACTTTTCATTTAAAGCATACTAATCATAGATGCTTAAGTTCTAAAGTGAAAGCCCTTTAACTGATCATGTAAATTTTTATGCCCTCTGATAAGTGAATGGCTTCAAATACTTGAGACCACTGGTATAAAAATATTTGGATTTAATTTAATAATCAACCTGATTTTGTTTGTGTCAATTTACACTTGTGATTAAAGTTCATTATTTTTTTTAAATGTAGATGTATTTATTTTGAGAGAGAGAGAGGGAAAAGAGAGAGAGAGAGAGAGAGAGAATCCTAAGTAGGCTCCTCACTGTCAGCACAGAGCCCGATCTCACAAATGTGAGGTCATGACCTGAGCCAGTATCAAGAGTTGGACACTTAATTGACTGAGCCACCCAGGCATCCCTAAAATTCATTATTAAATATTATCAAATATGTACACTTTCCCCATTAATCAATTCATTAACCTTCTTGTTTTCTGATTCTTTGCCCTCCTTTAACTGAAGCAAAATATAGTTTCTTTCTTTTAAAACCGGAGATGAAAATTTACCCACAAAAAAGCATATTTGAAGATATCGAAATTTAGGCTAAGCTAATGATCTGGCAAGAGTTTTCATGTCAATCTTAAAAAACTTTCAAGTGCATGGAATTCCTGGGTGTCTCAGTTGGTTAAGCTTCTGATTCCAACTTCAACTCAGGTTGTGATCTCCTGGTTCCTGAGTTCGAGCCCCATCTTGGGCTCTCTGCTGTCAGTGTACAGCCTGCTTCAAATTCTGTCTCCCTCTCTATGCCCCTTCCCTGCTCTCTCTCTCTCTCTCTCTCTCTCTCTCAAAAATAAATAAACATCAAAGCAACAACAAATCAACAAAACTATCTAGGACACTGCTTACCTGGGCATTTGTTGAGTGGGTGGGGGTGGGGGAGGGGTGATTAATATTAACAATTTGCCCAGAAATTCCTGTGTCAATCAGCTTCACTTGCATTCATGTTGAATAACTTTCTTCAGGTGGCAATGTCATTGTAAATAGTAAATGATCTTAAGATCCAGTTTAGAGTGTGAAGCTGTGAATAATAACTCTAAAGATATACCATGGTTTAAAAATTTAAAGCTAATCTCTGGCTTTAATTTCACATGGAATAACTATTTTTATGATGCTATAGATATTAATCTTGGATAGTTATTAAGAAGATTTAGAGTTAATAGTAATGACCCAATAATTTTTACACGTATACCTTTTTAGATATTTGGCGTTTACACAAGTGGCGTGCATATTATGGTTTAATGCGCTGAGGAATGGGACCAAGCCATCTACAGTGGAAATTATGCAATCACTTGTCAAAATTAAAACCACAGTATATTGAACATCTAATTGACCAGACAACATGCCAAGGGAGGGCAAAGAAAGAAGAACAAATAGTGAAGGAAAATTATGTTGTCAATACATTGACCATTTTATAATACTCACTATAGTTTTTTCTAGGTTGAGTTCTCATAGGGTGTTTGAGCTTTGGAAAACGGGAATATACCCATAAGAGAAGCTGTCTTTTATTCTTTCTCCTCCACCTCGTCCTCTTCAAGTTATTCTTCATCATCATCTTCATAGTTTTTATATTCCTTCCCAGACAGTGAATAAACATTTCAAGAGATATTTCATGAGAGCAGCCCAGGTGTCCATTGATAGATGAATGGATGAATGGATAAAGATATGGGAGTTTGGTGTGGTGTCATGGAAAGTTATTCAGCCATAAAGAATTAAATCTTGCCACTTGGGACAACGTGGGTGGATGTAGAGAAAAACAAACACCGTATGATTTCACTTACATGTGGAATCTAAAAAACAAAACAGGTGCGCCTGGGTGGATCGGTCAGTTAAGTGTTTGACTTCAGCTCAGGTCATGATCTCATGTTCGTGGGGTTGAGTCCAGCATCGAGCTCTGTGCTGACAGCTCAGAGCCTGGAGCCTGCTTCAGATTCTGTGTCTCCCAATCTCTCTGACCTGCTCCCTCGCTCGCTCGCTCTCTCTCTCTCTCTCTCTCTCTCTCTCTCAAAAATAAAGAAAACATTTTAAATAATTAAAAATAAATAAATAAATAAATAAACAGACACTTCAATACAGAGAAAAACAGGTGATTGCCTGAAGGAGGTGGGTGGGGGGTGGCAAAACAGGGAAAGAGGATTGAGAGGTACATATTTCTGTTTATAAAATAAAAAGTCCCAGAAATAAAAAGTCCAGCATAGGGAATATAGTCACTAATATTGTAATGACATATGGTGGCAGACGGTGACTACACTTACTGTGGTGAGCACTGAGTAGTGTAGAGACTTGTTGAATTAATATGTTGTAACTTTGAAACTAGTACGACATTGTACGTTAATATACTTCAATAAAAGAAGATTGCGGGAGGTGAAAAATGAAAGATATAAAATTTAAAAATAATTGGCTGCTTAAGAACTCTGAATATTGAAATACTAACCTGCATAAATATAAGCGATGTATCTAGTAAAATAAAATCCAACTTGACTCTTAGTATATTTGGGGCCTTGGACCACAGAGTCTCACATGCCTATCTGGAAAATGAAAATTATTCTGTTCACATAACAGAGTATTTAAGACTATGTTTTCTGACTGCCTTGCTTCTAGGGACTCTTGTTCAATGCACTCCATGACTTAGTAGCTCTGTGTCCCATTTTTTCATCTATAAAACCATAGTAATGGAAACAAAGGCTGGGGGCAAGTATTAAAACTCATATGCTTTACTTCGGGCATGCATTGTCAATAATGGACCCATAACTCCGGTAATGTCTCTCTCTACATGGAGGCTTTCATCTCTTTCAACATTTTAGTAAGTCACTCACACCGAAATTAAGTTTCATGAAAGGTGCAAATCAGTAGTTTCATACCTGAATTCTAAGGTTGTTTATAAGACTTAATACTCAGTCGTCTTAAATTAACTATGATGTTGTTATTATTTGGGATGTTGGAATAGCAAAACTTATCTTAAAATACCTACCTGTAAAAGATGTACTATACACAAATTCCACTGTCGTTCATATGTAGATATGAACAATGATATGGGGGCACCTGGGTGGCTCATTAGTTAATCGTCCGGTTTCGGCTCAGGTCATGATCTCATGGTTCGTGGGTTCGAGCCCCACATCAGGCTCTGTGCTGACAGCTAGCTCAGAGCCTGGAGCATGCTTCAGATTCTGTGTCTCCCTCTCTCTCTGACCCTCCCCTGCTCATGCTGTTTCTCTCTGTCTCTCAAAAAAAAAAAAAAAAACATTTAAAAAACAAAACAAAAAAAAAAAAAAAACAATGATAGAAAAGAACTACACTTGATCCAACTGACTGATTTTTGAATAATTGGTCTATCATCTTTTTGTCTTTACCAAGATGGTCTTTTTCTTTAATGTTTTTTATTTATTTTTGATACAGAGAGAGACAGAGCATGAGAGGGGGAGGGGCAGAGACAGAAGGAGACACAGAATTGGAAGCAGGCTCCAGGCTCTGAGCTAGCTGTCAGCACAGAGCCTGTCACGGGGCTCGAACTGACGAACGTGAAATCTGACCTGAGCCGAAGTCACAGGCTTAACGAACTGAGCCCCCAGGCGCCCCTACCAAGATGGTCTTAATGTTCTCATCAGCACTAAACTAGAGCATTTGCTTTAAACAACTCTTGGCTCTAAAATCTCTGCCCATTTTTGGTATAAATCTTCTCTCAGCCTCAGGTCAGTTTTGTAGCCCAGGATTGTCTTTCTCAAACACCTGGAAGCCGTCCCTTTGAAATGCAGAATAGAAAGATAGTCCCCTATCTTGAGGTCTTTCTGTAGGGTAGGAGTCCACGTCACAAATGATTGCAATTATTACAGTCACCATCAGTTAGCAAACACAGAAGATCTGAACACATTCATCAATTCCTCCTCCCCCAGTAATTTTCTATTCACTCACCCTAGAGCTTAAATCTCTCCAGCCTTTTCTTTCAGTGGAGTTGAGTTTAATCTCTATTGCAATAGTTTTGAATACACTTTTCCTGGCCTGCTTCGCTATTCAGAGCAAATTTTCTTGGCAGTCTCAAACATTGAATTTAGATTAATAATCTTGGAATTCTGATGAATAACAGTATTAGAGGCATCTATAGGGTATTTTCTATTTGAAAACTCTAATATTTCAAAATATAAAAAGTATGTCTATGCATTAATTATCTTTACTTTTGGGAGAAAGAAAGAGTTTCCACATCAATTTTAGTGTGAGAAGCTACCAGACTTTAATGTTAATGGTTTTCTATGACTTTACTGTCTCCAGCGATAGTTTTGATTGTCTTAAAAAAGTTTGCCTTTTCTGGGACACCTGGGTGGCTCAGTCTGTTAAGCCTCTGACTTCGGCTCAGGTCAGATCTCATGTTCGTGGGTTTGAGCCCCAAGTCGGGCTCGAGCCTGGAGCCTGCTTCCGGTTCTGTGTCTCCTTATCTCTCTTCCCCTCCCCCTCTCATACTCTGTCTCTGTCTGTATCAAAAATAAATAAAACATTAAAAACATTTTTAAAAAAAGTTTGCCTTTTCTTAATTTGTAATTACAAATTCCAATTTTTTATTTTACGCTGCTAACCTGTCTTTGTTAGGAAAAAAATAGGTAATTTACTGTGACTAAGGATGCTATTTTTTTGTGCCGCATAGTCCCATTCTGTTAAACAGCTCCTCCCTAAAATCTGTCCTAACCTTTGTACGGCACTATTATCCTTCTGATGATCCCCGAAGGTTATAGCAATTAGGACACAGTGTGTCTTTGCAACTAAAACTCAGAAAGTCTATTTTCATCATCACTTTACCATAGATCAATAGCTCCCATTAAAATGAGCCCCTTTTTTTCTCTCTCCTGACCCTGCTTTGACTATACTTGCAGTGAGTTGCAAGTCAGATATTGCTAAAAATTATCTAATTATTTTCTTCCACTAAAATGTCCAATTTAGCTAGGGGGAAAATAGAGAACCTCACACATTTTTTAAAAGAGAAGAATTTGGCCTCTGTCTGAATACAAGTAGATTAATGATTTTAATGAGGCAGCATGCCCAGGCTTGGTGTGAATAGAAGACATGCAAGCAGCAACTTTCAGGATGCTGTGATTCCTAATCACAGGCAGAGAGGTGCTGACCTGTGCTTTTGGACAACAAAAACAGCTTTTCCCTTTACTACTCTGTTGCTATTGAGGCTTTTCTTTTTGTGTCCTTTCTCCACACAGAAATATATCTTTACAGCTGTATAGGAAGGGCAGATAAAATCTGCTCGTGAATTTGGAGAGGAAGACATTGATACCTCTGTGAGGCCCTCTAGGGCTATATAAAGAACCACTGAGAGGTGAATGGTTTCATCTGGGTCATCACAGGGTCTTAATCCTAACCTGGCTTCCATTTTTAGCCATTAAATAATATATAACAATTCTCCTTGCGTCTCCTTAAGGCAGGTCAGTTCTAGAAAAATTATAAATGAAACAAGGAGAGGCAAACAAAGGCATATTTAAAGAGACACACTGACACATCTGCCAGGAGCTGCACCGGCCTTGCTGGATGACACGGTCACAGTAAGGAAATGGCAGACGTTGCACGGCACCTGCCATGAGAGGCGGAACTGATATCTCCTTTTGTTACTACCGCTCATGTGAAATTAAGCCCATTGCTATTGATTAGGCCTCACAATGTTCCAAATCAGGCTGATACTCCCCACACAGTTACCCCATAGGAAAAAGCATATTCCTGCCCCTGCATAAGGGATTTTAGATCAAATCGCTGCAGATGTTTGCCAAAAGGCTCTTCTAATGAGCCTTGCAGTCCCAAGACATAAGGGGGGCTAAGAACACAAGAGTTACAATGAACTCTGGTCTGGAGAAAAAGAGCCTGACTTACAGGTAACAGACAGGGACTGGACATCAGTTGCTGCATATATTTTTGCTACTGGAATCACAAATACCCTCTCTTGGACTGACTTCAGCTATGAGGATGGATAAGAATCTAGAAGCCCAGGTGCAAGGTCAACACACACAGGGTCCCCATTATGCTTCTATCAAGGAAAGGGCTTTCTCTAGCAACTTGTTAACAAACATTCTTTCTCTTGTGGTTTATGAGCTAGATAAAATAACTCCCAGCCTATCTTTATACAATTTAACCTATGTTTTAGTTTTAGCATTACTAACTAAAATAATATGTATATTATCCTGGTTTTTTACTAAAAACACCTTGTTTTTCTCTTGATTGTAAAATTTACTTAACCTTACTGTAAGTGCATTACATGACTTGGTTATAACTTGTTAATTAAAAACAAAGTCATAATTATTGGCCAAAACCCAACCTGTACAAAATAAGATGGGTTTGTTACTTTCTTAACCTTGGGGACCGATGCCAAGAATAAATTGGGATGGTTCTACAAAAATACTTCTGTAAAACTTGTCTCTGTACACCTTTGATGATTGAAACACCTTATCACTAAGAGTTAAAAACCGTAAACAATTTCTATTTTCTGATGTCATACTATTGCTTAACCAATAAAGAAAGACACCAAAGCAGACTGAACAGAGATGCCTGCCTGGTGACCAAGAAAGAAACGAGCAGCTCTCTCATCTCTCTCTCTCACCGACACTGTCCATCCTTCAGGGGACCCTGGACCTGCTGGAGCTGGACCCCAGCACACATATTTGCAAAGGAAAAAAATCTGACAGTCACATTTCTATACTATTGCTGTATGAAAGAGTATTCCAAGATGACTCCGTCTCAAAATGAGTGGCTAATGCTGTCTTTCTGAACACTGATCTTATTTTGAAACATTAAATGATTAACTTAAGCTACATAATTGTATATCGGCACATATTTATATTGGTTATTCAACAACCTTTGCTTTTTAGAGCTTCTCCTTTGTCTTTAAAAATTAAATATAATTTGAATTAAAAATAACCAGTGTAAAATAATCCTTATGCCAAAGAGATATGGAGAAACAATAAAGAATCTTGGTGGTTTCCTAAGGCTAAAGTCAAAACAAACAAACAAACAAAAAACAATGGTGTAAGGGGAATCAAAACACACCCATTTACCCTCAAGAGCTTTTGTGAAATGATGAAATTATATGGGGGTGGGGGTGGGGCAGGGACTATACAGAATTTTCTAAGAAGTATAGTAGAGTTTTTTCCATCTCACAGTGCTAAGGGAATAGAAATTAGAATTGGGATTATGTAGAGGGTCCAAGATGAATAAATGTGGTGATTTATGAAAACCCCAGAAGTCCATCAGGACTAGCTTCTTCTAAGTTCAGCTCTCTCCACCTGCTCATTCCCTGTGTGGATGATGTTCAACCTCTTCCATCGGTCCAGCAGAAGAAAAGGTGAACATTTAGAGAAGTCTGATGCCATCTATAACCTCTACGAATTTTTAGGTAATATATATTATTCAGTTGAAATTAAGAGGAATGCCAAGCAATAGGATCATATGATCAAAAAATTAAATGAGAACAACAACAAAACAGAAAATATAATTGGCCTGACAGATGTTTGTAGTAATGAAGTAAGCAGAAATTTACTTTAAAATATCTCTTCAACTTCTTCAAAGGAAAGAACAAATGGGAAAAATTGAGAAAATAGGAAATTATTAAAATTATATTTGAGTTCTAAGACTGAAAAGACAATGCCTTAAATTAAGTTCAACTGCAAGATGATACATCAGAAGACAGAATCAGTGAGTTTAAAAACAAATGAGTGGAAAATATTCAAATCTAATAATTATGGTAAAAAAAATGGAAAATATAGAAAAAATCAAGAGGCACAGGGAGAAAGTCTAAGATCGATTATACATGAAAGTGAAGTAGAAGAAAGAGGCAACATCAGTATTTGAAGAAGTGATGTCCAAGATGCTTTTAAAACTTATGAAAGATCTCAACCCAGAACTTTCAAGAACTTCTGTAAACCTCAGTGAAGATACATAATTAAACAACCACACCTAAATGCATCCTTGTAAAAATGCTAGATTCATAGACAAAGATAAAATGTGTAAGTCAGCCAGAGAATGAAATCTAATGCATTGAAAGCATCAACATTAGGAATTAAGGCTGAGGGCATAAAATAAATTTAAAAAAAAATTAAAGAAGGAGGGCAGAAGACAATTCAATACAGCATTTAATGCACTGAATAATACTAGCCACCAATTTAGTATTCTACAACAATGAAGATAACCTTCAAAGTTAAGATTAAGTTAAGTCCTTCTTTTCTAGTTTTGGTCAAGATAGTCAAATGGAGCAAACACATTTCTCTTTATCCTTGCTATTAAGTACAGCTAAGAATCCTGAATATTATGTATAAAATGGACATGAGACTATTCTGAAAGACAAAGAGAAGGCAGACTGGCTGAGAACATCTATATCTTCGACAATAAGTTCTTGGGTTTTCATTGGCTTATATGTTCATAACTGAATTCTTAAGAAGCTGCAAGTAGGATATGTTAATGGGCAGAAAGCAAAACAAACAAACAAAAACCCAATTTGGTTAGTGTAGTTAACAGTGTTAAAGAAAAAAGATGAAATTCATGATTAAGATGCAGAATACACATAAAACTATTCAATATCTATTTATAATAAGGACAGAAAATTAGGAAGAGAATAAAACATACTCTGATTTAGCAGAGAAAAATATCTTTCAGCTCATATCGTACTTAATAGCACAACATCGATGCTATTTTCTTTATATCCCTTGGTATTAGGACTCTCAAAACTTTGATTCCACATTGGACTGGAAGTATCAGATAATAAAATGAGATGCAAAATGGAAATCAAAGAAGAGTAAGGAAAAAATAAAACTCTATTATCTGTAATTGACAGTATTGTATATTATAAAATCTATAAACTTAGTAAATTAACAAGTTCAACAAAACCAATTGCATATATGATATACAATTTATAAATATCTTCTACAAAAAAAATCAAATAGAACAATCTAACAAAAATGTGCAAAACCTATAAGCTTCCTTGAGAGAAATTTGACAGTGCCTCAATAGAGGAAGCAATGGAGCATATTTATAGGCTGCAAGAATACGTCCTCCTACACAGCCACACGCCTAACACCTGCTAATCAGCCCTGTTTCATGCCATGTAAACTCTACGCTAGCTGTCATCTAATGGTTACTTGGTATCAGGTGCTTCTTGATACCCATTTATCCTGAATAAAGTTCTTCTTTTTTCTTTATTGAATGAAGTTCTTAACCTCTGCTTGTCACTTAAATAATTTGACAAATGTAAACCCCAATTTTAGTAGAGGAAAGTCATGCTCATTTTGATAGATGGAGAACAGCATTTAGTAAATTCAACATTTATTCTTGACAAATCTTATGGCAAAATGCAAACTTAAATGAGCTTCCCTAATATGGTAAAGGATAAGCCTATGGCATGTATCATTCTTATGGATGAATTGCTAAATTCACCTGCCATTCTACTCAACTTCAAGAATGAACTTTTTAATATTTTAGGAGCATCCTGGTCAGGAAAATAAAGATTTCAAAAGTAAGAAAAAGCATGAAGAGCAAGATGTGGAATAAAAAAACACAAAAATAAATAGCGGAAAAATTCTTAAGACAAATAAGTGAATTCATTGCATGCACTAAATACATAGGAAATGGATAAAACAACAACAACCATATTTCTATACCTTTTATAATAGTCTTCCAAAGCATTACAAAACTAAAAAAAAGTAATGAAATATGGGCGAAAAAATCAGCATTTGAAACTACAAATCTTATTGAGAAAATTATAAAAAAGACCCAGGATGTGATGGGATGGAACTTGCTCATGAATTGGAAAAGTCATTATATAAAGAAATATTTCTTGGGGCATCTGGGTGGCTCAGTTGATTGAGCACCTGACTTTGGCTCAGGTTATGATCTCGCAGTTCGTGGGTTTGAACCCCGCATCAGGCTCTGTGCTGACAGCTAGCTCAGAGCCTGGAGCCTGCCTCAGATTCTGTATCTCCCTCTCTGTCTGGCCCTCCCCTGCTTGCAGTGTCTCTCTCTCTCTCTCTCAAAAATAAATAAAATATTAAAAAAAAGAAATATATATTTTCTAAAACTTTTAGTATGTCTAAATGCAACCCAAGAAAAATCCTAGGAGGTAATTTTAGCATCAGTGTAGTAGTTGATACCAAAAATTAAAACAGAGATACAAAGAGTCAAGATAGTCTAAGGAAGAACAAAGCAAGGGGTGAGGGGTGTTACACTCTGACATGTTATGAGCTATATTAAAGCTGTAATGACTAAGCCAATGTGATATTGGCTTAACATAAGAAGTTCAGAACCAGGAGTGTGGTATGTTACCTAATTTGTAACAGCATATCACTGCATCCAATATGGAAAGAGGTGTCATTTCTATAAATGATTCTGGGTCTATTAGATCTTTGGCTGAAAAAAAAATTGGTTCCTGCCTTACTCTGTGTGAAAAAATAAATTCTAAATTGATCTTAGATGTAAATGGAAAAGTAAAACAACTAAGGTTTTGGTAGAAACCATACCGGAATATATTTATGGTCTTTGAATATACAATGATATCTTAAAGGAAATATAAAATAACACTGTATAGGTAGGCATGCTATATTATACTTCATTAAATTAAGAATTTCTATTAATCAAAAGTGTAAAGGATGCCACAGATTGGGAGAAAATATTTGCAGTATATCTGCTGTACTTGAGTCTAGAATGTACTAAGGATTTCTAAAAAAAAAAAAAGAAGAAAAAGGCAGATATCATTTGCATAGACACCACTTAACAAAATATAATATCCAAGCATTCATTGGTCATCAAAACAGTTGCTCAACATCTTTAATCATCAGGATGTGAAATTTAAAACAACTGACTTCCTTAACATCCACCTGAAGTTTAAATGAAACAGAGGAAAAGTGTTGGTGAGGGCTTGGAGCAAGGGGAGCTCTCTTCCAATATTGGTAGACATGAATGCAGGTGTAGCCACTTTAGAAAACAGTTCAGTGTCTCTATTAGACTTGATAATATACATGCTCTGTTATCCAGATAGTCAGCTTCTATCTGTGTGCCCATTGGAAGGGTACATATATCTCACCAGAAGATTCCACTGTACCATTTTAACAGCATTATCTGTGAAAGTACAAAAGTAAAAAGATCTTAAATGTGCATAAAATGTAGGATGAATAAAACTCATTATTCTAGATTTATGCAATGGGCCATCATAAAACTATTCAGCAATATCATTGTGTCTCACAAACAAAATATTGCCTGAGAGAGGATGGGCATAAGAGAATATACTGAATTGGTTTATTTACATCAAGCTTAAAAAGCAAGCAAAGCTACTCTGTTGTGTTACAAGTATAGATATTGGTTACCTTTGTTGGAGTGATGATTTGGATAAGGTCTAGAGAAGCATTAGGGTGCTGATAATATCTTATTTCTCCCAGAGTGCAGTTTACATGGGCATATTCCCTCTGTGACAACTCATCAAGTCAACGATTTTCCACTTGTGCCCTTTTCTTTATGTGTGTGTACTTAAATGAAAAATTGCATTCCTAAAACAATGTTCATGAAACATCAAAGGAAAAATGCTGAATAAAATAAAAATATGAATGAAGAAGGAGTCCTAGAGAATAAATGGAAAGCCTGACTTGTGGATAAATTGTAACTCAATATTTTACATTTCTGAAATACATCAGCTAGGTTAAAAAAAAAACCCATACTGATAAATACAATTTCTTTCAAGAATGGACACGGAAGACTCATACTTTCTTAGCAACCATAATAAATAGTTTGCGTACAGAGGCTCAACTCCTAGGGAAACCCCAGTGGACTGACAGGTTTAGGTAAGACTTTTTAATGGTTGAGAATATCTTGGAAAAATGCTAAAGAATTATAAATGAAAGCATTTCATGTTAAACTATATATGTTTTTTAAATTGTCCATTCAAGTTCCTGTTGACTTTCCATTAGTTGATCCCATTTCTTTTCTCATTTGTGACCTGTAATGTTAAGGTTCCTAAAGGATAGGAAACAAATGTACCCAGAATTAATGCTCCTTTATGAGAACTATTTTTAAAGTAATTATTAATACAATGAGTGTATTGAAAAAAATGTAAATATATTAAATTATACCAGATACTGAATATGAAATTTGAAAAAAAATCACATCTCTTGATATTTAACATGAAAACAACAGAATTAGCATTAGTCCTGCCTTAATCTAAAGATATCAACAAACAAAATTTAAACATGGGTGAAAACCATATTTTATAATAAAGACAGAATTATTTAGAATTTCAGACAGAGATCAAGTTTGTTAGATAAGAAAGAACAGTTTAAATATTCTTCTTCGTGTGTGTATGTGTGTGTGTGTGTGTGTGTTTGGGAGAGATCATGCATATGTATGTGATTGTGTTCCAGAATACAATATAGACTTAAATCATTAGGATTCCCAAAAGATGGGCTGAATATTTAGACTGTTCTGGAAAAAACATTATAAATAATGTTCGGAAATATAAAAAGGTTTACAAATCCCCTGGACTCTATAACCGAAGCAGAAGCCAGTTTTTTATTCTGAGTTATACTTGAATGATTGGAAAATTTTCTTGATTAAACCTATTAACCTACATCTGACGTTTTTGTGTAACTAAACCAGGGTGAGTTTTATAGCAGCAAATCATACAGACCAACCCAGATTCCCCACCCGATTCCATCAAGAGCAACCTAATTTTATCTGTGTAATATTGGCCTTCAACCTAAACTATTGTAAATAGCTCCTGATGAAAATGAAACCAAACTAAAAATCTAATGTATGCATTTCTGTGGTGCTTATTAATATATAATCTCCACACAGAATAATCCATATACTTTTTTGTCTTAGAGTTTTGTATGTTGGCATATATATTCAGTCATATAACTACCACCACAGTCAAAATATAGAATATTTCTGTCTTCCCTGAAAGTTCCCTTATGTCCCTTTGAGCTCAGTCCCTCTCTCCCACCCACCTCCTCTCCCACTTTTGGATTAACAGCACATGTGCTACTTTCAGTGTTTGGTTATTAACTATAAAGACACATATACAATCAAACTGGGTCTTGTTACAGACATCTGTTAGCATTTCTTTTGGGAAAATAACTTAAGTGTGGGATTACAGGATCGTATGACACATTTCTGTTTACCTAATAAGCAAAACAAAATAAAAACAAACAAAAATAACAAGAACCTGCCAAACTGTTTTCCCAGCTAGCTGTGCCATTTTCATTTTCCAAAACAGTGTTATGAGTTGCTGGTATTTGGTATTATCTGATTTTTTTAATGTGATTTTATTAAAATTAGCCTTTCTAATTAATACATGGGTGATAGTATCTTAGTTTTAATTTTTGTTTTCTTAATTAGTTATAATGTTGAAAATTTTTTCATGTGTTTACTTATTAAGATCTCTTCTTTGGTAAATGTCTTTCCACTTTGTGTGTGTGTGTGTGTGTGTGTGTGTGTGTGTGTGTATTTTTCTTATTGAGCTGTGAGAGTCCTTTACATGTGAATACAAGCCTTAGTCATATATATTTTGTAAATATTTCCTCCCAATCTGTGGCTTTCCATTTTCATCACATTGTCTTTTGAATAGTAGAAGTTTACATTTTGATGACAAAAGATATCAATAGTTCCTTTTATGTTGTGAGCCTTTTATTTCTTATCTAAGAAATCTTTGCTTAATTCTTCATTTAAGTCAGAACAACTCCCATTTGTTTGATATTAGCATTGTGTTCAGGACAAATTAAATTTTGATATTGATGCTTAAAACATATATATGCTGGTATATGTGCGTTTGCTTTTACAGGAATAAAGAAATCACAAATACAGTACTGGCATATGTCTTTTACACCAACAGCTATTACTCTTATTAAGATAAAATATATTGTTCCAATAAAGTTTGAAAGTAGCATTTGTAATAACATGAAATAAAAATGTCACATAATATTTAAATCAAATTTTCCTTTTTAGTTTTAAAATGTAAATGAATTTACAAGAGATAAGTGAGGCTCTATTGCCTTTAAAAATTAAAAAAAAAACTGATTTCCAAAAATTTGCCTTGAAACTTATACTATCCTTTCAGAGGTTGTTTAAATTTTATTCCAACACAAAACTGAACATAAATGGAAGACTTGTAATATTTATATGTCGATCTGAAAATAATTCATTTTTAATTTGACCTTTTAAAGAACTTATGTATTTTATTTCTACATATGTCAGAAACTTCACAATATATTGATATCATTTTGCTTTGAATATCAATAGTCTCTTTCTATATAGAAATAGATGTAGATCTATCTATAGATATAGATATGCATCTATAGATAGATATACTGAATGTGCTGAATAAAACTTATATATATGAGGCACAAGAACTAGCAGAAAATTAGGATTCATGTATCTGACACAATACATTCATCTTTTGAAGATGGGTTACATTTGTCTGCTTCTCATGTGTCTCAATTTTACTACGAGCATTGCGTATGAAAGAACATGAAAGACTCATGTAACGATTATTTGGCCCATGTTATTTAGAAACATGCCCTTTTTCCTTTTGAAGCATCCGTGTGGACTGTGTATTGACCTAATATGGAATTGAGTTGGTTCTTGGCTTTACTGCATTCATCACTGTCTTCAAATATTCTTGGATCAAGCCTTGGTTTCCTCTGGTCTTGGGCTTCCCTCTGCTTTATACGCACACAGAAAGGCCCATGTCCCTGGGGTATGGAGGAGGATACCACCTTGTCCCAGGCCGTGGAACGTTGTGTGTTCTCTTGGTTGAGGATCCCTGGGCAAAATGGCGGGTTGAACAGACTCAGTCTTTGACTCTAACTCCTCAGGATTCTAATCTCCGTATCAACCTACACTTGGCTAGTGCAAATCTATGAAGATTTAGGGTACTTTAGCGTTACCTATCTCTTGAGAACATTTTCCCACTCCTGCCATATCAGCAGAAAAGAAAGCAGGTATGTTTCTTATCTCCTCGCAAAGCCTTCAGATTTCCTGGAATTTGGTTTTATTATGTTTCTTGTTATCCTCAGCTCTGTGATGGCTGGAAAAAGCTGGTATGATTTTGTAATTTATCCATCTTATTCTTGTTCTTAGGTAAGTGGGGCATCCTCTTGTGATTTTTAGATCTTAACTGAAAGCAGACGGCTGTATGTTATTTTCTTCTTAAAATCAGATTCCGAAAGATACAGGATTATCAGCATCTAGCAGGGTTTTATTCTGTATCATATCACACAATTTTAATTAGACACATAGACTTGTAAGTCATTTCCCATTTGTAATTCTGTTGCCATTCTAAAAAAATCTGTATCGAATGACTTGCATGACACTTTTAGTCACTTTTGTTTTATGCAAATGTCAGTTACTTGTCATCTGGTTCATCACCTGTGCCTGCCAGGATGTCTCTGAAATGGGGAAATAATACGTGGTGCAGTATGGAAACTGAGAAAGCAGTGCATGTTCACTGTATTTCCATGAGCCTGCACTTGAAATGGAAATTGTTGGTACTCTCCCTTTTAGATCCCTGTTTGTGTGTCCACAAACTACTGAAATAGCGTGAAAAACACAAAATTTGAGCATGTAAATAGTGCAAGTCTCACCTGTTCTCTCAATAAACATTTTCCTTCGACGAACAGCCAGTAAACTGAACATAATTGGAGAGTCTACATCGTCCACTGCCTTGGAAGAAAAGCTTTCCTTTTTTTATTTTGTTTTCATGAAAACCTTAAGTGGAACTCTTTTGGCAGCTTATCTGCTGATATGCTTGTACATGACTGTTTAGAGAGTGGTTACTGCAATTAGTGTCTTCTCTGTGTACTTTGCAATTTGTGGGCAAGTCTGTTGCTCCACAGAATCTGGTATTTTGGATTTTTAGCCAAACAAATGTCAACACATTCATATTTTGAGGTTTTGGGTTTTTTTTCCCCTTTGGAAAAGTTAACTTATTCAAATAGTACCTTTATTAAGAGTATAGTTTTCATGGTTAACATCTAATTACTTGACCTTGGTTGCTATATACTTACAACTTTTATTTCCATTCTTATCACAATTACAATGAACTATATAGAGTTTCTTAAATTTCAGTATGTAAGAATATAAGATGTTTTCCAGAGAAAAATCTCAATTATGGGCATCAAAATGGAATGAGTTATTTTTGCCTATGTCAAACCCATCACGTGTTAGATCTGCATGAATAAACATCTTAACTACTATGTTAGCCAGAGTACTTAACGTTACTTTCTGTAACAAGAAAAATAATCTCAGTGACATAGCAAAACAACGATTTATCATCCACGTTGCCATCAGTGTAGAAGGTGAGTCTTTGTGCTAAATAATATCTCAAGGAAACACATTGCTTCGATGTTGTGGTTCTTCAGTTATAGCACCAAGGTTAACCTGGGCTGAACAAAATGGTCTTTGAAGCAGTTGGCCTCTTCATTAGAGAGAAGCCAGAGACTTTCTCCTTCATATTTGACTGAACAGATCCAGTTACACAGTGATCCTACTTGCAAAATAAATTTAGGAATGGAAGAAGAGGGCCTGGATATTGATGGGTTTCTATAATTCCTGGGACACTTGGCAACCAGGGTAAAAGTGAGGTCTGAGAAGTTGCAGGGTGAGGAGGGAGGGGCATTCTATGATGTAACTATATATATATATATATACATATATATTTTTTAAAGTTTATATATTTTGAGAGAAGGAGAGAGTGTACACATGGGAGGGGGCAGACAGAGGGAGATAGAGAATCCCAAGCAGGCTCTATACTCTCAGCTTGGAGCCCATCGTGGGGCTTAAGCCCAGAAACTGTGAGATCACCACCTGATCAGAAATCAAGAGTTCAAAAATCAATCAACCAAGAGTTCGATACTTAACCAACTGAGCCACCCAGGTGCCCAAAAGATGTAACTACATTTTGTATCATAAGATTCAGGTGAAAATAGCAAACATTTTGGTCAACACCTGAAGGTATGAGCTTTATTCCATTTTCTTATTTAATCATCAGAAGAATTCTCCATTTGGTGCTGTTTTTGTGTTTTATAGATTGGGACATGAATGTCAGATATAAAAATGGTGTTGAGACCATAGAGTGAATGCTAGACTACACAGAAAAATTCACATTTTTTTTGATTACTGTATTGTTTTTCCAAGATTTCATGTTGCATCTACAGTGTTCATTGTGAATCCTTGCAGATAATTCCATACTGTTTTTTTCACTTTTTAAATATAGTTAAAATTTTTTAGCCAGGGGTTTAACTAAGAAATTGAACACTCAGGTTTAAATTAAAAACCTACATCTTGACTTCTAGTACACTCATGTATGAGAACTGCCATGATTCATCCTATTTTAACATAACCTACAGGTGAGAAAGAAGTTGTGCAATGTAGGAAATATACTGGAAATTTATATGAGCTGTTACTAAGATTGGAGGTTTTTCTTTGTCTTCTAAAATACTAAACAGAGTACAATAGCTATTAAATTATTCACAATAATTTAAATTTGCTGTTAACATTAGATAAAGGCATATATAATATTGTGCATAAATTTATTAGTAATATTCTGTTTGTTATTGATGATTTTTGTTTTAATTAGCTTGGAATTAACACTTCAAAGGTACTATAAGTGAAAGATGGAAAACTTTTACATTTCATGTAGAATCATTCTCTTTAAATCACAAAGATAGATGAGATAGCACAAAGGAGAAAATTTACTACCTCTTCCTTTGTGCCATGAAATAAATAAAATTATTTATTACTCTACATGTCAGTTTGCATCCTTGAGAGAGAGATATATATTTGTTTTTTCAATATATTATTCAATCATCAGTACCTGATGTAGATTATTTCCTAAGTCCTAGAAGTGCCTGAGTGTGTGCTTTTGAATCAATGCATACAACACATTAACATGTATAAAAATAGTTTATAATAAATCTATTGTCCTAAATAGTCACTTTAGGAAGGATCAAGGGGGGAAAGATTAAAAAGAGATTATGCTATGCAAATACCCTAAAATGCTACAGAAAATATTAAAATTATGAAAGTTAAAAGAGTAGTTAAATTTAGTGGAAGAAAAATATTTATGAAGCAGATAAAATTTGAAAGATAGGAAGAAATGTATCAATTAGAAACAAGGCAAAGGATAAGGGGTTAGTGTTTCTTTCAGGCAAAAGGGAAAAAAAGCAAAAGCATCTACTACTCAGTGAAGAATTTTAAAAGCTGGACTTTTAACCTCGTGTAGAAGAACAAATTATATCAAAGTGGGCAGCCAAATTAGAGTTAAGTCACAAAAATCCTGAAATGAAAATTTAGTGATCAAATATCTACTGAGTCTCTTACATTTTTCTAAGTGCTGGGGATGTAAAAGTTAACCTGAAGAACAAAATTATATTTCTGTAGTAGGTCTAGGCTACAGGCTAAGGGAAATGTGGAGAAAGAATAACAGAAAATAATTAAACAAGTAAAATGTATGCTTCTCAAGATGCGAAGCCAATAATACATCAAGAAAAGAAATGGTAATGTTTGAGTTGAGTGGTGAGAGATGGGTAATTTAAAGTTGAATTAGGGATTAAGGAAGGTCTTATTACAGATGCTGTCTCTGAGCAGAGAACCACGGGAAATGAGGGAGTGAGTCCTGCAGCCACCCCTGAGAAGAGCATACCCCATTCGGTGAATGTACAACCCAGGACAGCATGTCAGGGGCAGAGTGGGGAGGAGGGAGAGGTAGAAGGACAAGTTAGTGGAGCCTTTGGAAGAACATTGCAATAAACTGATCTTTGCAGACACCACACTGTCAGCACAGAGCCCGTCGCTGGGCAGGATCCCACAAACCATGAGATCATGACCTGAGCTGAAATAAATAGTTGGGTATTCAGCCAGATCACCCAGGCACCCCAATTTTATATTTAAAAAGTTTTAATGTTTTATTTATTTTTTGAGAGAGAGACAGTAAGGGAGGGACAGAGGGAGAGAGAGGGAGACACCAAATCTGAAGCAGGCTCCAGGCTCTGAGCTGTCAGCAGAGAGCCCCATGTTGGGCTCAAACTCACAAACCATGAGATCATGACCTGAGCCAAAGTCAGAGGCTTAACAGACTGAGCCACCTAGATGCCCCCCCTGCATTTTGCATTTTAAAAGAATCCCTCTGGCTCACATGTAGAGAGTAAACTGGGGGTATGAGGGTCAGGGAGACAAGGCAGGCAATAGCAAGGAGGCCATTTAGAAGACAATGCAAACAATCAAAATGAAGAAATATTCATTGTGTAGCAATAGTGCAAAATGGTGAAGGTCTGCACATATTATGAAAATCAAATTTCATATGGACTGGATGTAGATAATAACAGAAAGGACTCTTTAGAGGTAAAGTTTTTTCAACTGAGCAATTATTGAAGTGGAGTAGTCCTTGATAGAGCTGGAGAAAATTAGAAAACACAACAAAAGATGGCATGGTAGATTGAGAATCTGATAACTTTGGAAGATCTGTCATATATCCAAGATGTAATGTTGAGAATAAATATAAAATACAGAGTCCAGTTAGGTTTAAGCTGGAGTCATAATTTGAAAACCTTTAGCATCTTTAAATTGATGCTAAGAGATGAGCTCAGTAACACAATGAATGTATAGAAACTGAAGAACATGAGAGTGGACTGACCTACTTATCTCACTTTAAACGTGTAGAGATGTGGGTAGGGGCACCAAAGCAAGCTGAGGAGAGGGGACGAAAAAAATCACAAAGAGAATAGAATTGGGAAAATCTGGTATTTAGAATGCAAGTGAGGAAAGTATTTCTAGGAAGAAAAACACAACTGACTAATTCATTCAAATGCCTTCAGGGATGTAATGAAATGAAATGAAGCTAGATGATTGATCACTGTATTTAGCAGTTTAGTCCACTGATGACTTTGAGAAGATCAACTTCAGTGGAATGATGAGGGTGGAAACCCGATTGAGCAGGGTTCAAGAGAGAAGAGGAGGAAAGGAATGTGGGCAAGGAGACCAGGCAACTCTTGAATAGCATTGTTGTTTTATATGATAGAGAAGGGGACAGTTCTTAGGGGAAGGCCCTTACTGAGGCAGGATGAGACAGAGTTTAGTGCACAGGAAGGAGGGTTATGATTATATAGACCGTGGGGCCACATCTCTAAATCAAAAGTAAAGGCAAAGGTGCAGTTAGATGAGCATGTGTGGTGGTAGAAGTGTGGCTTGGTCTAGCCCTGATAGTTTGTATTTTCTACATGAAATATAAGGCTGAGAATGCCAAGAGCAGAGATCTTGAATTCGTGAACAGAGAGAAGATATGAAGTGGTCTTCAATGAATGGAGAGAGCTCAACACAGGAAGTCAGAGCTCACGGATTTAACGTGATCCTGGCCTTCTCTGTGCATTCTTCTCTAGACATGTTCCTCTGCTGTTTTAGTGACAAAGTTGCAGAAAAATTAGTCCCAACTAGGGTGATTGCCTTACTAGGCAAATAGGATGACAGAATTGGCGAGCAAGACAGTGAAGACCGTATGCACCACAGTGATTGAGTTGGTGGACTTTGTGTCTACACTGGCCCGAAGTAAAGCATGGTCACAAGACTGGAGGAGAGCTGAAAAGAGGTGGTAGGATAAATGGACTGCAGACCTTACTTGACAGCATGTTGAAGTGAACTTGAGAGCATGTTGAAGTGGTCCCCTGGAAAATAATTGGAAATGGGGGGTCATAGGGAGGGAGACATGGCATTGCAATTATGGATGTGATATGGCTTTCAGAAATGACCAAGGTCTAAGGAATGCCCCTGGCGGGGGGGAGGGACATGGTGAAGTTCAATGGACGACACATCAACTGTCTGAGGGACATTGATGTTGGAGTGTTGATGGTCTGATATTGAAATAACTAAAAGTTAAGAAGGAGTAGTGCTAGACAAAAATAAGTGGAGCCTGAAAATAGGATCTGTTGTGGACTCTAGGAAAGTATTGAAGGGTGAGGTAGATGCTTTCAAGAAGGAATAGCAGGCGATATGATCTTATAGCACAAAATAAAAGCTAGAGGGTTTGAAGGAAGAAGGATAGAACATGCTTTGAAGAATCAAAGTGGAGCGAGGCATACACATACCATAAACCCAAGCAGTGGCTCCTGAGCCTGGAAATGCATGTTTCTTGGAGAGGTGCAGGGATCACACCTTAGGGAAGAGTCAAGGGGTCAGAAGAAGAAGATGAAGGGAATATTAGAAAAAGAACTGAAAGTATGAGGGATTTTCTGATGAAGCCCTGTGAGTTCCAGACGGCACAGTGGAAAGTCTCAGAAAGTGGGAAAGAATCGTCTGCAGTGAGACACTGGAGCTTGAGGGAGAACTGCCTGCCCTGGGCTTCTTGTGGTGACTGCAGAGAGCAGGAAGGGCCACCACAGGGTAAATTCCAATGGTCTAAATGCCTGTGATGGTCAGGCCGGAGTGCCTGAGGGTGGGCCTTGGGGAGGCCCATGAGACGTGGTGCTAGAATAAAAAATGAGGAAGGGAGGTAGGGAGGGAGGAAGGAAGGGAGGGAGGAAGGAAGGGAGGGAGGAAGGAAGGAACCATCCATGCTTTTCTTATACAATAGACTCTGGTGACAAAAGACACAAACTCAAAACCCTTGGTAACTTGCCTCGTTCCTCATCACCTTAGTTCTTGACATGGGAACCCTTAAGGGTAAGCTAATAGAACTTAGTTTCCTTTGAGACACAAGCCAGTAATGAAAGACTTTGAATTACCCAGTGTTTTGTAAGATTCAATGATCCTTTTGATAGTGAGCTGGTGGGACTCTCAGAGTCAAGGCCAGAATTCTCTCTTGCAGCTACAAAGGAGAGAAATATGTGGGCACGGCCCTTGGGGGTGCCCGGGAGCAAGAGAACAGCAACCACCTCTGGGTCTTCTTAGGTGTGGCAAATAGGGTGCGGTTTCCCAGGTGTTTGAGCTTCCAGTGGTTTCCATATTGGAATAACTTTGAGGACTCCAAGAGCAAAGGGGCTGTCACTAACGGTCTGGTACCTGGTCCTGGAGTGGCCCAGGCTGGTGTTCTAGGGTGGCGCAGAAGGTAAAGGCCTGGTTAGGAGGCAGTTGGATTGTGGATATTATCAGCTATTCAGAAAGAGGAACTGATCAGCCTCTAGCCAGGGTCTCAAAAATTAGATCAAGATAGCACTTAAAAAAATTAAAGAACAAAAATAAAAAACAAAAACAAAGTGATAGGGCACCCAGTTAAGGCAACTGCCAATCAAGAAATTTAAGATACTTTTTTTTTTGAAGAATTTGTTTTTAAGTAATCTCTACACCCAACATGGGTCTCGAAACTACAACCTACAGTCAAGAGTAACACACTCCACTGACTGAGCCAGTTAGGCACCCCAAGGTACTTCCATCTTTAACCTCAAAAACTGACCAAGTGAACACTGAGTTTGCTACTAAAATTAGTATTCATATCATATATAAGATATTCATGATATGTAATCATAATTGTTTCCTATGTTCTTACCTAAATTGAACTGTAAGTCTCATTTAGGTAAAGACATAGAAAACAATTACAATTTTTGCAAGTTTTTCTCAAGTTACATGTCTCCCTTTATAAATGACACAGCATATTATCGGTAGTAGATCAAAATGCCCTATTCTCTTCTAAGATTTCAGCACTAAAGCATTACAAAATCAAGTATTTTTCAGATACCTTTTTTTTTTAAAAAAAAAAAGTTTATTTGTTTATTTTGAGACAGAGAGAGAGTGCACAAGGGGGGACAGAGAGAGAGAGAGAGAGAGAGACAGAGAGACAGAGAGACAGAGAGAGACAGAGACTGAATCCCAAGTTAGGCTCCACACTGACAGCTCAGAGCCCAATGTAGGGCTTGAGCTCATGAACTGGAAACCAGTCGGATGCTCAACCACCTGAGCCAACCAGGTGCGCCAAAGTTAAATATTTTTAAAAGATTATTCATTTCCAAATTCTGACACATCAGATTTCTAGAGCAGAAGTCCAACATGAGGGATTTACTTGGCATATTTCAACACCAATGAAATGTTATCCGTAGCGATTGTGAGTCACTCTTACTACAAAGTGAGCATCAGAAACTGACATGTCTTTAGCTGGCTATGAAAAGTTCCTATGTGCAACAGTTGTGAATTATAATAAATCAGAAATCATGCTTACAAGTTAAAATGTTCAAATAGCGTTTCATTTCAAATGTCTAACAGGTGTTCTTCAAAGTGACACCTGAGTACTGCTTTCTACAAGACTCCTTAGACTGTAGCATCTGGCAATATATTATTTCTAATTTCAATTTCTCAGTGGCACACTTGGAAAGTACCTGAGTGACTGTCTTAGATGAACATGGCCTTTGTGTCAAAATAAAAGTTCAGGCTGTGGAAAATTACAAAATTATGAAGCTCCTTATAGAAAACTGTGATCTGCTTTTTTTTTTTTTTTTTTCGCAATGCAAATAAAGAAAGCAATCTTGGTGTAATTCATCTGCTTTTGAAATCCCTTTGCATTGCAGTAAAGTGTTCTTTAATTGACTGGTAAATCATTCTATGATCAGTTTAGCAAATTGTTTTTCTCTCTTTTTCTGCTTTCATTTTTTCTTTGCTGACTCTGGGGAGCATTGAGCCATTTTATGGAAACCGTTGTTTTATTCTCCTTTTCAACTGAACTGCCGTAACCCCTACATCAGATAAATAAGTTCAAAAGGAAAACAATAAATCTGTGTGTGAGAATGCAGATGCTCCTAGAATTTAGCAAATATAACATCCCTACTACCATATTATTGAATATGAGACTTCTTATTAGCACCTGAAAAATTCAAGCTTTCAAAAAGGCTTATCCCCTCCAGAGAAAATTGAAAATAGAATGTTTGCACATAACGAGAGCTAGCTTTACAGTAATTGCTCAGACCAATCCAGGGGCTAGACTGTTTCCAGCACAGCTGTGAAGCCACTTAATTGTATAACAAAAATCAGTTACAGTATGTTGATAAACCAGTTTAAGAAGAGAATATACTTTGAACTTTTTACAATGCTATTGTGTCATTTGGTAGTTAGCTGTAGTTAATATTATTCTAAACATCTAGATCCAGATATAATCATGAAGTTCATTGTTTACTAACTTCTCTTTGCATTTGTTTCTCTTCTTCCTTTGTTGATGCTTTTACCAATTACCCAGCCAGGCATTTCCTGTGTGTGCCTTTTAGAGTGACTTTGCTTTCAATCTCTTATGAATTGATTCTTCTAATTGTGTCGTCAGTTATGGTTGTGTCTCTCTTTGTGATCATGAAAATTCCCCAAAGCCTTCCAGGGGCCTAAAGGGATTCATCTTGGGGTACACCCTGCAGAGTTTTACATTTGGGCAGAAAAACTTTCACATCATATTATCTAAACAGCTTGTCTTTTCCATCTGAAAGAGCAATTCAAATCTTTTGTGTCTACCTTTCATCTTTTTTTTTTTCTTTCCTCTTTGTCACCTGCACATAGCTGTTTCCAAATCCTTGAAAATTCATTTTTCCGAAGCTACATTTAAAGCACTAGTACTGCTGCCGAAGGAATCAGATCTGGCATACACCTTATTGCTTAATATTTTCAGCCTTTCACATCTTTTATACACCACTTGCACACATTCATTCTCTTTATTAATTTTATACTCACCATTTGAAGAACTGCTGGCTGAGGGAGCTTATTGGTATGAATAAAGCATTATAAAATTTTATTATATTTTATTATTGCATATACTGTTATGCCAATAAACATATTGAAAGAAAACTATTGGTGTTTAACATGTAACAAATTCCCAGCATAATGTTATTTGAAACCTTCATTTAATGCACGACTAAACCTTGTTTCACAGACACAGAAGATTTGAATGAGAGCCAGCTCAATTTTACTTACAATAACAAAGATGCTCTAATAGAAGGGGGATGTCCAATTTACTACTCGGACTCATATCTGTCACTGGAATGGAAAGGAGAGCTTCATGCATAAAAACACAAGAGGGTTTAAGGCATCGCAGGGCTATAGAAATTTAATTGCATTAAAATTCATATTATTTTTGTATTTTTAAATAGATCATGTTAAATTTCTCATTTTTCTGCCTGACATAACTCAGGAAAATGAAAGCTATCATATTCATGTGGTTCAGAGGTAAGACTTCATTATCTAATAGTTTCCATTGCTTTGAGATCACTGATCTCAGATCACTTTGATTGTTGCACTTTCAGGCTGGAAATGAATATAGTGGAATTCAGTGATTCATGTCTGAGATTAAAAAATCTTTAATCTCTTTATATATAGGATTAGTATTGAGTGAAACATACAGAGATTTAATCATGTTGATCTTACTAATACTAATGACCAACAAAAAGTCAAACCCAATGTAAGATAGCAAAAGATTAGTTACTAAAGTGAACCTATTTCATATCCACTTAACCTTTTATACACTATCCTTTTAGCTACTGTTAGTTTGAATATTCCATTCATTACAAATGTGAGTTCTGAAATTTTGAAATACCAATTAATTGCAAGAACACCGTGGGTGCATAGCAGAGAGGTAAAGCGATTTCACTATATATTTGCATGTTTTTCTCTCTAGTTTACTTAGTCAAAAAATTCCAGATTTTCACTTCCTGAGAAATGTCTATGATTTCACTATGGTGTCTTCTTCATTCTTTGGGTAGACTGTAGGGTCAGTGTACCTGAATCTGGTTTGAGGCATAGACACTTTCTGGAAGGGGGAAAATAATTCTACAAATCAAAACCTGATGTAGGTGGGTTCATAGGAGCACTTCAAAGAAAAAGGACTTCTTGGCATCTGTGGTAATTCAAAACTTGGAAGAGTCTAGTTATTAGTAAGTATGGACATTTAAAAGACCAGTAAATAACATCTTTGTCCCCCCTCTTCTGAGCTCTGAACGAGTTGGGATACAAGATAGAGTCCGACAAAGTCAAAATATTAGCTGTGTTAAAGGTGAAACTAGATTGCAGGATATGGCTTGAATCTAACGCGATCACGCAGCTGTTCTAAGAATTCTTCCACTGAATTAAACACGTTCACTTAGTCCCAGGAGATCCACACAGACTCTGTCCGCCCCCCCCCCCCCAACCCCACCCCTCCACAGAGGCATGGCCTGTCCTGGTGAGTTTTCCTCATGAGTTAGCTGAGTATGCGTCCAAAGGTCGCACTTACCATGAGACCCCGGGGATGGTGTGGTCAACTCTGCTCGATTCCTTCTCCGAGTCTCACCTGGCAGAGAAGTGACGGTTCTTCTCCAAGGGAGGGGTGCTTGTAAGGTGAAGAATGGAGCTGGAGCTCAGCTTCTTCCCATGGAAGGAAAGGGGATAGATGTTCTTCCCTCACAATGAGTTTTTCTTTGGCTGCATTTCTGGAACATCCGGAGAGCCCACAATTAATCAGCTATTCTTCTGGCTTCAATGTGACTTTGTGACACCAGACTTCTGCATTGCCAGTTGGGGGTAGGGGTTGAGGAGGGGAGATGGCAAACGAAAGCAGAAAAGGACATCACTTCTACCTGTTTGCCCTCCCTGGCTTTCTCTTGTTGGCACCAGCCAGTGCTTCTGTTCCACTGGGGCAGCGGAGGTTCATGTGGGAGCATTTGAACCCACTCCACAATATCTCCAGTGCTCCCAGAGTCTGGATTTCAGCTTAAAAGACATCGGCAGCACCAGGCTGGCTGCTAGCACAGCCCCCTCAGCCCCTCTGGCTTCCCTTCCTGGGCAGAGCCTCCAGTGTCAGAACAGCTGCCTTTTCAGAGGTCCATGTGAGCCTCTTGGTGCCTCCCTCTCATCCCAACATCTGAGTGTTAACAATTTCACCCTTACTCTAGGTGTCGTAGCTGTTTTCTGCTTTGCTCCCATTCTGTTCCCTTAATCTTCTCCTTTTTCCTTCTTAGTCCTTCTTAGTTAGCATAGTTTTATGCATAATTGACAGTCCTTTAAGTTACAGTCTATTAACATAATTGATAGGGTTTCTGTCTCCTGACTAGCCCTTGGCTATTACCTTTGTCCATAATGATATTTCCAATATTCAGGAGAGCCATTTTGGTTTCCTTTTCTCTAGGACTCATGTGTTGGTTTAGTCTGATTATAATTTTGTGGGAAATGCTTTCCTGTTTGTTAACATACTTCCTTATATGAGACACTGACAGTCATAAACACATGGCAAGTTGGAATAACCATTTCAGAGAATTTTGAAATTCCACAGTGGAAACTGACTCTGAAACACATTTACAGTGTGCAGGATAATATTGGGGAGGGGCACCTGGGTGTCTCAGTCGGTTAGGCATCCAACTTCGGCTCAGGTCATGATCTCACAGTCTGTGGGTTTGAGCCCCGCATCAGGCTCTGTGCTGACATCTCAGAGCCTGGAGCCTGCTCAGATTCTGTGTCTCCCTCTCTCTCTGCCCCTTCCCTGCTCACTCTCTGCTCTGTCTCTCAAAAATAAAATAAAGACATAAAAAATTAAAAAAAAGATAATATTGGGGAGGACCCGTGGGCTCATAGCTGTGCAAGAGAAGCAAAGCAAGAATGGGCTGTGGGAGAAGACAAGATGTGATGTGGATTCTACATCTTGACCAGCCATGTGGGCCCTGGGTATAAATTGACCCTTTAGAATTGTCCCCAAATGAGCTGATAGAACCTTTTATTGGATTTAGGACAGTCTAGAGAGTAGTTTTGTGAGCTCTCTCTCCCTGCAGCTGAGGCAATCCCTTGGGAGATGTCAATTGAAGTTAATCTGAGGCTAATGAAAGGAGGAGAGAATGCACCAGGAGGTGAAAATATGTTTACCAGAAACTGTCATATTTATATTTTATATTTCTGAAAGTTCAGTGCCATGATGGCTTCCAGACTAGGTTGAACATGGGGGCTGATGGAGGCAGGAACACTAGGAGTCCCTGAGGGTTTAAATTAATGTGAGATGAAGACGAAGAATGGGTTTTAAAGAGGCTATTTAGCATTTAGGAGTGGATGGTATGCAAGGGAAGGGAAATTGGAAATATAAAGGTGATTAAGTTTGTAGCATATATAATAAAGTGATGCTATAACCATGAATAGAAATTAAAGAGGGGGCAGATGTAGTAGGCACTTTTTGGATAGAAACTTTATATTTGGAGCACCTGAAATAAATCCCACTGTCATCCTAGACACTTGTATGCTGAGGACTGAAAATAAAATACAATTTCAGGCTATTATATGTGGGAGATATCAGCATGTGGATAAAAGTTGAAGCCACAGGACTGGATGGGGACACTCCAAAAATATGTGTAAAACAACAGTAAAGATCGATTGTGATATCTAATTTTATTGGCTCATTTGTGTCAGCAAAAGCATCTAATACTTTGTTTTTCAAAAGAAGATGAATTCCACTTGACATAGACACTTATTTTTTTTTCTTTTGGGGGGACAATAGAGTGTGGTAGGACTAGAGATGGAATATGAGTGAAGAGCAGACATTAATTCTTCTTAATTGTCTTCTCATTAGATTCAACTTTATCCATCCTGTCAAAATGTTTTTGAATTTGGATTTTTATCATCTAGAATTTTCACAGTCTCTTCCCATTTGTAAAACCTAAATTTGATGTGCATGTCACTCATTTCTCCTGAAATATCTGATAAAATATCAAAGAAAAATGCCTTTGACAGACCCTGCAAACTGATACTCATTTATTATTATTATTATTATTAATGATAAAATGCTGGAATGGAGATAATCACCTGTCACTAATTATTTTCTTTCATCTAATATATACATATCCATTCATCCCACAATCTATTATAGCAGGCATTGCTATATGAGGTATTAAAATATAGCCACATGTCATACGACCTTATCTAAGATTATTTGTTCCCTTTTAAAATATGTTGAATCCAGTGATTACAGGTTACCTGAGTGCCCACAACCCATCACTATATTTATTCTAGAAATGACATATACTCATTCCTTCTGCAGAAAGCAAACACTATCATACACATTTAACTATAGCTCTGGATAGTTGTTATGCCTGATTTTTAGACAAGGCTTATTATGTTAGATGGCATACACACTTTAAAATTCTTCAACACAGTCAAACTTTAATCCAGAAAAGGTACATTGATTGGTACACACTTAATCAGAGAGGCCCGTCTCATTACACATGTGCATGCAATTAAGCTGTAAGGTACAGCAATTAAAAGCAAGAGATCTAAAGTTAGACTTCCCACATTTTTATCATATTTGTTAATTTTATAACCTTAGGAAAGTTGCTTAGGCACGTGTACCTTGATTTGGGTCATGTATCAAATGGGAATGATGACTTACCTTTGATACTTGTTATAAGATTCGAATGAGCAAATAAATGCAAGTCCATAGTAGGTCACTTTACACTGAGAAAGCACTCAGTATAATATTCCATATTCTTAGCAATCTTAACATTTACAATATTGGATTCTACTGTCTGAATATATCTACCCATTCTAGTTTTGATGAACATTTGAATACCTTCCAGTATGGGGCCTTTACAAATCATGCAGCAGTGGAAATTATACCCCGATGCTCCTTTACACGAATTTCTCTAACATTTTTATTTATAAACAAGTAGATTGGTTACAGGTTATATATATATATATATATATATATATATATATATATATACACACACATATATCTTTGATCTTATTTAAAATGATTTTCTGAAGTAGTTGTACTAAGTTGCATTCCATTAGCAATATATGAGAATTCTTATTTCACATCCCCAAAAGCACTTCCTTTTTATTCAGTCTTAAATTTTGCCAATTTACTGGCTGTGCGAAAATACATGCTTAGCATCCACCACTGTGACTCTCAGAAAACTGAGCATCTGTTCATCACGTATTACCATTTGGATTTCTTCTTTTGTGAAGGATGTGTCTAAATATTTGCCTATATTTCTCTGAGGCTGGCTGTCATTTTGGTTTTGGTGAGCAGGAGTTCTTTAACGGTTCCAGAGGCGAGCCTTTCTGACTGTAGACGTAGCAAATATCTTCCCTCGTCTGTGGCTTGTCTTGCCAGAGGTTGTCTTTCAGTGACAGATTTGTTTATTTTAATGCCTCATAAATCTATTAAAATTTATTTATTAGTTTGGTTTTATATTTAGCTCTATTATTTTAAGAATTGTTTCTATGTGGTTTGAAATAATGACCCAATATATTTTTTTCATATAACCTATTCTTCCAAGATCTGTTGAAAAGACCAGAGAAAATAAGCAAACTTCAGCTGTATGCAGTGACTTGGATGAGGCTGAAGCACGTGCTCTCCAGTGGAGAAAATGCATATGTATTTATATACTCAGGTTTGCGGTATAGATAGATAGCGTTTTAAAACTTTAAGTTTTTACTTTGAGTTCTACAATTTACATATCGTTTCTGTCGGGGGGACAAAATGATGAGGTACAAAGCTGGTGATTAACATCTCTAGAATTTTGAGGGCCTCCTGGGTGGCTCCGTCAGTTGGGTGGCCAACTTCAGCTCAGGTCATGATCTCACTGTTCTTGAGTTTGAGCCCTGCGTTGGGGTCTGTGCTGACAGCTCAGAGTCGGGAGCCTGCTTCAGATTCTGTGTCTCCCTCTCTCTACCCCTCCCCTACTCATGCTTTCTCTGTCTCTCAAAAATAAGTAAGTGTTAAAAAAATATTTTTTTAATCTCTAGAATTTTGAGATTCAAGTGCATTTTACAAATGAATCGAATTTCCAATCTACTGCAATTGTAAGGGAGAATTTTCATTTTATTTAAAATATATTTTTTATGTTAGAATGTGAGGAAAAATGCTTTTTATGTTTGTTGTATATTCTTACACCTTATGGCATCTATAGTTCTAAAAGTTTCTATTTCTCTTCTTGGATTTTCTAGGTTCGTTATCTTCAGATAATGATTTTTTTGTTTTTTTACTTTTTACATGTGTACCTTTAGATGTTCACCAGTTGACTGTCTTCTTTGGTCCCCTATTTTTAAATCCTGTACACATCTTTGAATGTGAAGAATATGAGAGTAAAAATCAGTTTTTAAAAGCAACCTTATGGGGGCACCTGGGTGGCTCAGTCAGTTAAATGTCCGACTTTGGCTCAGGTCATGATCTCAAGATCAGTGAGTTTGAGCCCCACATCAGGTTCTGTGCTGACAGCTCAGAGCCTGGAGCCTGCTTCGGATTCTGTATCTCCTTCTCTCTCTGCTCCTCCTGTACTCATGCTCTGTGTCTCTCTGTCTCTCAAAAATGAATAAATGTTTAAAAAATTAAAAAAAGGAAACTTATATATTTTGATTGAAAAATATTGATTGGAATTCATATATTTTTCAAAAAATTAAAAAATATTAGCCTTGTCTCATCTTCAGTGTTTTATTCCTTTATATGCTAAAATATATCTTATTTAGCTCCATTTAAATATGTATGGTATATTTATAACATATTTTTATAAATCATGTCTTGTATGGCTGTATCTTTTTTTCTTTTCACTGTGAAAGTTCTGAAATCCTCATCAAAAGCTAGAAAATGCAAATACTAATATTCCTCTTTTAGGGACCATTATAAACAATTATTGTATGGTCTAATTTATATAATAAAACATTTTTTAAAAAATTAGGGTGTACCTGGGTAACTTAGTCAGTTAAACATCCAACTCCATCTCAGCGCAGACTTTCTGTTTTGTTTTGGTTTTTGTTTAAGTAAGCTCCATGCCGAGCATGCAAATGAAGAGCTTGAACACAGAACCTGGAGACCATGACTGAGCATCGTGACCGGAGCTGAGATCAAGAGTCAGATGCTTAACCAACTGAACCACCCAGATGCCCACAGCTCAGATCTTGATCTCAGAGATATGAGTTTGAGCCGTGTGTTGGGCTCTATGCTGGGCATGGAGCCTACTTGAAAGCAAATAAATAAACAATCAAACAATCATATATTAAGTTTTTTCAAATTGGAGATGTCTTACATACCTTAATATAGTATTGTTTAACAGTTACTGACAAATACATGAATAAGAATAAAGTATTATTATTTAAACTAGATATACTTATGTTAGAAAAACTTAGTATTTAAATGAATTTTTTGAAAATTCACCTCTCTATCTTATTTATACATTTAGCACCATAATTTCTACTTCTAGAGATACTGTGAGTCATGAACCATAAAAAATGTCAAGCTTTTTCTAACTATGCTGTCACACATACTATTCTCTCTAGTTGAAAATTTACTCCCAAAAAACTTCACATAGCTTTAACCACTTCTGGTTTCAAATTTCCCATAACTTGTATCTTTTCAGAAAAATCTTTCTAACATGCATAGGATTTGTATCTTCACCCTATTTTTTATCCTTCTATTATATATTTATTGAAAAAAAAAAAACAGGTCTTGTATTAGATTTCCTAAAGTCTTTCTCTTATCTTATAGCCCAGACTTTTCTTTTCGAGTGGTTTCCAAGGTAAGAAAAATTTCTCTGTCTTGAAAAGGAATTATAAGGGTAACTGACCTTTATCCAGCATGGCCTGTGAGATAATTACTAGGTACAGAACCATAAGTGAATGGGACGGAACTTAAACAAGGAGGTTGATTTCCAGGGTCAGCTGGTTCTGGAATCTTAGCTTCTTACAGTTTTCTTTTCTAACTGCAAAATAAACACAGCACACATGTACAAACTTCCCACTTAAAATTGTGATTTTAACGGTTTGTTTTCTGAGATAGGGAGAGAGACAGCAGGGGCAGGGGAGGGGCAGAGAGAGAGGGAGACACAGAATCCAAAGACAGGCTCCAGACTCTGAGCTGTCACCACAGAGCCGGATGCGGGGCTCCATCCCACGGACCTTGAGATCATGACCTGAGCTGAAGGATTCTTAACCGACCGAGCCACCCAGGCGCCCCTGATTTTAACTTTTTAACTTAAAAGAGTAGATGTCAAGCTTTCCCTCTGTTTTCTCTAGAAGTTTTATAGTTTAAGGCCTAATATTGAAGTCCTTCATCTATTTTCAGTTGATTTTTTTGTGGGTAGTGAAAGATAGGGATCTGATTTCTTTTTTCTTTTTTTCTTTTATTTTCACATGTGGATAGCCAGTTTCCCAAGACCATTTGTTGAAGAAACTCTCCTTTTCTTGTATGTTCTTTGCACTCTTGTCAAAGGTCTGCTGACTATATTGGGATGGTTTGCTTCTAGGCTCTCTTTTCCTTCCATTTTTCCATTATGTCTGGCTTTATGCCTGTATGGAATCGTTTTTGTAACTGAAGCTTTTTGATATAGTTCAAGACCAAGGAGTATGAGGTCTCTGGCTTTGCTCTTTCTCAAGGTTGTGTTAGCTGTGAGGTCTTCTGTGGTTCCATATGAATCTTAGGATTGTGTTCATACTTATGTAAAAAATGCCATTGGGAGTTTGATGAAGGTGACATTGAATTTGTAGATTGCTTTGGGTAGTATGGACATTTTAACAATATTAGTTCTTCTAATCCATGAAGACAAGATGTCTTTCTATGCATCTTCTTTAATTTCTTTTATGAATGTTTTATCATTTTCATTGTACAAGTTTTTTACTTCCTTATTGTACTCCTAAGTATTGTATTCTCTTTGGTGCTTTTAAAAATGAGAGTGTTTTCTCAATGTTCTTATTGAAGTTTATTTAGTTATTTTGAGAGGAGGGGGAAGGAGCGAGGGAGGGAGAAGGAAGAAGGGGTAGAGAGAGAGGAAGAAAGAAAATCCCAAGCAGGCTCTGTGCTATCAGCATGTGTGGCTGGAAGCCAACAACCTAGAGATCCTGACCTGAGCAAAACCAAGAGTTGGATGCTTAAATGACTAAGCCACTCAGGCATCCCATTCTTAATTTTCCTTTTAGATTGTTTGTTTTTAGTATATAGAAACCCAACTTATTTTTGTATGTTGATTTGTATTTTGTGACTTTACTGATTTCATTTATTTCTTGACTCATTGTTTTATTTTTTTTCCACTATTTCAAGAAAGAGACAGAGAGAGAAAGACAGTGCCACCTTTCTGCCCAAAGTCTTCATAGGTTTTGTGTTTCACTTGGAATATAGTCAAGAATCTCTATGTCTATATAACACAGCTAGTCCAAATGGCAAGGTGCTGAAAATTTAGTAGAAATATATATACACCTACCTACATACACACATATGTATACATATGTGTGTGTATGTATGATACCCCTAATAATGTTTTGAATTAATTACATGTCAAAATGATTTTATTTTTGCTACATTACATTAATAACATTTATTATTAAATGAATTGCATCTTGTTTTGATTATGTATTTAATGTGGATACTAGACGTTTAAACTTATGCCTATTCCTCATCTCACATTTCTACTGGATATCACTGCTGTGCACAGCCACTCATTCACCCATGTACAGCCTCTTCTGTTACCACTTTCCTCCTTGCTTATCCTACTCTGCTCATGGTGGCCCCCGTGCTGCTCAGATATTTCAGGTCCATATTCAGGGTCATGGGACGTTCCAGGGTCTATCTCTAAGAAACATCTAAATTTTCTTTAGACAAACCATACTGTTGCTATTGAAGAATTAAGTCCATAATCTAGGAGCTATTGTGATGAATAATCCAAAAGAACTTCAGCATGTTTTAAGCATTAAAGAATTTTAGCTTTTTTATTTTTTATTTTTTTAATTGTAGAGAGCAAGAGACAGGGCGTGAGTGGGGGTGGGGCAGAAGGAGAGAGAGAGAGAGAGAGAGGGAACCTCAAGCAGGCTCCAGGCTCAGGGTGGAGGACATTGCAGAGCTGGACCCCAGGACCCAGGAATCATGACCTGAGTGGAAATCAAGAGTTGGACAACCAACCGACCCAGCCACGGAGGCACCCTTAGAGTTTTTTAGCATTTTAAAATTTATGAAATGTATTCCTGAGATTTCAGTGTACTCAATTTCAAGAGATATAGTACATGCTGCCCAAATGTTGCTTGGAAATAATATTTGTTAGATGCATGACCAGTGAAACATACATGACCCATGTATCAACTGAAATAGATGCAAGGTCATTATGCAATTATAGACTTCCAAGCATGTTCTGTAATTAGGTAAAAATGAAAGCAAAATAAAATATAGCTAAGTAAGCATTCTGAGGCTTTTTTGCTTTGCCTCAAATAAATTCCTCTGTGTACACTTTTACTGTAATGATCAGAAACATGTTGATTATATTCCATACTGAAAAGATGAATTAAAGCCTCCCATGGATGCAGACTAATTTAGGGGAAAAAAAGAAGAGACTTCCAAAAATAATTTGATATGCAAATAATGAAGCCTTTCAAATTCCTTATTTATAAGATAAAGATTAAAAGAGCACTTTCAGGATGCTTCTCAATTAATGAGTTCTTAAAATTATTATTAAAATTATTATTATCAACGACATAATCCTCATTAAATTGGACTTTTCATTCCATAAAAGCAAATACAAAAATCATGCTAATTTGTGATGAGAAATGCAAATAGAACAATAAACCATTTCAAAAGACAAGCTTCTGGGGCACCTGGGTGGCTCTTTCAGTTGGGTGTCCAGCTTCAGCTCAGGTCATGATCTCACAGTTCGTGGGTTCGAGCCTCATGTCGGGCTCTGTGCTGACAGCTCAGAGCCTGGAGCCTGCTTCAGATTCTGTGTCTCCCTTCCTCTCTCTCTACCCCTTGCCTACTTGCTCACTCTCTCTATCTCACTCTCTCAAATAAATAATCATTAAAATTGTTTTTAAATAAAAAAAAAACAAGCTTCTGGGACTGATTTGACTTGACTTTGAAGATAGTAGAATCACTGTACAATTTTAGGTTTACGTCAGTCCCCAATGGTCTTATAGAAGATGCCTAAATATTTTTTCTTCAAATTTGCACAGTGGCAGTTTTTGAAATTAAGAATGGCATTACACATGAAATCTAATATGATTGTTAAATATGGTAATATAAGAAAGTAAATAATGTGTTGAATTTCTCATGATCTTTATGTGTAAATACATACTTCTTATTGTGATTTTTAGGAACATCTTTCATTTTAAACTCTTAATTCATTGGATATACAACGTTTGCTTATATCACAGTCTTAATACATAATCTTTAATAGCATAAAAGTAATGTATATGTGGAAAGTTTAAAAAGCACATTATTGAATTTATTGGAGAATTGAAAATTCTATTTCACAAATCAGAGATAATCATTGTTAATATTATGATTATTCAGACAGGGAAACAGATCATATGGTGAACATATTTCATATTTGCATATCTGGATGCATTGCATATACAGATTTATGTAAAATGTATACTTCATTCCTTTTTATTTCCGCTTATAAATTTGAAAATATACCCATATATACAGACATACAGGTGTACCTCATCTTATTCCCCTTCATTGCTCGTGTTTCACAAATATTTCTTTTTTTCTTACAAATTAAAGGACTGTGGGTACCCTGAGTGGAGGAAGTCTACGGCACCATTTTTCAGGTAGCATTTGCTCACTTGGTGTTTTTGTGTTACATTCTAGTCATTCTTGCAATCTTTCAAACTTTTTAAGTCTTACTATATTTGTTATGGTGATCAGTGACCCTTGATGCCCCCTTTGCCATTGTTTCAGGGCACCATGAACTGCACTCACATAAGACACAGAGGACAACAAACTTAAGGGATGAATTTTGTGTGTGTTCTGACTGCCCCACTGACAGGCTGCCCCCCGTCTCTATCCGTCTCTTTAGGTTTCCCTATTCCCTGAGACACAGTATTAAAAAGAGGCCAGTTAGTAACCCTACAGGGGTCTCTAAGTGTTCATGTGAGAGAAAGGATCACATGTCTCTCACTTTAAATCAAAAGCTAGAAATGATTAAGCTTAGTGAGGAAGGAGTGTCAAAAGTGGAGACAGGCCAAAAATGTGGCCTCATGTGCCAAACAGTTAGTAAAGTTGTGAATACGCATGAAAAGTTCTTGAAGGACATCAAGAGTGATAGCCCTGTGAACACATAAATGATAAGAAAGTCAAACAGCCTTATTGCTGATATGGAGAAAGTTTTAGTGGTCTGGAGAGAAGATCAAGCCAGCCACAACGGTCCCTTAATCCAAAGCCTAATCCAGTGAGAGGCCCTGACTCTCTGGGATTCTGTGAAGACTGAGGGAGGTGTGGAGGCTACAGGAGCGAGGAGAGGTTGGGTCATGAGGCTAGAGGAATGAAGCTGTCTCCATAACATAAAAATGTACAAGCTGAAGCAGCAAGTACTGATGTAGAGCCTACAGCAAGTTATCCAGAGGATCTAGCTAAGGTAATGAATGAAGGTAGGTGCACCAAACAACGCATTTTCAATGTAGATGAAACATCTTTATATCGGAAGAAAATGCCATCTAGGACTTTCATACCTAGAGAGGAGACACCAGGGCCTGACCACAAAGCCTCAAAGGACAGACCGACTTTCTTGTTCAAGGCTAATTCAGTTGGTGACTTTAAGTTGAAACCAGTGATCATTTACCACTGAAAATCCTAGGGTTCTTACGAATTATGCCAGATTGACTCTGTCTATGCTTTATGAAGAGAACAACAAAGCCTGAATGATGTCACATCTGTTTACACTATGGTTTACTGAGTATTTTAAATCCACTATTGAGACCCAGTGCTTATAAGATAAAATTCCTTTTAAGATACTATTCATCATCGACAATGTCGTTGGTCACCCGAGAGTTCCAGTGGAGATGTGCGAGATTAATGTTGTTTTCATGCCTGCTAACAGAACATCCATTCGGAAGCTCATGGATCAAGGAGTAATTTCAGCAATAGTGGCCATAGATGGTGATTCTTCTGATGGATCTGGTCAAAGTAAATTGAAAACCTTCTGGAAAAGATTCACCATTATCGATGCCAGTGAGAACATTCGTGATTCATGAGAAGAAGCCAAACTGTCAGCATTAACAGGAGTTTGGAAGAAGTGGATTCCATCCCTCATGAATGACTTTCAGGAGTTTACAACTTCAGTGGAGGAAGTAACTGCAGATGCGGTGGAAACCGTGGGCCTGAAGATGGGGCTGAACTGCTTTGAGCTCATGATAAATCCTGATTGGCTGGGGAATTGCTTCTTACAGATGAGCAAGGAGTGTGATTTTTTTTGAGATGGAATCTGCTCCTGGTGAAGATGCTGTGAAGACAGTTACAGTGACAAGGAAGGATTTAGAATGTCTCATCAACTTGGTGAAGCATCAGCCAGCTTTGAGAGGATGACTCCAATTTTGGAAGAAGATCTGCTGTGACTAAAATGATATCAAACAGAATCACATGCTACAGAGAAATCGTTCATAGAAGAAAGAGTTAATCGGTCACCTGGGGGTCTCAACTGACTGAGCGGCCCACTTTGGCTCAGGTCATGATCTCATAATTCATGAGTTCGAGTCCTGCATTGGGCTCTGTGTTGACAGTTCAGAGCCTGGAGCCTGCTTTGCATTCTATGTCTCCCTCTCTCTCTGCTTCTTCCCCACTTGTGCTCTGTCTCTACCGTTCTGTCTCTCTCAAAAATAAATAGATGTTTAAAAAATATTTAAAAAGAAGTAGTTAATCAGTGCAGCAAATTTCACTATTGTCTTATTTTGAGAAAGTGCCACAGCCATCCTTAACCCTCCACAACCACCACCCTGACCAGTCAGGAGCCCTCAACATCTAGGCAAGACCCTCTACTTACCACTCGCTGAAACTTCAGATGATGGTTAGCTTTTTTTTTTAGTAATAAATTATTTTTAAGTTAAAGTATGTACATTTCTAAATACTATACTATTGCACATGTAATAAATAGACTACAGTATAGTGTCAACATAAGTTTCATGGGCAGTGGGAGCCCAAAATATTCATTTGACTAGCTTTATTGTGGTCTTTGCTTTATTGTGGTGGTCTGGAACTGAATCTACAGTGTTCTGAGGTATGCCTATAAATCTTCCACTTAGTATTTTTTTTTTAAATATCTCTGCTGATAGGGGAAAAAGTAAGTTACAGAAAACCTTATGTTAAAACTTAGGAAGAAAACTTACTTTTTGTCAGACAGATGGAAATGATTTCATATCTGCAAGATTAAATTTGGTACCTTTGCAATAAAACAACCAGCAAAAGCAACAGCTTTTTAAAAAGTGCAAAAGGATTTGCTTGACAGTTTATGAATTATAGTGCAGGTGTATGAAGAAAAATGTATACTTCCTTTAAAAAAGCAGAAACTAAACAGGAAAATGGCTATTTCAGATTTTAAAAAATACATTATAAGAAAAAAAATGGCTGCTATGACACAGTTTAGCTCTTAAACATGATTGAGACATTCTTGACTCTTCCTTATCTGATGATATTGGTGATGATCATGGCAATTATGATAATAACAATAAAAAATGAGGAGAAGAAGGAGGGAAAAAGAAGAAAAAGAAGGACACCAATATTAACAGTGTTTAGGGAGAATATTTTTCTAGTAAAAGAAGAATAAAACTAGGTTTTACCATTTTATCCTGGTCACTAATTTTAATAATTTCTGAGTCAGTCAGAGTCAGCGTGTCAGGTGTTCAAAGCAAGCTGCCGGTGGGGTCTAGGAAACCTAAATATAAAATCGTCACGATATCATCTTGCTAATGGGTACCACTGAATTATTCAGCTCCAATAATCAAAAGGAATAAAAATCTGCCCTATACTTCTACATTATGATTCAGGATAGCAATTTACTTCTAATAACCAAGGTAAATGCCTTTTATTTTTCTCTGGAAGATTTTTTTTTAATGTTCTGCTTTTGCTTTATTTGTTATGTCAGGAAAAAAGAGTGGAGTAACAGGAAAGGAATTAAGCCACAGGCTCAAGATTTATCAAGTGGTTGGTGCTCTGTGTCATTCAGTTTCAGGACAGAGCTGTAGACCTAGGATAAAATTTAACATCTATTTTCTGTTATAGATATAAAATCTGGAAGGCTAAAGAAAGTAGCTGGTACAAAAAAAATGATAGATTCTCAGATGTCATCACAACTATTTTTGTTTTCCTGCTTCTGTGGTTTCTTTTTATTTTAGCCAATAGTGAGAATTGAGGTAAGGAGGAAGCAGAAGACACATCAAGGTAAACATTATACTAACCTGTCATCTTCAAAGTATCTTCCAGAAAGCAGAGAGTATTCTCAAGGTAGTATTTAGAGCTTCTTGAACGAGTTGTTAGTTAAACTTTAGTGTTGTACATATCATTTTTATTTTCCATGTAAAGGACATTCATATGGTGTATATATTTTTAGGTATATGCAGAGTTTATAGGAAGCATTCTGACAGTCCAATTAAAAAGTATCATAATCACAAAATGGCTCATGGTACATAGTGGCTTAATTATATTAATCTGTGTCCACATCAATCCTTCATCAATATTTATCTCTTGTATGGAGCCTATACAGTTCCAAAATGTGTACAGAGTATTTCGAATGGAAATATGTTACATAGAATTTGTATCTGAGTCTAAATATTAAATTTTACTTACATAAAAAACAATATGCAAGTTTTCTCATAATGTTTAGATGCTGTATTAGTTTTCTAAGGCTACTGTAAAAAGTACCACAGACTGGATGGCTTAAACACAGAAAGCTCTTTTCTTACAGTTCTGGAGGCTCAAAAATATGAGATCTAAGTGTTGGTAGGGTTAGTTCCTTCTGAAGTCTGTGAGGGAAAATATGTTTCATGCCTATCTTCTAGCTTAACATGGTTTTCTGGCAGTCTCTGATAGTTGATTGACTTTTAGATGCCTCATTCTACTTTCTTTTTCATACGCCATTCTATATGTGCTTATCTGTCTTAGGTGTTCAAATTTCCCTCTTTTTATAAGGACCTGGTCTTACTGGATTAGGGCTCACCCTAATTACTTCAGCTTAACTGGATCATCCATCTGCAAAGAGCCGATTTCCAAGTAAGGTCCCATTCTCAAATACTGGGGGTTAAGGCTTCGATATATTTGGGGAGACACAATTCAACTCATAACACATGTAGCTTATGAAAGGTTCTCATTAAATTTTTGTTCAAGATGTTTGTTGTGAGTTTACACTTTGAGGATCCCTTTCTGATCTAGTCACTTAGTAATAATATATTCATTATCAAAATAACAGCCACACGATAAAAAAGCAAAACTAAAGGGACATAGCCACAACCAAATTCAGGATAGCTGTCTCTTTGGACCCCAAAGAGAAACACAAACATGAAATGGTTAGGTCAGGGTATATGAAGACTGATCCATCTCCATCAATAGCATTTGAGCAGAACAAACCTTCAGGCACACTTCAACACAGATTAGATACAGCTAAAGAGGTGATTAATGTTTTAGGTGGTGGAGCTCATGATATTATCATAAATGAAATGGTAATATTTCATTTATTACTATGGTATCAGATTAAGGTATCAAAATTATCTTTAATATATTGATCATATGTAAGCTAATAAAATTATATGTGAAATTAAATGTATATAATTGAACTTCTATACATAGCAAACAGGAAGAGGAGGTCAAATATGCATATTACGGTAAGTTAGAGGAAACTAAGACCTCGGCCAGCACTATATTAATAGTTAGTGGATAAAAATTGTCTTAAAGTAAGGTAGTTGCTCAGATTTAAAATGCACAGAGGAAGAATTTTTAAAAACTCAAATTAGTATCCCTCTGAAACCATGCCCTTTCTGTTCACACACACACATACACACACACGCACACACACACATATGCACACACATGTTCACACACACATGCAGTAGATTCATGATCCTATATGCAAAAAATTCTAGGGGATCCCTCGTTCAATAAATATTTAATGCATACCTATTATGGCTAAATATTATTTTCAGCAACAGGAATGAAAAATTGTATTAAACATATTAGTTATCTGTGGTTATCTGACATCGTAACATTGAAAGGAAAGAAAAAACAGCAGGGCATTTGGAAATAATTAGGAGGATTCCGTTGTTGGGGTGGGAATGGGAAGGCAGGACTGGTGACACAGGGTGATTCAGGAAGGCCCCGCCTAGTGGGAGGCAACATCAGAGCTGAGAGCCTGGAGTCAGTTAGACTGCATTTTAGAATTAGCCGATCCTCTGTGGGCTGAGGAAAGAGTCACGTCAAGCAATGGAAAAGTCTTGAGTTTTTTACTTGACTTAAGACTATTAAATAACGACCAGTTCACTGAGTCGAAAAGGAGTGTGGGTGGGACAGATTGTGAGAGAAAGCAGGAGAGTGAGAGTTTAAAAAAACAAAAACCAAACAGACAAAAACAGCAGGGGGCGCCTGGGTGGCGTAGTCGGCTCAGCATCCACTCTTGATTTCAGCTCAGGTCCTGGTCTCTTGGTTCCTGAGTTCGAGCCCCTGCGTGGGACTCTGCGCTGGCAGTGGAGAGCCAGCTGGTGATCTCTCTCTCTCTCTCTCTCTCTCTCTCTCTCTCTCTCTCTCTCTCTCTCTCTCTCTCTCTCTCTCTCTCCCTCCCTCCCTCGCTCCCTCTCTCTCTGACCCTCCCCAGCTCAAGTTCACACTCGCTTTCCCTCTCAATAAACTTAAAAAAATTAAAATTACTTTTTAATATATTCGTAGAGCTTACAACATAAAGATAGGGTGCCAAATAGCCAGGAAATTGAAGACTGACATTTGTAGCATACATATTCAAGTCATCATAAATGAAGACTAAAATTCCCCGAACTCATTTTAGGAAAAATATTACTTCCAGAAAATAAACAAAAGTTAATATTTATAATATAAAGATAGTAGTTAACTAGGGAGGTGGGGGGGACAAACTATAAAATAAAATGAGCAAAGTCTATGAATTGGCAAATCACTGTTCCATAGTTTTAAATGCATAATCAAGATAAGTAAGAATTCTATCCCTTTAGTTATTAAGCAAAAGAAAATCAGAATATATGTTCACATATCAAATTGATCAATAAGGAAAAGAAAAAGTTTATATGATCCATTGCTTCTCACATATTTCTAAAGGAAGTGTGAATTACTACTGCTATTTGTGAAAAATTACATTGCGGTCCTTTTAACATTAAAAGTTCATCTTGTGATCAACAGTTTGTAACTCCCTTGTACAAAAATAACAGCTCCCATATGTAAGTGTATTTGAATAAGGCAGTTTATTTTAGTATTGTTTGAAGTGACTGATAAGAAACAAATCAAGGAAACAAACCAAAGCAGACTACTCAAACAAGTGAAAAAAAAACCCTTAATTTGGTCAAAAAAGAGGAGAAGAAAGAATAGGAGGAGGAAAAGGGGGGAATTTATAAAGAGAAAAAAATAAAAGGAAAAGTTTATCAATAGAGAACTTGAAAAAAAAAGTATGTTTATAAAAAAACAATTTACACATATTAAAGTTGAGACTCATGCTTACATAGTATACCCAAAACATAGGAGAAAATAAATGACTTATATAGCTTTGTAGTGTTTGGCTAATTACAATATGGATTTTTTTTATGTTTGTTTACTTTTGAGAGGGAGAGACAGAACAAGAGCAGGGGGCAGAGAGAGGGAGACAAAGAATCTGAAGCAGTCTCCAGGCAAGGCTCGAAATCACGAACTGTGAGATCATTAACCAGCTGAGCCACCCAGGTGTACCTATTTATATTTTAAAGTTTATTTCTTTTGAGAGAGAGAGAGAGAGAGAGCAAGCGAGCACACAAGTGATGGGGGGAGGGGAAAGGAAAGAGAGAATCCCAAGCAGTCTCCGCCCTCAATTGGGAGGCCAAAATGGGGCTTGAACTAATAAACTGTAAGATCATGACCTGAGCCAAATTCCAGAGTCAGACACCTAACTGACTAAGCCATCCAGGCACCCCAGATTTATTTTTACATTTGGAAGAAATATATGTACAGTTTTTCTTCCACCAAGCTATGAGGCAAACCAAGTGGACCTAAGGAAAAAAGCCTTCTCAAGTTCTTACAATTTCTTTATCTCTGGATTCATTTACTTCAAAGAATCCAAAGGAGGAAGGTTTTAATCTTCACCTCACCTTAAGGAATAGACATTCTTCATTCCTATGAGAGGCATTGTAGCTGAAATAAAACTTCATAATTTCCAGTAACAAGGTGAGTTAATCTGTATTTTTCCATGTTATAAATTAATCAAGTGTTATAGTGTGGGGCATGTGCACTTTAATGAGGGTATATAAGCTTTATGACTTTCCGTAATTCTCTGATGAGTTTTGCAGGGAGGACAGGTTACAGATGAATGTCAAGGTGCTTTACTCAAGAAGTTTCCAATTACTAGATTAAGACAAATAGGAACCGACATCAGTATTCTTTCAAGTCTGGGAATGTTGTGAGTCTGATACCCGGTGGAATTATAACGCATATCATGCCCCACTTACCAGTGCACTCTTGTAAGCTTCAACTAATTTCACACAATTTACATCTCTCGGCATATACTACACTGCGCCTTTCATAGACTTCCCAAATCTACCTGTTCTCTCTCACTTGACCTGAATCTTGCTTTCAAACGGTAGCTCTCCCTGGAAAACAATCCACCTGTTAACCACGTGACCCAAATGCCTTGTCCCCAGCTGCCTAGTTTCTTCGTCGTTAGCAAAACCTAATTTTTCTTTTGTTTCATTTATTTCCCTTTGTTGAACATTTCCGGACAAACTCAGAAAGAGGTATCTACCCTCCTTTATGTAACGAAAGCTCTCAGGTCACAGCTTTATTGCAGCAGACTATTTCAAACAGTCAATTGCACATTTCTCTTTCCCCTTGTTTATGAAATCTTGGTTTCCAGAAAATACCTCATATGTGTTTCTGTAAGAGTTCCTATATATATAGCAAATCAGCCTATAATCATCCAGGTGTTGACGAAGCACTCACAATGTTTGTTGAAGGAATGCTCTTATCCATATAAAAACCTAGAAAATTGTAGCATATTTTCTGTGATAATTTAAGTTTATGTCACAGGACTTGATGATGTGTTGGAAGGAAAAATTTCAACAAGTGGCACGACTGTGCTTTGTGCTTAAGAGAAATTCCGTTGCATTCTGACTGAGAAATTTGAAGCAAAATATAAAACAGAATTTTGAGAGGCTCTGTTTCCTGACATATCATTATTTAAGCTAATTTCTGCTTATGTTTAAAAATATCTAGTTTTCTTGGAATACATACCATATAATTATATTCTTTTTTTTTTTCTTGAATCAAAGGCTTTGTATTGGATAGAAAGATCACAGCTAGCTCTAGTACACCATCATTATTAGTCACAGTATAAATAATAAGTACTGCTAATAGAACCACTCTGGTGGAGTTGCCAAATTCCTTGTGCCCCAGTAGAAAATGTAGGTTTGAATTTTGAGATGAGACCAGGCAAGGTATCAGATATATAATTAAAAAAACTGAATGACTGGAAAAATATAAATGGAATCATGGAGAAGATTTATATCTACATTTTCTGCGCACGTTTATAAGGATCTGAAAAGAGAGGGGGAAAAAACCTTTTTCTCTCATTTTTTTTCCTTTCATTAAGATTATTGGTATGTATGCATTCACATGCACAAAAACAGATATATTTAAGATAACTATGTCTGATTATAAGGTTTGTTTGTCTGAGACAAATAAGTCAGCTATCTTATCTTGTAATGTTTTGTCATAGCCCATTATGAACTGCATTTAAAGGGAAGAAAATAATGAAACCTGTATTCCCAGAATTCTATATCCTTGGCTGATATGGGAAGTAAAGGGAATAGTGATGGAAGTGGGCAGTAAAAGGGGTTTCACCGTTTCCATCCATCCCCCTCCTCACCCACACGTATAAAAATTTGCGTCTCTCTTCTTGTTCCGCTGTAAACATTAGAAATGGGCACATGAAAAAGCACAATTTGCTTTCTTAAGAATATCTGACCGGCCCCATTTCCCAAATATCTGTATATTCCATGTGCGAACAAACATCACTAAGTATTGATTGAAATGACCTGAAAGATACATAAATGAGTGAAACAAACAAACAAAAATAACAATGCATGTTTTACATTTGGACCAGGACAAGCTAAAGTAAGGCAACATTTGGAAGAATAAATACATAAGAATCGGGAGCTAAAAATTCTCCACAAACACATCACAATTTCAATTTGCTTAAGAATAAGAAATTATTTTATAGAGTTTGGGGTATTTCTGGAGTTTCTGATAACCTTATAATAAACGAAGTGTCAGAATGGCTGAAATTAGCAGGAACAACAGATGTTGGTGAGGATGTGGAGATCTTACACTGTTGGTGAGAATGCAAACTGGTGCAGCGACTCTGGAAAATATTATTGAGGTTCCTCAAAACGTTAAAAATAGCACTACTCTAGGACCCAGCAATTGTACCACTAGGTATTTAACCAAAGGAAACAGAAATGTTGACTTGAAACCTGCATGCTGATGTTTATAGCAGTATTATCAACAATAGCCAAATTATGGAAAGAGCCTAAATGTCTATTGACTGATGAATGGATAAAGGAAATGTATATATACATACAATGGAATATTACTCAGCTATAAAAAGAATGAAATCTTGCCGTTTACAATGATGTGGATGGAGCTAGCGTGTGTTATGCTGAGCAAAAGAAGTCAGTCAAGATAAACAAATACCATATTATTTCATTCATATGTGGTATTGAAGAGGAAAAAAAAACAGATGAGCATAAGGGAAAGGGGAAAAAAAGAGAGGGAGGCAAACTATAAAACAAACTCTTAACTACAGAAAACAAAGAATGCTGCTGGACAGGAGGCGGGGGGGGATGGGCTAAATGGGTGATGGGCATTAAGAGGGCACTTGTTGGGGTGAGCGCTGGGTGTCATATGTAGTGATGAATCACTAAATTCTACTCCTTAAATGAATAATATTCTATATGTTAAATAACTAGAATTTAAATAAAAACCTTGAAAAATTAAAAAAAAATGGTTGAATAATTTGTACATATTAAAATATGCTTAATTTTTAACTGGTTTTATTAGAAATGTCTGATTTGGAGACATAGCTCTTTAACATAGTCGTTGCCTGAGAATTCTTTTTATTTTACTAGTACTTTAGTACTGTTATTCCTTGGCTCTAATATCCTGCTTTGTCTCAAATTATTCTAAATCTTCAAACAATCTTTTCAGAGAGGGTACTTGGGAATCAAAGTTTCTGTAACTCTGGATATATTTTTTATATTTTCATTAGGTGTGGAATTTTGGGAAAATTATAAGTAACAAAATAAAACCCTAAATCAAAGCACTTAAAACGGCGTTTGCCATGTGATATCTAAAAAATATAATGATATTTTAAAATATCCTGTCCTATTGGAATTAATAAAATAATAAATATCACTTAGGTCAAAAATTCTTAAATTGGATTTTATGAGTACTATATAATTTTACAGAGTCTATAAATACTGCTTGATGTGTATTGGGGTAAGTGTTTTGTTTTGTTTTGTTTTTTCTTTTTCATGGTTTGGAAAAGTCTCGTAGCTTCCATTGTATCAGATGGATGTATCTCCCTGACAGTTTGAGTCATTATTTTAGTATAAACCATGATATGGTACATATCAAATCCTATACAACCTCAATGAAATAACTGGTGTCTGTTTAAAAAGTTGTTTGTCTTAAACTATAATCTGTTTATCTATCCTGTCTACGCTTAATTTGTTTACTTTAGAGAGAAACAAAAGAAATCCAATGTGTGGTCAAAAATACTCATAGGGAAGTTTTCCAAAAAAAATCATACTTTTAATTTTTTTATATTCTCCAAATTTTGTTCTTTGCATCTTCCAACTTTTAGTTCATGGAGTCTAAAACTACAACCATTTGATTATTATTTTCTTTCAAATATGTGCCAACTTTTCAATTTCCTCAAAACATGGCACTTCCTAATGGGCTGTGTGCTACAGAAGAAATTGTGTTTTTCACCTCACTCATTCTATCTTATGAAGTTAAAAGAATTTTTTTTTGTAGCTCCTTTGTACTGTTGGCTTATATTGAGCCTGTAAACAACTAAAAACTATGCTCTTTTTCCCTCTCACATTCTGCTTCTTAAAAGCTTTAACAACTATTTAATGTTTTCTGTATCCTAGGACCCCACAAAGCATTTTATTGGCAGTATCTCCTTTATTTCTCAAATAACTAAGAAGAGTACTGTTACTGATTCTAGGCATAGCCATAAGGGTATAAATAACTTGTCAGAGAGTAAATCTTTCACCCTTGGAGGATCCTTGAACTTCTTCATTGGAATATGTGGAAATAAGTCCTGCAATTTACATTTATATCCACATAATTTCACCTTGATAGATTTGTACCATCATTGGAAGTTATCGTTTATTTTCAGATTCTGATTATGTTTCTATTGTATATCACTAAATTATTTGTTAGCAATGGTTTATTCAGTTGATAAACCCCCAGGATATGCTAAATGGCAGGATTAATAAAACATCCAGGATGGACTATTGACTCAGGTCATTAGCAAATTTCCTCTAGTTGATATTAATTCATTAGTCATTATCCTTTGGGTATAGCTACATAATTAGGTATGTGTTCACTAATCAAAATACCGTTTATTCCATATATTCACAAATATATTCTGAAATAATTTATCTTCTTTTTTATCTTTTTCATATTCTTATAATGACTTTAGAAAGTAACTTTTCTAGTGTTCTAGGCCTTTTATTAGGTATATGTTGGTTTACTTTGAGTCTTTATCTGTTTAATGCCATTATCATTTTTCTTTTTCAATTTTTGTGCTCTCTTGAACTATGATTACTACTGAGAGAGAGATTTTTACCTAAAATGAGAATATCCATGTCAAAAATTCTCTGCAGATATTTCCTGTGTCATAGTTCAGCTAAAAATATTTAAGTTTAATGATTCTGTTCTTTTATGAAACTATTAGATATTTTATCCTGTATTAAATAAAACTTCTACTAATGAAAATAACATTAATGTTTGTTGACTGTAAATTTGTGCCAGACAATTAGACCACATTTATATTGATTGTCCCATTTGATTCTCCCCAAACCTATGAGTCAAATCCAACTATTATCCCCTTTTCACAAAATTGAGGCAGTGCATGAGGGATCTCTATAGGATTAGTGTCAATAAAGGAGACTTTGTGTAAAGAAGCTACTTATGTGAAAAAATATTTATTCAGGAAGTGGTGAGCTTTATGATTGTGTCTTGTTTTATCTTGTTTCCCATCACCTAATGTTAGTTCCCAGTAAAGTGTATGAATGAATGGATGTGGAAACATAATTTCCAATAAGCACACGTTTTGCTTCACGGCACGTGTGTTTTATTTTAGGACCCATTATATGTAGAGTCAGATGGCATCACTCTGTTAATGAGCAGAAAAAATCGTCCTACCCTGTTCATGGCCAAGTCAGCCTTCCCGCACGTGGTTTCTTCCCGCGTGACTATGCATACGTGTTGTGTCCTCAAATCGGACTTTTTCAAAATGTCTCTGAATGTGAATGCTTGGACTTGACTCTCATAGCTCTTCGATTGATAATAGCTCTTTTTCTGATAACTCTTTTTCACAACCAACAGGAAAAAAAAGCTAGAAGCATCTTTTACTGTCATAAGAGTGATATGAGGAGTGAAATAAAGTGGTTCTAAAAGCTACAGACTTTGTTTTAATCAAAAGGTATACTTTTATGTGTTTTTTGTAAATTGTGAGAAAATAGGCATAACATAAAATTTACCATTTTAACTTTCTTTGAGTTTACAGTCCAATGACATGGATACATTGACATTGTTACCGACCATCACCACCGTCCAGCCCCAGAACTTCTTCATCTTTCCAAACGTAGGCTCTGTGCTCATTAAACAATAACTCCTCATTCCTCCAAGAAGGAATTGTTGTAGAGAAATCTTATTTGGGATATCATTAAGACAGAGAAAATGTAAATTACACCCTAATCACATGTCATTTCTATTTTTTTAAATATTTTATTGTGGAGTAATCTCTACTTGTGAATCAAGTAAACTAGAATCCACAACCCGTAGGTCAAGAGTCGCATGCTGCACAGACGGAGTAGCCAGACACGCCTAAAGGGTCAATTTTTCTCTTTTTAAATTTATCTTGTTGAGAGAGACAGAGACACAGAGAGTGAGAGAGAGAGTTTACGTTCCCAGGAGACGGGCAGAGAGAGGAAGAGAGAGAATCCCAAGTGAGCTCTGGCACTGTCAGAATAGAGCCTAACATGGGGGTCAAACCCACTAACTGTGAAATCATGACTTGAGCCGAAACTAAGACTCGTGGCTTAACCAAACCAGCCACCCAGGTTCCCCTACAGTGTCAGTTCGAAAGCCCAACCCATTTGTATATGTTCTGTGGAGAATGACCTGGAAATAAGTATTTTCCTTTTTATATTATAATCCATAGATTAACTTACTGTATTTCATGCTCAAAATTTTTACTATAATTTTATGCATTATAGTTAATACTCTGATCAAAGAGGGTTAGAAACAAAATCAAGAATGGTTGTTAAGGTACATGTAGGAGAAACAGCCTCAACTTCTAGAAAGAGAGAAATCTAGGTGAAGGAGATAAAAGTAACAATGTGGCATTTGTACTGTGGCGGACAGGGTGGCGAGGTGAAGTACTATTCTTGAAAATGGAAACGTATTTATGGCGAACTGGGTTTCTTTTGTGATAAAAGCAGTCAGCAGATCTGGTACAATCCTGATTCTGTGATAAATGTCTTAAAATTGCAGAACAAAGGAATACCTGGAAATCAATGGTTTGACCCAATTAAGAAAAACAATTTTATATTATTTAAGATTTTATATATTTTAATAGTACCTTCCCCCTTATAATTCTTTATATAAATACTCCTGTTTTAGAAATATGGGCAGATAGCTCCATTTGCTGATCCAGAATATTCTACGAACAGACTTGGCAATACATTGATTTTACAAGTACCACATATATGGAGTGAAAGATCTTCTTTTGTAAATGTTCATTTCCATTTAACTAAAACAGATAAAAAAAGGAATGAATCAATTTATTTTGATTTATGAAATGCCATGACCTATTTGGAAAAACATTATTGAGATCATTGCCCGGAATTCCTAAAAACGTCTATAGCCTAGGCACCTTTATTCACTCGTGAGTTCCCCACCAAGCTCTTTTGCATTTCATTTAGGCAGTAAAAGCAGACAAGCTGTATCATTCACTAACTCTTATTTCACCCTCCATAAACTCCACTTGTGCCTTCAAGGGCACAATAGCATTAGCAGTTGGCTTATTCTTTTTTTTTTTTCTTTTAGACCTAAAATGTCTTAGGTTTCAGGACTAAGCAAGTTGTCCATAAATGTATTTTCTAGTCCATTTGTTACATCTGCAGTAATAAATGTCCACATTTGGCAATTCTCAGTAATAAAATGTTTGTATAAGCTTACAAGACATTTAAATCAGTGGGAGAGCTGTCTCACATGTTATGTACGACGTTCTTGCTGTATATGGACTGGTATGAACACGCCCCAGCTCTCATTTATGGTAGGCCTGGGCCTGCCCGACAAACAAACAAACAAACAAACAAACAAACAAACCCTTGTAAGAGAAATAAATGTGTTTTGATTTATGAAGGTTCCTATGGCCATTTTTATTAGCTTCCTAGTCTTGTGGTCAGGTGTATTTTATAACGGAAAGAAGCATTCACAATAACCTGCCACCAGGAACACTGATTGGTTTTAGCTTTTCTTGTGGACACCTAACTATTCCCATTCACATCTAGCACTACTCTGGTACCAAATACGTCTTGGGTCCCTGAATTTGCAAGGCATATTTTCTCTAAAGTCGGGCTAGAGTTGAGCGTTTGTCTGAGTGTGTGTTAGAAAGGAACCATTTTCTGAGGTTTATGGCTTTTTAAAAATATTGCCTGTGTGACAGAATAAAAGCCCAACTTTGAAATCCTGTGAGAAGTATATTGAATTTGTTGTTTAATTACTCTTCTTTATAAACAGTAACTTTCTTACTTGAGTTTTCTTCAACATACTCTTCTTGATTATTTTAGTTGTCCTGGGAAACTAGAAATCTTGATTCTTAATCACTTAAACTACTTCAGAGTAAGATGAATATCTCTATCCACATACATGTCTGTATAAATAACATAAAAATAAGTGGTCAACTTGAACTGATTATTTTTAGGGGAAATCCAGAAATTTGAACATTTATCTTAGATGCATGGAAATTAATATCGCATTTTTCTTCCCTTGATGTTTCTTGGGTGGAAAAAGTTAATGAATGAATATGTTAATTTTTAATTACAGAGAACTTTAAAGTTATTCTACATATACATGTAAGGAAATATGTAACTTCTACTTATAGCCTCTATTGAGAAAAATTTAAGGATTAAATTTTTTAATGCTTATTTTTGAGAGAGAGTGAGAGTGAGTGAGAAAGCTGAGGGGTAGAGAAAGAGAGGGAGACACAGAATCCAAAGCAGGCTCCAGGTTCTGAGCTATCAGCACAGACTCCCACGTGGGGCTCAAATTCAGGAACCATGAGATCATGACATGAATCAAAGTCAGATGCTTAACTGAGCCACCCACGTGCTCCATAAATTTAAAGAATCAGATTAAAGCTCTTTAATTCCTACAAAGCCCCTACATCCTGAAATCTATGAAACTACATGGTACAGGATCTAGGACACTTTTGGGAAACAGTTTACTTAGGAATGTATCATTTGAAAAGAGTAAACATTCCAATATTAACTCAATAAAAAATGATAATCTACAAACAGAATTACATGAATTAAAGAGTAGTCGTTTCAAACTAGCTTCTAAAATGAGGATGACAAGGATAATGACCCCTAATAACAACAATGGAAACAGTACTTACTGAATTGAGATCACATATGAAGTGTCATTTTCTAACTTAATCCAGTATTTGAGCCCCTGATATAAAATTACTGATTGGAATTGGCATTGCTCTGCCTCATTATTCTTTAATCAGTTGAAGTCCAGTCAGGAAAATAAAAACTACTTTATATATTTCTAATCCAGGGAATTTTCACATAGGAGTTGGCTATAACTGAGTTGGAAAGGCCTGGAGGAGCTAAATTAAAAAGAGTTGTTATCAAAGATCATGAGGCTTTTACAACGTGGATGGAAACTCAGCCCACATGGACCATTAAACTGCTGGAGGCCCCAGTTTCCAGCACATCTGCTATTAGAAGAGCATCACCAGTGATCCGAAAATGGGGGTCCACTCTCCTGCTGAGAGCCCAACCCCTGGGGTCACCATCAAGTCCCTCACTGTGTCTGTTACTAACACAGGACTCACTAGAAATGGAAGAATCAATGAAGCATGCTTTCCTTACCCCTTCCTTTTGTCTGATAAACCCCCATTGGCAGGATGTGGGAGGGAGTCAGCTCACTCCTGAGAATGCAGGGGAGAGTTTACTTGTTGTTGCTTTTTGTTTTGTTCCCTTGTTTGTTGTTCCTTTGGTTTTGTTTTTTGGTAGGCTTGCATCCCTGATGCTACAGAGAGGAATAGGTAGAAGGAGAGTGTAAGCTAACAGAGGGGGCCAGAACTCAGCACTAATGTCACCATGCCGAGTGAAAGAAGGAACTCCAGTAATTTCTGAATTGATCTGGAGGACATTACGTGAATTGAAATAAGTCAGACACAAATACTGTATGATCCCTCTTAAATGTGGTGGTTTTAAGAGGTGGGGAGACCGTGAAAATGGGGAGAACGTAGTCAAAGGGTATAGACTTTCAGTTATAAGATGTGTATGTTCTGGAGATCTAATGTACAGCAAGGTGCTATATTTAATAATGTATGCTTGAAGTTTACCGAGAGTAGATACCAAGTGTTCTCACCACTGTATTTTCTCACCATAATAAAATTATATGAGGTGACATATATATTAACTAGCTCAACCCTCCCATCCCTTTCATAATGTATATCAAAATAGCATGTTGTATACCTATTATGTATGCAATTTTTGTCAGTCATACCTAAAACAGGCAAAAATCTAATAGAAAACAAAGGATCTTACACTTATCTTTGCATAGATAAAGAAAATCCAAAATTTTGAGTCACTTTTTAAAGGAAGTCATATTTATCTGAGTACTTTCTGGTGACAACAATTTTGCCTGTTAGCCATTTTACCTCTGTATCATGAACTACTTCCTGTGACAAAGGGCATGCCTCCTTTCAGTAGAGGCCAGTTAAGATGTCTTGTGCATTGGTTCCTCTCACTTATCTACTTTTCTTGATCAATCTCATTCACTTCCCTGACTTAAATCACCACTATATATACTGAACTATTTTTTCCCCCTTTTCAGATACCTATTTGCTAGGATCAAGAAGTTCCCTACAATGAATGCTAACAGCAGCACTTCTGTTGAGGTAAGAAAAGATTATTTTTTTCTCCTTTTTTTCTGTTAATATTGTAAATTATAGCAGTTGACTTTCAAACATTAAAACCTTTTTCTATTCTTGCCATACACTCTAATTTCTATGATGGATTTTGGGTTTCTACATCACTGGATTTGATTTGCTAAGATTTTGGTCAGGATTTTACATCTGTATTTATAACAAGAAGGAATTCACCCTTTGTTGTTGTTGCAATGTCCTTGTCAGGATTTGATATTAAGGTTAAAACTCATACAAAATGGGTTGGAAAATGTCCCTCTTTTTCTGTCCTCTTTAAATATTGGGATAATATTGGATTGCTTTTAAAAACTGGTAAAATGGCTGATGAAGTTTCTTGAGCTTGAACTTTTCACTATAAGAAAGTTTTTAATAACAAATTTTATTTCATGAACATTAAATTATCTTGAAATCTATTCCTTCGTAAAGTTATGTTTTTCAAGATATTTAGTCATCTTATTTTCACTTTCAAACTTGTTAATTCAGAATTGATAATGATATTTCCTTAGTGTCTGTAGTGATGCCTGATTTTTGCAAGGGGGTGGGTGGTTTTCCATATTAAGAGTCTCATGTTTTCTGACTGGGCTAGCTGAGTGTTCTTGGTTTCTTTCTATCATATATTTAAACATTGTTTGTTGGGTTTATCAAATTAATTAATAATTTCAAAAATTCTTCACTGTTCTCTATTTTATGATGTAAATTTTATTGATTTCTACTATTATTTTGCTTTATTGCTTAAATCTGCTCTCCTTTTCTTTTTGAACTTCTTGAAATGAAATTTTAGATCATTGATTTAAAAACTATTTGACATTAAGGCTATATAGTTCTCTCTAAGCAAATCTTTACCTACATGTAACAGGTTTTAATGTATTTTTAATGTACATCTTATTTAACCTTATTTTCACATATTTAATGTGGTTTAGAATATCATATTTTGAGTGTCTTCTTGTTTACATTGTATATTTGAACATTATGATACCTGCAAATTTGATACAGCAATATTACTTAATATAAAGTAATTTATTTCCAAAGTCAACAAAATGCTCCATTTTATCCATAAATGAAAAGACAAATTTGAGAAGTATCCTGTAAATGAAAATGGATTCACCTAATATTTTCAATACCTCCTCTGCTATGTTCTTTCTCTGCGGGCACTCACTTTAATATGTTATGTCTTGCTGTTAGTGTCATCCAGTTAAGGGGCTAGAAAAATTTATTTGATTTAGTATAGATTGTTATATATGTAATCTATACCTATGAATAACAAGTATTAAGAATTTCATGTTCACTAAAGACCCATTATTCACATTCTTCTTTGGAATAGCAAGATTGTAGATGAAAAACCACTGGCTTTAGAGGTGTCTTACATACTTCACTTTAGATATAAATTAAAATATACCTTCAATGGTCTATAACTTATAAATTTCAAGGTCAGACATCTAACTGCTAATCTTCAACTTCATTCCATATGTCTGACTATTTTATACTTATTATAATGAGACAAGCATTTCAGAGAAGATAAATAATAACATGCCTATGAAAATATTTGCTGATAGAGCATATTGTGTTAAATTAAATTATCATAAGTAATTACTCTTCAAAATAGTCCATTTCATTTTCATTGTTCCCAATTGTATATTCTGCTCGGCTCTCATTTTCTTCAGGCATTAGAAGCTTTCATCAGGTGAATAAATTTTAATCAAAACACTCGTTCACTAGTGTTTCTGACTGGCCGATGGTTATTTGTGCGAGTGTCTGGGCAGAGAGCCACATTTAGTACAAGCCTCAGTTTCAGGCACTGTGTAAAGTAGGCAGTTTGTCTTCAGTATTTTATCCACCTTATTTTGTAGGTGCTTATGCATGCCCTCTTCAGTGTTTCTGTGTCACAAAGCCCAGTTCTTTACTTCCTTCTCCTGGTTTCTCTCTAAGTAAACGGTAGGACCCGTCTGTGGTTAGAAGGCAGGGGCTGGCATCCCATTGTTACCTGGCCTTAATTAGCTCATGATTCTAAAGTCGGTTTCCACAACCAGGTAACATTGGGAAGACATTCCAGCTCTGTAATGTCCAACCGTAAAATGGACATCAGAACAGGACCAAGCACGTAATTTTGTTTTGGGGACGAGATAATCCACATTAAGATTTTACCATAGTGACCCTTCGCTCCCGGTTCCCTGCTGGAGAGTCATGGTGATGAACTGCTCTGACAGTGGTCTCCACAGAGTAACTGCCCGAACTGGACTAAGTCCCGTGTTCTCCCAGATAACGGTGCAGAGCTGACATTCCAGCACGAAGGGTGGGTTTTTCTTCTTGCGTTCATTCAGCAACCCACCTTCTCTCTTCATCCTCCTCCTCCTCCTCCCTCCCCAATTTCTCCTCTTCCTCTTCTCCCCAGTGATGACGATGATCCCTCTTTATAGCATCATTGTCATGTACTCTCTGGAGTCTCTATTCCTTCCAGAATTCTGTCTCCTTAGAGCACTACTAATCTGGTAATATAGTCAGACTAACTAGGTCCTCTTCATGACAGTGGTATGTCCTATCTTCAGGTGTTTACCTTTTAAGTAAAGCTTACTGATCTTTATACAAATGAATAGCAGATAACGCTGAACCGCCTGGAAAACACCAGCTGGAAAGGTGTATGAGAAGACAAATGTTCCCCTGGTCATAGCATTTTATTCCTATCGGTCTGGCCCTATATTATTTGGCTCTATTCTTTCAGAGTACATATGTGACTTCTGAGTCATTCTTATCGATTCCTAACTGACTATACTATTGAACATGGAGTTTTGAAGCAAATTTTAGCTCCTTTGTTATGAAAGCTCTGTAAAATTCAGGACCTTTGATTCTTAGTGATTACTTCATTTAATAATTATTATTTCCTTTGAAAAAAAGCCAAAACAATCAGAAAACAAACCTTCACACGTCTTTAACTGCAAATCGGTTAACTTAGCCCCATGCCCTCCCTCGTCCCTGCTAAGATGGATGAACACACTGCTGTCCTGCCTCGGGCCTTATCTACACATGAATCTAGCCACTTTGCTCATGTGATTTTGAATCCCCTTTGTATAAGTACATTTGTAATGTGGGGGTCCCTTCAGAGCCTGGAGCTCAAGGCAGGGGCCCCCTTGCACAAGAGTTCAGCGAGGTTCTCTCTGCATGAGATTGTTCTGAATTAATTGAATCAGAAAGTTGCTCTCATTTCTCCTTACCTAACAGTAACATCAACCCTTTCTTTTACACTTAACTTCTAGGATGCTGTATCCTCTGTTGGTGATGCTGCTTTGTTTCATTTTGTTCTTTTCCTCTTTCTTCGTGTTGGATTCCTTTCACTTTCCATAGTTGCCTGCTACACATATCTTCTGGTCCATTCTTTCATTTTAACCTGCATTAAGTATTTTCTTATACCTTTTCTGAAACGCCAGCATAGTATTTGATGGCACAAAAAAGGACGTTCACACACTTACTACTCAGTTTCCAGGTGACCACTGAATCAATGGCTAGACCTCTGGTGCTCCAAATAGGAATTATCTGAACAATTTTTTTCAATGTGCTGGTGTCTGGGCACTTCTCTCAGAGATTAAATTGCTCACCAGTGCTGCCCAGATGCTGATAGATTTTAAAGATCATCAGATGATTCCAATTTAAAATGAGGGTTAAGAAACAGTGGATTAGATTTAAGACACATACTCATAATTAGTTTTATTCTTTAAGTTTTATTTATTTTTAAAATTTTTTAAATATTTTTCATTTATTTTTGAGAGACAGAGAGAGACAGTGCAAGCAGGGGAGGGTCAGAGAGAGAGAGAGGGCGATACAGAATCCAAAGACAGGCTCCAGGCTCTGAGCTGTCAGCACAAAGCTCAATGTGGGGCTCGAACCCATGAACCGTGAGATCATGACCTGAGCCGAAGTAAGACCCTCAACCGACTGAGGCACCCCATGATTAGTTTTATATATGATTAGGTTAAGTGGGTTGGGATATCCTAGAAAGTTGGCTCCTTAAAAAGAAAAACAAGCAACAAACACTAAAACTACAGCCACAGCAATAGTAACAATAAAACCTTAAGTGTCCTACTAAGTGGTCAGCCCTCAATTTTCTGTCATTAGTTGTAAGGAAACCAACCTGAAATTTCCTCATGCAAGCCATCAGTGGACTGTATTCTATTTACAAATGCTTGGGGAAATCACTTGATTAGTCTGCTAGAGATCAGATACATATCACTGTTCAGTGGGGTAGGAGTAGAAGGCTGAGTTCAAAAGTGAAAACATGGCCCTTATGTGCGAATGTCTAAGAAAACATCTGCAATGAAAAGTCTTATGGAGATATTCAAAGGGAGCTGATTTCCATTGGTTTATTTTAATGTAAAAAACAAAGACTATTGGGGCACATGGATAGCTCAGTCAGTTAAGCATCTGACTCTAGCTATTGGCTCAGGTCATGGATTTCACGGTTTGTGAGTTGAGCCCCACACTGGGCTTGAAGCTGATGATGTGGAGCCCATTTGGGATTCCCTCTATCCCTTTCTCTCTCTGCCCCTCCCCAACTCTCTCTCTCAAAGGAATTAAATAAGCTTAAGAAAACAAATAATATTTATGTTTTGCTTTTTCAATTTTTTTCCCTTTATTTAAGTTTTACATATGGTTTTGCAGAATTTCTCAGAATGGCCTCTGGCATTTTTAAGTTTAAAGTGGGGGAAATCATTATATTTCCTTACATTAAGAGCCTATTATTCTCATTAACACTTTGAGTTTACTACAATGCATCCTCACATTAAAATAAGAGGTTGTAAGAGTTGAAATGAATTTATACTTTTAGGTATAAAATCTACTGACAGTGTTTAACATGTAAAAGACATTCCACCCATGTTATTTCTCTTGATCAAAGTTATGTGACTACCAATTTCTTCAGACTAGATTAAATCCTAAATCTCCTGCTATTCAGTAGCTATTCAGGCTCTTTCAAGTATATTTTAAGATATTTGTTCACTTTCTTAATGCATATTTATACAAGGTAAAGTTGAGGAAGTAGCCAGTAAAACGCTAAGTACGGTCTTATTTCAGAAGTACAATGTACACACAAAAACTTTGTCAGCCGTGTTTTCTCAGGCCATCAAGGAATCTGCAAGATAGAAAAAAAATTATGAAAACACATTCCAGAGCAGCCCTGTTGTGGAAACTATGACACAGGCACCCTCATTAAATGACAACCAGAAAATGTACAAGTTAGAAAGTTGTCTGCCTTCAAGCATGGGAGTTGTTAGTAGAAATGCATATCATAAGTGAGGTTTGATCTTATTTTCTCTGATCCGGCAGAATTTAATCAGAAAAAAATGAGCTTTGTAGGAAATTTTATATGTCTGAGAGTGAACTCTTCTCCCAGTTCTCAGGCAGAAACATATTGATTCCTCGGTTCACGTACAGAAAACCTGACATGAAGTCATTCTATCCAAATCTTCATTTGTACTATTAGATCATAATTAAAAGCCTTGAGACTGGAATAGAATCAGATGACCAGATGCTTCTGTGAATTTCCCCTCCTGACAGTCTCATTTCAGCTCCCAGCCTGGGTCTATAAATCAAAGTCATTTAAAGAAATATTTCAAAATATAATGTGCCTACCATAGTCTACAAAGACTTTTAATTAAAGCATTTTAAATGAAGAAACATAAGTGTGACTGGAGAATCCTTTGTTCTCTATGTACAGTTTATTGTTTTAGGCAATATCTGTATGATATTTCAGAGTGAGATAAAGCAGTAGGTGCTGATGTAGGTGGCGACATTTCACAAAGTGTTTAATTTGAAAATGATTAGTTTTATAATATTTAAAAGGATTTTTTAATAAAGCAGTACTGACAAAATCCTCTGAATTATGTCTCAATAACCCTGTTTTTAAAAACACAATGACATATGACTGCATACCAATTGGAAAGGATAAAATAAAAACAGCAATAACACGGCATGCAGCAGAGAAACTGTCTCCCTCCTACACTGATAGTGGCGATATAAAATAGGACAGCCTCTTTGGAAGCAGTTTGGAAGCCCCTTACAAAATAAACATACATGTAACCATATGTCCAGGCAATTGCATTCTTGGGCCTTCATCCCCCAAAAATGAAAACTGTGTTCATGCACAACCCTGTGAATGAATGCTGGGAGCAGCTTTATTCATAATGGTTCTGAACTAGAACTCACCCAGACATCCTCTAGTAGGTGAATGGGCAAACTAACTGGGTTTCCGTCCATCAGCACATGGGAGTGTATATTTGATGGCTCTTGAGAAAATTATGCTCAGTTAAAGAAATAAATTAACCCCTCCCAGAAGCATGCCCACTGGATGACTCCCCTTCTGTGACATTCTTGAAATCGCACAACTGTAGGAGTGGAGAACAGATGAGTAGTTTCCAAGAGTTAGGAAGAATGATAGATGGGGAGTAGGGGGATTGGTGTGCTGGCAAAAGGGTGACCTAAGGGATTTTTGTGCTGATGGAGCCGTTCTGTGTCTTGACTACACTCATGACAAAGTTGCATAGAACTAAGCGCACAGACGTACACACACATAATGACTACAATGAAACTGGGGAAATAGGAATAAAATCAGTCGCTCTTAAGCAGGACATTATCTTCACTGTGATATTGTATTAAAGTTTTGCAGGATGTTGATAGCAGAGGACGTAGGTGAAGGGTGGAGAAGATCTCTTGTGTTATTACTGAGGATTGCATGTACCTCTGCTCATATTCCATAATATGAGCTTGATTTCTGAAATAAGTCAACCCCCTGTGATGTTTTATCTGAAAAACCCCACTGCCTTCCTAATTCACTCAGAATATAAGCCTAAATTCTTACAGTAGCCTAGGAGCCTTATTTGATCAGAACCCTGTTTATAGGGCCCTATTCTGGCCAACAGGTCACCCACTGATTTACTTAAGTCCAACATCAAGAGGCTCCCTGCTGCTGCTCAAAAATGTTAAAATGTTTGTGCAGGTTGTTGCCCCTGCTTGGAATCTCTTCCTCTGCATATTTGTATAACTCTTCTCTTTCCTAATCGAAACTTTTGATCACATCCCACAGTTGAATGAGACACACATAAAGCCATCGCCTTTAAATCACAGCCCCCACAATCCCAGGGTATTGGGCATGCCCTCAGATTTTCTGCCCCTTCTTTTACTCCAGCTGTTGCTGTGGCAACCGACTCTGTGCTGCTGCATTCTGACAGCGCGGGGTATCTGCAACTTTCACTCTGGTGCATGTCTTCCACTCCGTCCTGAGAAGCCAGCACAACCCAACTTGACTGTGCAGATGCACTTGGGAGTGTAGGACACTACACCTCAGGGAGCATCCCCTTCCTGTGTGTGATGGGAGCCGGTGTGCAAGCTTCCCTCCACTGACTTGGAAGGTACTTGGCATCCCAACTGGATTTCCTTCCTTCTGTGTTTTTATCCTTCCCATTGTTGTCCCTTGCATTTTATGCCAAAATAAGTTGCCAGAAACGTGTAACTTATCTGATTTCAAAGCTACGAAATCTTGGCTTTCTCTAGTCTTAATCATATCTATTTTTTCTTTTTTTTCTCCTACAATGATTTTCCTATTATAAAACAATGCACAATTGACTGATTTATCCTTTGTAACTTCAATTTTCTGCCTTTCCCTGTAGAATGTAGGGTCCATGACAGTAGAGATCTTTTTTTTTTAATTTTTTTTAAATTTTTTATTTACCAATATATCCCAGGTACGTACAAAAGTGCCTGGTCTACCATATAAATTTTACAAATATTTATTTAATAGAGTAATTGGATGTGAACCTCTCATTTCTAAAGAGAGAGGTTTCTGAGGAACATCTTAAAGAACCAGACATGGCTCGGGGTGCCCGGGTGGCTCAGTCAGTTAAGCCTCCAATTCTTGATTTTGGATGTCACTATTCTTCTAATAGATGTTGGAAGTCATGGCCTCATGGGAGTCAGTGAAAGATAGTTGTGGAAGATGGCGAGTTGGCAAAAGAGAGGAAGAACATTGTAACGGAAGGTCAAGCCCAATAAACTTTGGGGGCTGGAGACAACGTAAAGTGAAAAGCCCCTGCTCTCACTCAGGGGAATTACAGCTTCCTGAGGGGCTGGGAAATTCCAGAAGGGACCCACTTACATAAGCGCTTCAATCAACTTGAACAGCCCCAAACCTGGAAATAACTAAACAGCTCGCTAATGCCCCACAGAGAGATCTAACCTAAGACTCAAAAATCACAGAACATGAATGCAATTGGCAAATTTTTTCAACCTTAAGGGAAGAAGTGTGCTCATAGACCAGTGACACAGGTGATTGTTCAAAAATATGTGCTTGTGCAAGAAGTTTATGGGGAAGAAAGAAGAGGGAAGTGCAAAGAAAGCACCAGAAGGGTGAACAGTGGAGGCACCTGTGGGAAGGACAGCTAGACCATGAGAAGGAGCTGTGCACATATTGATTAGAAATGAACAACTGATAGCAGGAAATAAAGTGAGAAGTGAGCAAGAGAGAAGAGAATGCGCAAAGAACATTTCCCGAGGGGAAAATGGCAGCGGGAGCAAGCTGGGCCTTTTCCACCCTGTCCCCAGCATCCCTAGCAGGTAGCTTCACTGACAGAGATGGGTAGCACCTTGGGGGAGGGTTGGGAAATGTGGAGGCTTGAAGGGCAGGCTAAGTAAATCCTCCAGGTCTCCATTGCCTAAAAGGGTTGCTTGTATTTCTGGGCTTTAAGGTTAAGGCCAGCCAGTGTGATTGTCTAAGAGTACGGGACCTTTCCCTGTGTCCTGGGACAAAGGAGGACACCCTGCATGATTCTCTGGCTCCCTGCTGGCCCAGATAGAACCCAAACTTCCTTCACGGTCCTCCGTCCCCCACAGTCAGCCCTAATCTGTCTTTCCAAAACCACCTCCCACTCTTTTTCTAAACTCTCCACCTGTTGACTGATTGCTCCCAAAACACAGCCCATGCACCCGTCTCCCCATCATGTTCATGTAATTTTTTTCCAAAATAAAATATTTTCCCCAGTGGTCTCTATTTACAACCTCATGCCTTCCTTTGGAAGACCAGATCTAATCCTTTGAAAAGTCTGCCCCGGTAACTTGATATGCAGGTGAACTGATTACTACCCAAGCCACTGGGCACTCCATTTGCCCAGGGACATGTTTGCTTATTATTTGCACATATGTCTTTTGTTTTTTATTATCAGCCCTTGAAAGTACAAAATATAGAAGTTACTTTTTAAAAATTTTTTAATGTTTTTAAATTTATTTTTGAGAGATAAAGAGAAGGGGAGGGTCGAGAGAGAGGGAGACATAGAATCTGAAGTAGGCCCCAGGCTCTGAGCTGTCAGCACAGAACCCAACGCAGGGCTCGAACCCATGAACCATGAGATCATGACCTGAGCTGAAGCTGGACGCTTAACCAACTGAGCCACCCAGGTGCCCCATAGAAGTTACTTCTTACTTTTCTCAAACTCATACATCCTAGTGTTCAATTATCTAAAAACTAAAGAGTGACTGGAAAAATTGAAATCCATATTTAAGTTGAACATGTCATCTGGGAAGTTTTGATTTATTAGTAAATTATTTGTTTAGAGGTCATAAATCAAGTAGCTTTATATAAATTTGTCAGGTTTATAGTAGGTGATTATCTTGAAACTAATACTAGAGCATTATGCATGGACTAAATAATTAATTAGCACTGTTTACATCACTATTTTCCCAAATGATAATCTTTAGTCTCTTTATTTTTGTCTCCAAACACATAGACTTTGTTTCTTCAGTTTCTCAAATAAAGATAGCATAATATTTTGGGTAACAAAAGAGCTGTTTTTAACTTATTGATAACCTTTAACTGTTGCTGTATTTCTTAGGACGCTTTGTTTATATATCATTAGAACGTATAATTGTCATTTTATCTCTTACCCAAATATATATGTTGTCTCATCCAAGTTTGCATTATTCTCCATATATGCTTTCTTTCTCATTTCAGACAGATTGGTATTCCTCCTAGCCCTATAGTTATTCCCAAGTTGCAGGAAAAATTTTTTTTTGCCTGTGCTCAACTTCTTTAATTCCCCTTCACACCTGGATTTTGCTGTCATGACTCAGCAACACTTTCAGTAGAATCATCAGTGACGTTCTAGTGTCAAAAGTCCAGATCAGATCATTGTTATCTGACTAACCATTTTTTCCATGTTTCCTTCCCTCTCTCCTTTTCTTCCTTCTTTTTCTTGTTTGCTTGTTTGTTTGTTTTTGTGCATGCGAATTTAACTTATTTTTGGTTTGACCTCTTGGTACAAAACAATTTATATTACATATTTTTTCAGAATTCTTACATATTTCTTTCAAAATCATTTCAAACTTATACAAAAGTTGCAAGAATGTACAAAGAATACCATATCTACCTCACCAACTTCCCCACTGGTAATAGTTTATCACGTTGTTCCTTTATTTTTTCTACACACGAACCATACTGCCCCTCAACCCTAAACCCTCTAATAATGAATCCTCCCCAAATATGAACACTATTATTGATATTATACAACCTGCCCATGTGGAAAATAAACTGATAAAATGCTACAATTTAACCACTGTTCCTCACTTATATTTTGCTTACTTGGTAACAATGTTTCCTTTTCTTTTACAGAACTTTATTCTGGAACACTTATCTTAGTTGTCTTATCTGTCAGTGGCCCTAAATCTGGAACAGATTTCTCTTATCTTGACAGTCTTTTTTTTTTTAAGTTTATTTATTTATTTTGACAGAGAGAGAGAGAGGGTGAGCACACACAAGTAGGGAAGAGGCAGACAGAGGGAGAGAGAGAAATAGAGAGAATCCTAAGCAGGCTCTGCATTGACAGCATGGCTAGATCTTAGGACCATGAGATTATGACCTGAGCTGAAAGCAAGAGTCGAAGGCTTAAGTGACTAAGCCATCCAGGTGCCCCTTCTTTGACAGTCTTTAACAGTGTGGATTTTTCATTCTGTGGGATGGCCCTCAGGTTTGCTCATCTGAAATTTTCCCTTGGTTAGACCCTGAGCACTCCTTCTCACCAGGAATAGTCACATGGATGGTGCTGTGCCCTTCTCAGCATATCACATCAGAAGGCCCACTATATCGACCTATCTGCTGACCGCTGATTTTAAAATGAATTACCTGGGAAAGTTGGTGGCTGCCACGTTTTCATGAATATGAATTCACTCTGTTCCTTTTTCCACTTTGGTATGGGGGGGTTATTCTGATAGTATGCTGTCCTATGTAGCATCAACAACATGCCAACTGTCTTAGCTTCTGTTAAAAATGCCAGTTGCATCATTACTATTAAGGTGAGAGCCAAAGTATGACTTGTGACAGTCTCTTTCCATCATTAGTCTTACTTTTATTCATTGGCATTCACTTCAAGAGGGAGCCTTCCCTTGATTCCGTTAAGTTAAATTTAAATGTTATTATTTATATTATGGTTATATACATGGACTTATATTTTATTCAATATGTTGTAATCCAAAGCTCTCATTCTTTTTTTTTTTTTCATTTTTCATATTGGTACTTGTATTGTTCTAGTTGGACCAAGTTGAGCTTCCCTCAAGCTAGTTCCTGAGTCTTTGGACATATACTCATTTTTTTGTGTGTGTATTTGTTTTCCCTTATGGCAAAAAAAAAAATTGTTTCTGGATCATCTTGTACTTTCCTATTCCCTGCCTGGGAATCAACTGTCTCCCCATTGAGCCATGATGGATTCAACGATAACAAAGTGTTTAGAAATCCAGATCCATGTGCTTGGTCTTCTCACTTAAAAGGACATTCCATAGACTATTCGCTTCTAGATGATGTAATATTCTTAGGACCAATGGATAGTGTGGTAATGGATTGCTCTGTGGGCTTCTAAGTCAAAGAAAATGTTATACATTATCCTATGTTGGTGATTTAGACTTTCTGAGGTCTTGGATAATGATGATGTCCAAGATTCTGTGAGCCAATAAATCAAGCCCATATCTGAAATAGATGGCTACCTTTATCCCTAAATACAATTGCCCCCTTTTTGGTAAAAGTATCTTATAGAATCAACCTTCCGTTAAGTGTCTGGTGGGTCTCCTTGACAAAAAGTACCATGTCAAGTAACTGGTCTTTGTAGCTTTCCATAGTAGAGCTCAAACAAGTCATTCCCTGTGTTGCTTGCTTCCTTGCACCCTTTTATGTTTTCTTCCTACATATATATATACATATATATATATGTATATATATATATATGTATGTGTATATATATATATATATATATATATATATATATATATATATAGTTATAATGCTTTGCTCTTCCATTGGGTTCTTACACGTTGTATTCTGAATTGGCCTTTTCTCTTAAGGCACCATGATGTTATCTCTAAAAGTTGTAGGTAATAGGTTTAATTCTGATTTCACCACTTACTAGGTATACTGTCTATAATTTTGGGGGGGAAAAGCCTAGTTGACCTCCCAAATCATCTACTCTGTGTTCCTTAAGGACAGTTGTAGACCAAATGAGGTCATGGACATAAAAATACTTTGCATATTGTTAAAAAGCATAAATACACCTATTAGACATTACAATCCTTTTCAGGTGTATTGATAGTAGATGGTGGCAAAGTTTTGAGAAAGAAATATGTTTTAAAAATCAGAATAGTAAAACACACATTTAACAAGTGAATTTAATGCAATTTGCCATTGCTAAATACTGTCAGGTTTTTAATAGTATATGGTGGTCATGAGTAACAATTTGATATTATATCAACATTTTAGTAAAATAATGTTTTGTATTTCGTACATGCTGATGTCAAAAAGCTTAAAATTAAAGGAGGTTAAGATTTATATTGTGCAAGATCAAAAACGCGTCTGTCCATATATTTGTATTTATGCATGTGCCTGTGGAAAATGAGGCTGAGAACTTCAAAGTCATGGTAAAAATAATGAAAAGGAAAGCAAAAGTATATGTTCTCATTGTATTAGATTTTAGGTAATGCAAGATGAACAGATGATTGTGAATTCACTGATAACACTTCCAATGACTAATATTTCTCACCTTTAATTGTGACTGAAAATTGTACACAGACCCTCAAGAATCTACACCTGCAAGATGACACGTGAAGTATGTTATGGGAGAAACTTTGTTATCTTACAGTGACAATAATGCTGTGGTGAAATTCAGTAAAGAAATAGGAATTTATACTTTCACACAGTCACAAATTATCCACATATAGGAAAAGCCATACTTACTTCCCATTAAGAGGATTCTCTTGCCTCACCTACCACTCCTTTCTCTTTTTTCACTGCTTTTTCATTGCTGCTTATGTTTTCTATTATTTGCGCCTCTTTTCTGCTGCAATTTGTCATTATGCGGCATTCCCCAATTTGTCAAAGCTTTCCTCATATGCACTGTGATGTGCAAATGCAGTCCTCTCCGTTCCCTGACTCATATTTCTGAGAAGAAGAAGGATCAATAAGGAAGCACTTATGTGATATTTCACTCTTTTTTAATGTGGTTTAACCTCATATACATAATTCTTATTATACTAGTGCTTTTGAGTTTTGTCTTATAATTTTTATTTTAGTATCTACTGAGCAATATTCCTTATTCTTAAATATCTCTAAATACAAAAAGTCAGAAATGTGTTCAAGTGAAATGAAAAAGAAACACATGGGAAATGTTTAATATGTAGATCTTATTTAAGCATGACAAGTAATTAGTCTATCTTCAGATTAGATTGGCTAATCCCATTAGTCAACATTTCTTAGCTTTCTTTGTACTATTTGTCTTTCCATATTAAAAATTTGGGAGATATCACAATCATACTCAGGAATTTGTTAATAAACTATTTTCTACCCCATCAGCATAAGACTTAACATATTAATGATGTGCCACATCATTTAATAGGAAAACAAAACATAGATATCCATTTCCTTATTTTCTTATGGTGAGAATGCATTATCCCAAGAGGTTAACCATACTTTAACAATTCAGTAGATTAGTATAGGTATTTCTTATATTCGAATGAAATACTATTTATCTTAAGTATAGAATTCAAAACGGAAACTTTTATCTTTAACCTACAGTTACATGTATGTAATTACATGTTGATATATAATTATGTAGCACTGATACATGGAATATTAATATGAAATCTAATTGTATAATATATAATAACATATCATTAACATATAAGACCTAACTTTAAAATGTAATAATATATTAATGTGTGTGTGTAATGACATGTATTTAAAGTGTCCTAAACACAAGGGACCTAGGAAACAGTTTGTAGATCTAATACCAGAAGAGACACTTGCCTCAGAAGGAAATAGAAATATTTCCAGGGACTGAGAAAGTGTCTGCATTTTGTGTCACTCTATCCGCTGTTGTATGATTGTTCTGTTTCCTTGTCTGCCTCATCTGCTTTTCCTGCCCTTCTTTTCTTCTCTCCGCTCATGGAGGAAACATGTCTGCCCTCGTATTTCTCAGTGGAAACAAACAACATGTCTGGTGAGTTTTAACCCTCCTGATTTCCTGGAGATTAGCTCGTTCACCTGCGGTCAGGGCATTCACTTATTTAATTATTAGGATCATTGAGAATAATCATTGCTCCTACTTTAGAGAAAATGATTGTTTTGTACAATTTAACTATGAAATATGTCCTTGCCGCTCTCTCAAACCTACTGAATTTATAGAATTCTGTACTGGGGACCATAAAATTAATCCGAGCATTTCCTCCAAACAGGTGTACACAAAAACGAATGTTCTATTTCATACTTGAGGGATTTGACATTGATGCTAATGTGCTAAGAGCCCTCCCTCTGTGACAAAACATAGTATGTCTTTCTGTGCTCCGTTTCAAGTACATGGCAGAATACTTACTTTTACTAGAATTTTAAGGCTGACAAAACAATGACCAAAAATATTTTAGTTTTGTTGATAACCAACATTTTGTTGTTTTATTATCCTGGTCGTCTTTCTGTTTCAGAGGAAAGGTGAGTGCCCTCGATATGGCCAGCGATGGGGGAGGGGATGAATATCTGTCAGATTATTCTCTCAGGGTCAAAACACGGAATTACTTTCTTGCTAAAACTTCAGAAATCATGTCCACCTTCTCCGTGTATATAAAAGCTAACATAGTTTGGCTTAATAAAAAAATTAAAGCTTCTTAAGATTAAAGAGATGGCCTAAAGGGAAAAAAATATAAGAAAAATATCATCCTTTCTCTTCTTTCCTCTTAAACATGTAGTTAAAACTAGTTGATATTTTAACAGAAATTAAAATTAGACATTCAAAAAAAAAAACCCACTTCCTATGATACGCCCTTTTCCTGGTTGACAGATTATGCAATTTCAGGTCATTTTTATCCCCATATAATTTAGGTGCAATTATTATGTTAAAAATAGTGAGAATGCGGGAAATTTGTTAAAAAGGAAAAAAATGATCAAAGTACTCACTTCCTTTCTGGAGTGGGGTCAGGGAAGGTGGTGGCAAACTAAGGTAAACAGTTTCAGATAATAATGTTGCCTTTTGATAGATAAGTTGTATCTCTCTACTGTTGTTACGTGGTTTTGTTCTTCCTTTTTGTGCTGTTGGCTACTTAGCATAACAACCTTACTTACTCTCCGTATATTTGTACCTGGACAGGAATATCATACCCATCCAACATAATAACACTACCTGAGGATTATCTAGAGGGCATAATTAGTTCAATCGGGATCCACTATTGATTCAATGTACCACAGTGATATTACAGACCGCTCTGTGTGTGTGTGTGTGTGTGTGTGTGTGTGTGCGCTCACGTGTGTGCATGTGTGTATATTTTTCAGCAATGATGCAAATGTCTTCAGTCCAGAGGACCAAAGAATTTCACAGACTGTGGTTTGTAGCCCTGTTTGCATCAGTTTTTTCCTCTAATCACCCCAGCCATCCTATCCTTCTGTTAATGCCCCAGCTTTCCCAGCACTCCGGAAATGATTATGGCACCTCACTGCTTCCCTTATCCACCATCAATTAGTGAGTTAATGGGATTTTGTGTCATGCTTTGAGCCTTTGATGATCACAAAGTCAAATGAATGATGGAGATTTATTCTCTATTGGGTGAGGCATGACAGGGACTCGGGTTTGCCTGTTTTTTTGTTGGTTTATCTATCCCACTACTTTTGAGCTCAAATCAATTAAGAAATCCATGCCAGTGGGAAGGACAGCAACTCTTTGAGATCTGATCCAGTACTTTACTTCTTTATTAATTTATGCATTTAGTTTTGCTAAGATTTTACTTACATTCAATCCAATATACTAATTTAAAAGGTAGTTTCTGAGTTTCGGTGGTTGTACATAGGCAGCCATTACAACCATCAGGGAATAAATACATCAAGTTTCTTCATTCTAAATGCTTCTGTGTTCCATTTTGCAGCCCATCTTCCCCACTCCTCTTGACCCAAGAAACTACTGATCTACTTTCTGTTATTACAGATTTTTGTTTCTTAGACTTCCATATAAATTTAGCCATACTTTACATAGTCTTTTGTGTTTGGCTTTTCCCCACTAGGATAAAGTTGTTCTATTTATTAATGTCCCATTCATTTCTGTTTCTGAGTAATACATAAATGGTAAACTCCAGCTAGCTATACACTAGACAGTTGTTGGGCATTTATCGTTTTACCAGTTTGTGGCAATTTAGAACAATGTTGCTATAAATATTTATCTACTCATCTTTTCATGAGCACATAGTTGTTTTCTTTTTTTTTTTCTCTTTTGTAATAACTTGAAAGTGGAATTACTGGGCCAGGTAGTAAGTGAATGTTAAATTTTGTGACACTTCTGTACTATTTCCGAAGCGACTGTGCCATTCTCTTTTCCAACTAGTACCAAAGGCGTTCTGCATTGTAACCTACATTTGGTGTTGTTAATCTTTTGGACTGTAGCATTTCCAGTGAGTAGCACATCGCATTATGGTTTTAGTTTGCATGTCTCTGATGCCTATTGCTGTTTTACATCTCTTCATGTGCTTATTGGCATTTGCATGTATTTTTCAGATGCTCATATATTCTGAACATTGTTTATTTGGTTGTTTTTCTTTCTTGCTATTTCAATGTAAGTGTCCTTTATATCTACTAGTTAGTAACCCTTTGATAGATGTTTTACATTTTTTGTCTCTTTTGCATATAAGCTTTTTGTAACTATGTCTATCAAAAAGAAAGCAGTTGTTCAAAAAAAGTAAAAGAAGATTGTTCTAAATATGTATGAAGTATTTTAAATATTTTTATAGTGATGCTTTTTTGTTTCCTGTTTAAGAAATCATGATCCAACCAATATTAGGTAGAGTTTAATGGATTAGCTCTTACATTCAGTACAATGAACCATTTTGAATTCCTTATGTGTATATTTATGTGTATGAGGTGAGGTCAGTGTTTTTTGTTTATTGTTTATTTGCCTCTAACAGATACCCAGTTGTTCCAGGAATATTTGACTAAAAGACTATCTTTCTCCATTTAATTACTCTGGTATAGCTCTCAAAAATCTATTGGCCATCCAGTTGTGGTTGATTTTTAGAATGTCTAATTTATTCCATTACTGTTTTGATAGCTATAACTTTATATTTTTTATGTTAAGATCAAATTGCCTAAGCTATCTACATATGTCCTTCTTGCTCACAATTGTTTATGAAGTATGTCATCTGCTTTTGCATTTGAATTTTAAAATAAGCCTATCAATTCTTTATAAAGCTCTTCTGTGAATGTTGGTTGGCGTTGCATTGAATCTATAGATCAAACTGGGAAGGATTAAAATCTTAAAAGTACCCAATCGTCCAATTCGTGACCATAACTTATTACTGTATTTAGTTATCTAACTAGCCTTTGCAATATTTGAAGTTTCCAGATTCAAGTCTTGTAAAAGATTTGTCGAACATATTCCAAAGTTTTTCTAAAGGCTAGTGTTTCTAAGTCTTTTCATGTTATTGGAAATGGAATATAATTTAAAATTTTATTTTCTGTGTTCTTTTTTTTAGAAGATAAAAATACAATTGTGGTGTGTATTTTGATGTTGAATGCAGTACCATAGCAAAATGCACTTTTTATTAGCAGATTTTTTTTTCTTCATGGTTTTGTACATCTACAATCATGCTACCTATAAATGATGGCATCCCTTTCCACTTGATTTATTTCAAGTCTGCTTTTGTTTTTTATTGCTTGACTGCACTGACTAGAACCCTCTAGCACAATGTTAAACATGTAGTGTTACTCTTATTTACTTTTATGTTGTTTGATATTAGCCATAGCTTTTTATTAATGAGGTTAGAAAGTTTATCTTCCGTTCCTATTTTATTTAATTTCCATCATGAAAGTGACAGATTTTGTCAATGCTTATTGTGCACTTACTGAATGAGTATATGTTTTTCTCCTTTATTCTACCATTAATAGATGGATGGATAAGGAAAATGTGGTTTAAATACAGACAATGGACTGTTCCTCAGGCTTAAAAAAAAAGGAAATCATATTATATGTTACAGTGTGGGTGAATCTTAAGGACCATCCACAAAGTGAATTAATCTAGTCACCAAAAGACAGACACTGCATGAATCCACTTATAGGAAATATCTAAAACTTTTAGAAACAAGAGTAGAATAATATACCTGGGGTTTGGGGGGAGAAGAAAGGAGAGGTTTGGTCACTGGATATGGAGTTTCAGTTTTGCATAATAAAAACGTTCTGGAGGGTTGTTGCACAACAATGTGCCTATAGTACTTCTACTGTACTGTTTACAAACAAGGGTTAAGATGGTAAATTTAATGTTACATATTTTCATAACAATTAAAAATAATATCATATAATTCATCTAAGTTTGTTATTTTCCAAGACAGTTGACTACTGTAGAATTTTTTTGTTGCCATATAATGCATAAAATTGGCTTGTCAGTTTTTTTTTTTAATGCCAGTATTGGATTGGGATTGCACTGAATTTACGAATTGACTTGGGATTTCATTTTCAAAATATAGTATATGTTTATAGTCCATCTCTCTATTTATTTAAGTTTTCTTTAATATCTCTCAGCAGTGTTTAGTAGTTATTCCTATAAAGCCCATGTAAAACTTATGCTAACTTTATTCTGAAATTATTTATTTTATACTATTATAGAATTGTATAGCTTTGCATCAAATCTTGAAGCAAAGTGTAGTAATTTAGCAAGTTGTCCTAAATCACACTATTATAATTGGGGTATGTTTATTTGTAGAAATAGATTACCAGAATACAATGCTATGTGCATATAGCATAAATATGTCTATACACATGCACATACACATGTAACAGGTACATATATACACGTATGTATAACATACATAACACACATATCACATAAATGCACTGTTGTATAACACTCATGTATAATATACACACATAATGCATACATAATGCATACATATATGTACACAGATACATATACACACGTGTATAACATGCATGTGTAACACACACATACAATATATGCATAATTATTAATGCATAAATATTTATGCAATTATTTAAATATTTTATATAAACTTTTGTGGTATACCGTTGCTTTGTCTCTCTCCCCAGTGAATTGATTTCCCATGTTTCTGTATCGGGTAATGGAGTTAAAGAAACGATTATTTATATTTCACCTGTTCTGAGTGTATCAAGGACCAGCCCACTTCTTTTACAAGATCAAGTTCACCTGAGTTTGGCACCGCCCCACCCACCAAGCACTGGTGCTTCCCTAACTAATGGCTGATCTCTGATTTTCTTGGATTTCGAGTTTGGACAGGACAAGACATCACTATAAAATTTGGATTCAACCACTGCAAGTTTAGGTTCTGGGCACCATGAGAATTTATGAGACTGAGTCTTCCCTGTATTTCATCACTGCCCTAACAGCACGCTTCTCACACACACTGTGTGCGTGCAGGTGTGTTCACGGAAGCGGGGTGGCTGGGGCCATTGTCAGGCTGAGGAGGTAAGAGCTGTGTTTCAGAAACTTCCAGATTCCAGTCCATCTGCTATCTGTGCTGTGGTCAGTAGTGTGGCTGGCCTGTCCTCAGTGAGCAGAGTCTCAGGCTTCGGGCAGGACTTCTTGGTCTTACCTGACCTAGGCCCAGCATCGGATCCCAAGACATACATGTTCATATCTGAAGTTCTCTCTCTAGAAATTAGTTCACTTAGGCTTCTTTCATCCTCTTTTTTTTTTAATAAAGTTTATTTATTTATTTTGAGAGAATCTCAAAAAAGCTCCATGCTATCAGCGTGGAGCCTGATGTAGGGCTCAGTCCCATGAACAGTGAGATCATGACCTGAGCCAAAATCCTGAGTTGGCCACTTACCCAGCTGGGCCGCCCAGGAGCCCCACATCCTCTGCTCTTTTCACGGCTCCACAGATGCGTATGATATTTATCACATTCTTATTTTTCTTGGTGTTAATCAGAAGAAAGAAATTCTTCATTTTTTTTATATCTAAGTGGACAGCTATCCTATTTATTTGTAAAGTCTTTGCTGTGTAGCAAGGTCTTATTATTTTTATTTAGTTTCATTGATTCCTGTCCTTAGATTTAGTTGTTTGTAAAACATTGCAAAAATTCAGTGCTAGGGTCACATCTTATTCATCTGATGTGTTCATTTTTTTCATAGTATTCTTCAGAACCATTATTTATGGGAAGATAATAATATTTCCAAATTCAGAGAGGATAAAATTCTGTTCACACAACTTCAGAAGTGAGGAGCCTTACTCAAAATATTTGCTTCATGGACACAGTGGCGCTAACAGAAGCCAGGTGTTACTTCTTAAAACCTAAAGTTTTATTTAGCAAAGAACCATTAAAAACAAAACAAAACAAAGCAAATCCAAAGAAAGGAAAGCCATATTGTTGACAGTTTCTAGGAAGCAAACATTGCTGTACACTGTGAAAGGTAAAGATCATCAATAACATTGATTTACCTTGATCACATTCAGGTCAGTAAATGTTAAGGACTATTGAAGAAAATAATGCTAATTAGGTAACCAGTATTATTGTAACCCACAGAGATAATGACATTCCATTTGTCATTGAGTGAAGACTGTATCGTGGAATGCAGTTTTCTTTTCTTTACATATAAAGCATGCTTCTTTATGAATTAAATAGCATTGTGGAATTGATTTGATTTTGTCATTCCATTTAGGAACCTATATTCCACACAATAGAACACCCATTCATTTTCTCTTCTGAAGCACCTGTTTAATACTAGGTGCTCATTGTACTTCTGTTGTGAGGTGTGTGTCAAGAGTAAACTCTATTAATGATATATTTAGTCACAGAAGAAAAGCAGACTGAGAGGAGCTCAACTCAAAAAACATGTACACACAAATATTTCAAAATATTGATTTTTTCTGCATTTTAAACATATTTTAGTCTTCCAGCATACTGCCGTCAATGTCAAATGTAGGAAAACACTTGGACATGGCTTAAGAACACAAACTGTTGAATTTGCAAAATAAAGTACCTTTTTTCTTATTTGTACACAGAGAAACATGGAACTTGTGTTTTGTGTAGAACTAGAGGATCTAGTGGGGATCTAGAGATACAAGATTGCATTCATATCAAAAGTTACCTTGTAATTCAGGCTTTAAATTGCTGTTTTTTGTATTTAAAAATATTTTCCATCACTTGAACATGTAACTACACTAGATAAGCTTTTGCAAATTAAGTATTTAATAGTTTGAAAAATTTTTATCACTAATATAAGCATGTGTTGACATTTCTTATTTTAATTTTATTTTCCACTCCCAAATCCCATTATTTTTACCATTTATATTGTCTGAGTAGCCAAATTAATAATTTTACTAGAAATAATGTACTGCTGGCTGTAAGAGATATTTTGATATATTTTCCCAGAGCTATTTGCAATCTCTTGATATTGTAATATTTAATTGTAGATTCTACTATAATTTAGTTTATTATTTTAGTTATTATTTAATATTTAATGGAGTTTCCAAATAATATGCCACAACACCTTGATGTTGTTTATACAATTCATTTGAATAAACTCTCGAACTACCGAGTTTATGGGCCAGCCATGATTCTTCCTTTCTTAAAAATAGCAGACACTTAACTCTGGCTAAATAAATAGATAAAGGAATTTGGGAAAGATATGCGTGAGCTCAAGAAATCAATTAGAAACTAGAGAACTGAGCTTGAAAAACAAAGAAAGGAAGGAAGGACGAATGGAAGGAAGGAAGGATGAGTGGAAGGAAGGAAGAGAAAGAAAGAGAAAGACAAGACAAAGAAAGAAAAGACAAGGAAAGAGAGAAGAAAAGGGAAAGGGAAGATAGGAGGGTATGGATGAAAGAGAGAGAACATCCAGACTTAGCCTCAATACCTTGTCTGAAACAAAGTCAAGACCTAAGAACAGTCTAGTTAAACTAGATAATATAGATATAGTATAGATATACTGTATAGATAATATCAATTACTCTTAGCTCAGCAAATGAGTAAACCCTACCCTTGCTGAACATTGCCTCTCCACTAACATTTATAATTCTGGGAAGACTATTCACTTTTAAACATTAGATCCTATTTGAATGCACTATTTGCATTTCAATCAATAAAGTATTTCCCCAGATCAGTAAAGATGTTCATATAGACAGCTTTAAAAATACTAAGTTACTGTAGTTTAGGTTTTTAAATTATTTTTTAACAAATCAGTAATGATATCTATGTGTGTGTATATAGATATTATCCACCATTTTCCAAAACTCCCAATTTATTTTCCCAATCTTTACATTCAATATATACAAGAGAGTGTGGAAAAATAGTGGATAAAGTTTTATTATTATATATATTACAAGTTTTAATATTCAACATATAAATACAACCATAACATGGTTGCTTTGGGGCACAAAAATCAGAAATTGATGTCAATATAAATATTTTTCATAAATTTCTGCAAAGTTCAGCATATGAAAGCAGTAAAGTTTTTCTCTAGTTTCCTCTGGTTTCATATAGAATTTAAAACCGTGAATGATATACAATTTCACAGGTGAAATGATGTTTATTATTGATTTAGCCTGCTAGGTCTGGATGTGTTGAGGTTTGTTGGTTTGTTTAACATCCCACTTTTACTCCTGGAGAAACACCTGAGATGCTCAAGTGTGGACAGAATGACATGGCTACACTGTGCATGTGTGTCCAATGTTCCACTTTATATATCACTATAAAAATCAAGAAAAGATACTATCCTGGACTAAATCCAAGAGTGAACAGATATTTAATCTCCCTCCGCGCCCCCACCCCCACCCCCCCAGTTTTAGGCGCCGGCTGTAACTGTAGTGTACTTCCTGTGCTGGATATAGTATACTTCCTGTGCTAGGTAAGGCTACTTCCTGTGCTGGATATAGTGTACTTCCTGTGCTAGGTAAGGCTACTTCCTGTGTTGGGTGTCATGTACATCCTGTGCTGGATGTCATATACTTCTTGTGCTAGATGAGGTTACTTACTGTCCTGGTGTCCAAGAATGGCTTCTCTTTCCCAGAGTAAAATAAATAAAGAGATATTAGGAAATCATCCAAAAAACCGCACTACTTTGGAATGATATTCATTGACATCTTTCTTAGTGCTTAAACTTCAATGAGAGGATAGTTTAAATGATGAATGAATTCCTTCAGCCTGCTGCCTCTAAACGAGGTGAGGCACAGCTTTGTAACTTGCACAGGGGTGAGCAGGTCAGATTCTCAGGTAAACAAATTAAGACACTAGAGGTGTTGATATGGACAGAACATTGAGGAAAAGAAGATGTAATTCTAAGTTGGTGAAAGAAGACAAAAATAGTCCAAAATGCTCTAAATTAATTCACCCAGTAGGGAATTCTGGGAGCCCTGAATTTGCATGTATGTATGACTTGGTATATGCAGTACGTCTCTATCAATTACCCCGCCTAGGTTACAGAATACCTAAAGCAGTTTTTTGAGTCATTTCTAAGCATTAATTGGAAAAGTTTCTAACCATTTATCAACCATTTTATAAATTGATTTCTTCACTTTATCTCAAAGAAAATAAAGGCTGAATAATTATCTTAAAAAAAGTTTTTGAAATGAAACATTCTGAGTTTCTAAATCACAGTTCTAAAATTTGTTTCATGTATTGTTTGACCCATGGGTAATTCAAAAGTGTTTTGTTTTATTTCAAACTATTTAGGATTTTCTAACAGTTTCATATTTTAATTTTAGAGAGTGTGTGCATGAGTGGGGGAGAGGGGCAGAGAGAGAGAGAGAGAGAGAGAGAGAGAGAGAGAGAGAGAGAGAGAGAGAATGAATCTCAAGCAGGCTCCACTCTGAGTGAGTCTCCATCTCACAACCCTGGGATCATGACCTGAGCTGAAACCAAGAGTCTAATGCTCAACTGACTGATCTACTCAGACACCCCAATGATGTGCCCATTACTGGAGTCTGATTTAATCTCATATGGTCAGAGGACAAACTTTGCATGATGGGAATTCTTTTAAATTTACTGAGATTTTTGTTTTATGACACGGAATATTTTCTTGTGGTAAATCTTCCCTATATGTGCATGTTTATGTACACTTGAGAAATAGAAGGTTTTGTGAATGTTAATTGGGCCAAGTTAGTTGATAGTGTTAAGTCTTCCATATTCTTTATGGTTTTCTCTGTGCTGGTTCTATTAATTATTGAGAGAGATATATTGAATCAACAAATATAACTGTTCATTTGCCCATTTATCCATACAGTTTTATCAGTTTTGGCTTATTGCATTTTGACCTCCTAAACATGCATACATATTTAGAATTCTTATGTGGCAAATGTATAATGACAGGTACCCACTATTTGGATGTCAGACAGAGCATTTCACTGCCCCTCAAATCCTCTGTCCTGTGCCTGCTCATCTACCCACTCCCACAATCCCCTCCACTGGACTGAAGAAGCACATCTTTTGAAAAGTTTATTTTTGAGAGAGAGAGGGAGAGAGGAGTGAGACAGCTATGAGTGAGGGAGGGGCAAGAGAAAGGGAGAGAGAGAATCTCAAGTGGCCTTCACGATGTCAGCGCAGAGTCCAATGTGAGGCTTGAACTCATGAACGTGAGATCGTGACCTGAGCCGAAAACAAGAGTCAGACACTTAGATGATGAAGCCACCCAGGCACCCCAAGAACCACATTTTATTCACTGTTTCTGTCATTTCCGGAATGTCATATAGTTGCAAGCATATAGCCTTTTTAGATGGACTTCTTTTACTTCGTACTACGCATTTAATGTTCCTTCATGTCTTTTCCTGGTATGATGGCTCCTTTCTGGTTTAGCTCAGAATAATATTCATGATCTGGACAGACCACAGTTTATTCATCTACTCAGCTATGGAAGGAGAACTTGACTGTCCTTTTTAACTTATTTGTGCCTATATTTAAAGTGGATTTCTTGAAGGCAATATAAAGGTGGACCTTGCTCTTTTTTTCCAATCTGAAGTTTCTTTATTTTTAAAATATATTTTTTGATTATTGATTTGATACCAATGTATTGTGGTTTTGCTCATCTCATTAGATCTTAGTTCCTTTTTTCATCCCACACCCCCCTTTTTAGATTCTTTCAGTAGTTTTGTGTGATTTTTCTAGTCTGGCTTATTAGTCACACCTCTCTGTTTTTGTTTGGATTAATACTGTAGTTATTGTAATATATGTCTTCCATTTAACATAGCTGGACTTTAAAAGTAATAACAATATGCCACTTAAAATATAAGGACCTTACAACAGTATTCTATTGGCTTCCTCTTGTCCTTTGTGCTATTAATATAATTTATTATGTATAATATATATAAATAATGTAAAATTACCTGTACATATCTTTTAAACAGGAAAATATACATCATCATGATTTTTGCTTAATCATGATTTTCCACTGTCATCTAGCCTATGTAGCATGCCTGCTCTTGTCTTGCCTTGTTCCTTTTTAAATACTGTGCTAATTCTCTGCCTGCTCTTAACGATTTCTTTATTATTGTTTTTTTGACAATTCAGTGTTAAATTAGAATGTGCTTTCGTTTTTTTTTTCTTTTTTCTTAAGGACCTTAATGAATTGGAATTTGGCATTATATTTTTGTAATTTAAAAAATTTAATGTTTTGTTTATTTTTGAAAGAGAGAAAGAGAGACAGCATGAGCAGGGTAGGGCCAGAGAAAAAGGGAGACACAGAATTTGAAGACAGGCTCCAGGTTCTGAACTAGCTGAGCCTGAGGTGGGGCTTGAACCCACGAACCATGAGATCGTGATCTGACCCGAAACTGGACACTCAACCAGGTGTCCCTGTGTGTTTTTATTCTTTGTCAAAGTTGGAAAACTTGAGACTATTGATTCTTCAGTACTTTCTGATCACCTTCTTCCCCCTGGGAACTCACTTACATGTATATTAGACCACTGATATCATCTCACAGATTCTGTCTGCAGATTTTTCCAGGCTTGTTTCCCTCTTTGAGTCAATTTGAATCATTTCTGTTGCTGGACATTCAAATTCATTGATCCTCCTTCCGTGTTATTGAATCTGCTATTGACCCTAGATATTCTAATTGCAAAAAACATTTATTTATTTATTTTGAGAGAAAGAGAGAAGGAGAAAGCAGAGGAGGGGCAGAGAAAGGAGAGGGAGAATGCCAAGCAGGCTCTGTGTCTTCAGTGCAGATCTCTACACAGGGCTCAATCTCATGACTGTGAGTGAGATCATGACTTGAGTGGAAATCAAGAGTCAGATGCTTAACTGACTGAGTCATCCAGACATCCCTAGATACTGTAAGTTTTATATCATATATTGTAGTTTTAATGTCTGGAAGTGTGATTTGGATTTTTAAAAATTTATTTCATTGGTCTCCTCAAGTACAAGCTTTTTTTTTTTTTCCCCCTTCCATGTATATATGGAGCAAACTTATGGCAATGCTCATTTAATTCTTTTATGAGTTATTTTGAACAAAAATTTTTTTGACATTTATTTATTTTTGAGAGGCAGAGCTGAAGTGGAGAAGGGGCAGAGAGAGAAGGAGACACAGAATCTGAAGCAGGCTCTAGGCTCTGAGCAAACATTCAGTACAGAGTCTGATGTGGGGGGCGAACCCACGCACGAACTGTGAGATCATGACCAGAGCCGAAGTCGGATGCTTAACCGACCAAGTCACTCAGATGCCCCTGTTTTTTTTTTTAATTCTTTTAATGTTAATTTTGAGAAAGGGAAACACAGGTGGGGGAGGGGGCAGAGAGAGAAGAATGCACAGAATCAGAATTAGGTTCTAGGCTCTGAACTGTCAGCACAGAGCCCAATGTGGGGCTCGAACCCACGAACTAAGATCATGACCTGAGCCGAAGTCAGCCACTTAACCATCAAGTCTATTATATTTCTTTTCTGTGTTGATTCATGGTTTGATTTTATTTATTATTTCCCCTTTTTTTCTATTGATCACAATTTCCTGCTGTTTTTTGTCCCTGGTAATTTTTTAGTGGTTGCCAAACTTTGTGTTTTTAGTTAATCAGGTGATGGATTTTGTTATATTCCTGAGAATACTGTTGAGTTTCGTCCTCAAGCTCTAGTTACACTAGTGAGAATCAGTTATATTCTTTTGAAATTGCTTTTATAAATTGTTAGGGGAAGTTTATTCTAGGATTAATTTTGTTACACCTTGAAGATGGAGACTTTTAAGTCTCTGCTCCGTGTTCCTTGGATTACAAGGAGTTTTGTTTCTGTCTGATGGGAACAGGGAATATTTCCAGGGTTGGGGGATGTTCATTGGCATTATTTCTCATCTTTTCCAATGGTTCTTTCCACGTCCATGGGGAGTATGTATGTGGGTATCAAGAATCAGTTCTGTCAGCACTGAGAACAGGGCTCAAGGCTACCCTTCTTTAGAACTCCTGATCTTTTTCTCTGTTTGACTCCTTCTCCAGTATTTTATCTTTCAAATTTTAACTATTTTGGGTTTCTGAACTTTCGACTTTGTTTCTTTCTCTCAGTCAGGAAGACAGATTCTGTATTCTGTATATGTACATTTTTATATTATATTCATTTATATTTGTTTAAGAAAGCCCGTTTAAAAAGATCTTTTAACTGTGCTAATTAAAAAAAAATGGTGAATCCTCTAACTGATTAACTCAGTTCAACTTCAAACAATCACTGTGTTTATAACCACGCTGTGGGTAAGTATTCTTGTTTGCTCTGTATAGTAAATGAGGAGCTGATGCAGAGACCTGAGATTTTTGACCCAGGTCAAACTACCAGTAAATGTGCCAGTGGCATTTGGAACTACTTAGCGCCTGTGCAGCATTTAAGCCTGTACGATGCTACTAGGAAGACACATCCCTACATTGTCTCCACTGTCTAGAATGGGCGAGTTTAGAACTAAACTTTCTCACTCTCCAGCCAGTGGTCTATCTTCTTTCCTACCTGTGAAAATCACTTAAGTATGTTTCTCTGAGCTTCTGCTGCTATGAAAGTCATCACATGAAAATGAGAACTCTTAATACCTTTTGGTAGACAGGAAGTATCTTTATATAAAATTTGTGACATATTTGAGTGCATAGTAGCTTAAAGCAATTGGATTAATGTCAACATTTTTCCAACATGCCACTTATTTTGAACAGGGAAGGTGAGGCTATCTCAGGAATAGACTTAATATATTTCCAGATACCTGCTACTTGCCACAGACATCGATAAGTTGACTCCTATGGTGTCCAATCATGGGATTCAGCAAGTGTCATAACTGATAGCATACTTATTGATTAGGATTACAATTAATTAAATAAGTTATGTTAAATATACCAATCACTACTACTCTTGACTATAAACATATACATATAAGGATGAAGCTTTGTGTATTTGATTGTCACAATGTGTATTAAAGCCCAAAGGAAAGAGTGGGGAATTTAGCAAATGTAACGTAAATTCACTATCACTGTATCTGTTTTTTTCAAGTAACGGTAAAGTTTTCTGGGAATTAGCCTTGGACTCTGTGTATACCTCAACTCCAGCCACAAATAGCAAAATTTTGTCAAGAAAATTATTGCCTCATAACAGTCTTTAATTTTAATTGTGCCCATATAATCAGATCATAATTTTCCTTTCCCTCCTGAAAAGCGTTTGTTTCTAGTCAAATTTTGTTTCTTGTAATTTTCCATTTGAAGTCTGCCTCTACTCCTAACTTTTGATTAGATAATAATTTGGATCTCAAAAGTGTTTTTAATATTGCCTGTCTTAACATGGATATAATAATGCCAATGTCTCTAAATGTCTCTCCTCTATTTAATAAGTTAAATGTTAAAAATTCTTCTAATTTTAATATGGCTAATAAATCCTCCCATTTAATATATTACATTTGTCCTTCTGCAATAAATCTGATATTATTTATATGGAAAGTGAAATATAATAAAAGGAAAATAGGAAAAAATTTAGAGAAATATATTCTTATAGGAAGATCTAAAAAGAATAAAGAGGGAGTGTATTTGTTGATTCTTGTTATCAAATTGAGTTTTTTTCCTAATCATTCAATCTATCTTGTATCTTTTCCACTATTCCAGTTTATAGAAAATAGACCCAGTATCACCAAATACCAAAGGAATAAAAAGTTTAGTCACTTCTTAGATTCACCTTCTATTTAGCAGAATAATGTCTGTCTGCCCTAAACTATGGATATCATATATTCCATGATGATACTATCTCACTTATTAACTGTGCCTTCCAAGTATGGACCGTACAACTACATTTGCCATGCTCATTCAAATATGTCCACATTGGTATCAACATTTAAAATATTTACTTAGGGGCACCTGGGTGGCTCAGTTGGTTAAGCCTCCGACTTCAGCTCAGGTCATGATCTCACGTTTGTGAGTTTGAGCCCCGCATCGGGCTCTGTGCTGACAGCTCAGAGCCTGGAGCCTGCTTCAGATTCTGTGTCTCCCTCTCTCTCTGGCCCTCCCCCTCTCACATGTGTCTCCCTCTGTATCAAAAATAAATTAAATGCTAAATTTTTTTAAATATTTACTTAAATTTGATTCATTAATTAATGTAAATCTCATGGACGTTACTTTAAGACAATAAATGTAAATATTAGCCTTCATTTTTAATGGCAGCATAGTATTCCTAGCATGGATATTTAGTTTCCTTTTACTGGGACAAATTCAAGTTGTTTCCAATATCTTTTACTATGAATCATTCTGGAAAAAGTATCTTCATACACTTTTATCTATTTACTGATACTTTTTAAAATATAGCACAGTAAATGCCATAGTATTCCCACATTAATGTATGGGATTGTTTATTTCATCCGTTCGATTTACTTAATCAACAGTCCTGAATATTGTCAGCATTTATTGAATATATACTGTGTGAACATTATATTTAATCATAGACAGACTTGCATTTGGGGCACCTAGGTGGCTCCATCTGTTGAGCATCCAGTTTCAAGCTCAGGTCATGATCGCATGGTTCCTGAGTTGGAGTCCCGCCTCAGGTCCCCTGCTGTCAGTGCAGAGCCTGCTTCAGATCCTCTGTCCCTTTTTTCTCCCCCCCCCCTGCCCCCTCATTCTTTCTCTCTCTCAGAAATGAATAAACATTAAAAATTCACTTCTCCTTTTTTATTGTTCCAGATACACAAAACAAAATAAAGCATCCAGAATATGTACCTATCTTATTTTCTACTTGAAATGACCTGTCATGAAAATTTTCATCTATCTGTATGTAAAGGGGTATTTATAGGCCCATTTGTTTACATAGATATTAAGAAACCAAGATTATAATTATGTGGGTCCTTATCCTATAATCCTAACACAGTTACAGACCTACTATAGAATTTGGGCAAATCCTGTTCCTCCTGAGAACAGTACACAAAGTGGAGATCTAGAAAGCCCGTGAGAGCATGGGGTAGAAGACTAGTTCGCCGGACTAACCACTCCAGTAATTTGCTATGTAATCTGGAGCAGGTCACACCTCAGAAAGTCCATGGTTTTATTCTTCCTATAATGAGGGACTTGGTTTAAATGGATCTAAACTCCTTCCTGCCCTGCCTGGATGGCTCAGTCTGTTGAGTGTCCAACTTCAGCTCAGGTCTTGATCTCACGGTTCATGGGTTCGAACCCCATGTCGGGCTCTGTGCTGACAGCTAGCTCAGAGCCTGGAGCCTGTCTTTGGATTCTGTGTCTCCCTCTCTCTCTCTGACCCATCTCTGCTCATGCTGTCTATCTCTCAAAAATAAAAATTAAAAAAAAAAAAAGGAAATATCCTGCCCTAATCTCCCAGATTACCGGGGAGTACTTAAATAAATGTGGCCGGGCTGCCGTAACCAGTAGTTCATACTGGGCAGTATAAACACAGCCGTTTGTTTTCCCACAGATGTTGGGGCTGGAAATCCAGGGGTGAGGTGTCAGCCGGTGTGGTTCCTTCTGAGGCTGTGAAGTCACATCAGTGCCAAGATTCTCTCCGTGCTCTGCGATGGTTGTGTTCTCCCTTGTCTATGCCTCATCTTCCTTCTTCTGTATGTGTCTGTGTCCAAATGTCCTCCCCTTGAGGGACACCAGTCATAGTGGATTAGAGGTCACCTTCGTGACTTCATATGAACCTAATTATTTAGTTCTCACATTCTGAGGCGGGGGGGTTAGGACTTCAATACATGGAGTTTGTGTGGGATCTGATTCAGCCTGTAACATCCCCTGTTATGGAACACATTTGTCACATACCAGATATTCAGATACACGAAGATCGTTTCCTGTGCTCTCTCTCTCTCTTGCCTGTTGCATAATTTCTTTGTCAGAACTGTCTTATAATTATTGTAGCTGTATAGAAGTTCTTGGTGTTCAAGGTCGTTATTCTCTTTTCTTTAAAATTTTTTTAAGTGTTTATTTATTTTTGAGAGAGAGAGAGACAGAGGATGAGTGTGGGGAGGGGCAGAATGAGAGGAAGACACAGAATCTGAAGCAGGCTCCAGGGTGAGCTGTCAGCACAGAGCCTGACTTGGGGCTCGAACCCACAAACTGTGAGATCATGACCTGAGCTGAAATCAGATGCTTAACCGACTGAGCCACCCAGGTGCCCCTTCATTCTCTTTTCAAGTGTATCTTAGCTATTCATTTTTATTTACAATTTTGTATTAAAAGTTGAATCATTTAGCGACGTGGAGGAATTGGGCCATTTGTGAGGAAGATGTTGGGAAGTGAAAATTTTGAATTATACAACTCATATGACATTATATTAGTATACATTTATAGATACATTAAAACGTTGGGATATTCCATCTAGAAATAATGAGAGTGAACGTGACCAGGTATATCAGGTTTTCATTGAATCACACATAGTGGGGAGAAATAAAGGAATCTTGAAGTCATCTTGGAGGAAGCAAAAGAAACTGTTTATCCCAAGATAGGGTGCTAATAGGATTTACAACTCCAGGATTTTTTCAGTTTGCAACAGTACAAGTCATAAGAGGTCAAAATAATTTCCTGAATAATTGTCATAAATGTTTATGTTTAAGGAAAGCTAGCTCCCATCTTGAACAACAAAGCGTACATAGTTTACAACAAAACATCTTTTTGTGGCATATTCTAGCGAGCTGTAAAAGTCTAAGCTATTTCCTACAAATGGTTTAATGTAATTTGCTGATCATCTGTTGCTTCTAGGTGTATTCCCTCCATGAGAAAGTACATGCTATGCTTCCCTCTTTCCAGAAAACGATTCTTTCTCTAAGTTTTAATGTTTGTTTTTTTTTATATCATGCTTAATGGGTAGGTTGCTTTCTACAAAGAATTTCATTTTTTTGTCTTTTAAAAATTTTTTTTGAGACTTTCAAGACTTTGTGTGTTGGTTTGCTTCATTATAGCCAGGGAGTATTTTCACTGGAAAGTCATGGCTGGGACAGAAATGACAGAAAGTTAAGTGCTTTTTGAAAATCCAAGATTAAAAGCGTGACTCACAGTTTGATACTTGTTGCAGATAAAAGTTGTTTTGTAAGAAGGATTGCATGGAATCAGGTAGGGGTGGTGTGGGAAGGAGACACTAGATGATTTAAAGATTTTTTTTGGAATTTTTGTTATAGGCATACATCTCTCATCTGTATGCTAAAAAAGTTATAGTCTAAAACAACAAATCTCAGACCAATATGGTACAGTAAGTATATGAAGACCCACTGAAAATAGTAGTAGATATTGTGTAAAATACTTTGTTTTGGGAACACTTGGATGGCTCAGTCGGTTAAGCGTCCAGCTTCGGCTCAGGTCATGATCTCACGGTTCGTGGGTTTGAGCCCTGCGTCGGGCTCTGTGCTGACAGCTAGCTCAGAGCCTGGAGCCTGCTTCAGATTCTGTGTCTCCCTCTCTCTCTGACCCTCCCCTGCTCACGGTCTCTCTCTCTCTCTCTCTCTCTCTCTCTCTCTCTCTCTCTCTCTCTCTCAAAAATAAATAAAAAAACAAAAAAATTTAAAAAATACTGTATTTTTAAAGTGAACACTGGTGTATTTATAACATAAGTAAAAAGATATCAAATCATCTTAGTTCTATATTCATACATATGTGTTATATAAAAATTATATAAAATTATAACTCACTGAAAACTATTATAGTTATTATTGCAATTATTGCTGCTTCTGATGCTGTTGTTTTGGCTGTTTTTAGCCCACCTTTATTTGGGACCAATGCAGCCTTCCATCAATGTCCTTTTGTGCCCAAACTCAGAGTAATTCATATTTTGCCTCTTTCTGATAGTGTCTTCTATTCATATATTTTACTCAAGACCCTCTGAGCTGAAGTCTATGGCAGATATGATAAGCTGTTTAGGGTGATATATATCTGCTCCCTGCTCTGTCAGCCCTCATTCATCACACAGCTGCACTTGGCACTTGACATGCACTTTCTGATTTAATCCCCTCAATGACAGTATGGAGTGGTCATTCCTTCTGTTGATGGAGGTGATATTTTCACTAACGAAGGTATTTCATAAAGAAACATGCTTGCTAATCATCACAATGTTAGCAGGTAGGTTGACCTTAAGGGAGTTGTTTATTTCTACTGCCCCTTCCCTAAATTACTTTTGAAAGTTTCCTTCCCCCTATGGACACTCCCACTGCGTCTCTGTCAAATGTTATGCTTTCCAATTTAGAGATTGTTTAAATTTTTTCAAGTCTATAATCTTCTGTGATTGTATACTGATTTATATGAAACGAGGTGAGTCAGCTAGACATGTAAAATGACTGAAATTAATAAACTGTTTTAAAGTCGTCTTCAATGGACCTAGATAGACTTAAAGTAAGAATAATTTAGACTTTTCACCATTTTTATGTTTTAATTGGGGTTTCCAAATTCCCCTATTTACTTTTGAACTGATACACCATGAAAATTCTTTTGAAATACAGGTGTGCAAGTATAAACAGAACGTACATTGAAAAATAATATGGCAGCATTAATTGGAAAAATTTGGAAATTTGGACTAACAGACACAAATATAGATTTTTATTTGTTTGCTTGTATGTTTGTTTTGCTACCAGAGACTTGCTCTGTTATAGAAACAGACTAAGTATGTTGAACTTTATTTTTCTATTGGGCAAAATAGACTTTACAATATTTTGTATTTATAGTTATATATTAACACTTGTAGCACTTGTATTTAATGTAATACAATGTATAATTATATGATCAAGATATTCTTTATAGTCAGTGCCTGGAGAGCCTAAGAGATTTATTATTTCTTCCAGAGGAAATGCATAGCCATTATTTGTCTCTGGACTAAATCCCTTGTCCTGTGAAACCACAAGGAAATAATTGACTAATGGTAAATAATTTCTGTGCATCAGAGAATAGTGTCTCTTACATGTAACTAGTCACTTCAGTGTAGTGGTCAAACTTTTTAATTTTTTTCTAAGAAGTATAATTGTCATGCTAAGAAAAGCAAGGAAACAATCATGTAGAATGCTTCAGTTAAAACTAGTGAAACTAGAGTAGACATAAATATACAGTTGTGAAGAATAAGTGTAACAAATGGAAAATAGTGACAAGTGTGGTAGATATTGGTCCAATGGTATAAATAAGCACTTCAAATCTACTTATTTTTATGTAAATTTTAGTTAACATACAGTGCAATATTGGTTTCAGGAGTAGATTTCAGTGATTCATCACTTATGTACAATACTCACTGCTCATCACAAGTGCCCTCCTTAGTACCCATCACCCATCTGGCCCACCTCCCCCCTGCTCCCTCCACCAACCCTCGATTCTCTTGTTAAGGGTCTCTTGTGGTTTGATTCCTTCTCTTCTCTCCCCATCCTCCCCTCTCTGCATCTGTTTTGTTTCTTAAATTCCACCAATGAGTGAAATCATATGGTATCTTTTTTTCTCTAACTTATTTCACTTAGCTATATATAGAGGAAGAGTTATAAATATATTCATACCATTATGACATCTAAAAACCAATAAAATATACAGGATACCTAGTCACCATAGGAACGACATCTATTTGCCTTTGAAGGTATAGAAATCTAACTACAAATTAAGTCCTATTTATACATTTAATGGATATCTTGATATAAAAATTCACCTTGGAGAACTAAGATAAATAAGACTGATAGGTGGCTTTACATCTTAGTAGTTTCTTTATAGTTGGGTTACATTATTTAGGATGAACCTGAAATAAGTTTTCATTAGATATTAAGATTTCCAGTTTCCCTCGCAGTTTTGCTACTGTAAAGATAGTTTGACATTAAAAAAAGTTCTTCTCACATCATCCCGAAGCATTTTCAGTACATAAAATCCTCCTCTTAGCTGTTCACTTATCTAAATGTTACATTTACATAACAGCCAAAATGAAATACATTGTTTTTATGTACATATGTGACTTTTGTTACCTTTCTGCAATAAAGGGAGCATCTATCCTCGTCTGTCTGTCTCTCTATCATCTCTCTCTACCTATCATCTATTTTATGCTATTAGAACTTGTATTCCTATAATTAGTGAATATTAAATAATATTACCTTTTGAACTATTATAATTTTCTGTATGTGGTACATGTGATAAGACAAAATTTGCATGAGAATTCAGAACATGGGATGGTTGGCAATCCATTTGTCTATTGACTTGTATTATTAAAATATACCTTAAACCTTTGCCAGATATCATATTGTAGATAGCTCATGACTTTGACATGAATTCTTCCTTTTCTGTCCTGTAGCACTTGAGTCAGGGAGAGCACAGCAGGCTTGCTGTGGCTGAGTATGTCCACGGGAGGGGCTCCTGGTGGGAGCAGAGTCCAGGCCCTGTGGCTAATTTCCCAACTGACTATGGCTGTGGATTCTCTGTTGGCCTCCTTGTCAGTGGTGCCAAGTCATCCTGATAATGTCATAGGGACCCTCACATAATCCAGGAGATTATGTCTGGGCTGTCTTCTGTGGTGACACCGGACTCCAGCTTCCGTCTGGGTCTCCTTCTCTTGTGTGGTGGGAGAGGTGGAATGCCCTGCCGCTGTGTCCTGAACCAGGCTGCCTTCTGCTTACTGCCTTTCAGAGTCCTCCTTTGGTCACTTCCTGTGTTGTTTTTGGGGACTGAAGTTGTGGTTAGCAAGGTGAGTGTAGAGAAATGGACATGGGCTATCCTGACTGCACCCAAGTCTGTCAGACTTGTGCTGCAATATTCTTGCTCCGAAACAAAACAAAATAGTTTGAAGGATATACAATTTGTTTGCATTTCTGTCATGTATGTGTGTCTGTGTGTGTGCACGTTTGTAACAGGGCATCTACATTAAATTGACCATTACCTTGCACTTCTATAGTTTTTCATGATATACTGAGTTGTCTTATAACTACCTGTGTTGAAACACTATTATATGAGGAAGATTTACAATAATCTTATCTTCCTATGAATGGAAACTTTTACTGAAATATTTTCCTTTCCTGCTTCACACGTTAGCCTTGAAAATTACTTTAGTCTTCATATTACTCTGAATTCATCTTCTACCACTTTGCTATCCATATGATCTTGGATAGTTTGCTTGATTTCTACTGCTTCTCTATATAACATAGTATACATTTGAGACTGTGGAACCAAAGACACATGGATAAAGATGCTACAGTCTTTCCATGTTGATTGTGTAATGTTGGGCAATAGACTGTACCCCTGTTCATCTCCATTTGTTGTATTTAGAGTAGAATTATAAGAGAACCTATCACACTGGTTTTTATGACGAGTGAATATGTGAACATACAAGATTTCCATATGTGTTAGTGATGATGATGATGATGGTGGTGGTGATGATGATGGTAAATAGAAGATACTATTAATTTTATTTTTAAGTTTTTTGTTTTATTTAGGTCAGCATCTGTGATAATCAAATAGTTATGATTTGTTGGTCATTACATTTTATTTGTTGTTGTATTTATATGAACCCACATAAAAATTATCTTTCATACATATTACTTAAAGAGGGGGCCATATTTTATTTCAGATTAGCTCTGGTTTAATTTATTGCTAATGTTCAGAATGCACAATCTCCTCATTCTTAATTTCTTTCTTTATTCCTTAATTAATTTTGGCAATAAAACCTTTGACTTCTAAATTTAATAGGCCCCAGCTTTATAAATAGTTGAGAAGAAGACATATCTGTTCTTGTACTCAGGTTGAAATTTAACATGAACAGGAAGATGATGTTTAGTGAGGAGATGCAGGGGGAAAATGAGCACATTTCAAGGTGTGATTCATAAAATTGAACACTAAATTTCTAAATATGCAATAGTCATTGTCCTTATGTTTCCAAGAAAGTTTCCATGGTAAGCAATGTTGTTCCTAAGTATTGAACCCTTACTCTCTTTTACATTCTCTGTAAATTCTCAAAGAAGACTGTATGAAGTACATCCCTGAGATTAATAGTAATAGCTCTCTGTGGTGTTTTCTCCTTGTTTGTCTGAGTTTCTAGAAAGCAGGATCCATGCTATGTTGATTATTCCTTCTTGGGCGCATAGCCCACTGTCCAGCATGTATTTGTTTAAATGAGTAAATGACTAAATTATATGACCTTTAAAAAATTAAGAGAACTATATCAGCAGCCTTCCTAGTGAGAATTTCTCACAGGGACTATATTATGTCTCCATAAAACTGGTGATATTTGGTTTAAATGGAGAGTCAACTTGTACTTTAAAATCATAAGAACTGAGCAGCCTTTCGTATAGGATATGTATTCAGCCAACTGAGTGCAGCCTAAGTGGGGGAAAATGTATTATGTGCATTTGAGAATGAGTGTGTGTGTGTGTGTGTGTGTGTGTGTGTGTGTTGGTGTGTCTGCTCTTGGGAAAAATGGGGCTGCTACACTATTTTATTGAGAATGGCAGGGGCTCTAGACTGTTGTTTTTGTTTTTTGGCTCTAGAGTGGTTTTGATTTCAAAGTTTCTGTTTTAGTTTTATGCATAACTGAGACATTTGTGTATCAGCATAAAAGTAGCAATCAGTGTGTCCAGAGTGACAAATTTCATTTTATGGGTTTTGTAGTACCATCAAAGAACATATATGAACAATACTTTTATTTCCAGTAAAAGATCCTGATATATTTATATCTCAAACATCTGTGACATATGTTTAATTACGGGTCACTGCAAATGTCTGCATATGTAAGTAGTTCTGAAACACAACACTTGGTAAGCACTTATTTAAGTAAAAAGAAATCACTGTAAAATCATGCTCTAGGTAAGGAAGTCTGGCATTAATAAACATTTATTTATCAGGGAATACATAGTAGTGTCTTCTTTAAGAAATGATACATTTTGTATTTATAAAGATTTTTGGTTCTTGAAGATTCATTATGAGAATATTATTTGTTTAATCTAAGGTTCTGTTTGCTCATTTAAAAGTTATCTATTTTGCATGGAACTTATGACTTTTATGGTGTATGAAACCTTGTAAAGCTGTCACTCACTCTGGAAAAAATAGAAGAATCGCAGACAGCTTGATCTTAAATATGTACATTTTGGAAAGATTAACAGTCTGGCATTCTCTGTACAGAATAAGTCAATCAGTTCATAGATTTAACTATGAAATATTTCTGCTTTGTTATCAGCAAATAAAGCTAGAGAGACATTAACTTAATCGTTTATAAATGTTATAATGGGCTCCATTGCTTACTAATAACAATGGTAATATTTCTGATATTAGAGATAGCAGAGTTTATATGGCCAAAACATATTCTTTGTTATTTATTTGTTTGATAAAGACGCAGCGTGAGCAGGGGATGCGTGGAGAGAATCCCAAACAGGCCACACATGGTGCTTGAACCCACAAACCAATAGATCATGACCTGAGCCGAAAACCAAGAGTCAGACAGTTCGACTGGGCCACCTAGGTGCCCTGAGAAAAGTTGTTTAAAACCATTTTATTAGCAATATTGTGCATATTTAAAAAATCTTCCCACTGGTACCATTTCCTGTTTATTAACATGGAGAGATGAGCTCATGTCCTGTGCATTCATGTAATTACAGACGAAAACTCAGTAAACTTCCATTTTTCAGAATCACCAAAGAAAATATATTTTACATTACGTAGCATTTAGCTGCATACTCCTAATTTTTCTCCCATAGAGCATACATTACTGTTCACAGCTAGGAAGCCACATTTCTGCTAATTAACCTCATGGTTTTAGAATTTGCTTAGTATTATTAACCCTAAGTCATAAAATGCAATGACTTATTATTGATTATTTGATAAGCATTATATGAAAGACCTGACACTTTAAGAAAACAGAAAAGAAATATGTCACTGACGTATTATGTATATTTCCAGAAATATGCCATATGAATTACTAAGATTAGGATGAAAACTTTAAAGTTCTTTCTTTAACTTGTTCATTTTAGGTACAGATAATTATTTTTTAAAGCCAAAGTTATAGAAATTGAGAAAATAAAATGTAGCATACTGATGTAATTTAAGTAAGAAAGTATCCCCTTGGTTTGTTAGATAAAAAATATATGAATAACACTAATGTATAGAAGAATTTATTGGTAAAATTCTGCAGAAAAGAAAGGATTTCTACTCAACATTTATATTTTCCTTTTTTTAACTTTTTTAAATGTTTTTATTTATTTTTGAGAGACAGAGAGAGATATCGTGAGCAGGGGAGGGTCAGAGAGAGAGGGAGACACAGAATCCAAAGCAGGCTCCAGGCTCTGAGCTGTCAGCACAGAGCCGGACGCGGGGCTCCAACCCACGAACTGTGAGATCATGACCCGAGCTGAAGCCGGACGCTTAACCAACTGAGCCACCCAGGCGCCCCTACGTTTATATTTTCTAAGTTAATTACAGTGTCATGGCAAAAACTTATTTTTGTTTATATAAAATTATTTAGTTATTTGTTTATTTTTTATTTCCCCATTTCCATCTATACATTTTACAATCTTGAAAATTTTTAACAGAATTAAACAAAAGATATGTATAATTTGCACATACCTATGTATTGTTTTTAAATAACCATCTTTTACTCTAGGTCTGTAAGGGTTTCAAAACTCATAATGAAAACTTCTGTAATTGTTAAATGTTTACATTGAAGGTGAACGTTTACTTGAAGTTGAATTCATCTCTTAGGAGATTACACAAACATGTTTCTTTTCCCTAGGATATGACGGGTCTTATATTGGTTAGAAGATGACTTAACATGCCAGAATTTGTCTATTTTCTCAAATACAGTAAAGCCCCCCAAAGGTCTTTAGTCTCTGTATGTTTGCCAGGGACTTTCCTGGAGCACAGACGTAGAGCTGCCCTGATGCATTCCACCCTACACGGGCTAAAGGTCTGGCTGTCCTATAAAACCACAGCAGGATTAATATTGAAAATGTATATATTATGAGGTTGTTGGGCAATTCGTGTAAGACACGAATTCAGTTCAGAATATATGTCACAGCGGGTGGACCTCATGATCTTGCTTTTTGTCCAGGTCTTCTGTTTTGTTTTGTTTTTTTTCCCAGCAAAGTCGGGAGGGGAAGTGGGAAAGCCCTCAGCAATATTGACCCTTGGCCGTATTATCCTCCATTGGGATAATAAAGTGACAGTCTATCTGAATGACTGATTCTGAGCTCAGCAATGTGGTGGGCCTTCTTGAAGAAGAATGAGTAAGGGGGCAACACAACGTTCTGCTTGTGTTTCCAAGTTCCTACGTGATGCTCAATTAGCAGCGATAGACTGAGGTTACCCGGATTGAAGAAGTAACACAGGCACAAAGCAGTAGACGTGGGGATAATGGGCCAAGCGTCAGCCAGAACGTCTCGGTGGCACTGAGGCATCTGCTGGGACACACAGTATTTGCTCTAGGCAGTGGCATATCACAGAAAGCCACCCACGGTGCCTCAGCCAAAAAGGACTTCCCTTTCCCACAATGCAGCTTGTCAGCTTCAGACTCATATGATGTCACTACCCCAGGATCCAACTATGTTTTTTTCTTTTCCATTATTTGTGACTTATATGCTCCATGACAAAATGGTTTTGCATCTCTAAGAGGAGAGGCAGAACTTACACACGTGCGCGCGTGCGCGCACACACACACACACACACACACACACACACACAGAGAAACAAACAAAAACGGTGAATTATTTAGAAGCTCTTCCTCTGCTTCTAGTAACTTCTTAGCAGCCAGATCACCATTTCTAAGTGCAAGTGATTCTGGAAGCATTTTATTGCAGGGACAATTCTGCCCAAAACAAAAGTAGGACTTCATTAGTAAGAAAGAAAGGGGAACGGACATTTGGTGGGCAGCCAGCAGTCAATGCCCTAATCATATCAGGAGGCTGGAGGTCTGGTGTCCTCTCTTTAGTCAGAAGTGCAATCAACTTGCATCTGGATGTAACCCTTGTCCGCTTTATTTTGAGGAAATAAAATGTCCTTTTATTGTCCTATCCACATTGGAAATGAAGCTTCAGTAGAGCTATTGTAAAATATAATCTTACTGTTTTAGAAAAAATATATCAACATTAATAGATATTTTGTGTTCAGTAACATAAAGTTGGTAAAATTAGTTTTACATACCAGGCAGTTATATGTTTTAAATATAATAATAACTGATTGGAATGGCTGCAAAAGGAAGGTCTATTATTTATTTTTTAATTTTTTTAATATTTATTTTTGAGAGAGAGACAGAGTGTGAGTGAGTGAGGGGCAGAGAGAAGGGAGACACAGAATCTGAAACAGGCTCTAGGCTCTGAGCTCTCAGCACAGAGCCCAATGTGGGGCTTGAACCCATGAACTGTGAGATCTTGACCTGAGCCGAAGTTGGCACTTACCCGACTGAACCACCCAGGTTACCCAAAGAGGGTTTATTATTAAGGAGGTTTAAAAATGTAATGCAATCAGGGGCTTAATAATGCTCTGAAATTTGAGAGGATTCCAATTTTCTGGCCTTCCTATTTTTCTTTCTTCCAGTGATAGAGTATCAGTAGAGTAGGGTTCACCACGACTCAGTGTCTGAAAGTATTAAGATGTCCTTTCACGTTTTAAGCAAGGGTGACAGCTGTCTGGCAATCACGGGGAATAATGATGTGGAAGACTTTCAGAAATGGCTTGGGCATCAACTGATGTCATTTGTCATCTAGAGATTTCATTCCTGCCAGAATGCCCATGAAAATTATACGGATACATTTATTTTGCTTGGAGTTATATATAGAGATAATTTCATACTTAGAAAAATGATATAAATTTATTGAAAGCATGTCAGAGAAAATGTACTTGATGATGAAAACTACAAGAAAAAAACCCATTTGATTAAGAAAACCATCGGTTATGCAATGTGGTGACTGTTGTAAAATATGCATTATTGCTCATTCATAATCTCACTCTAATTTGCACCCATTTGTGGCTGATGTATTAAACATTCTGGACTGTAATTATTTTGGTTTAGATCCCTCCAGGCTTAAGCCTTTCCAGATTTAAAAAATAAAGGCATTATTTTTATTTTCTAAATGGAAGCCAAACTTAAGAGTATAGGTATTGAGATCATTAATAGTCTGAGAATTTATAGATTGAGCATACGCTTAAATGACTTTCCTTATTATTCAAATGATTATTCAATGAAAAGTGCTTTCGTTTAGCCTAAAGCTCCTTCTTTGGCCAGCATTATGTCACGGAAGCACTTTTGTTGTTAAAACGCTTTTCCATTTCCAGGGAGGAATCTATAATAGTGGAATTCCATTGGCGCTGTTTAACTATGCACTGACCTGGGTGCTTAAGCATCGGGTCGTGTCCCGTGAGTTCTCGGTGCGGGATGATTGATTCCACCTAAACTTCCCCAGTGTCAGAAAGAGTGTCATCGAAGGGTCAGACTGTGGCTAAAACCGGAGACCTGTGTCTTTGTGTTTCATTTGTTTCAAATCACTTTTTATAGGGAAGGGACTTACACAGCTGAGGCCACATCGGAGAGTGGAGTCATGGCAGATCCAGGGTTATCTAAGTTCTGAGGCTCAACGTCGGGCTCCTGTCAGGTTCTAGGATGGGATTTTTAGGGTATCTGTAAACTCTGACAGGTATGACCCATTTTTTACATTTAAGCTCCTCTGAGTAAAATGTTTATATTTTTTAACAAATTCCTTAAAATTTTTTTAATGTTTTATTTATTTTTGATACAGAGAGAGACAGAGCATGAAAGGGGGAGGGGCAGAGAGAGAAGGAGACACAGAACCGGAAGCAGGCTCCAGGCTCTGAGCTAGCTGTCAGCACAGAGCCCGATGCAGGGCTCGAACCCACGAACATGAGATCTGACCTGAGCCGAAGTCAGAGGCTTAACCGACTGAGCCACCCAGGCACCCCTATATTTTTTTAACAAATTCTTAAAGGAATGGCCCATAAAGTCTAAAAATGACTGGTCCAGACAGAGCCTGTCAGTCAGTAAGAGGCAGGGCAGGACTCAGAAGTCGATCTGCATGGCTGTTCAGGGCATTTGCCAGTAACCACCTTGCTTCTGACGTGGTGAAGGTTATTTTCTGCGGTGAAGGAACCTTATTCTCCATTTTCCCTGAGATGTAGTGACTATCTGTTTCTTAGACAAGTTTGTAAGCTCGGGCTACATAGAATAAAAGAACGTCTCAGAAAGAGGAAGAACAAAGCAAGTGCAAGTCCTATGTTGGGAGTGTGCGCGCGCGCGCGCGTGTGTGTGTGTGTGTGTGTGTGTGTGTGTGTGTTAGATCACATGGTGGAGGTAGAGTGACGAGGACACTCTGTGTTCTCTTGAGGGAAGCTTTGACCGCACTCCACTCGCTCTGTCCCCAGGGATTCTTCATCCTGATGCTGCCCGGACTCCCCTTTACAGGCAGGCAGCTTTCCAAGGGAACCAAGGAGAGCATTTTACTCCCCATAGCCCTAGATAGCTTGAAAATAATCAAGAAAACAAGTCTATGCACAGAAATATCCAAAATGTCCGCCTTCTGTCTGTCAGGCATAGTCTCACATTCCATCAGAAATAAGACTACAAAGTAAACATATTTATATGAATGTTTGAACAGACCTTACCCCTGCGATATATAAACCAAGCCACTTTTATTTCTATAAACGCTTCTAAATCTTTTATACAGCTTGAATGCAGTGGGTCTTTATTTCATGGAAGCAGAGAAAATACATAAATGGGTAAACACAACTGTAAGCCTACTCCATGGCTATGTAAATCACTTGTTATTTAATATTAAAAATTGTTTTAACCATTTATTTATTTTTGAGAGAGAGAGAGAGAGAGAGAGAGAGAGAGAGAGAGAGAGAGAGAGAGAGAGAGAGAGAGAGAACATGAGCAGGCGAGGGTCAGAGAGAGAGGGAGACACAGACTGTGAAGCAGGCTCCAGGCTCTGAGCTGTCAGCACAGAGCCCAACGCAGAGATCAAACTCACAAACCGGGAGATAGTGACCTGAGCTGAAGTCTGGAACACTTAAGGGACTGAGCTACCCAGGTGCCCCTATTTTATATTTTAATACATAAACCATCCCTTAAAACTAGTTGTGTTTCTAAATATTATAGACTCTGCTTGAGTTATCGATCCTGAAAAAACATGCTTTTTTAGAGATCGTCCGACTTGCGCTTGCCGGAGAAGCACCATAGAATCCTGTGTAATAGTCTTGCCTCACTTCCTGTGATTCCAAAGACTTACAGGCTATTTGCCACTTTTTTGTCATTTAAGCCTACAGCTAACACGACTATGCAGATGAGGTCTTTTTACATGCAGCCTTTTTAAAGTGCTCCACATATAGCTTTCTGGAGGGAGAGGAGGTCTGCTTTTTCCCTTTCGCACTCTTCATGTGTGCAGAAGAAAATGCGTTGAAAATAAATCGTTCCACAAAGCATAACTATTTTTAATTTTTAGGAAGTTTTAAGGAGGGGCGTCTGGGAGGCTCAGTCATTTAAGCCTCCAACTTTGGCTCAGGTCATGATCTTGTGGCTCTTGAGTTCCAACGCCTCGTCAGGCTCTGGGCTGATAGCTCAGAGCCTGGAGCCTGCTTCCGACTCTGTGTCTCCCTCTCTCTCTGCCCTTGCCTGCTCGTGATCTCTCTCTGTCTCTGAAAAAAAATGAATAAACGTTAAACATTTTTTAAAGAAGTTTTAAGGAAAATGATTCATTGTTTAAATCTATTGATTTAGATTATATCATAGCTAAAATTTAGTTCAGCAATCTGTTTAAACACAGTGAGGAGATTTTAACCCAAATCTGATAATACAGAAGAAAAACAGGCTGTGTATTAGTCAACTCATGCCGCCATAAGAAAATGCCATAGATTAGGTGCCTTGTAAAACAGACGTTTATTTTTCACTGTCTTGAAGGCTGGGAAATTAGAAATCGAAGTGCCAGTGAGAAGTCTCTTCCCAGCTTGTGGGAAGAAACCTTGCTGCACTCACACAGCACACCCACGGTCTGTCTTTCCCTTTCTCGCTCTTTTTTTTTAATGTTTGATTTTAAGAGAGAGTGTGAGCGGGGGAGGGGCAGAGGGAGAGGGAGACAGAATCTGAAGCAGGCTCTGAGCTGGCAACACGGAGCCTGATGTGGGGCTTGAACCTATGCCGAGTTAGATCATGAGCTGCAGTCCTACACTTAACTGAGGCCCCCAGGCTCCCCTATCGTTTTGTAAGTACATCAGCACCACCAGGGAGCCCAACCCCTAGGACTTGATCTATGCCTAACTACTGCTCAAAAGCCCTTCCTCCAAAAAGCATCATTTTAGGGGTTATGACTAAAATACATGAATGGAGGGTCATGCATATTCAGTCCATCTGAGGCTGTTCAATTTCTAGGTCAATCTACTTCTTTTCTTCCTTAGGTACTTTACATTGGGAAGTGAGAGTGTTCATTACTTAAGGATTCTCTCTTTAGAGGGAGAATTCAAGTTTTCTTTCTCATCTGCGACTATTCTGTCTGTTTATAATTTTATCCTTGCAATTATGTCATATATCACATCTCCTTACAATCCCATGTGGCACAGAGCTCGCCCTGTGTCATATGGGCACACAGACCTTAGGAGGGCCCTCACTGTGCCTGTCTCCTGGTGGTCACACTCTCTTCTCGGTGTGGATCAAACCTGCGATGTGCATCCAATCACCAGAATAGGGTAAAGATGCGTGTGAGACTCTTTGGGGAGCAGATTCATTTTCGTTTCTGGGCTTGTTTTGAAGAAGCAGGCAGGCATGACTCTTACAACCACATGGAAATAATTCCTGTCGACGGCCGGAAGGAGCTTGCATGTGACTCCTTCCCCAGCTGAGCCTCTCATCCAATCAAAGCCCTGGCTGCCACCTGGATTCAACTTGGTGAGCGCCCAGCTAAGCCATGCCCAGACTTCTGGCCCATGGAAACTGCTAGAGAAGAATGTGTATTGCTCTGAGCTGCTACATGTACGGCAGAGGGCACATGGCAATGGCAAACGATCACATACACATTCCATTGTCCCCATTTTCAGTGGAAGAATCCATCAACCAGACGGCAAGATGGCCGTCCCAAGACAAAAGATGAGTACATTGACATAAAAAATAGATCAAAATCTCCACCTAACCTCAGACGAAAACATGTATAGTGTTTGATAGTCACTGTTTGTCTTTGAGCCTAGTTGCCTCCATGTGACAGAGAAAGCTGTTCTTTCCAGGTGGAATCTTTAATTCCACTGTGGCAGGCGGGTGATTGTCCTACCTACGGCAGCAGAGACCTGTGGTGTCTGAGAACAAGGCACAGAGGCACGAGTCCCCTGCTGCGGGAAGGCATGGCAGAGGCAAAACCCAAGAGGTGACAGTGGCCCTCAGCTGCAGCATCCACTGGTAGGCAGTCCAGGTTCCCTCCCTCATGCTGGCCTCCCCTCCCCCAGCCCAGCAACTTCCCCAAAGGGAGCCCAGAGGCTTAGGGAGAAAGGCTCTGTAATAGTAACAGTGTGTAAGTGTTCTGCAGGACAAGTATATTCAGAACGCACAGTAAACCACGTGTATCTATAAACTTAACATGAGTGTTTTGTACCAGACCTCCTCTGAAGGCGGGAAGGCCACTGGGTGGCTTTGAGTCATCAAGGAAATGCCAGTGACACAGAGTTTTAAGATAAGGTACGTTTTTGTGGCGATTTGACATTTCTTAGAAAAAGAGAAATGAGTCAACGTGCGGAGAATATAATCTCTCATTTATTTTTCAACAGAAAAGTATGATGCTTCAAAAAGGTCCCTACTACTAATCCATATATCAAATTTTAATATATGAGAGTTTTCCCCCTTAAAACAGTGCTGTATTAGTTTCAGGTGTACAGTATATGAGGTTCTTGAGGGAGAAGAATAAAAGCGTTTCCCCCCTACTTTCTTGAAATGCCATTTCTCTTTTTGTGAAGTGCTCGTTATTTCTTTATTAAGTTTCTTTAATTATACCTCCTGAGTGAGGCCATGGCATCAGGCTGGCTGAGTGGGTTTCTTCGGCTCCTGACTGCCTACAACTCAGGCAGAGGCTCTAAAAGGAAGACCATTTTAAAAGCAACAACTTCAAATGGTGCACCTGGCTCAGTTGAGCGTCCAACGTTGGCTCAGGTGATGATCTTGCGATTTGTGGGTTCGAACCCTGCATGAGGCTGTGTGCCAACACCCTGGAACCTGCTTCAGATTCTGTGTCTCCCTCTCTCTCTGCCTCTCCCCTGTTCGTTCTCTCTCTCTCTCTCTCTCATAAATAAGTAAACATTAAAAAAAAATTTAAGGCAACAACTCAGTAATCTAAGATATTTTACAACACACTGCATGATATTGTCTTCAAATAAAGACCAGACTCGTTGTAAAACAGATGCAGAGAGGATTCATGACTCTGCCTTCCTCTCACTGCTGGGGACAAAAGCACGGTCACTTGCTGCCAATCACCAGTGTTTGTTATCAATTAAAAAAGCAACCACCAACCAGGCTCCAGAGATGGGTAGAAATGAAAGAAAGAAAGAAAGAAAGCACAAGGAGGAGAAAGGTCGCTCCACTTGCTTCTTCCCTGCCAGGCTCATACATTCTTTGAGAAGTCATTGTCCTACATCAAAGATGACTGCTGTAGCGGGAAATTCACTGGCCTCTCTAGGGTCCTGTTGGGAAGGCCATGGTTCTTCCCAGAAAACCCTTACATCTTACTGTTGTTCCTCCCCTCCTAATCATCTGCCCAGAAAGCTGTGCTGCATAATAACTCTATGCAAAAATCAGAACATATGGTGCAGAAAACTAATTACTCTATCAATATTTCACTTTGTTGTCAGTGATGGAATCTTCGTGGTAATTCTACAACTGTAGCTCAGGAGCATTGCCAGCATGTGAAATACCGTCGGTAGCGATATGCCCACTCCGCTGGGCTGGGTCGTATTGCCACGTCTTAGGGAGTTGTGCTTTTGCTGCATTTAGGAAGCAGGGGAACCCCTCGCGGGGTGCTCACTGACCTCTTAAACAGGCATCCTTCATCATGATCAAGTTTAATGAGGGGCCATATGCTCCTGTGGTTTGCACACCATGGATATACAGCTTAAATAAAACCTGCTCTAAATCCAGGCTGTAAATTAAAAAAAATATATTACTTAGTGTAAGGATACACTCATCACTCAAACAAAGCTGGCCGGCAGACAGAGAGTTTAAGTGTGAGCTCAGGTGAAAACTTGGTAGGGGTGGTGGTGGTGATGAAGCAGATGATGGTGGTGGTGCCTCTTCACATTAATTGAGGACTCAGTGTATACACACAGTGCTCTCAACATTCTCAGCAAAGATCACCTCATTAAATACTTACAAGATTTACCAGACAGGCATTTTTATGGGCCTCTATTTAGCAGGTGAGGGAACTAAGGCAAGGAGTTTTAAACGTCTTACTCTAAAACAAGCAACTACAGAATTCTAAAGGTGGGATTTATATTTTCTCAGTTTTTAACTTTACTTATTTATTTTGAGAGAGAGAGAAGGAGAGAGAGACAGAGACAGAGAGAAAACCAGCAAGGGAGGGGTCGGGGATGGGGCAGAGGATCCAAAGGGGCTCTGTGCTGACAGCAGAGAGCATGATTCGAGACTTGGACTCACAAAATGAGATCATGACCTGAGCCGAAGTCAGACACTTAACAGACTGACCCACCAGGTGCCCCCAAAGGTGAGATTTCAACACAGTTATTTGAAACTAGAGTCATTGCTACTAAACAATACTGCTTTCATCCAATTAGTGTGACTAAATTTATCAGCACCATGCCACATCATATCCCATTGAGGAAACTTAATGATAGGTCATAATTGACACAATTTGGAGAGAATAGTGAAAATGCATGTAATTTTGATCCAAGAATTCTGTTTGCAGACATTTTGCCAACATATATTTGTGTGTGTGTGTGTGTGTGTGTGTGTGTGTGTGTGTATGTAAGTCCTTGTAGCATGGCCCTAGTAAAATACTGGAGATGATATATAATTTGTTTTGTTTTGTTTTATTTTCTTTTTAATCTAGAGAGCACACAAAGGAGCACAAGAGTGGGAGTGGGAAGGGAAGGAGAGAGAATCCCAAGCAGGCTCCTCACTGTCAGCACAGAGCCTGACTGCTCAGTCCCATAAACCATGAGATCATGACCTGAGCCAAAAATCAAGAGTTGGTCACTTAACCGACTGAGACACCCAGGATCCTCTAAGATATACTGCACAATCCTATCAGTAGCTTAGAAGAAGATAATTATGATAAATCAGTATGGCGAAATACAACACAACCATTCAGAAGAATAAGGTAAACTTATCAATTCAGATATGGCGAGATTGATGATATAGTATTGACGTGAAAAGATATTGGGGGAACTGGGGGGCTCCAGTGGGCCAAGCGTCCAACTCTTGATTTCACCTCAGGTCATGATCTCATGGTTTGTGAGATCAAGCCCTATGTTGGGCCCTACACTGACCATGCAGAGCTCACTTGGGATCCTCTCTCTCTCTCTCTCTCTCAAAAATAAACATTAAAAAAGTCAATATATAAAATTATGTTTAAGTTATGTGCTTGTAGATAGATGCATCCCCCCCACAATAGGATGGATAAGAATTTAGAAGAGCAATTCAGGATCTTAGAGTCTAGGATGAGAGGGGGACTGATTTTTATATCCTTCCTTTGCTTCTGAGTTTCTTACGTAAGTAAACCATATCATAATGAAAACAAAGTATGTGCGGGAACAGGTGAAGTTGCAGAAAGGGAAGCTGAACAGGTGACAGTTCACCTGCGGTGAGTCATTTGCTCAGGGGCGGACGCTCCCTTCTCACCGGGAGGCAGTCAGCGTCATCTGAGAGAACGCGGGCAGGACGTGTTGGGTGGCAGCTACAGGACAGCGGGCTGGGAAGCCAGCTTGGAAGAGCTCTGCCAATCAGCCAGTGCCTCCTGGAACAAGATCCTCACCCCTGAGTTTGCGCTGCAGCTCAGAGCTGACTCCCACCTCTATTTCCCTCCAAGGACCCAGGTCCTTCATAGTCAAGTGCAGACAACGAAGGAAATCGTCTAACGTGTGACACCCCCGGCTAGTGGCAGAGAAGGAATTAAACTACCGGTTTCCTGATGTCAAATCGGTTCTATTTTACACCATCTACAGGTGAAGGTACATTTCCCTTCCTGAAATAGAGTGAGGACAGGATGGGGAGGAAGATACCGGCCTGGAGCACACGGGACACAAACAAATAAAGCTACCTGCCGGATGTGACACCATGGTCCGTGTTCCCCATAGAATCTTCTGGATTTAAAACTGCCTCCAACAAAAAACACAATTCTAGCTGAAAGTGCCTGAGGCTTCTAGTGGTACTTGGTGCACTTTGATGGGGCCTGACTGAAATGGGCCACTAAGGCTCCGAGGGCATCATTATGATGTCATCTCTGTGACGGGTCTGGGCATTCATTGTTTGACACAAGCTGAGGGATACTTTCTTGGGCCTTCGTCAGTGCAGCTTTTAGACGGATGGCCACATGCTTTGGCTTTTATAATGAGCGTCCTAACCTGGATTGACAAGTCCCCCTTTTGTGAATCATGTGGCTTATGTAACTGGGACTTCCTGCTTGCGCGAGGCAGGAGGTGACCGAAACTGCCCCACACAGATAATTGCCTCTGCCTTCACTCTCCTTATCTTCTTCTAGAACTGCAAGGGAACCCGTGTCACATACCCACAGGTGCATGCACCTATACATATTGTGCGTGTGTGTGTGTGTGTGTATAATATATAGCATAACGTGTACTTATGTATATACTATATGGATTTATGACTTGTATTTATGTATATATTATATGTATTTATGACTATCTATTGTTAAAGAAACATTCAGCCTGGAATCATAAGTTTCTTTTGTCTCTAGTTTCCATTGTATTCTCTCCTAACAGAGAAGGTATTGAATTTTCTAACACAGTTTTAGTAAATGGAGAATAGCATGACCTTATTTGAGGACTTTCGTGAAGTGGTTCAAACACACACACACATGTTCTTAGCACACCTATTAGCTATTCAGTGGATGTTATGTATGCTTGTTTTTATTTGTGTCTCACTGCCCCTCCTTCCTGATGTCTTGAAGATACAATAGGTACCATAATTAACTTTGTAGATGGGCACTGCTGAAATGTGTGGCAAACCTGAATGTGTCGCTCTAATGTGCTATTGAAGATGCATGTGTATAAATATGCTAAAGGATCTAAAAAAGAAAGAAAGCCAAGATGGCATATCAAAATGTGACCTTAGGCCTGCACTATAAACAGAAAGAAAAGGAAAATAAACTTAAGTAAACTTAAAAGGGAGCTGCTATACTGCTTTTGTTTCTCTCTGTACTGTTCTCTTTTGTTTGTCTCCTGCTTCCTGGGTCTAAAGTCAGACTAATAAAATTCACACTTTTAAACTACATTATAGGTTGAATGGATTGGCCTGAAAATATATCTACTATTTGTAATATATATATATATATATATATATATATATATATATATATATAGTAATGTGTGTATATATATGTGTGTGTGTGTATATATATATATATATATATATATATATATATATATATATCTCTCTGGAAGAAAATATGTTCTAAATTCCAAACAATAAAAGGATCCTTTGAACTAGAAACTACTGGTCATTCAGGATTGTCTACACTTACTCATAAACTTTTAACCATTTAAATCTCACTTTCTAATTTTCATTTCTTAATGATTTAACATAGTATAATATGGGTAATAGAATATACACCAATTGTGTTTCTCCTTTTTTCTTTGTAATATAGAACTGTGATGCTATTTCTAGAAGATACTTAGCCTAAAATATTCTGTCTTCTAATTTACTTTAGGGAAAGTTTCATTTTTTATAAAGTCAGTTGCTTTAAAAATATGTTTAATATAATACATCATTAATATTTGATGCCTCTTACTTAACAGGACATCATTCTGAGCAGGGGGACTTTCCTCATATATGGTTGTATCTACTGCCAGACTGTGAATTTTCAAATATATGTGTATACACATGCACACCACATGATGAAAGAGAGACTAAAACTTTTTAGTAGAATTATTGCATCTGTCAGGGAAAGCATTGTTTTAATTAAAAGAATAAAACAGGGGTGCCTGGGAGACTCAGCTGGTTGTGCTTCCAACTTGGTTTTGACTAAGGTCATGATCTCATCATTTGCGAGATCAAGCTCTGTGCTGACTGCCGGAGTCCAGCTCCAGCAGGTCCAGGGCTCCCTGAATGATAGATGGTGTTGGCAAGACGGAGGGTTGAGAGAGCCATGAGATTCTTTCTGCTCACCAGGCAGGCATCTCTGCACTGAGTCTCAGCCTTGTTTATCATTAAGTGTATGGGGCCCAGCACAGAAGTGGCATTTGCCTTAGGCAATGATTTCTGATGACAAATTCATTGGTATATAAAATTTTCCCAGAACATAGATTGGTAGAAGACTCATGCATAATCTTTATCAGTAGTGATTGATGTAGGTGACTTAGATGCCTATCATATGGGTAAGGAAGGGATCTTCAGCATTTAAATACAAGGCAATGATTTTAGTGTCGCAAAGGCAAGAGTTAGTTCTTTGCAGACAGGGGTCAATAGCCTGTTTTCTTGAGGGGAAGTAAAACAGGTTTCTCAGGAAATGTGATATTTGCTCCCATAAACACAACAGAAGAAATTCCTATAATAAGATCCTTCACAAGGTTCAATCTGCATATTTTAGAATAAGGGGACAAGTCACTCCCAATACCAGTCAACACGGTGCCTTGGGGGTTGGTGCTCAAGCAAAAACAATTGAGTGGGGGTGGATATTGGTCACCATCTGATGGCGGGAGGCCTTGCAAACCCGCCTTACCTCACAAGGAGTTTTCTCAACTTAGTGAGTTCAGAAATGGCTCCCAACAGCTGACAGCATGGAACCTATTTGGGATTCTCTCCCTCTCTCTCTCTCCCTCCTTCTCTCTCTCTTTTTCTCTCTCTCTGCCCTTCCCCTGCTCATGAGCACAAATGAACTCTCTCTCTCTCTAAAAATAAATAAACTTAAAAAAAAAAACAATAACAGCTACTTCAGGCTAAATCTATACTTAAATCTTCAACACAATCCGTTCAGTAACAATTTAACTTGTAATCAACCTCTTTCTGTGCTCACCGACACTGAAGCTTCTATCTACATCTTATCAAAGGCACTTTTCTTAGGTTCCCCTGATCATGTGGTCTCCTGAATCACCTCCCATCTGGATTCTTAGTGAGAATGAATTCATAGCTTCTTCTTTACAAAAGAATGTAGAGAGGATATTAGGAATACCTATAGATATAGATCATATCCTATAAAAAAGAATATGGCCCATGTTATTTTCCTTCAGTCTAATATCAGGTAGAGGCACTGGTTTTGTTGGACAGAAAATAGTATAGATGCAAGCATTTTATTCTTTACCACACCTGTCAATGTAACAATAAACTACAGAGAATTTTTTAAATGCAGAAGTCTGGATTTTGAAGGCCCCTAATATCAAACCTCTGCTATAGAATATAAAGGAGAGCAGCCATGGGACTCTTCTAGGCATTTACGCAAACGTTTTCCTCTGGAAGCTTAGCTAATGTATAGGAGTTAAAGGGTTTTGGCAACTGTGAAAATCACACCTGTTTGGTTTCTTCCATTCTAGTTTTCCATTAAATTTCCACATTGAAACAATAGAAAACAGTATTTCTGTATCGATTAAAAGACATCTTCAAGGGAATATGAACTGAATCTCATAAAGTAAATAGAATTTTAAAACTTCCTTAGAGAATTAAGAGATAAAGTTACAGTAGCCGCACAATAACCATGTGATTTCTTTTCAACAGATAATCTCATTGCATTTTGCAGTGCGATTCCGTTTTCATTTCTGTTGGCTCTTCCCAGCACCCTGGTGTTTTTTACCTGGAGAATCATTGCCTTTCTCTTAGTTTCCTCCCACTTTTTAGTGTCCTCTCTTGCCAGTTCTTTGAATCTGACTTTCCCTGAAATTCTGATTTGTTTTCTTACCTTTTACTTTAAAGGAAGATGTTAGAAGCTTCATCTCCAGAAAAGCACTGAGCCACTAGAATTTATCATTGAAATATTTAGCAAAACTTACCATTTCCACATCTGATGTCCTTTTTTCTGTGGCTACCTGCTCCCCTATTCAGTTCCCGTCCACCCCCTTCATTACATGTCACCGGTGCGTGAAGCAAGACTCGCAGACAGGTTTTGGGTATGTAGAGATGAGCAGGGCAAGAGCCTTGTTCTTGACAAACATGAAGTTTAGACCAGGAATCACAATTGAAACAGAAGTGTGGATTCCCATGGAAGTGCAGAGAAGGAACATCACATTTCCAAAATACATGCAGGCCATCGACACCCTTTTGGTGGACTTTTCATAAATCTCTCACATCTTCTTATCCCTTCCCAATGGTACCAGATCTCAGGAAAGGATTTGATGGGTTTGATATATGTGAGTGTAAATGTTCAGGCAACCTGTCCTCCAAAATTTGTATCTTACATTTTTCCTGATTGTTGAATAAACTGTCTCTAGCAGATAAATTTCTAATGAGTTTACCCGTGAATGAAATGTTTATAAAGAGAAAAAGACTATGAGGCTCAACTATTATATTTTACCACTTTTTGCTTAGGCTTATGGAAATTCATAAACACTACACAAATGAGAACAGACAGAAGCTATAATTTCAGAGCTGATCGAGCAAGGAATCAGGTGCTATCACTTGCATTTGGTGGACATAAAGGCAGACAAAGCTTCACAGTAGGAAAAAGAGGAGGCTTCATGGGGCACCTGGGTGGCTCAGTCAGTTGAGCGTCCGACTTCAGCTCAGGTCATGATCTTGCAGTTTGCGAGTTCAGGCCCCGCTTTGGGCTCTGGGCTGATAGCTCAGAGCCTGGGACCTGCTTCATTTTCTGTGTCTCCCTCTCTTTCTGCCCCTGCTCACTCTGTCTCTCAAAAATAAATAAATGTTAAAAAAGAGGGAGGCTTTTGGGAGGGTGTTGCACAGGGAAGTTGGAGGTTGCTAACTAGAAGCATGCTTGGTTTTCTCTGGTTGGTCAAGAATTGGAAGCAGGGGAGGTAGGAGGAAGGAAGGGAGGAGATCACATAGGGCAGCTGAGAGTCAATGACCCAATTTGGACCAAGTCCCAATCTCTCTGGGGTAAGTGCTGCAGAGGGTATAGTTGATTGGTCAGAGAGTTGCTGCTGAAGTTGAGTCAAAGTTCTCTTTGCCGTGTATGATCTGCCAATGTCCCACTTGAGTATCCACTCTCCCAGACTTGAGTTAAAGTACATTGACAAGTTAATACTTACTTTGTATTCCCGTCTTCACATCATACACTTTTAACAAAAAAAAAATTACTGAGCCAATTAATAAATAATTCTCTACTGTCTGACTCAGGCTGTATTTGCATGAGGTTCTTAACAAGCATGGCTCCTTATTAACTGGGATGATGTAAAGAGAGACGCAAAGTAAATTCCGTATTGAAGACCAATTGTACTTTGTCAAGTCAAATGTGGAAATGCCTTCAATTTCCTAGAGAACATATGTGAAATCATAGCAACTCAAAGACCAGCTTGGTCCTTGAAGAATGATGCTAACGTAGAGGGAGTTATGTTCTACATCTGTGATTGTGCCTCAGCTGGACCATCCCAATAACAGGACTTCTATATGTTTAGTCGATTAACAGGTACAGATTTATGTAATTCACAGGTCATTACACGAATCATTAAAAAACTGGAGTAAATGTGTGTTAAACTGAGATGCACTATTCTTGCCAATATTGATCAGACAGTCATGTCCCTGCTTTGTCTCTCTTCCTGCAAGAAATCACATTAAGTCAGAGCAAAATCAGAATTTGCTTTGAGAACATATCAATATATCAAATATGTCTCAAATACCTGTTTCATTGGACAAAGATGGTCTGATGAACCCATGTCTAAGTGGACAATGCTTCCTCCTGGACTATGCTTCAAGTTCAACACGTGCTTAAATTATTTTATTATTTAATTTTATTTTATCTTTTTTTCAGGCTGTTCACATTACAAACTTTTTATTGTCAACATCTTTCTTAGGGTTACTTTAATATTTCTCTGATTAAAATTTGTTTAGATGGCTACTATTCAGCTGGCAAGGAAGTGCTTTCAGTTAAGTTGTTAAAATATATCTGCTTGGATGTCTTCCACTTAACTACCCCATTTCCACGTTTCACCCCACCATTCTTATCCCTTGCCCACAGTTTCAGGGGTACACTTCTTGAAAACGGTCTAAAATTACCTGTTTCTATGCTGGCAGCTTTTGTTTTCTCACTTGTCCCAAGTCTGTGTAATTCTATCGTTGTTAAAGTCACATGGGAATTGTTCACGGGTCTGTCATCTATTGGACAGACCTTGGTCCTAATTTTGCTTGACATTGCTGATCATTTGATTCCTCTGAAGACTTCTTACCTCACTCTACACACAGTAGTGGGAAGTTTCACATGTAAGAAGGAGGCTTATTCTTTAAATTACAGAAACTAGAATAAATAGAGGGGCGCTTGGGGGCTCAGTCGGTTAAGCATCTCACTTCACCTCAGGTCATGATCTCATGGTTCATGGGTTCCAGTCCCATGTCGGGCTCTGTGCTGATTGCTTGGAGCCTGGAACCTCTTACAGATTCTGTGTCTCCTTCTCTCTCTGCCTTTCCCCCACTTGTTCTCTCTCTCTCTCTCTCTCTCTCTCTCTCTCTCTCTCTCTCTCTCTCTCTCTCTCTCTCTCAAAAGTAAATAAACATTAAAAACTTGGGATAAATAAATAGAGATTTTATACTTGGAATGTGGGCTCTCCTGGCTGAAAAATTCAGTAACATTTGTAGCCCTGAGATGCTGAAGAAAATATAACCAGACAAAAAGAGAAGGAGGGAAACAGGGAAAGGAAGGAGAGGAAAGAGAGATTCAAAGAAGTCTCAGGATATTTTCGTAGTCTTTTTTCCTGGAAGGTCAAGCTAAATAAGAGGACAAACTCTAGGATTGCTGACTGCAGAAGTGATTAGAAATGTTTCCTACAGACCGGTGTGGGGGAGACATGGCCGAGGATTCTGTATGTAGTTTCTTTCTAAGGAAAAGAGATAGGAAGTCTGATGGAGGGTTACAGAAATGCAGGAGGGCTGAATCCTAAGAGGTGTATCTTTAAATAAATACTTGAATAGTATTCAAATTCCCAAGTAGTCAAGAAAATATAAATTAAAATAATAATGAGATACCATTTTCTTCTTCTTTGGGAATAATTAGAAAAGGGATAGACTGCCAAGGGGGATGTCGGCACCATGGTGCTGATACATTATCTTGGAAATGTAAATTGTTATGCTTTGTAAATAGTTCTTCAGTAATACGCTTTACAACCAAAAGTTGCAAACCTCAAGATTCCACTCCTGGGAATCTATACTATATAAATATTGGCCCATGTACTTGAAGATCTGTGTATCAAAACATTATTTATAGTAGCAAATAGAATCAAATTAATATCCATCATGGGGGAATAGCTGAATAAATGATGATACATCTAATGGTAATCTTCGAAATATAAAAACAAGCAAAGAAATGTAAATTTATGTAAATATATCAAAAATATATGCATTTTTATTAAATAACTATGTGACAAAACTTATTAAGCGATATGTTTGTGCAAATTATTCATCGGGTCATTTTAATAATCTCAAAATCATTTGTAGATTTTTAAAAAATATACTTGAATATTTATTTGAGATAAATATCCTTAATTAAATGATAATAATTATTATACTTCTCTGTATTGGGCTACAATTTGGCATATGAAACTACACTCACTTTTATATTTTTTAATTTTTAAAAAAGTTTTTTTTTAATGTTTGTTTTTGAGAGAGAGACAGAGCATGAGTGGGGGAGGGACAGAGAAAGAGGGAGACACAGAATCTGAAGCAGGCTCCAGGCTCTGAGCTGTCAGCGGAGAGTCCAACATGGGGCTTGAATCCACAAACCGGGAGATTATGACCTGAGCCGAAGTCAGACACTTAACCGACTGAGCCACCCAGGCGCTACCACAGTCATTTTTTTTACTGGTGTGACAGTAAATTGGTTGTCGTTTGGCACATCAGATTTCTCTCGAAAGCAATGATGATCCTCTCATCTTTTATTAACAATTGTGATAAAATAACTTGACCCTTTGGTGATGCAACTTGGGTATTTAACATGTCCACTCTCAGCCTCCTTCACAAATAGTTAATGGGAATGTACCTCTACTGCTTAAAGCAGATACATGGCAAGATGTAAGAGTGCAAATCCTGTTGCCAAGCGCAGCTCTGTGTCTCACTCGGAGTCACCCCTCTGCTTCTGTTTCCTCTCCCCCACCACGTGATGACAGTCTGCTTTCCTAGTTTCCCAAGCAAGATAGTTTAACTTTATCGGAGTGCCTGGCTCAGTCCACACTGACTTCATATTAATGCTTGTGTCTGGTGGGCTATTAGTGTGTTTTAATAACTCAGAATTTTCTTTGGAAACTGGAATTTAATAGGGACAAATATTTTCTTGCTTTCCCTTCCTCTTTTGGCCTTCTCTGGGTCCAGCAGGCAGATCCGGTTAAGCAACTTATTGGGGGTAACTCCAGGGAGCACTGACCATGGTGGGCATCTATATGTTAGGGGGTTACATGGGCATTGCCCACTGTGGTCCCAATGCCAGTTTTAGACTCACATCTCTGGAACTGAGATCTTGCCCCTTTCTGCCCAGAGGGAACTTGAGGACTCAGGTGGGTGCGTGGGGGCACATGGTGAGTCAAATGTCAGCTGTGAGATCTTGAAAGAGGGCCCCAATGAGCGCTATGTGTCAGGGGGAACTGAGGACTCGTCAGACTAAAAGTTTAAACACAATAACTGACGTTCAGCTGCACTAAAGGTCTCTGCTGGAAAAATCCATAGCGTGGTAAAACAGACTTGGAAATTATATTTTCTATGTATGTATGTATGTATGTATGTATAAATCAATCATCTATCTACCATCTACCTATCTATCACTTCCTACGTACCTGTCTATGTGTACCCTTACTTTTGTGCATAAATAGTATATGTGAAAAGAAGCCCACTGATTCAGTATAGATAAATTCAAGTGATTTTTCATTTTCTTCTTCATAAATTTCAGAAATTTACTTTTTCAATAAGCACAGATGGTTTGTATGATCAGTAAGATATCAAAGAACACAACTGTTACAGAAATCAAAAGCCCAAGCCCTGTTTTTCCTGGAGCGAATGAAGCTGCCCACCCCTGGCCGGGCCGTGTGGCTCCATGCAGTGAGTGCCCCACAGGCGTATTTGGCACTTATGAAGCGGAGACCGTCCAGGCTGCTAAAAGGGCCTCACGCGCACGTTCGGTCACTGAGTTCTCGCAGCACCCCTAATGCTCCGATAAAAGGCTTTCTGAGCGCCACCCCTTCTATCACAAAGCACAAAGCCAAGTCATGTACTTCTCAGAATCGCAGGAGCCCCAGGCATTATTTTCTTAGGAAATAACAACTATCAGAAGAAGCAGAGATGACACTGACATCATTTTTCGAAGTCAAGTATTTTATACAAAACTGACAGGCACAAACAAGTTGAAAAATCTGTATAAGTAATATGAAAATCAAAGACAGAGTTTCTAGTCTCTAATACCCCAAGTTAAAAAGAAAAGAAAAATCAGTCACCTAATAGCAATAGAACTAAAATCAGTGGAAAGAGGACAAATATATTATTATGTCTGGCTTCTGAATTTCACACTGTGTTGAAACTTAGTCACTCAGAATGAAGATCTTACCTTAGTTACTATAAATAAAAATTGGATCAATAATTAAATGATCTAATTCAATTATTTTGAAGCCTAAAATCAGGAGTCTACATTCTAAAAATATTTTGTTTTGCATTGCCTGTAATGCAGCAGTTCATTAGTAAGTGTTTGCAGTTGATAATCAATGATTATTAACCTATAATTAAAGTAACAATTACCGGGGTGCCTGGGTGGCTCAGTCAGTTAAGTGTCTGACTTCAGCTCGGGTCGTGATCTCACTGCTCATGGGTTTGAGCCCCAAGTCGGGCTCTGTGCTAACAGCTCAGACCCTGGAGCCTACTTTGAATCCTGTGTCTCTCTCTGTTTCTGCCCCTTCCCCACCCGCATTCTATCTCTCTTTCAAAAATGAATAAATATTTAAAAAATAAAAAAAAAATAAAGTAACAATTACTAAAGATACCATCAAATGACCATCAAAGGGGAAATTTATTTGATTTTTTATTTTTTCTATCAATTTGAAAAGTAATACTAACATTAATAACACCTTATGGAATTAATAATGGTCTTGTTTAAATTAAACTTTAGTACAAAAATAATTTCATTCATATACTTTTTAGTATCTATAGATACGATAGTACTATTTTAAGTGGATTATGATATATGCATTCCAGATATTCTCTGTTGTTTCTCTGCAGTCTAAATGTAAGCAATCTAAAAATAACAATGGTGAGTTTTTATCTTGCCTTCTATTTTTGTAATCATTCTCAGTTTAACTCTCAAACATTTGATTGTAGCTGTGGTTCCATAAATATTCTGATAGTCATCATCTTGTTTTACTTTGTAATAGTGTTTTTAATTTTTGACATTTCCACAAATACTATTTTATTTCCTCACTCATCAGGCGGATTTAGGGGAGAGTGGAGTTTGTAAGTAGTGTTTCACCCAAAAGAGGGACAAGCAAAGTCGCACTGTAGAAGAGGGAGATCATTCCGGCTAAAACATTGTAAGACCTAGAGATAGGAACATTTCATAATAGATCCAGAAATTATCTAAAACTACGTTCGATGTACCTGACTACGCCAACATTTATGTGAACATTTAGCTCAGCAGGGCACACATGAGTGGCTCCACCATGGGTGGAAAGTAAAGGGTGTGGGACTTGGTTCTCTGGTTTCTGAAAGAATAAGCCAGAACATTCGTTGTGCATTTCTTGGTAACTAACCCAAGCTCTTCATCTTTATCTTACGCTGATTCCTTAGGCAAGGCCATATTTCCCTTTGAAATTTAAGTCAAGAGAGTAAAAATAAATAAAAAATAATAAATAGAAGCCAAGTATATAAACCAATAAATAAATTAATTAAATAAATAAATAAATAATTAAAAAATACTTCATTTCCCAAAGAAATAAATGATAAAATATAAGTAAAATAAGAAAAGTTTAATGAAGAGGAAGAAAGACGGTAAAGTGAATCCTAATGCAACCATGTTGCCAGAATCGTGATTTTATTACGACACATATTTTCACTGAAATAGAATTGCCGATCTTATGCATTTAAAATATAACGATGAAAACTAAAAGTATAATGCCAAATTTTCAAGTGATATTATATGTATATGAAAGAAAGAGTGGGATTATCTCATTTAATATATTGCTTATTTAAAATGGTAACCTGTGTCCTCCCCTCACCCCTGCTTCTGGGCCCCCCCCCATCCTTCCTCCCCATCCCCCGGCATCTCGTCCCCACCCTGGGTCCCATGCTAACATTCCCTACAATCTATGTATTTACAGTGTTCACTGTTTGTTGTCCAGCGGATTACCACCTCCCGCTCTGACTTCCAAGAAAGCATGTATCATAAACTGTTTCCTTCATTCATACATATGTGGCAGGTGCCTGGGAGAGAGTCTTTTAGTTAATCCTTTAAAAACCCTGCTCAGGGGCGCCTGGGGAGCTCAGTCGGTTAAGTGTCTGGCTTCGGCTCAGGTCACGATCTCACAGTTCATGGGTTCGCGCCCCGTGTCAGGAACTGTGCTGACAGCTCAGAGTCTGGAGCCTGTCTTCGGATTCTGTGCCTCCCCCTCTCTCTGACCCTCCTCTACTCACACCGTCTCTCTTTGTCTCTCGAAAATAAAAAACATATATATATTTTTTTTAACTCTGCTCAGGGCAGGCCTTACAGAGAAGGTGATATTTGGAAATTACTTGAGAGAAGGAAGAATCCGAGCGATGCCACCACTGATGATGGGTAGTAGGAACCCAAAAGCACAGACCTCGTGTTGGGGACTGTATGTTGGAATGACAGCAAGGATCCCATGGCCCCTGGGATCTTGTTAGACAGGGGCCAGGTGGAGAGAGAGAGGGAGGCTGTGTGGTGGCAGGCTCCCAGGCTCTTATCATGGTTTAGTTTCTTACCCGGAGTGAAATGAGAAATATCGACAAGTTCTGAACAGGGGATGACACAAGCGGCTTAGGCTATAATGCAGGCACTCAGTAAATATCGAGTGGAATTGAACTGAATTGATTTTTGAGGGAAGAAAACAGCTACAGCTCTTGCAAGTTCAGTAGCTTATCAGACCGTGTTATGTAACAAAAACCAGACACTGATATATAACAAAAATCAGAAAAGGGATTATTGGGAAGTATGTTTTGAACAATGGGGATCAAGTCAACTTATATGAAATAGTGACCGAAGTTTAGAATGTTGACTTTTTTCTTAATGACCTTAAAGTGATTTGTCAAGAAATCTTTATCAGTGGAAAACGTACACACACATTTACACACACAGGGTGTGTGCACAGCCTCCAGTGCGAGCTATCCTCTTGTCCGAAAATTCTTACCACAAGATGATGTGTCAGAATTGTATGCATGCATTTAAATATCTAAGGGATTTTATTTACTCACAGGATATTTCTTTACTGATACATACACAATATAATATTTTAATTAATTTGAATACAAAGTTGGGATTTTCCCATGATGGAAAATTGTCATTTTGTCCTTAAGACCTACTTTTTGTTTGTTTTGTCTTTTTATTCGATCATTTGGGCGTTATTTTTTGTTGCTTTTTAACCTAAGCCTCGTTGAGCCACGAGGCTTCATGAGTTTCAAGTGCACGACAGTGATTCCACTTCTCGGTGTTGTGCTGTGCTCGCCGGAAGTGTAGCCACCGTCTGTCTCCCTGCAGCACTTTTAATGCCTACGTTTAATTCATTTTGAGGAAACCGCTTTCAGACTGCGCGGCCTCGCTGCCATGGGCTGTGGCAGCTGCCAGCGGTTCCGGGCCATCCTGGAATTGACAGTGACACCAGTACAGCGGATCAACAAGGAAACAAGCAAAAACAGAACATGCTTCTATTAGGGACACGACTGAGGAAAATCAATGTTTTCCTAAAGAAAAAAAAAAAAAATAACAGTGGAAGAAGAGTGTCTTATTATCAGGTTTTCAGAGAGCATTCAGCCAGGAACTGAAGTACAGAGGTCCTGACTTATGATGGTTTCACTTAGGAGTTTTTGACTCTACAGTGGTGTGAAAGCAGTAGGCGTTCAGGAGAAAGCGCACTTGGAGTTTTGAGGCTGGGTGGTGTCCTAGCTGAGCAGTGGATGCGGGTTCCTGCTCTCCTGTGAAGCTGGGCAGGGGACCCAGCCCTGGTCAGTCAACACTGATACACTGACAGTCATCTGTTTTTCCCTTGCAGTCCAGGATTCAGTCTATTACATGAAATACTCACACTTTATGGCCAAACAGACTTTGTGTTAGAGGATTCTGCCCAACTGCAGGCTAACGTAAGTGTCCTGAGCATTTTAAGGGGTAGGCTAAGCTATGATGTTCAGTATGTTTTGTATATTAAATGCATTTTCAAGATGGGTTCCCTAGTGACCGGTGGAGCTCAGAGCCTGGAGCCTGCTGTGGATTCTGTGTCTCCCTCTTTCTCTGCCCCTGCTCTTACATCTCCTCCCTGCCCCTCTCTCTCAAAAATAAACATTAATAAAATTAAAAAATAAAAAAGAAGAAAGACCAATGGAATAAAGTAACCAAAAATACACAGGAGAAATCTAAATTATCAAATACAAATGGACATACTATCTTGTAAGTTTTTTGAGGTTACAAAGAAATTCCTTAGGAAAATAAACTGATTTTAATATTAGGGAGTTTGAGAACTTTGTGATTTCATTCACTTATATAGAAATTCATATTAATAGGACATGTTGAAATCGTATTCCTATTAATGCTGTATAAAGTAACCTGAAACAACCCCCTCACTGAGGACAACTAGAAATGCTATAAATATATTATATATAATTCACATATGTAATATATAATTCATCAACATTTTCATATTAAAGAAAATTCTAGAAGCCCTCTTGAGGAAATGAGGACAATTATATCATATGTTAGGCTTTAAATATATATATGCATATATATGTATATACATATGCATAGTGATGATTGTATATGTGTTCATGTAAAGACAAATGTATTTAAAGAGTTCTAAAGTCTTTTTACTGCACAGGAGTTGATACAGGTGACACTTTATTTTAGACTTTGACTATTAATCAAGTGTGTTGTAAAATCTGGGTAACTACTCAATAACTGTAAGTGTATGTGTATGACAGGGAAATACGACCACAAAAAATACACAGTCAGATCAGAAAGGAAGGCATGAAGATATTTAAAAGGTAAAACACATCTGGAATTGTAAAGTAAAAAGTAATAGAAACTTTTAAAAATCTATCAGTAATTACATTATATGTAACTGGAATAACTCTCCAAATCAAGTCTCAAATGATCAGACTTGCATACAAAAGAGAACCAAATGATGCTTATAAGAGACACATAGATTTTTGGACACAAGTCAGTTACTAGAAAATGTAGCATGCATAGAATAACCAAAATACACCTGTCATCACCGTGCTAATGCTTCTTAGTGTTTAATGACACATAGGATTACTAAGATAAGAGAGACAGGTCTTTAAGTGTGTTTAAAATGTTCAGAAAATAAGTGTAATTCTCTAACAGATAAAAAGTCACATGATGAACCTCATAGCTGCAAAAATTATGACATGAAAATTCTAATAATGGAAAGATGGATATCATTAACCTGAAAAACATTATGGACAAATTCTATAGGAAATGACATAGTAAATGTTGAACTCTTGATGGAGATGCTTGGTCTTACTATTTGTATATAAGTTTACTGGAGTTTCTAGAGAATACAGGAAGTCAAAAATATAAAATAGACAAAAATAGGCAAAAAATGTTAATCATTTAAGAGATTTAATTTGATTATTGAAAATTTTAAATATTATACAAATTATTAGTTAGTAAGTGAGCTGAGTAAGGTTGTCAGATACAAAATCAGGATACAGAAATTAATTACATTTTTATGCTAGAATTAACTAATGAGAAAATATAATTTTAGCATTCACAGCACCAAAAAAATCAAATTCCTAGTAATAAACACATAAATCATGTACAAAATTTTTGCTCAGAAGCTACTCGATTATGTAGGGAGAAAAAATAAATGGATGGATGTGTTATGCAGATGGATTGGAAGACTCCATGTTTTATTTAAATAGTCAATTCTCATGAAAACGTACTCTAGAAATTTAGTGTTTTCCAAATAACAAACATAAATTCCAGCTGGCTATATTCTGCCAAACAGAATGCAGCATTCCCATGGCAAAGAAAAGAACCAACAGTAGACAAGGTAGTTAGAAAAGTCAAGACCTGTCTTCTAGGTATCAAGAGTTCTGTGCACGTGCAACAATTAAGCGAGTGTGGTATGGACACAGGTGGGGGGAGGACTGAAACTAATGAGGAAGAGCAGAGGAGGCAGAAGGAGGCACAGGTACAGAGGAACTTAATCCTGACACACGTGGCACCTATAAATACTTTTTCAGTAATTAGGACTGATTAGTTGGAAAAATATAATTGTCGCTGCTGTCTTTGTACCATATGTAACATTAACTCAAAGTTGACTATAGGTTGAAATTATAAAAGACCTCTAGAAACTAATACAGAAGAATAACTTCTTGTCCTTAGGGTAAGAGTTTTAAAATTATAACTTCTAATATAATCGAAATGGTTGATAATTTGCAGTCTATTAAAATTAAGAAATTCTATTCATATAGTGATAAAGTAAAACATTAATTGTAAGAAAATATGTGCACACGTGAGTGCAATAATGCTGTTGTGCAGAGTACACAGACTCTTCCTGAAAACCATTTCAAAAATAATGCTCAATAAGTAAATGGACACGGGGTGTCTGGGTGGCTCAGTCGGTTAAGCGCCTTAGCTTTGCCTCAGGTCACAATCTTGCGGTTCGTGGGTTCAAGCCCCACATTGGGCTCTGTGCTGACAACTCAAAGCCTGGAGCCTGTTTCTGATTCTGTGTCTCCCTCTCTTTCTGACCCTCCCCTGCTCGCGCTGTCTCTCTCTCTCTCTCTCTCTCTCTCTCTCTCTCTCTCGCTCTCTCTCTCAAAACTAACTAAATAAAAAAAAGTAAATGGACACAAAACTTGAAGAAGTACTTTTCTATTTTATTTAAAAAAATTCATGTTTATTTATTTTGAGAGCTAGAGAGAGCACAAGCAGGGGAGGGGCAGACAGAGAGGGAGAGAAAGAATCCCAGGCAGGCTCTGCTCTGTCAGCACAAAGCCCATTGCAGGGATCAGTCCTAGGAACTATGAGATCATGACCTGAGCTGAATTCAAGAGCCCAATGCTCAACTGACTGAGCCACCCAGGCACCCTGAAGAGGTACTTTTAAAATGTCCAATAGGCAACTTCATTAATAATCAAGTAAATTAAAATTCAAGTTAAAACTTGAAAAAGAGAACCACAGGATGGTAGGATTATTTTTTCCTGCATTAATGATCTGTAAATGTGCCCTGTAGCATAAGGCTTCATTGAAGCCTTTAGAAACAGGACTATGATATTTTGATTTGAGAGGACTTATTTCACTGTAGTGAGTAGTGTAGATTTTAAGATGATGCAGTTAGAAAAATACAGGGCACTGAAGGTTGTTACCAGTAGTCTGAATGAATATTGAGCTCAGCCTGCCCCTCCCCCGTCTCTCCCTCCTAAATGGAAGCATGTGACTCTTTCTGGTCACTTGACTGAAACTTATCTCTTGGGAGAGAAAAGACACCAGCCACATGGACTTCAAGACTCCTGGGGCAAAGGTGAGATACTAGGGCATTGGTGGAGGGGTTATTTTTAATCCAATGCAAGGCTAACTGGCTATGAATGCTAGTATGTACTTGAAGGGAAGGAGGAAGGGCCAGAGACATTTTTCTTGATAAAGAACCGAAGTGTCTGTCACAGCTTCATTTGTGTCACTTTTACGTTTCCTGGTGACATTAACTGGTTAACCTCTTTCTATAGGATGTGTAATCTTGTTTCTGCAGGACGTGTGCTGCCTTTCTATGGATTTTCTGCCAGCAGTCTCTAGATTCTGTGTGAGTCCCACTTTCTCTGTCTCGATGTTACCTGCCTTTCTCACTAGGATGAAATTTGTATCAGAAGAATTAACTTTAAAGTTAAGATTTAAGTTAAGATAATAATAATAAAAAGGAATAATAATATATTTCTTCCGACAATCCTGTTGTCAAGAATTCGACTTCCTCTTCATGTTGTGGCTCAAAGCTCTGTGTCCTTTCCTCACACTCTTGAAATTTCTGGAAAAAGACACTGAAGGAAGTAAGCATACGGCAAAGAGACATTGCAAGTAACTTGGTGTCTTTGGCCCACTGAGGTGGGTGCAGAGAAGACTCCCCCACTTTGGGCTTGAGGGGGGCATGGGTGAATATTTGACCTGACACTCCCCTGCTTCCCCCCACTATCTCTGAACACTACAGTCAAGGTTCAGTTGTTTGCTTTTCTAATTGTGCCTTTCTAATCTATCCTTTCTTTATGTGCCACTATGTTATCTAGACTCATTCTCTGTGGTTTACATTCTATGACTTTAAACTCGTTTGAAAATCACTTAGATATACTTGTATAAGATTTTGGCAGAGGGATAAATGCCAATTTTTCAAAGTCTCCCAAAAATTATGGAATTGAGGAAGATGATTTTTACTTTAGATTTGGTATCAAAATAATATAAAAATCTCTTAGACTAGTGATGAGGAAGTGTCATTATATAGATACTAACTATTTAGTTTCTTCAAAATTGAATCATAAATTTTTAAAATCATAGATAAAGTCATATCATTTTATGACCTAAAGCATGCATAAAAGATAAGTAAAAATTATGCTGGCTTTTCATATTAGAAAGTCTGTATTTCACAGCCTCCACAGAGGTGTGTTTTCTTGTTTTATCTTTGGTTTCATTTAAATGGCAAGGTGAAACTTCCTCAATGTTTCTTTCCTTCTCCTTCATGAAAAGCAAATTCTCTTTAATCCGTCATTTCACTGGGCTTGTTTGCTGTTTACTGTATAGTTGGCATGTGTGTACCTCCCCTTCAGAGGAATGCAGAACCATTGTTCAAAGAAGAGAAAGAACGCATTTTTTAAAAAGACATTGCTCCTAGCGAAGGTAATCCTGAATTATTGATAGGCTCACCCATTCAAAAGCCCTGACCCGGGTGACTGTGGTTATGGTCTGCTCTCCTCTGGGTTCTGCCTTAGGCTGACCTCCGGCTGCTTGCTCTGTACCCCACCAGAAACTCCAGCCTTGTTCTCGGCTCCGTTTCCCTGCAGGGCGAGTTTTGAAAGCTTGATTAGTTTACTGGTACAGAGAATAACCCAACAAAACACAAAATCCAATGAAAATATTCTATGAGGAGATCTTGGCCATGGATTAACACTGGTCACAATTAGGACCTGAAGGGAAGAAATATCTATTTACAAGTAGTCATAGGAAAAGCTACAGAACTAATCCAAGAATTGTTTTCCTGACAGAAACAAATGAATGCAATGGTTTGACCATAAACTGTTCATTTTCTTCCAGGTTTTTAAGAAATGTTGAGAGAGAGACAGAGAAGGAGAGACAGACAGAGAGCTTTTTATTTAAGGAATGGGATTTCCCTCATTTAAATTTGGCTTCTCTGAGTTGAGCAAGGAGCGGATACACAGTGAAGAACACATAGACACATAGTTTCATTTTTTCAAAAAAGTTTCTGGCAGAAAAATTTTCAAGATTTTGGCCTATTTTTGCCCCATGGATGAAATTAAAGATTAGGAGAGACTTAAACACTATTTGTCTGTCATTTTTTATTTTCCCAAATGTTCATAAATGTTCCCATTTTTCCTTTACCAATCATGTCAGATGATCTCTATGTAGAAAACGATGACATAGTGACCCAGAATCTTTCTTTTCTCAGAACCCATGAGGCTGAGGGACAGAAAAATACGCTAAGATTAATATTTGCCAGGTAGAGTCATATGCAATTTAATCTTAGCACATTTCCAAAGGTGCCTAGAAATGATTCACCGTCTCCTTTGTTGTGATGCTAACCAACCAGACTAACTTCTTCATTTGTTTTCCTAATATCATCTTATCCTTACCCACCTGAGATGAAGTGTTTTCAACTAGTAGTGGTAGTATTTGAAAATTACAATATTGTTGCATTTTCTTTGCTGTTATTCTCTGTAGGAATTTTGAGTCCATGTTCATATATTAAATGTAACTATATTAAACATACTAAAATTTGAGCTTTCCCAAGTAATTCCAATTGCATAAGGGTTAACTGAGCATAAACAAATACTGAACTCTAGTTTGTAACATGCATGGTAAAGTATGAAAGGGTGTGGCGTGAATATCTTAAACATAAGAAGCAGTAATATATGAATCTAGGATTGGACATATGCAAATGCAATTAACAAGATAAAGTGATCATACTTCTCACACATTTTCTGTTTCAGGGTTTTTATAATGAAATGTTGGAAAATTTAAAGTATAATGTGTGCCAAATAATGACACATAGCTCATTATAAATGCTTACACATGAGCCACTCAATACATTTTACCGAATCCTCATAAATGAATGATTTTCTATAACCTTTATTTTTTTAAGTTTTTGTTTAAATTCCAGTTAACATACAGTTTAATATTATTTTCAGGTGTGCAATATAGTGATTCAACACTTCCATACAACACTTAGCCCTTCACCTATTTCACCCCCCCACCCACTCCTCTCTGGTAACCGTCAGTCTGTTCTCTACAGTTAAGAGTCTGTTTCTTGGTGTGTCTGTCTTTTTTGTTGTTATTGTTATATTTTTTTAAATTCAACACACGAATGAAATCATCCGGTATTTGTGTTCTCTGATTTATTTCACTTAGTATAATAATCCCTAACTCCAAGATTTCATTCTCTTTTTATGGCTGAGAAATATTCTATTTTATATATATCTACCACATCTTCTTATCCTTTCATCAGTTCATGGACACTTGGGCTGTTTTCATAATTTGACTATGGTAGGTAATGCTGCTATAAACATCGGGGTGCATGTTTGAGTTTGTATTTTGTATTCTTCGGGGACATGCCTATCAAAGCCACTGTGAGACATAACTTCACACTTGTCAGAAAGGCTAAAATCAACACAAGAAATAACAGGTGTCAGTGAGGATGTGGAGAAATGGGAGGTCTCATGGACTGTTGGTGGGAATGCAAACTGGTGCAGCCACTCTGGAGAACAGTACAGACATTCCTCAAAAAGTTCAAAACGGAATTACTCTGTGATCCTGCAATTGCACTACTAGGTGTTTCCCCAAAGGATACACAAATTCTATAACCTTCTTTAATAATATGTCACCTAACAACTAGGAAATCCAGTAAGATCTTGGATTCCTTAGTGACTCCCTTAGACTCCAGACTGTATGGCGAGTTCTTCAAGGAAACACCTACTCTGTATGCAAACAGAAACTTCATCACGCAGAAGCTACTGTTCTGAGGACATTTCCTGAGGGGATTTGGGAGCAAAGTACCTGCCTTGGCATCTCTGTACTCTAGTTTCTCGGATTTCTAGTCCCAACCCAGTTTGGCAACAAAAGGTGGGCAAGAACTCTTGAATAGCCTTTCGGTGCCCTGTGGCAGGGCAGGGTTGCCTTAGTGATCTGAAAAGAGAATATGTATATTTTTTTTTTCCCAAAGAGGTCCTTCTTATCCATTAAAGATGGAGCTTTGACCAGACAGAATTTTAAGCGATTCTAATTTTACTCGCCTGTGATTTCCAAAGAGTTTAAGAGTGAAAATTTGGAAAATGTGTGTTCTGGGATCAAAAACAAGATACAATTAGGAAGTCGTCATGTCTCAAATTTGGCTTACATTTGTACATGTTTTCTTCTCTTATACACCCACATGTGATCATTTACAAAAACATGCGTAGCAAGAGCAACCACAAAGTGAACGAGCACAGTGAGCGGGTTTTGAGCCGGGGCCGTGCGTTAAATGTCAAGGAAAAGGACTCCACTCCTGTTCCGTGGATATAAACCGTCTTTCTCACAGACAGCAGAGTGGAAATGGCACAGTCTTACAGGATGCTAAAAAGAATGTGCCGGCTTTAGGAGTTGTTTGTATTGTGTGAGATGTCCACCAACCGGTTGCATTGCCATTGCTTGGGGCTTTCAAGAGAAATGTCAGTCCTCACAGCAAGTGATGGGATTTGACATATGGCATCAAAGCATCATTAAAACCGCACCTGCTGCAGAGGAGGCCATGTCTTTTAAGAGATTTTCAAGCCGAAAAGGTTACACTGAAAATCCAAAAGGCTTATTCCTTTTCTTTGCAGACAATTAAATGCTCTAAAGAAAAAAATAATTGCACAAATATATTTAAAGGAAAAAATCTATTTTTGCAGCATAATAGTTTTTTTTAAAAATCTTTCTGAATGGCTATAACACTTTTTTTCTATCACTAGAACATACAATATAACCTAATACAACTTATTCACAACTATTGATTTCTGTGAGAAAAGTTTTATCATGTAACACACGGCACAGGGGCCTAAAAATATCACAGTCTTGCTATTTGGGCAAAATCTACTTTTTAGAAGTTTTCATTTGTGTTCTATATTATGTTTCCAATTAAAGGATGGTGATACAATTTATTGAGCATTAACTGTATGGCAGTGGCTTACATATTTTATATCCTGTTTTTTATAGGGTGATACATTTAGATGAGGAAACTTGTCAGGGCCATTAAATAATCTTTTCCAAGCCTGTACAACCAAAGCTGGCAGAGTTGGGATTTAAGTTCAAGTAGGTCGGATGCAAAAAGCGTATTCTTGTTTCTTTATGCTTTGCTATCTACTGTGTTCACAAATGGACTATCTGTATTGAGCAGAGGAACATAAGTGTGGTGTCTAAGCTGAAATGTTTTATAATGTCGTTTCTGAGATAGGGCATAGTCCTAAAAGAACATGATGAAGCATCAAGGAACTAGCCCTGGCAGTATGCCCTGGCCCCATGACATGGAGAGTCACACACTGATTCGTCCCGCAGGGGAGATGCAGCCTAACATTGGGTTAGATGAATAGAAAGGATTTAAGTAAAAAGCATGAGGGACGCAATATTAATAGGAGTGCTGGGAGCTGTGTGCGTGGACATTTTTATCCCTAATATGAGCAATTTACTAAGCCTCTGTACGGCTTCTGCTTCTGCTACAATAGACCAAAATGCATTTCATCTTTCTCCGTGCCTCTAGTGCTGACACATTGTCGTGATGCTAGCCGGATCTCTTCGCTCAACACATGATTGATGGAAATGATCCATAGCTTTAGAGTAAAATTTTCATAGTATCAAAATTCCATCAATGTTAAGAAATACTTATACCTCAATAAGGGAAAACCGTTTCCTACAAATAGAAACTTATACAATTTTCCATGTGAAATCAAGCTGTAATTTTCCCTTCCTGGAATGAATGAAGGATGCCTTTAAAGCTATGTCCAAAATAGCAAATGACAGACTAGGTTGTAAAAGGACAAATTAAAATATCCCCCCAATGAAATGCCTACCCCAACCAAACATTTCAGAACATACATAAAGGAAACATACCCACTGACTCACTGAGAGTCGTTTGAGGACACACACTGTCCAATTTTATCAAGTATTTCACCATTTAAAAATGTTTGGAATATTTGTGATGTGCAGGTAACATGCCAACTACTAAGTATAAAATTATGAGTGAAAACAGACCCATTCTCTGCTTACTGGATGAAAATGAAGGGAGTGATGGACAGCATATGTTACAATCCCACAAGGACATGTGAAATTTAAAACTGAAAAGAGTTTAGAAGGATTATGAGAGCCTGCAGGAGAGGGTCCTGACTCAAAGTGGATCTGATGGGATTTAAACAAACAAAACTCAAGAGACAATGGTTCTGGGGAGAGATAACATACATCCGTTTCCTGAGTCATGAGAGAGGCATGGGGTGAATGTTATAGGCTCCAGAGGCAGGCAGGTTAAAAACGTTGTAATTACATGTGTGATCACATTTTATTTTGATTTTCAAGAAATCACTCTGGCTCCAGTATGGAGAATGAACTGGCGGTCGGGGGTGGTAAAGGCGTAATTTTGGTGCCGGCAGTTAAGAGGTGACAGCTGACTGACCCGGGGATGGGGTGCTTGGGGAGAAGGTGTTGAGTTCAAGAGCTGCAAACAAGGGGCTCTTCTCCCTAAGGAGACGGCAAGGTGCACGCCCCACTGCTTCATTCGCAGTCACAGCAGTGGGGGGGTGGGAGGCACTGACCTGGGGAGACAGAGTGGAAGGGAGCTGGCCTGGGAAGGAAATGATGGCAGCTTGAGCAGAGAAGGGCCAGTGGCCTAGGGGAAGGATGGTTGTAGGAGTTTGTCTGGCTCGTGTTTTTATTTCCTCTTCTCTGCACTGACCTGGATGGAACTTTGTCCCATAGCCCATGAGAACAGGAAAGTACAGAGTGCATGCCTAGCAGGGTTCTCTGTTCTCCAGGGCAGCAGCTCCCAGGGAACACTGGGGGAGGGTGTAGAGAGCTTCTAGTGCATGCTGCTCCCTCCTCTCTCCCTCTGCACACTGCACAGGCCCTGCAGGGAAAGACAGGGCTGCAGGCTTGGTTCAGTGAATGCAGGAAGGGGACAATGGCAGGAGACGGTCTCTGGTTTCAGGGTCACCTTTGATGGAGGATGGAGGGCCAGATATCAGAGCCACCAAGCCTTGGCTCTAGGGCTATACCCTTTCCTCCCTAAGACACCATTCTGGAGCCTCTTAAATTCATAGAGAATGACAAAAATCAGGAAAATGAGGTTTTTCCTTTCTATTCCCCCCGGCTCCACCACCACCCCCGGGAATACATCAATAGCCAATATGCCTGATTCCTATAAGGGAGAAATAAGATCACATGCACGCATGTGCGTGCGGGTGCGCACGCACACACACACACACACACACACACACACACACACACTTCAAAACCTGCTTAAAGGAGCATGCTATATTGTAAACTCAGAGAATTTGGCCGAAATTTAATTGAAAACTCTGCCTTATCTAGTGGGAAAAAATGGCAAACTGCAGGTATTTTTTTCTGAAAAAAAATCATAGGAAAAATAAAATTCATAGAACAAATTTGGCAGCATTCGGCAAGAAGTATTTAGAGATACTGGATCTGTCTGCTTGCTGAGATAAATTTATTTTTCTTGGCGTCGGATATACTTGGATATTTTATCTTGATGCCTGTAAATATTTGAATTTTGTGCTCACCCCGCCTCTGCCAATGTGTCCCCGTTCTGTGTTTAAAATCACTAAAGAGAATTCTGATAATTTGTCTACCTAGGTAGACTTAATGGAGAGAATGTGCTGGAAAAATAGTATGACTGGTTTCTTGTTAAGTCTATTTATCTTTGTAACAGATTGAAAGGCATTTTCAATTTAGACGTCAATCTCAGAGTCTTGGCTAATGTGACTCTCTCCTTAAGAGACAGGCAGAAGTGCAGATGCTGACTGGATCAAGTTCTCATTCGCTCTGAAGCAGGGCCAGGTTGAGGCTCCCAGCAAATTAATTTAGGTAATTGTCTCATCGCAGCTCCCCTGGGAACACCCATCACTTTTTCCCCCACCTCTCTCGTTGACATCCACTGGCATCGGAAAATACAGCACATTTTCCCCACCTTCACGCAAGACGTAGTGACTAAGCAATTCTTATAGTGCAGATATTTCTTCTAAATAAGTTACTCACCTAAAATTATCTGGATTATGCAGCCAAGAACATTTGAGAAGAGAAAATCAAATGAAGTCGACCGACTTGATTAATCTCTCATAAATTAATTGCTACACTGGAAAGAACACAGATTTGAGTTTACTCCTGTTATTTTTATCATGAAGAAATATATTGGGGAATTTTGCTGCTGGCCAAGATGGCATAACAGAGACTAGATTTACTGGTCTGCCTGAAACAACATGAATTAATAAAGTGTATCGGACAGATGAGTCCCCGTCACCCTGGACGTCACTGGTGACGAAGCAGGGAAGGAAGACGGTCAGCCCTAGAACCATCCCCATTGATGGGTTTGGGAAAGCTTCCCGTGGTAAGGACAGAGGGCATATTAGTTTTCCGTGGTGGCAGCTGCAACATAGTGCCACAGAATTAATGGTTTAAAACAATTTGGATTGGTTATCTCACACTTCAGTGTGTTAAAAGGCCAACATGCGTCTTACATGAGCTATATCAAGGTGGCAGCCTTTCTTTCTGGAGGCAGTAGCGGAGACTTGGCCTTCTGCCTTTCCCAGCTTCTAGAAGCTTCCCATTTTCCTTGGCTTGTGCCCCTTTTCCTCCATCTTCAAAGTCAGTGCCGACAGTGCCTTCTCACACTGCATGTCTCTGGCCCTCTTTTCTACCTTTGTCTCCTTCGGAGGACCTTATCCTTCCCTCGAACCACCCAGAAAACCCAGAATGCTCTCACTTACTCCAGCTGTTTGACAACCTAACTTCCCTGGGCAATCCTGCATCTCCTTATGTGAGTGATAGTAAATGTATAGGTAAATAGATTCTTGTTCTTATTGTTTAAATTCCTGTAATCAGTGGTGGATTTTTTTAAACAAAAATAATAATAGTATAGAATAGGTTTTATATCATGGAAAAGTAAAATGTGTGTCAGAAATAGGATAAAGGCTGGGACAGGACACAGGGGAGTTAGAAGATGCTTCTGTAAGTTGTGAGTGCTGCTGTAGGGTTTTTCCAGAGTGCATTCATAGTCTAAAAATTTGAATGCAGACTGCGAAGTTAAAGATTCATGGTCTAATCTCCGACTGCATAGAGACGAATGTAAGGCAATATGTTGCCCTTTTACTGTGAATTAATAAATTTAATTTCACTATTACACTATTTTTTTAGTTTATTTATCTCTCAGAGTAACTCTAGTCTTGGTATAAAGAGACTGTAAATGTGAATTTATCCAGGAAACAGATGTTCGATTTGTGAAACATCTAGTTGAAGACCTACAGTCCTACAGCTGTATAATTTATACTTCTTTTTATTTCCCCACATTTCCTTCTCTGTGTTATTATTTGTATCACTATTGTACATCACGCATCTCCACGGACATGACATCATCTGGATGGGACCACATCTCATTTCATTACTGCTATGTATGCACACCCTGGCTTTTCATAGTTTTCCAATAAATATTGGAATTGGCTTTTATGCTTGTATTTTATTACTTCCAGAGGAATGGCTTAGTAAACTCCTTTATTTATTTCCAAGTATGAATATCTAATTAATTTTTGACAATGTAGAAGTCAGGGCGGTCAATTCCATGCTTTCAGCCACTTAGCATAAGTCTCTTGGCTGAGGGAGATATCTCTCCCTTTCTCATGATGATGAAGTGTGGGGAAAGGGCGTTCCATTTTGCTATAAAGATATGTACATAATCATTCTGGAAGTTGTTTAATGACTGCTCAGCTGAGACACCGGGCTTGTGGTGGAAAGTAAAGAATCATCCCTCTAGTTAACCGCCTCTCTCCTTCTTCCACAGCCATTCGGTGATTTCCCATCTCTTTATAAGCCTGACAGACAAGCATTTTTTCTTAATTTTACCAGATTGTTTCTCCCTTTTCCCACTTATAATATATAACTACTGTATGCCTTTTTATATATACTCCCCAAATCTATTTTTAAATAATGATTTTTCCTCCTCACAATATAATTTCATTCCAGCCTTCAAATCCCAAAGTATCTGCCTTTCCAGAAAACTCCTGAATTCTCCATTCAATTTAGTAGTCTCTCCCTTTGTAACCAATTGTCCTTTGAAACCTCTTTATCAAAGAAGGAGACTCTTAACAAGGAAAGAAATTCTTTCCTTATTAGTTTGTTTTCTTGGTGCACATGATTGATCCACTACTTCAGATGCTCATTTGAAACAAGATGATCAACCTAGATGTCAGGTAGTCCTAAATGGATTTGTTTTTTCTGGAATCTAACAGTGTTCCCTTATCCAAGCCTACCATTCATCAAAAGATATAGTGAGAAAGAGAATGAGACACCGATGATGTCATTTTCATCAACCAAAGAAAAAGAGTGGAAAAAACCCCCCATATTTTCAGGTTGTAGCTTCTCATGCATAATATATAATGGATTTTAGTGCATTAAGTACATTTACCTGAAAGTATTATAATAAGAAATGTTATGTATTTAAAATCTCACAATGTAAAGATAATAGATTCAAATGCCATAGATATAATGCCTCTATCTCAAACATGGGAGATATTTCATTTTTATGTAATTTCTTTCCCTTCAAGATACTACAATTGAAAATAAAAGGAGTGGGTGACAGGTGTTTCTCCTTTACTCTCCCATACTCCTTTGCCACTCCAGCTGAGAGATCTCATAAAAATGTCAGCTCTCCACTGGCAAAGCACGCTGCACCTGTTTGCCATGTGCTTAGTGACTACTAACATTTATATATCGCTGTATCCCAAGTCAAATAAATTGATAAAATGCAACTCAAAGGTGCAGCACATTGCATCTCTAATGCTGTTTAAATAGAAATGTTTTTTTCTTCCCAATCTTAATGCAAAAGCGCCATTCCATATTCCATTCAGTGAAAACATGGCCACTTTGATATTCAATTTAATTTGGAAAATGGTGCTGAAAAATATTAAGATAAGATATATGCACTTATCCAGACAAAGTCTCTCTAATCTGCTTCAGAATTGCTTACTAATGTCACAGGAAATGCTAAGCCAGCTAAGATTTCATTCTCCACTAAGGCTTGCACAAGTTAATAATTTGTCAATTTATGCAGTTTCCATTAGAGTTGTAAAACGCTGTAGGTGATGGCAGAGTGTGGTGTTAGCACACTGATGTGTGCGGTGTGCTTGGGCTCTGTCTTCCATTTTCATGAAAACTTTGACTTACTTGCCATCTGAGGCATTTTGTTTTTGTTTTGTGTGTGTGTGTGTGTGTGTGTGTGTGTGTGTGTGTGTGCGTGTGTGTGTGTTTTTTACTCAGCTTGCTTTCACATAACAAATGTATAATTTATCAGATCCATATGAGGAAAACACATCTAAATTGTCCTTTAAAAATTGTTTTTTCCGTAATAATGATAGATATCTCAAAACTAATGAATGAGAGGGACAATGAGATGAATTAATGGAGTCTCTTTCATCAAATACATACCTTACACTCATATTTTAAATCCAGGCTTTCTATTTTTCATAAATCACTGGAAACCTTTTCACTTAAGGGCTGACATATCATTTCAGAGGATGGCTGCTAACCATGTTTTGTAGGTCTTGCCCCATATTTCTCTTAAGTTAGGATGTAGGAGTTTGCTTTGCAGACTTTTTTTTGTTTGTTTTGTTTTTAATAAATCTTTTTTAAGGTTTATTTTGAGAGAGAGCGAGAGAGTGCAGGCTGGGAAGGGACAGAGAGAGGAAGAGACAGAATCCCAAACAGGCTCCATGACCTCAGTGCAGAGCCTGATGTGGGGCTTGAACTTACAAACCCATGAGATCATGACCCCAGTTGAGACCAAGAGTCAGATTCTCAACCAACTGAGCCACCCAGGAGCCCCTCGTTTTTCATGAATCTGAAACAGTATCTCCATGTAGGCGTCCTCACCAAGGTCAGGCCAGAGAACACAGATGTAAAAGACTGTAGTGGCCGAAAAGGTAAAATAAAGAATGTTCATGAATGAACATTCTGTCTCTAATGAGGCATGTGCTAATTAACATTTTCATAAAGAGATAAACACCCAGCATGAACACATTACATATTGTATAGCAACAGGAATGGGTTAGTAATAACCTTGGAGATATACTTTGAGATAGATCCTGAGTCTAGGTCTGTATTCATGATCAGTGGAAAACAATGTCAAGGTCAGTTTACTAGCCTCTTTCAAACTGAATAGACTAAAGTAAAGCAAATTTTGTTATGTTCAACCTGTAACTAAAAAATTAGTTATTAGTATTTTTGTGATTAACAAGTTCTCTGTAATTTTTCTAGAAAAATTAGAAACTTAAGTTGCAAAGGCACTGGTTTAGGTTGCAAGACTATCCTTGAGAAGCATTTATCCTTCAAAATTTAATTGGATGTCTTGGCACTGTGAAGATAGAGAAGATGACTTAAATCACGTACGTGCATAGGATTCAGTCATATCAATGCACACATGTTAAAGCTGGATTTCATTCATGCTATGATTTAAACCTAAACTAATAATTGATATGACTAAGTGTTTTTGAAGCTATTATATTTCTTCTAGTTAAAAATGCTTTTATTTAATTTACTTATCTTTTTGTTGAGAGAGAGAATGAGCCAGGGAGGGGCAGAAAGAGAGAGGAAGAGAGAGTCCCAAGAAGACTCTGCACTGTCAGTGCGGAGCATGACACGTGACTTGAACTGAGACCATGACCTGAGCAAAAATTGAGAGTCAGGTGCTTAACCAACTGTGCCTTTAAAATGCTTTTGGTGTTGAGAAGTGGAATCATGACTGGAAATAATGAGTACATATTTTAAGATCCTTCTCTAATGAGTTCTAAGTAAAGAGAAATTACAAATTTCAAGAGAAAGATGTAAAATTTTAATGTGTGCTGACGCACTTTATATTATTTCTTTAAGACAGCATTCTTTGAAGGTCAAAATCAGCTATACTCCAAATAACTAAATAATACTGGGCAATTAAGTTTAATACAAGCTTGGGAGTAGTGATTACTTCTTCATCAGATGACATCAAGGACACACAGAAGCACAAGAATAATTCTTGGAGATTCTCATACTCTAGTAAAATGCAGAAGTTACCTAACCTAAGTAGTCTGTAAGGTTTGGCCGGGGTCTGCTTTGTGTCTAAGCAAAGATAAATAATGAATGATCCATGTTCATTATCAACTCGTTTTGCTGTTCTTGTTTTTCCTTACAGGGTATATTATTAATGGACAAAAGTAGATTCAGAACATTTCCAAAAGCTTTGTTATATTTACAAATATCTTAATAAGTCCATTTTTTAAAAAAAATTAAAATGTTTACTTATTTTTGAGTGAAAGAGACAGCATGAGCAGGGGAGAAGTAGAGAGAGAGGGAGACACATAGTCTGAAGCAGCCTCCTGGCTCTGAGCTGTCAGCACAGAGCCCAACCTGGGGCTCAAACCCACGAACTGTGCGATTGTGACCTGGACCAAAGCTGATCACTCAACTGACTGAGCCACCCAGTCAATTTTATATGAGACATTCATATAGGTATAATTATTAGCTTCGATACACCTAAAATTTAAATTCCAGTTAACCATTTTGTGATTCTGCAATCATTATATGACCATTATCTGCTTATCCCTATATTTAAAATGTGATAATATGGTGTTATAAAAGTAATGATTTTTCACTCAAAAATTTTTAATCTTTTCTGAGATAAAATGGATGATGTGGGATACATAAGTTAGAAGAGACCACATAAAACTCCCAGAGTGTGGGTGTGGGGGGGAGTTAGGTAGATTAAATATAGGGTAACATTCTGCCAGAAAGCATTTTCTAGTATTTGGAAAATCAGGAGTGAACAATTTAAAGGTGTCTTAATAGGGAAGAGGTTCTAGGGGCATGTGGGTGGCTCAGTCGGTTAAGCATCTGACTTTGGCTCAGGTCATGATCTCGTGGTCCATGGGTTCAAGACCCTCATTTGGGCTCTGTGCTGACAGCTCAGAGCCTGGAGCCTGCTTCAGATTCTGTGTCTCCCTTGCTCCCTGCCCCTCTCCCACTCATGCTCTGTCTCTCTCTGTCTCTCAAAAATAAATAAACGTTAAATTAATAAAAATAGTGAAGAGATTCTAAAAGTTTCATTTAGGGGTATCTTGTATGTTGTCACATTCTCAACCTCCTTCAAGGTTTTCTAAATAAACTGTCATTTGTTAATAATTTCCTATCCTCCATATAAAAATATTACCTCTCACTTCATTGACCATCTGTATAATTTGCATTTACTTTTAGGTTATTTGTTATACATGTTTATATCACTGGTAAAGTTGTGAGACCAGGCTCTAAATTGCTAAACAGTCTTCTACTGTTTTTATATAATGTCTCATACAAACATGGCATTCAGGAATATTTACTTGATTAAATAGTATCTATTAATGGGATATGAAATTAAAAAAATAGTTTTCAAGACTAGAAATGACTAATCATCAAAATAAAATCATTCATTCAGCAGGAAAAGAAATGGAGTTTATACGCCAGTGTGTGTGTTACTGTTTACTTTCCTACATATCCAAGGGACTGACTTTAATTTCTCTATGAATCAAATACCCATCTGTTAAAACATTTCAGATGTAAGTTCCATTGAAGCTTTCATTTTCAAGCTGATCATTTCAGTTTCATATGGATGTCCAGACTTCCATTCAGGTGAAGTGAATGCACCAAATGGTGTGTAAAACCTCAAATTGGGCAGTAGAATTCTTTGAGCAGGAGAACAGTGACCCCACGGATTGCTGTAGTTCAAGAACTTGAATATTCTTTCTTCCCGTGGACGTATATAATGCAGGGATTTGGAAAATCACAATGGCATGCTAGTATCCAAGCTTAATAACTGAAGATGATGAGGTTTAGTTGGTATATAAATTTCCCAAGTGACAATCCAACTTACAGCTCCGTTTTCTCAGAGGAAGATGGTAGGCTCTTATACAGCCTTATTATCTTGGAAGAGAGTCCCATTGGATGAAAAAACATATACGTGTATTTTACTTTGTTGTTTGTGTGTTGGTTTTTTGCAGTATAGGTTACATTAACAGAAAGAACATAATAGCAGAGGTAAGAAGACACCATCTTTCTGAGTTGCTTCTGTTTCAGTGGGGTTCTTAAACGTTCAAACATTCTAAATCAGTTTTGTTATCTTTTAAATTTATCTATATTTATTTATTCATTGATTTTAAATTTAAATCCAAGTTAGGATTTAAATTTAAATATAATAATAATTCCAGGAATAGAATTCAGTGATTCATCACTTATAGGTAATGCCCAATGCTCATCTCAACAAGTGTCCTTAATGCCCATCGTCCATTTACCCCATCCCCCCACCCAACACATCCCCAGCAACCCTCAATTTGTTCTCTGTATTTAAGAGCCTCATATGGTTTGTCTCCTCCCATTTTTATGTTTGCTTGCCTTCCCTTATGTTTATCTGTTTTGTATCTTAAATTTCACATATAACTGAAATCATATGATAGTTGTCTTTCTCTGACTGATGTATTTCCCTTAGCATAATACACTCTAGTTCCATCTACGTTGTTGCAAATGGTAAGATTTCATCCTTCTGATTACTGAGTAAATTTCCATTGTATGTATGTGTATATATATATATATATATATATATATATATACACACACATATACATATATATGTGTATACATGCATATATATATATATATATATATATATATATATATATATACACACACACACACACACACCATATGTTCTTTATCCATTCATCAGTTGATGGACATTTGGACTCTTTTCGTACTTTGGCTATTGTCAATAGTGCTGATATAGACAATAGTGCATGTGCCCCTTTGAATCAGCACTCCTGTATCCTTTGGATAAATACCTAGTAGAACAATTGCTGGGTCATAATGTAGTTCTATTTTTATTTTTTGAGGGAATTCCATACTGTTTCCCAGAGTGGCTGCACCAGATTGCATTCCCACCAACCATGCGAAAGTGTTCCTCTTTGTCCAAATTTGTCCAAATCCCCGCCAACATCTGTTGTTGCCTGAGATGTTAATGTTAGCCATTCTGATAGGTGTGAGGTGATATCTCCTTGTGGTTTTGATTTGTATTTCCTTGATGATGAGTGATGTTGGGAATCTATTCATTTGTCTGCTAGCCATCTGGGCGTCTTATTGGAAAAGTGTATATTCATGTCTTTTGCCCATTTCTTCACTGGATTATTTTCTGGCAGGGTGTTGAGTTTGAAAAGTTCTATATACATTTTGGATACAAACCCTCTATCTAATATGTCATTTGCAAATATCTTCTCCCATTCTGTCAGTTACCTTTGAGTTTTGCTGATTGTTTCCTTCACTGTGCAGAAGGTTTTGATCTTGATGTGGTCCTAATAGTTTATTTTTGCTTTTGTTTCCCTTACCTCTGGAAACATGTCAAAAAGTGGCTGTGGCCAAAGTCAAAAAGGTTGGTGCTTGTTCTCTTCCCTAGAATTTTGATGGTTCGCTGTCTTACATTGAGATCTTGCATCCATTTTGAGTTTATTTTTGTGTATGCTGTAAGAAAGTGGTTCAAGTTCATCCTTCTGCATGTCACTGTCCAGTGATCAGTTTTGTCATCTTTTAAATAAAGGGTGTGATTAGAAAAGGAACCACATACCTCAGTGATCAATACTACTGACTCTGGACTCCAAAGTATTGACTAAAAATTCTAGCTCTGCTGTTTCTAATTAGTTAAACTACGTAGTCTCACAATCATTGTTTTTATTTACATTATTTATTTATTTATGCTGGTATTGTTTTTTTAAATTTCTATATATATTTTTTAAATTAAATTTTAGTTAACATGCAGTGCAATATTGGTTTCAGCAGTAAAATTCAATAATTCACCGCTTACATACAACACCCAGTGCTCATCACAAGTGCTCTCCTTAGTACCCATCCCCCATCTAGCCCATCCCCCACCCACCTCCCTCTATCAATCCTCAGTTTGTTCTCTGTCATTAAGAGTCTGTTGTGGTGCGTGTTTTCCTTTCTCCTCTCCCCACCCCCGCCTTCCATATGTTCATCCGTTTATTTAGTTCCAAAATCATGACAATAACACCTACAGAATGTTCATTGCTAGCCTTCAGTGAGGTTGTATGAGAATTTAGTATATACTCCTGAATTAATGTCATTGTAATTATTATTCCATGGTAACTAATTCCTCTTGGAGCTGGATCATTTTATGAGAATACACACTGTGGATAATTATGACCAATGAGCTGGTTGAGGCTCTAGGCAATATTCACTATAATCTAGCTTAAAAACTGATCAAAACCCCTCAAAAAATGTGGCATCTGGAGAGTGAGACAGGGCAGTGGATTTAGGTCATTTTCAGCAACATCCAGTCAACCTCAGCTTTGCTTCCGTTCATGGTGTTAGCACGTACGCTGTTTCTCATGGCAGAAGCTCCCCACAGAATGGGTGGCTGGCAGCCCTGAGGTGAAGTTCAGGGTGCAAACGTGACATCATCGTCCTAAAGTGTGCGTTAAAGCATGTGCTTATTCCCATAGCGTTGACACAAGCAAGCAAAAGGTCTCGACTTTGGTTTTCTGTGTTGGGAAATGAAGCGTGTAAGCAAGCACACTCTTTGCCTGAGTATGGGAACAAAGAAACAGAATTCTCGTGCATGATGCTTTTTGGCGTATTGATAACGAGATTTTTGTGAATGCAACTCAAGTGTTCTGGAGGAAGATCTGGAGCTTTCTGTACCCTTTTACGTCTTTCTCTGTCCTTTTCCAGAATTCTGCAAATTATAAGATTGCTAATAGAAGCAGTACTTAGCATTTGTGTTGAATGATCCCGTATTTGGGGGATGATTTTAAGCCCAGGTAGGACTCTCTTGTCTGCATGAATTATGATCAGAAATTTGCCAGTTCCTCCCATGATAGTTTAGAGGAGTAGATAATAAGAATCAAGATGGCTTCAAGATGATATGTATATATATATCATCTGGACCAGGTGGCCAGTAGATCCAGGCTTTCCGCTGTCATAATTAGAAATCCATCCTTATGTTTACATGAGATCATATTCCCTCAAAATGCGCAGAGCCCAGACTCTTTCCAGGCTTTCCCCCGGCTTCCTCGGACTGCCCATTAGTCTAGGGTGCTTCCTCCTGAAACCTCTTTCTTTCCTTTCTCCTTCCCTCAGGAGGATCAGATCTAATCATGGCCTGAGGACCTGCCCAACTCTTCCCTGTCCCGTGTCTATTTCCTGTCACAGTTGTTCCTCCTAATGAAATCCTCACACATGTAATTCCATCTTTGTCTCCCTTTCTCAGAAGACTGGAGAACTGGCATAGCTCATCTCTTTTTAATCATTCAGCTCTGATGAGGTGCTGAGATCATTGTACCCTTCAATTGATGGCCCATTGAAGTTACTGGTCCCTACAGGTCTTCTCTCTGTATGTGTTAACTTTTATTTCTCCCTAAACCACTCCAGTACCCTATCAACACATCTCATCACTAACACACTGCCCTCATTTTATTGTACTTAGGTGTTATTTTGTTTGTTCATGCTCTTTCTAAATGTGTATTTTATTCATGTATGTGTTCTCCTTTTCAATTTCAAATCATTATTATTAAAATTTTAAATTTATGAACTATAATGTGTTATATGAATTCATTATATTTCTGACTGCCTCACCATGTTTATACTTTTAGAGACAGTTATGCTGTAATATATGTTTCTAAGTGTGTTTTTCCTAGCATGCCGACCGTGTGTGTCTGCCAACCCAGGTCTATCTATCTCACCTTCGACAGTCAGGTCACCTGCACCTTACAACCATTAAAAGTAATGCTGTAATACAAAATTTTGTACATGTGCCTTTATAAACATGCATGGAAAATTGTTGAGATACATTCTCAGGAGCAGAATATTGGGTTCACAGGCCATGCATGTATACATTCTATTATCTTCTTGAATTGCACCCCAATTTATACTGCCAGCAGCTCTCCATGAAGATTACAGTATCAGTGCATTCCTACCCAAGGAAAAACACTCTTTTTAATTTTAATTTACTTTTTCCAGTTGCTACTAATTTTAAGCTGTTATTTTAAAATGTGCTTGTGGCCTTGCATGTTACCATCTCTGAAATATATATATTATAATATATATTCTTTGTTCATCTTTCTATTTCAGTTGCAATTCCCAATTTATGTATTTTATCCTAGTAAACCTTTTTAATATATGGTTAGTACCATGTCTTCTCTCTATATACCCACAAATATAAAATATTAAATTTTAGGTAATAATCTTTATCAAACTTTTGTTATGGCTTTTTAAAAACTTTATTTAACAAACCCTTTCCTATCCTCAGATCAACACTATCCTCCTGCTTTTTTTTAATTCCATTTTTTATTAGCTTTCACATATCGCATTTAAAGTGTTAAAGTTCACCCTTGCCTGTGGTCTTAGGGGTGATTCTAACAATTTACTTTGTTTTATTTATTTTAGGTTTTATTTTATATAAAGAGTCAGGGTTTCCAAAAATCAGTCACTAGACAATATATCACTTCTTCATTATTCTCTCATAATATCTTTTACTTCCCATATCACCTCTACCGTAGTGTAGACTTCAGTGTTAAATGTATTAGCATGACTTTTATCTCTTCATGTTGTCACGTTGATCTGTTTGTCTGCTCTTGCACTAATACCTCAGCCCTTTAATTGTCTTTACCTGTGATATTAGTATATGTTAATAAGATATTAATATCTGTTAGGTCAAACGCATTGCATCCTTTTTATGTGTAATAGTAAAGTTCACAAGAGGTAGACTGTAGTCCTCCATTAATGCATGCTCTACCTTATCAATGACACTTTTCTGTATTGCTTATTTTGCATATTTTTAACCTTTCACCTATTAACATGGTAAAATGCATTAATAGATATCCTTACATTGAAGGATAGTTTTGCATCCTCAAAATAAACTTTAGTTTACACATACTTTTAATTCACATTTGAAATTTGTTATGGAATAATGTTTAGGGAATTTTTATGTCTACCTTCATATATGAAGTGAACCTATTATTTTCTTTTAATGTATTGCAGCTTTCTGGTTTTAGAAATAGGATCAGACCAGTCTCATTAAGTGATCTGGTCAGCTCTCACTCTATTTTCTGCAAAATTTTCAAAAATAGGAATTAGTTGTTCCTTGAATGTTTGGAGGAAATCACATATACACTTCACTGAGAAGGGGACGTTTGAGTAAAGACTTGAAGGGATGTAGGGAGCCCTCTATGTGGGCACAGAAGATGAGCTTTTCATGCAAAAGACAGACATAACAGTTAGAAGATGGCGGTGCACAAGTAATCCATGTAATCAGTGAAGATCAAGAACACCAATGTAGCCAGAGTTCAATGACTTAGAAAGACAGTATTTGATGGTATGAGTTTGTTTTCAGATCACATGGGCATCATAGGACATGAGGCATGTTGGCTTTTACTTAAAATGAAATGGGGAGTCACCACAGGGTTTGGAGCTGAAAAGGGCCATCATTGACATGTATTTTGTAGAATCACTTAGCTATTACTCTAAAGTAGACTGTAAGTGCATGAGCATTAAGAAAAGACAGCTATTAGCAGATAACTGCAGTAATGTAGATGAGAAGGAATGGCACCTCAGACTAACCTGATAGCCATGGAAATGGTAGAAAGTGTTTAAATTCTGATATATATTCTGAAGATTGTACTGGCCCGGTTTCCTGAAGGATTTATGTGATATGTGAGAAACACAGAGGGAGATGGGAGATACGGGGAAGTCTTTTGGTGGATCAGATTTGGAGAAGAGGAGTTCATGCTGTTTGGATATTTGGATAAGTTTGATATTTGATCATACACAAAATTGAAGTAAGATAGTGGTCTACCTACACCTTTGTATGGAGGATAGTCTGGGCATAAGAGAGAGCAGTCACAAAGATTCGGATGTGGACAGGTGTGTGTATAGAGTAACCTCATATGCAAATTCATTATAATCAAGTTGGCCGGAAAGTAGTAAGAGAAAAAATCAGAAAGGCGATTGGCACATTCTGCAGGAAGGGACTCAACCAAGGTCAGGTGGACCGGGCTGGATGTTCAGATTATCAAGTACGAAGGCAGATCAGAGATTTGGTCAGTCAACAAACATGAACACAGATGAGATAGAGAAGAGAGGGAGATGAAGCGACACCTTACTGAGTCCTGATTCTATCTCATCTCTAGGATCCACCCTGCCTTAGTCTTCTTCCCATATTAGTGCTCAATAACCGGTCCAGGAATCTATAGCCACTTAAATAAGGTTAGCTCCAGGGTCAAATGAAGTTCTCAGATGAAAGACGATTTGTAGGTGAATTTCCTTCTCCTGGTTGTTTGCCTTCCGTTTTGACAGAGCCAGGCTCTGAATGAACGGTCATGTCACAAAGATCATGCATATGTATAGTGTTTCCCTTCCTTAATGTTGCCCATTATTTTCCCATTAAACAGCAAATACTTGGCAGACCCTTTTTATTAATCATAACAGTAAATAATATCTTCTTGATCCAATGCTGAAAAAAGACTGAAGGATTGCAGGTGGCTAATTGAGGTGCTTCTCTGATTTATTCCAAATGAGAAACTAGTTCTCAGCTTTCTCTGATCCTGCTGCTTTGAATAACCTGTGTAAGAAGATAGCAAACAAAATGATTTGGCTCCATATTAAAAATGTTATCATCTGGAAACATTCAAAGAATGTGTTATTATATCGTCTTCCTTATCCGATAAGAATACACTTACCCAACATGAAGCCTCTAAACCCAGGATTATATTGATTGCTTTGGAAATACCACTCCATTTTGAAGGTACCATTTAAACAAATGTACAACAAACTGTACTTCTTTTTTTAATATTTGTTCATTTCTGAGAGAGAAAGAGAGCACAAGTAGGGTAGGAGCAGAGAGAGAGAGAGAGAGAGAGAGAGAGAGAGAGAGATACAGATTTTGAAGTAGGCTCCAAATTCTGAAGTCAGCACAGAGCCCAATGCAGGGCTCGAACTCGTGAACTGTGAGATCATGACCTGAGCTGAAGTCAGAAGCTTAACCGACTGAACCACCCAGGTGCCCCACCAAACTCCATTTCTTAAATAGAGTTGATTTTCTTTTACATCTATTAGTCACAGTGCAAATAAAAAGCTTAACCATTTTCACACTGATTATTAAACCAGGACATCTAGGTTCTCAGGTTTTCCTCCCTCCTTCCTTCCTCCCTCCCTCCCTCCATTCTTTCCTTCCTTCCTTCTTCCCTTTCCTTTTCTCCTTTTTCCTTCCCATAATACTTTTTGAATTGATATTCTGTGTATGTTACGATTTTACTGAAGATATAAAGCAAGTCCCTTCAAGTGCCTTAAAGCATAAGGAAACTAACTGTGTCACACACCTGGAAGTCAGTGTTTGAGCAGGATTTAAGTCTGGCTCATCACAACGTTATAATATAATAAAACATGCAAACAGTAAATTGTTAGAGCTGTAATGTGGAAAAGCGTGTGGGCGATTCTGACATATCTTCCCTTCCTTTCATCCTAATGAAAATAAGTCATCCTGCATACATTCAAAATCATAAATCAAATAAATTCACTAAAAAACAAGAAATAAACAAAACAGCTGTGCAGCACCTCATGCTTTTTTTTCCTTTGCCAGAATCTAGGATTTGTATTGTAGCAAATGATGAAAGGAGGTTAGCAATTTTTGGACTGGAAATTGATACAAACCTCGTCTTAGAACTGCCCCTTTGATCTTCACACCCAGAAGCCAGGACCACAGGCCTTCATTGTGACTCTGATTTAATTTAATATGTGCAGGTGTTTTCTTCTTCAGAATTTTAATAGCACAGATGAGATGACCAGGTCTCTGGAGCCACAAGGAAACCTCGCATGTTTTTAGCAAAGCTTTTAAAAATTTAATGAACAGATTGTTTTCCTTTGATGAAGAAACTTGATATTAAATAACATGTAGCTACCAAGTGTGTTCATGGAAATTCACTAACAGCCTATTTCCTAAACACAAGAAGGTGCTGATTTAACACTCAAAGAGTTGGACTTTTTGTATGACTCTTTCATTTAGAGAATAAAATACAATTGAACCTAATATCACGTTATATGTTAATTATACTTCAATGAAAAAATACAGTGTGTGTTCTCAAGATCGTCTGTCTGCAGGATGGCTCTGAGATATAATAGAATTATAATTATTGGTGTTGGGATCGTGGGTTTCATTTCTGGCTCAGTTGCTGATCTGTTTTGTTAATGTCTGCACCATTTGTCATTTTATTTTCCCCAGAGAATGTCACCATAAATTAAATGTCTCGTGCTTTCATCTCCCTCCCAACCAGATTTCTGGCCTGGTTTCCTTTCAAACATTTCTCCCTCTGTCGCTGTCTTACACGTTCTCAGACAAGCCAGGCTCAGAGTCTCAGTGTAACTTTGACTTAAGTCTAGTTAACCTGCATATCTGTTCACGGCAAATTATGTTGATCCTTCTTTTCCCTTCCTCCCTTATTTTCTTTTTCTTCTTCTTCTTCTTTTTAATGTTTATTTATTTTTGAGACAGAGAGAGACAGATCGTGAGCAGGGGAGGGGCAGAGAGATAGGAAGTCACAGAACCCGAAGCAGGTTCCACGCTCTGAGCTGTCACCACAGAGCGCCACGCGGGGCTTAAACCCACAAACTGCAAGATCATAACTTGAGCCGAAGTCGGACGTTTAACTGACTGAGCCATTGAGGCGCCAGTCTTCTTTTTTAAAGTAAACTCTATGCCCAGGGTGGAGTTTGAACTCATGACTTAGAGATCAAGAGTCACGTGCTCTACCAACTGAGCCAGCCATATGCCCCTCTCCTGTTCTTCGTATAGGTGCTAAGCTCAACTTAAATGTAGATGATGATAATTGGTATTATTGAGTTTAACTTTTAAAATTCAACCCATCCAGGAACAGCACTGCCCACATACATAACATGTTGAAAATACACTGATCCGGACGCCTGGGTGGCTCAGTGGGTTGGGCGGCCGACTTCAGCTCAGGTCACGATCTCACAGTTCATGGGTTCAAGCCCCACATCAGGTTCTGTGCTGACAGCTCAGAGCCTAGAGCCTGCTTTGAATTCTGTGTGTCTCTCTCTCTGCTCCTGCCCCACTCATTCTCTATCTCTCTCTGCCTCAAAAATGAATAAACTTTCAAAAAAAATAGAGAGAGAAAATACACTGATCCTGTTCTTAGTAACAAATAGCATTGCTTGCAAGGTCTTCAGAATTAGATTCTGGTGGACCCTTCATAGAGATTTTTTCATCTTACTGTTTTTTTCTTTTTATTTCTCATCTTCTTTGAGACATCAAAACCTCATGCACCTAGTATATCATTCTCATTATTCCGTTCGTCTTTCCATATTTCATTATTTTGGAAAATGAATGACAGAGTGATATTTTCAAATAACTTCAATTAGATAACCAAATGCCTATGTGGGATCTTGTGATCAAAAGGGTCAAATTGTCAGACCAGACTCCCTAGGGCACCTCATTCCTACCTAGCAGAACTCTTCATGGATATGAGCAAAGGTGCATTATGCATATTGCAGCCAGAGGCCTCCAATCCTTAGGATGCAGCTTCCGGAGGCCCCTCTGCACACGGAGGCATGCCCCAGTTCTGGGTGAGGGAGGGCCCCCTAGACACAGCCAAGTGAGTCAGGGAAACTGGTGAGGGCGAAGCTAAATTGACGTAATCTCCTAGTCACACCACCATAGTTGGCCTGTTTAGACTAATGCCATGTAACACACTAAGGGGAGGCTGGGTAAGCCTACCACATATTAGTATTTCATCAGTAAAACATTTTAGAACTGCTATTGAATGATAAAATGAAAAGCAGACCTAGTTTTAGTGGGTTTATAAACTTTTTTTTTCTTCGTGTAGCAGCTTAAGGCCTGCACCTGGTTGATCTGCTTTCCTAGCAGTCTGTAATTTTCAGGCTAATATCCATCGATCAATGTAGAAAACCAGGTAGAACCTACTAAAACCATTTCTAGTCTGTGAGTTAGTACATAGCAACACCAACGCAAAATTGCTCCAGGACAGTCCCATCAGATGTAGTTGCAAAATATTCTACTCACACGGGTTTAACTTTCCATAGTCATCCTCGAGACAGGACAAAGTTTTAAAGGTTGAAGGCTTTCTTCCCAGAGCCATAATAATTAACCCCGAAGGATATTCTTCTAGATATGATAGTGTTAATATAGACTAATTGTTTGAGTCTCACATCAGAGGGGGGCAGACTGGGATAGGTAACTATCACTTATTAACACACATACAATGGGGAATTTATTTAACTTGTCCATGCCATAACACATGGGTTAATTAAATCGGGATGACAACTGCCTACTTTATAGGTGCTTATAAAAATTAAATAATGTATAAAGTGAAACAAAGTACAATGGCACTTAATGAATCCTTTGCTAATATTACTTTTCTCTGCAAGAAGATGTGTTTCTAACGTGGAATTTTAAAATGATATACATTTATGGTTAATATTTTAAATAAATTATAGTGCTTAATCATTCAACTTTGGTAAGATGTTATCAAAGGAAGTGTGATTGCTTATTATCCCAAATTAAAATTTATATACTAGACATTAATTCTTTAAGTAGGTGTTTAAAATCTTATGTCCATTTATGTTTGCTTCCATTTCAAAGGGTCTTTGAAATCTTAAAGTTAGATACAGGTTGTCGTGTGTGCATATCGTGGGGAGCTAGTGGTCCTTCAGAATCTCAGAGGGTCCTATAATATCCAAAATATTAATGTGCAAGCCTGGACACAAGCCTACATAAATAAGACGGAATCGAGATCTGGAAAGATTACCTTCAGAGAAATATGTCATTGCTTATTTTTCTCTACATCAGGATACTTTAAATATTGTACCTTTTAAGTTTTTTTTCCTAATATGTACCAATCATAGTAGTTTACTATTTTAATCACTTTTATTCATTCTTCCATCAATTTAAGTTGCTCAGTAGTTTCTGTAGGTCAAACACCATTTATACCTGGGGGATATAGATGTCCGTGATCTCACGAAGTGACGTCAGAGACCACTGTGACCACAGTAGCTGCTGTTCAGGGCACGTGATTCACAGGTCTGTTTAGTGTAGGGTAAGGCGAGGTTGGTAAGATGTGAAACAATGAAGGCCATCTTTTATATGAGGCACAGAACAGTGAGTAGTCATGAGAAGTAAAGGAAGAACATTTTAGTCGGTGCTTTGCAAGTTTCAAAGTGCATGTAGTAGAGCGTTCGGATTGCCAGCCTTGAAAAAAATGAATAAGTGATACTTCAATATTGAAGCAAAGAATTTTAGAAGCCTATTTATCCAATAATTTTTTAGTAGATTAAAATTCATTATGTAAAGTGATCTTCTAAACAGGATTCTGAAATTCTTAGAAGCAGTTGTCCTAACTCAATACCATGGTACAGAGACCGATATGGGAGAGAATTTATTCAGGGAACAAACCACAAACAGCTTTGCCTGCCATGATAAGGAATTTCCAGGGTATTAGAATGCAGTCACTAGTTGTCCTCTTCTATGATAATATTAAGATTTGTAATTTTATCACTAAAACAAGCAAACAAAAACATAGGCAATACATGGAAAATTTTATAGGAAATAGATGAAAAAATATTTTCCCACCCAATGTAAATGTTTACGACCGCTGGACTAATGGGTTAAAAGTTAGACATTGATTCTAATAATTGTAAAGTAGTCTGATGCTAATTTTACTCTTTTAATCTTGAAGTACATAATCTTATTTACTTGCCAAGTAAGGTTTGTCATGGACAATAATTTTATTTTTTATTTATTTTGGGGGTTGGGCAGAGAGGCAGAGAGAGAGAGAGAGAAAATCCCAAGCAGGCTTCATGCTGTGAGCGCAGAACCTAATGCAGGGCTCGAACCCATGAACTGGGGGAGTCTGGCCTGAGCCAAAATCAAGAGTCAGTCAGTTAACCAACTGAGCCACCCAGGCACCCCTACAGGGAAAATAATTCTAAAATATTTAAAACATTTATATTAAAACATTTAATATAATGTGTAAACTGTAGGTGTATATGTGTGTGTGAGCTAAAAAACAAACAAACAAACAAACAAACAAACTATTGATTTGTTTCCCCAAATGAAAACCTTTAAAATAGGTGTTAGTGTCTAGAAAGAAAAAAAGAAACAAAACAGGTAAGAAATAATTGAAACATTGAGGGATGAAAAATAATATTAGCACAAACAGATTTAAATCAGTGAATATGTGTCTACGGTGATTTGAAGAGGCAGGAAGAAAGAATTGTACTGTGATGAGTATCCAAAATAGGGATGGAGAGATGCAGAAAATTGTTGATTTAGGAAAATGGCCTCTAGTGAGTCCTGCCCGGTACTCTGTCCATGCAAGTGACTTGCTTCACTCTTGACGCAATGTCTCTTTTGTGTTCTCGGTGCAAATCTACTTGGAGAATACAAAATACTTAACAAAGAATGATATGTTTTTCTTTATGAATCTTTTTCAAAAACAGTCTTTTCCAAATTTCCATTTTTCAGTTTCGGATATATATTTTTAAAGTTTTATATGGATGAGAATCAAAAGAAATAGAAATGCTTTTCTTTGCTGCCTTGAAAATGTAGTATATATTTTTGAACCGGATACTGAGAAATATTTTTACTCTGTTTCCCTGCATAAGACATAAAGGTTTTCACAAATTCTCTGTCTCTCTCAGACATCAATCATAAAATACATTTGGCAACTAAAATCAGTCTCTATTGTACTTGTGCAGAAAAGAGAATAAATAAATTGAGAAATCTTCGGGTTTTCTTTATTATACACATGTGTTATTCTAATTGATAGTAGTTTTAAGTTTTAAATCCAATACCTTTCCCAGAGCATACTATTCTCTTCCATATGAAAATAATCACCATTTTTTAAAATGTGACAGAAACTGAACTGCTCATCAGAGAAACTAGAATTTTGTCATCAAACATTTTTTGGAATTTTTGCGGATTTCATGTGATTTTGCTATTTTATTACTTGAAATATTTCTTATTTAAAAAAGTTTTTAACATTTATTTATTTTTTTGAGAGAGAAGTAGAGAGAGACAGACAGACAGAGTGTGAACAGGGGAGGGGCAGAGAGGGAGGGAGACACAGTATCCGAAGGAGCACAGAGCCCACTGTGGGGCTTGAACTCACAAACCATGAGATTATGACCTAAGCCAAAGTTGGACCCTTAACAGACTAAGCCACTCAGGGGCCCCTAAAACCACACTCTTAAAAACCTAAGTGTGACAATTTTTTAAACTTATAGGCTTTTGTGTGGGGGGGGGGATGATACCACAGAAACCTAATGGATCTTTCAGTGACATTTTTAGGTTTTGCAAAGGTTACCTTTGGATAAAACACTGCAAAGCGCTGAGTTTCTGTGACGCTTCAACTCATGTTGTCAGTGGAAATATTTACTTACCCGTAAGATTTCTACAGAATCAGAATCAGGTTGTTAATGGCCCAATTCCTATTTTTACTTATCTGGCAATATATACATTGAGATTGAGCTCTGTGGTCTCTCTCTCTCTGGATGGATGGATAGATAGATAGGTAGATAGATAGGTAGATAGATAGATAGTTTTTATATATAAAGTTTTCATTTTGATTTCAAGAGTAAACTTTGTCAAGTATTTGCAATGAAGATATACTTTGAGAATAACTGATTACCAACACTGGGATCATCCATTTGCTTGCTTGTTTTTGCTCTATGGTCTGTTTCTTCCATGTTATACATTTTCTGTTGTTTTAAATGGCATTGCTCATTTTTAAAGCCACACTTATTCTAGTAATAACATCATCCTCACACCCTGTGTGTATAGATTTTTTATTATATATACTGACCCAAACTTCTCAATATTTACCTTTAATTTCTTCACTCTCATTGTCTTAGCACAGAATTAGCTAATCTTGGAATACTGGAAAATTCTTACCGCATCTAATATACCTTCAGTTGGCTTTTCTTACTGTTCTAATGTACCATTTATATAATTTCCTTACTCAAAAATGCCCAAAGACTTATTGATGCCTTCACAAATCTTTCAGCATAGAATTCAGGCTGTCTACAATCTACTTCTGATCTATTTTTTCCAGCCTAGTTTTAAAGTATAGGTGCTTGCTTAACTTGAGCAAACTAAAATATAGTGATTTTATCTATTCTCCAAATATGTCCTGTGAGTTATCTTTTACTGTGATATCCACTCTACCTGTAAAAAAAAAAATCCCTTCAAGATCTAACAGTAAAAGTTGAAGTTATCTATCCAAGGCCATTCACATGTGAAATTCTTCATAAACATTTTTTCCTCAATCACACATTTAGGTTTTCTTCTTATTCTGTGCCTCATATTATTTTTTTTTCAAATCTTATGTAAGTAAATGCTCTCTCAGAGGTTTTATTCCCTTGGAAAATAAAGTAATTCAGAAAGCAAGAAGAGACACTCTCTTAGGATGAAAGACAACACCTTGCAATCATCAGAAGTAGATTGTTAATAGGCTCATAAGAAATACCCATGATGATGATAATAGAGAACATGCTATTTTTTTTGGATTTTTTTTTACTGGAGAATGTAAAAATTGACACAGAACAAAGGAAACTTGGTTCTGAAGTCTTGGGTGATAGCAGACCTTGATGCCTCCCTTCCCCTGGGCTCTAAGAGACACCATGTCTGTGGTTGTGTATGTGCACTTCTGTTTTTTCCTACAAACCTGAGATCACACATCCTTGAATACACTCTGAAAAGTGGCCTAAGGAAAGATGTTGTCTACTTCCTAAAAAAAACGTAATAGGATGCACTGGGTTGAGAAACTTGCACCACTGCAATGTGAACAAGAATTCGTGTTACTGCCCAAAACTGATGCATAATAGCAAATCTGGGAGCAGGAAAATACTGACAAGGGACTACCTGGATGCCACTTCTCTCTAGTGTCTTGTCAGATGGTGACTTAAATTCTTTGGATTGACTAATACCTTTAAAGTTTTAGATAATTCAGGGGAAATGGATATTTCGGGAGAGGAATCTTGACTTTCTGCTAAGAAGCAAGAGGATAAGTGAATGTCTCTTTTCACAAGCTTGCAGTGTCATTAGTTATTGGTACACAATTTTTCTCACTCATTCATTAAAAAAAGAGTTCTTTGCAGTAATTTCTTAAGTGCCAACCATGCATATGACCAAGATGGGCAAGTGCATGAATCTGAAGTCAGAGTCAACCAGAAACAAAAAGAAAACACACAAAAACAAAAAGCCTACAAAGCAACACACACGCAAATTAAACACATAAGTAAAATTAAAATACTTGGGAAAATGCAGCAAGTGTTCTATAGGACACATGTTTGACCCACACAGTGTGCAGTTGTTCTGTCTGATGTCTACCTCAAGTTCAAAGCTCTCATTTCAACGTAGACCCAAATAATTCATCTCCACTTGGATGTAAGTACTTTAAGCCTGGCACACTCAGGTATTTCCTCCAAACTTCATCTTTCATGAATATAATTAAAAGGAAAACAATTTATTCGGTCGCAACAACCAGACAGAAACATATTTGGCATCTCCCACTGCAACATACTCCAAGGCACATGTCCCGAGGCCTTGCTGACTCTCTCTCAGCTGTAAGCAGCTCCCTAAACCCCCTGCTACCAGCTGAGATGAAAAACTTGATGTCTAGTTCCCCATATTCTCTCGATAAGTCAATCTGCACTTATTTCTTCTTGCTTTTGGTCAATTCACATTGCAGTTGGATTTAATCAACATGTCTTAAGAAACCAAATCCAAAAATATTGAGATTTCTCTGTATTTTCAAAGCTAAGGTACACCATTTTATAGTGCTTATCCTTTTAATCTTATAACACATATGCTACTCTTGCATATGGTAATAAAAATAGTAAAAATATAAATGTAATATCTGATATTGAACAATAGCATTATGTTCACTCATTTCCATACTTCAGGTGAATATTGCATTTGTTATCCATCACCTACTTACATTTAGAAGTAAACAATTCAGGATACTTTTGGAAGGTAATGGGTAAGAGTTATTAAGCAGTGATATTTGTGTGACATCATGGTAGTGAGTAAAGAAGAAAAGCAAATAGGCAATTCTTATATTTAGCCAATTCTTATATTTAGCCTATAACCAAAAGGTCCCTGTCATTATCTGCCATGAATAGAGAAAATATTCAACCCTGACAATGGAAAATGGGTCAGACTTTAAATTTTCCTCTAGGGTTATGTGAATTTTATTAAATAGCAATGGATGCACATTATGGTAAAAATGTCATAAATCGGCATTTAGTTAGGATAGAGGCCACCACTAGACTCCCAAACACCATACAATTATGCTAAAATCAAATTAAAATTAGACTAAAATCATACTAAAAATATAACTTTGTGTAACTGAGTCCAACTTAGAATCCTCTAATTCTAACAACCTCTGTCAAAAGATGAATCAGATTAGATATATATGGGGGCATCTGAGTGGCTCAGTTGGTTAAGTGTCCAACTTCAACTCAGGTCATGTTCTCGCAGTTCATGAGTTCAAAGCTTGCATCGGTCTCTGTGCTAACAGTTCAGAGCCTGGAGCCTGCTTCAGATTCTGTGTCTTCCTCTCTCTTCTCCTGCCCTGCTTGTACTCTTTCTCTCTCAAACTCTCTCTCTCAAAGAATAAATGAATATTTAAAAAAAGAATAGATGTATAAGAAGCTTGAGGGAATTATGTATACTTGTAGTCTTTCCTAATTATTTCAAATATCTTCTGTAATTACTTTTCTTATTTTTTGATAAGTAAATAGGAAATCAATTGAAAACCATGCCTGGGAAAATCCAAAGCAGGATACGTTCTTATACAGCCAACATCTCTTACTAAAGTCAACATTATTTGATGCTGTGTCCTCAGAATTCAATCTTTGGCCAACACTGAACTGTTAGTGCACTATCAGAATACTGCACTTTTTGTGATGTGTGGCTTTTAAAGCTGATAAAAATATTATTTTTGATTGTGGATTTGATGCTACACAAGACATAGCAATATCAATAGTCTCAAGCACCATTTTGTTAAGTAGCCTTTTGTTTGTGAGAATGTCTAACCCCAGCAAAAATGGGAACTGAAACAATGAATTCTTTGACAGATATTTGGACGCTATGGTGATTTAAATTTCACTCAATGTATTTATTATAAATGGCTTCTACACAGCATAGCAGAGCACCAGGCATCGTAACTTTCTTTTTTTAATACTTTGTTTATTTTTTGTTTGTTTATTTTTGAGACAGAGAGAGACAGAGCACAAGTTAGGGAGGGGCAGACAGAGAGGGAGACATAGAATCTGAAATAGGCTCCAGGCTCTGAGCTGTCAGCACAGAACCCGATGCGGGGCTCAACCCCATGAACTGCAAGATCATGACCTGAACCAAAGTGGGATGCTTAACCGACTGAGCCACCGAGCGCCCCATCATAACTCTTTTTGTAAATAATGCTTTCTCATGGGGTGTGTGAGTGGCTCAGTGGGGTAAGCATCTGACTCTTGTTTTGGCTCAGATCATGATCTCATGGTTCATGAGTTGGAGCCCCGGTTTGTGAGTTCAAGCCTTGCATTGGGCTCACTGCTGTCAGAGCAGTGGGCTTCTGCTTTGAATCCTCTGTACCCATGACTCCCTGCACCTCCCCCACTCTCTCTCTCTTTCTCTCTCTCTCAAAATTAAAATAAACTTTAAAAAAATAATACTTTCTCACAACATAAGACCACTGAATTGAAATTTAAAATATACTCAGATTTTAAATTTATTCTTCTAGATCAAAAAATAATACATACACCTATATCTACATATAAGCTAGCATTTTTTCCATGCTGACCTACTCTATTGAAGTGTAAATGCTAGAATTTCAGTATGTCTTTATAGAGGTGTATTTTGAAAAACAACAACAACAACAACACACCAATAGGGCTGATGAAAAGGCTGACTATGTTAAATAGGATAAGAGGGAGCATAACATAAAATTATATTTTCATGTTCAGCTAGTAAAGAAGTTTTTGTTGTGTAACTATGTATTTTTTTATTTAAATGAAATAATTATTTTACAAATTAGTTTACAGAATATACCTTCACAGTATTGACAATATATTTGAGCAAAAGCATCCAATGACACACAAACAAACATGGTTAGCATTTACTCATATTTGATATTGCTTTATATTTGCAAAAACAAGTGACCTGAATTGCAAATATTGTTTTATCTTAAAGATTTTAATTTTCCCCCAGCCATGAACTAAATGTTCTCAATGTATGCATTGGGATAACAACCATTTGTAAAATGCTGGGGTGCCTTGGTGGCTCAGTTGATTAAATGTATGACTCTTGATTTTGGCTCAGGTCATGATCTCACTGTTCCGTGGAAATGAGCCTCATGGTAGGCTTTACACTGACAATACAGAGCCTGCTTGGGATTCTTTCACCTTCTCTCTCTGCCCTGTTTCTGCTCATATGTGTGCTCCCTATCTCCCTCTCTCAAAATAAATAAAAATAAAACTTAAAATCTGACCAATGTCTGATTTCTGTTTGTAGCTATTTTTTTTTTTAAATAGCTATTTAGCACCATCATTGTAACCCCAGTTAACAATCAGGCTGATGATTAAGATACAGGGTCATGAGCAGGATCTTCTTTGTTATATCACTGACTCAGCTATACTTGGACTTCCCAATCTTGATTCCATAGACATTTTGGGAATGATTTGGGAATTGAATAATTCATGGTTGCAGGTGCTGTCATGTGTGTTCTAAGATATTTAGCAGCATCCGTGGCTGCCATGTAGCAACCCTGTTACCAGTTGTCATAACTGCAAAAGTCCCCAGACACTGCTGAAAGTCTCCTTGGCAAGAGAACCTTCCCCAGTTGAACACTACAGTTTTAAATAGTGACCACTTAGATTACCTGGGAAAGGAAAGAATACTATCTACTTTATTTTTATTTTTAAATTTATATTGCTTCTTTTCCCTGGACAGTCCATGTATTACATTATTTGTTGAAATTTGAAGATGCATGCATTGAAGGAAATGTCCGGATAGTTCTTTTAGGTCATCTTCTATTTTTAATATACTCTATGCAACAGAGAATAGCTTACAAATGTAAAATAAGTATCAACATTGGAAAAATGTTGGAAAAGGTACAATATAATGGAGTGGTCTGAAGATAATAATGAATAATAATGGATGTGAACCAGACAGACTGTGATGATCATTTTGCAATAAATAGAAATATCAAGTCATTATGTTGCACACTGGAAACTAATCTGAACTGAACTGTAATATAATATTAATTATACTTCAATAAAAAAGGATACATCAGTATGACTATATATATACATATTAATAATTAGAGGTAACAGTCTATGCATTTATTTATAAATATAAAGAAAAGTTTTATCCAAGTGTGGTGCTTTCTGTTGGAATGTCCTCTGATTCTTATGTGTGATCACCTTCTCTTCACAGTTTTTACAAAATATAGAAGGTAGGAAACTTGGTCACGAAATTTGAATTGGAAGATTGCTAACCGTTAGACGTAAAGTTTATTTTTCTTGATCCTTCCAAAATGTGCAATTTTTACATCACTTTCTGTGGGGGTATCATTCTTTTCCTTTCAAATGTCAGACCTTGACCATAAGGTAATAACACCAGTACGTTATTGGGAAACAATCTTTACCGTCCTCTCTCCTTCCCTTATGAAATAGGGTGATTTCTCTGAAGACACACGGGAACTGAGGATGTGTCCATCTGTTCTCTTTCTCTCTTTCCCTCTTTGTTTTCCCTTTCCATAAGTTGTTCTGTCCTGTTAGGCATTTTTTTTTTTTTTTTGGCGGAGTAGATTAATTTAGTATTACAGAAAAGTAGCGGGAAGACTTCTGTGAAGTTCTACCTTAAGGAGTTATAGAGTTAATTCTCCCTCACTCATGATTTTTTTTTTAAACTAAAGCAGTACTTGCCTTTAGGAATTAGTCTCCTGTCTTAATTCTCCCAAATAGCATCATCCCTAGACTGTACCTTGGTATTGATGAAATATCTCCATTCACATGCATTCAGTATAATCTTCCAAAAGACCCGACTGGAGGGATTGAAAATCTGCCTCCTGTCTTTATTTCCCTTAATAGAACATGTTCAATGAGACAAAATGGAGACTTTTCTATAAATGGCCCCAAACCAAAAGAATCAAACAAAAAAAAGACCAGTTGTAATTTTTTCAATTATTTTATCTATTAGAATTAACATTTGCTTTTGTCAATATGTTCTAAAGACAAAATTAATCTCTTGCAGTTTATGTAAAATATATATTGGAGTGAGTTATACATTCTGGGTTATTGGATTACATGTATCAGACAACACATCCTTTGGTACTTGAAGAATAATAGGACAATTATACTTGGAGAAAGTGATTTTTAAACATCACATCAGACTTTTGATATTGCTGTTATTTACTATTAAGGAACAAATCTATTTCTCAATCTCTTTCATGCATTTGTATAGACAGTAGCAACTAATTTAATTTCTTGTGATTTTCTACCCACTTCACAGGGTTACTGAGAGAGACAAACAGATATCGTATTTTTAAAATGAAAGCAGATAATGATGAAAATTCTTTTTTCCAAACACTGAATATAAGAAAAAAAATGGAAAACAAACCAAATAAAATATTTTTATTATCTTCTGTGAATGAGATTATCTCTCAATTGGCTTTATTCTCTCTTCCTTTCTTCCTTCCTTTCTTTCCAGAACTCATTAGCTATGTAGCTTCACAAATATTACTAAAGAATAACGTTTTTCTTAAAAGCAACATTTTTGGTATTTGTTCTGGAGTGTTAAGAAGTATCAGATCACTTAACATTCGAAATATTAAAGGAATAGACTTTCTCTAGATGACTTTGAAGTAGTTTTGTTCTATAGATGACATGACGTTTTAAAATGGATGCTTTAATTTTGCTTTGACCTTACAAGAAAGGATGGAATTTAAAAATGTGTAGCAAAGCATTTTCTTCAAATTCTAATGTTGCATGTTAGTTATTTCTTGAACAACATAAACTCATTTTCAGCTGCACTTAGTAATATATCTATACAAAACAAGAGTGTAAAAGCATGTATTCAAATATGATTATTATGTCACTACTTGAATTATTCTGAACACATACTCATAGCTTCATGAAATTTTATACCTCATAGGCACATTGCTCTTTCTTGATAAAATAATACAAACTTAAAAAGAAATTATATAGCAAACAATATGCTACAGAATATGCCTTTCTTATGTGGTAAGAATAAAAATATAGCATATTTTATATAGTTTTTAGTATTCACATTTCAATCTGGTTTATTTTCAGCTTTTGCTATTATGAGTAAAAGTTATTTTTCTACTTTTTATTTTTAAATCAATTTCATATGTTCAACTATTAATTAATATCAAACAAAACTTTGCACTCTCACACACAGCATTCTCCATACTACTCTTTGTTTCTTGGGATGTAAATTTAAGCAAATTCTTTATTTATATTTTATCCAAGATCTCTATCATTAAAAAATGGGCATTTCTCCCTTAGGCAACACAAAATATAGTAATACATACATCACACTTTTGTGCCTCTTTATTGTTTCCATTATAAAAATAACAATGCTCTAACTTACAGAAAGCTATACAATTAGAAGTCGTTATTATTCAAAATTGATACAAGGTTCACATGCCTAACTGGCTTAAGAGTTTGTAAAGAAATTGTGTGTTTGCGCAGAAATAAAGGAAAGGTAACTCATTTCTTCTCTCAGAAAGAAATTGCTGGAATTTTCCTTCTTCTATCCTTAGCAAAGACATATTTTTAGGGTCTTTGGTAAAATAGGAATGTGAAAAATAACAATGTCCCTAATAATGTAAAGCAAACAGGGACACCTGAGTGGCTCAGTCAGTAAAGTGTCTGACTGAGGATGAGGTCATGATCTTGCAGTCAGTGAGTTTGAATCCCTCGTGGGGCTCTGTGCTGACAGCTATGAGCCTGGAGCCTGCTTTGGATTCTGTGTCTCCCTCTCCCTCTGCTCCTCCACTCATGTCTGTCTCTCTCAAAAAGAAACATTAAAAAATTTGTTTTAAATAAAGCAAATTACATGTCTTGTGACAGGTTACCTTCGGTCATACCTTTGATTCAAACTCTAGGTGGCATTTTTAGTTTTAAAATGTGCATTTAAATTGTCTATTTCTTCCTTAAAGTATAAAGTCCATTTTTAAACACTAAAATAAATAAATAAAATCTATTTAGGATAAAATAATGTAAGATTCAGCATGATGCTTCTAACTTTTTTAAAAAATGAGGCAACTGTGAAGAGAGAAAGCTCTCAAATAATATTTATCAAATTGGGTAATCACTTTCATAGTTGATAAACACACTATAGGCTCAGGCCCAGGTGGAGTCCCTAGATTTCCAGGCAGCAGAAATATTTCATAACTTTTGACCATTATATTTATTGACTCGGTCATTAAAATGTACTCCATACATATTAAGAATGATGCTGGTCAAAATGTCCTCTTACATAGGTCTGCGTACTTGGACACAAGCTGTATCTGTCTTTAGCTGTTTTGCTGGCTAGTGTGGCACAGAGCTGGTTTTTATAGCATGTGCACAGAAAGCTGTGATTCTCTCACACATAGGAATATATGTGATAGAAAATCCACATAATATTCAAATACATATATACATATGCAAAATGTGTGTTACAGCTTATTAACCCCTTTTTTGATGCAATATCTTTATGTATATGATCATCTTACAGTACTCAAAAGCACCCTGCAACGCAGATTTGTACTCTTTTAATTGTGTATTACATTTTGTCGATAAAATACTTTGCATTTAATACAAGCAAAGAAAATGCAGTTTTAAGCAATGTACCCTAAGTCCACTACAGCTGAATTCATTTCTTATGTGAAATAAGATGATCATCTTATGTAATGAAGTCATTTATTTTTGATACAGAGGGAGACAGATGTGAGAGGGGGAGGGGCAGAGAGAGAGAAAGAGACACAGAATCTGAAGCAGGCACCAGGCTCTGAGCTGTCAGCACAGAGCCCGACATGGGGTCTTGAACTCATGGACCATGAGATCATGACCGAAGCCAAAGTTGGATGCTTAACCAACTGAGCCAACCAGGTACCCTGGATATCACTCATTTTCTTACTGTTTTTTCATGTCCAGTATTCTGCTGGAGACTTGAATGAGATATGGAAACCTACTTCAGTAATTCAGTAATGAGTATTATCAAAGAAGTTTTCATTCATGTATCATGTCTATCACAATATTTATTGAATAGTCTATGAAGTAACACATGACATAATATATGGTACAATGTGGTTTTACAATCAAGCCACAGATCAAATATTATGTGAATTTCAAGAGGAGATGAACATGTGATTAATAATTATGAAGAATTTCAATGATGATGTAGTATTTGAGCTGAGTCTTCTACGTCTTGACAGTATTTGATACGGGCCAGCCTCTGAAACCAGTACTCTGGCCACCGCTACTCCATCACCACCACCATCCTGTCATCCCTGCCACCACTCCCATCACCAGCAGTTTGAATACTGAAGGGCATTTAAAGATCTGGCTTAATACTGAGAAGACATTTAATCTCGTTCCCAGAATCTTAAGAGGCATTACAGATACATATTGATCCCATGGTCTGGGTGTAAGCATTTTGTTCTGTGCTACTTAACATCTAATCTTGAAAACATTTCCCAACTTCTTCCTTTCATATCAGAATTAATGGGTTTTGTGGGACAAAATTAGATGCACTGTAGATGTGTGGGAAGAAAGGGTAGATCACAGTGAAAGTGAGATAAAGAGACTGAAAGATAAAATTAAACTGGTTCTTTAATGAATGTTGTTGAAGAGTACCTGAATGTAAATCAATGCACCATAATAAGTGGTAGAGCTTACTGCGGTGCTAGAGTAAAAAAATTACCAAATTCTAATATGAAGGAAAGACTTGAAAAGAGGGGTCTTCAAGAAATCTCAGAGTTATGAAATATTAAGAAATCCTAATCACTGTCAGATATCGGAGACATACTAGTGAAGAAATAATGACATATATGTGAAGAGATTAAAGAGTTTCCTAGTGTCCATAAGAGCCATTACAGTAAGTTACTAATAATTATTACAGTTAATAAAAGATTTAATCAAGAATTTATGTATAAAAAGGTCATCGGAAGTTTTGCTAATTAAATATAAAACGTACTAGAGGCACTCAAACAAAAGAAACTCAAGAGAATCAGAATTTTACCAATTAACTAAGGTACAGTTAGTCTGTGAGGAACGTTGTTTGAAAATAGAAATCTAATTTGGTTTCATTGATTGTATTTTTATTCTGTCCTTAAGGTCATTATAGGCATACTCTATATAATTTTCCTGAGGCTCTTTGGAAAATAAACTACAGCTCTAGAAGAGGAAAGCTTTATTGTGTTATACAGACCTCCTGAGGAAACAAAGCAGAGCAATTGTGTAATGAAATCATTCCAGAAAACAGACTAAAACCTTGGAGAGGTTGCTTTAGTTAATCCTAATTGATATATCTCAACTTCCGTGACAGCAGATTGCTTTGTTCTAACACAAAGTGTTACTGTTACACGCCTTTATGTTGTGACTTAAATAAAATGCCCTATGCATGCTGTTTGATTTTTTTTAAACTCTAATCATTATTTTTGGAGAAGTTTAAATGAAAAATAAGCTAGTGTAGGGTACAGAGAAAAGAACACACAACTAACAATGGATATTAAGATTCTAACCTTAGCTCCATGAACAAAATCTTTTACTCTTACCAACTCATTTATTATCATCATCATTATTATTATTATTATTATTATTATTTTGTCTAGTGACTTTGGATAGTTTCAGAAAATAAGAATAAATGAACAGGTGAAACTTTAAACCATAGAGTCATTCTGTACCTTATGTCTAACCATTAACTACTGTTAAAACCAAATGAGGGGCACCTGAGTGGCTCATTGGGTAGGGGCCAACTTCAGCTCAGGTCATGATCTCACAGTTCTTGGGTTCTAGTCCCGCGTCGGGCTCTGTGCTGACAGCTCAGAGCCTGAAACCTGCTTCAGATTCTGTGTCTCCCTCTCTCTGCTCCTCCACTGCTCATGATCTGTCTCTCAAAAATAAACAAACATTAAAATACTAAAAATATATAAAATAAAACCGAATGAGATGCAGTTCATGTTTTTTATTTCTATGTTCTTTCTAGGGTAATATTCTCCACATTTTCTTTTCAGTACATTTTTATCCAAGACCTAGACTTTTTCAAATGTTCCTAATTTAAATATATTATTTTTAATAAAGAATAATTAATAGACAATATTGCCTTAGTGACAGATATACAACAAAGTAATTCAACAATGATTTAAATACATTTTAAGTGATAGTTTATCCAGTCTTGCATTTTATTTATTTTTTCTCAAGTTTCTTAATTTATCAAAGATTTATGTTTCTCACACTAGCCTTTTTTTTTTAGCTAAATAATTACATGTATTTCTCATCTTTTCTCCAGTTTTATTGAGACTTAATTGAAAATAGTTGTATATATTTAAGATGCACAATATGGCATTTGTATAGATTGTAAAATGATTACCAAAGATCAATCCACATAACGTATTCAGTAAGTCACAAGGTTACCACTTGTTGTGTGCATGTGGTAAGGACACCTAAGATTTACTCTCAGCACATTTCATGACAGGACACACTATTATTGGCTGTAGTCACCATGCTGTGCACTAGAACTACAGAGCTTACTCATGCTGAAAAACTGAAAATTTGTACTCCTGGATCAACATCTCTGCCTTGACCCAATCCCCAGTCTCTAGTAGCCAATATTCTCCTCTCGGCGTTTATGAGTTCAAGGGGGTTTTGGGGGCTTTTGGGGGGGGTTGTTTTTGTTTCATTTTATTTTGTTTTGTTTTGTTTTTTTTAGATTCCACATATAACTGTTCATGAAGTATTTTTCCTCCTGTGCTTGGCTTATTTCACTTAGCAGTTTCATCCACACATCCTACATGGCCATATATCCCTTTTAAAGGCTGAATAATATTCCAACATATATAGATACATACATCACCTTTTCTTTATCCATTTATCTGTCAATAGATATTTAGGTCATGTCCCTGTCTTGGCCTCAGTGAATAATGTTGCATTGAACATAGGGACTGATATTCTTTTGAGATCCTGATTTTATATCCTTTGGATCTATAAGCTGAAGTAAGATTGCTGGTTCATATGGTAGTTCTATTTTTATTTTTTGGAGGAATCTCTAAACTGTGCTAAACCTCTGTTTTCCACAATGGCTTTACCAATTTATATGCCCATTAACAGTGCACAGGGCTTGCTTTTAGCAACATCCTTGCCAATCCATTTCCTTCTAGAAAGGCGACATTAATGTGTAAACTCCTTCCTAATTAGCTATTGTCAAGAAATAAGTCATTTGAATATCTTCCTCAACTATTATAGTGAGCATGTTGTTTTCTTATCTGGATATCATTAGGAACTTATAGCTTTTACTTACTTGATGCTCTTAATGCACTGGGATTTCTATTCTTGTCACAACTTTCCTGGTAGCCTTCCCTTCAGATTGTCAGAATCCGTTAATCACTGTAAGGTGCCTTCCTTATTGTACAATTAAAGGTGCTTTATTTCTGTACGTCTTGGTCTCACGGTCAATTTGTTATTTCCATGCTGCAGACCGGAATTCAGCCATTTCCTCAGACTCCCATCCCTAACAAAGGGGAACGATATGAGAAGCCCTCATTTCAGCTCTTGAGGTTACCATTGCTCCCGGGGTACTATTTGTTTTGCGACCATTCCAATGAATTTTTTTCCATTGTAAATTTATATCAACAGTTTTTATTCAGTTTCATTGCACTCACCTTCATTGCAATGTTTAACTATTTCCCTTTTTGTAATTTGGCAGAGTAGACGGCAATGGCTAATAGCAAATGTATTATCTAAATGGCTCTCAGACAAATATTTATTCTTTGCTAGTGTTGTCAGAGGCTGCAGGCCAGCTGCGGCTCTGCTTGGCTCTGCTGTGCTTGGCCCAGCTTGGCTCCAGATGTTTTCTTCCTGGAAAACACTGACTGAAGGAGCTACCCGTACTTAGAATATCACGGTGCTAATCCCCAAATCAAAGAGGCACTTTTCTTGCAGGACCCTTGCACAAGACACATGGCAAGTGAAGGATTCTATTCTAAGGAGGGACAAATAAGTGGTAGCAAGAATCCAGTTTGCTACAGTCCTCCTTCTTTGTCACAAACACTACTTTCATCCTCACACAATATAAAATGAAATTCTTCCTCAAGACTCTCTAAGAATTTCATTTAAACTGACATAAAGCTTAAATTCTAGGTTCTTGTAATCCTAATCTCATTTGTTATGATGAAGATTTTGTTTTAAATCTGGAATGAAAAAGACAACTTTCCTTATCAGAGATTCCCTTTGATTTGTTTAAAGGGGCCGCTCTACTAGATCTTGCTCTTCCGAGGAATGAGTGCTGACTTTGGGCTGTACATCTCCTCTGAAAACTAGATCAGAACCTATGCCTTCTCTTCTCTTACACACGTGAGGTGCTAGGACCTTTGAATTCCCTATGCAGGTGGCCTCGAGCATACATCCAGGGCTTGCACAGCTCTTCCTTACCAATCCTCTTGAGAATCTACTTTCCTGACACCATGTCCCTCCTTCCATCCAAAGGGAGGGGTACTTGAGAGCCATTTTGTGAACTCACTAAGTTGAGAAAACTCCGTGTAAGGTTAAGGCAGGTTTGCAAGGCCTCCCACCATCAGATGGTGACCGATATCCACCCCCCACTCCATTATTTTGGCTTGAGCACCAACCCCCAAGGCACCGTGTTGACTGGTATTGGGAGTGACTTGTCCCCTTAGTCTGAAATATGCTGACTGCACCTTGTGAAGGAACTTATTGTAGGAATTTCTTCTGTTGTGATTATGGGAGCAAATATTGCACTTCCTGAGAAACCTGTTTTTCTTCCCCTCAAGAAAACAGGCTATTGACCCCTGCTTACAAAAGAACTAACTCTTGCCTTTGCTATGCTAAAAACATTGCCTTGTTTTTAAATGCTGAAGATACCTTTTTTCCCCATGTGATAAGCATCTAAGTCATTTACATCAATCACTACTGATAAAGATTATGCATGAGTCTTCTACCAATCTACTTTCTGGGAAATTTTTACATACCAAAGAAATTTGTCATCAGAAATAATTGTCTAAGGCAAATGCCACTTCTATGCTGTGCCCCATACACTTGGTGATAAATAAAGCTGAGTCTCAGTCAGTGCAGAGATGCCAGCCTGGTGATCAGAAAGAAACTTGAGGCTCTCTCATCTCTCTTGTGCCAACACCATCCATCCTTCAGGGAGTCCTGGACCTGCTGGCGCTGGACTCCAGCAGAGGCTGTGGTGGGTGCAAATGGACCCTGTGTGTGGAAATAAGAGCAGCCATGGATTCTTGGCTGTGATGCCCATGTCCATGTACCCAAGGGCCCCTGGTACAGGGCTGGTCTGGAGTTGAAAAGAAAGGGGTAGAGCAAGAATAATGGGACTTCTCCTACATTAGCCCATGGGGGAGGGTTTATAAGAAATTAATAATGCTGAACATCATCTTTACTTTCTAGGTACACACACTCACACAACACACACACACACACACACACAAGTTTTGCTTTCAAGCTGACATGGGGAATTTAGTTTGTAGAACAGCCACCTGTGGAGAATGCCACAAAAAGTCCCAGGATATCTAAAGAACTATATATACAAACAACAGCTGGTCATGATACCAACACTGAAACACTGACAGGTTATAGGGATATATCTTTTCAAACAATTAGCCCAGTTTATACAATTTAATTTATGTGCTTATAATATATGAAGCGCTCTCTCTCTCTCTCTCTCTCTCTCTCTCTCTCTCTCTCTCTCTCTCTCCCTCTCCCTCTCTCCCTCCCTCCCTCCCTCCCTCCCTCCCTCTCTCTCTCTCCCCCCACCCCCATGTGTGTCATGCACAAATTAGGAGCACCCTGTCATGGACCCAATGTACAGTGATCCAACATGAGTCAGATTACTGAAATAACACCTGAGAACAGACACAGGGTAGGGGGTTCAGGGCACTCACTGCCCTTGAGCAAATCTGAGATTCCCCCTGGGAACACGTGGCAGGTTTACCTATTGTGATGGTTAATGTTATCTGTCAACTTGCTTGGGCTAATTAATGTCCACATAGCTGGTAAAACAGCATTTCTGGGTATATCTATGAAGTGTCTAAAACAAACCCATGGCTTTAACCAATGATGTTTATGAGTGCTAAATAGCACGGAAATGAGAGCTATGTGGATAACGTAGTTCATTGTGGAAATTATTTAAAACACATCCAATGTGTTCTACATCAGGAAGTGTCAATAATATTGTCAATTCTATTAAAGACATGCAGATAGTAATACTTAAAACCAATTTATATTTGTAATCTTGGAATGTCTCATCCAAGTCTGGAAATAGAAACAGACTAGAACTCATATTGAAAGAAAGGGCGTATCATTAGTGAGGAGAAAACTTGCTGAAAATCCAATTTGGCAATATTGGAATGTATATTTCCAGAAAGTACAGGTGAACTAGGAAGTATGAAGGCATGAAAGCGATTTTCATTCTTAGATCTAAATTTTAAGGAGCAGTCTGATGACACAAAGAAGAGTCCTCCTTGAGAATTCTGTTGACTATGTTTTTTTTTTGAGTTCCTGTTTATAAATATTTATCTGCATCTTTTAATCCCTGCAGTTTCTGAAATTTTTGACTATTTTCTGTCATGAAAATTCTCAGTTGCTCCTTTACCTGTGTATCTGTAAACCTTTTGTGCTATAAATAAAACAAGAGAGTTGGCAGTTTTAGGATACTCAGGAATAGTCATGATGTAAGAAAAAAATGGGACTTTTATCCATTTTTAATCTGTTATTTCTAACAAATCTCTAATGGAATATTAATACTAGGGCAACAGTACCAATCAGTCGCAATGCTTTCTACGTATCATTTGAGAGGGCACGGGACAATTAGGCCATGCAATCTAGCATGGCCCCTCCTAAGCCAAGGTGGTGTGCCAAGAGAAAACAATGACTATATTAAAAAGCATTAGCTGTATTAAACCATATTTTGTTCGCTCCACCAGTGAACGTATTGGATGACATTTGTAAACCTGCTTATGGAATTTTCTCCACAGGAATAGTCTTATAAGTATTATGCTCCAAATTTTCTTCCACTTATTTAACAAATGTATGTTGGGTGTGTACCAAGACTCAGGTGCTGTGATAGACAGAGAAACTACAGTTAGAAGGAAAGCCGTTACTAACTTCAAGCTCTTTCTTCAAGTGAGAAAGTGAAGATAGAAGAATAAACACCAATCACAATATGATGAGGAATGTGCCGCCATTTGTAGAAAATATTTTGTATCTATAGAAATTGTTTAATGCTCTATAGGTATAGGTAATAATTTAATAACCTTCTCTCTGGAAAAAATGTGCAAATATATGTGAGTTTATCACAAATTTTACTCATATGAAGGATGCATAGCATGCAATCTACCAAAAGCAATAAGATATAATGTAGCATTTCCTTTATTCAAATGGAGTCTCCCAATATACTTTGGCAGATTTTGGCCAAGTCCTAGTACGTGCAGCCAAACTAGGTTTGCAATTCAATTGCAGTTTGATAAATCCAATTGCATCCCACTGTATGAGCTTTTTTCAATTTATTGTTATTACATCTGATATTGAATCTGTTAAGTTATTCTGTCCCCTAATGCAAATTTTAATTCATAACATGAAACTTCCTTCAGCTTCAGCCCAATACTTGTTGGAGTTCACTCGTTCATCAGTAATAGGAGCCATTTCTTGACTGAACTGGTTAATAGTTTTAAATACTGGAAGAGGAATCTCTCTCTCTCTCTCTCTCTCTCTCTCTCTCTCTCTCTCTCTCTCAGTTCGACTCACAAGGTAGCATTTACAGGCACCACCGATTTTTAGGTTTATCCTACCTTCCTGACATTTTCTCTATCATTTTAAATCTAAACAATAAATGGAAAAGGAAACCAAGCCCTGAGTTGTAGTTTTGACAATTCTAATGGTACAGATGTCTCTGCCAGGGCCCATTCCAAGCACCCAGTGGCTCAGTCACCTCTGACTTCCCCGGGACAGCTTGAGCCTCCTCTCCTGCACATCTGCACATGCAGACCAGATCCCTGGCTGGCCCTGCATTGCTAATTCAGTGTAATGAGGCCTGGCAAGACTTCTTTGTCTCATTCCATCAATGCTCACACTCTCAGTATCTGTAATTCTTAGCGGAAATGCCATTTTACTGCACGTAGTCACAGGAACTTAGTGATACTTGCCTTCTTCCCCAGGGTATGTCCTCTCTGGGTGTCTGAACTCAAACAAATCACTTCCCTTCCATCTATCCTGTTTCCCTAGTCACCGTACCACCACCTCCCTGACAAAGGTCTGACCCTGAGGACTGCGTCACTGGGCACTCCTGTGGCTTCCCATTGGGCTCAGGCCAGGAAAGGTGCTGACAGATGAAAAGAGCAGGAGTGGGAGACTGGTGTCCCCTTCTCTGCTTTGAGGTGTGTTTTGTCTTGTGTTTGGCAGTGGCTGTCCCCCTCCATGACAACTCCAGCAGAATGGTACCTCTTCTTTGTGTCCCAAAGTCACAGGGCCCTCATCAACTATCTTCTCGCCTGGCCCTGTCTTGTCTATGAGAGAATGGCTCCTCACTGCTCATCCCTGGTGCCTGGGCGTCCGTTGTGGTTTCCCTAACTCTGACCACGTATCTATATATATCCTGTGAGAATCTTCTAGACCTCTATGCGGGATTGTGTATTTTTGTCAGGACAAGGGCTGGCACACTATGAAATGTGAGGTTTGGGTTAGAAAACTTAGAAAGTCCTTTCCAACTCCAAATTTAGAGTCTAGGCTCCATTAAGATTCATTTTCCAGAAAACACTTTTTGTTATAAACTTTATTTAAAATTTGTAAATGATAAATCCTCATCTAAACAAGGAAGAACTGGAAAAAAAGGATATTGAATCAAAGATGGACTGTATTTCAAAAATATGTGAAGGAATGAAGGAGGCAAATAAATGTAAATAAATATGAATGCTGTAAACCATAGCATAAATGTAAATTCAATTAGACAAGCTAAATGAATTTTTCACTAATAGTAGGTAGCTAATAGAGATGATTTGGTCCTTATCATCATTATGTATGTACTAATTTTTTGTTTATCTATGTATCAAGGTTTCTTCATATTGGCATTCTTAACATTTTGGACTAGATAATTTTGTTGTTGTTGTGGGTTGTCCTATAAAACACAGACTATTTACTAGTATTCCTGGCTTCTACCCATTAGATACTAGTAAGTCTTCCCCTCACTTGTGACAACCAATGGATACATGCCAAAGAAGACTTCAACAATGATTTCTTTAGAGTCCAGTATCCCATGTTCTTCTATGTTGTTGTTATTCTGCATTAATTAATACATCCTCTAAGAGTTAGATACATACCGATTAGATACCCTAAGAGTTATGAGTTAGGATCAAAAACACAGTGATGATTTATGACTTATTTTTCTTTTTCCTTTGGTGTCATCCCCTTCTGTACTATAATCGAGTAATTCTTTATCTCTGGAGTAAACACACAGGTAGAGATGCCGACAAAACCTAAAGTTCCGAACTAAACATGCTGCATTGTGTGCGCACAGTCTCTTCTGTCAGCACATGAGAACCTGGGATGCGACAGGTCATAGGTCACTCTCTCTAGAGATGTAGCTCCTAAAATCACGTGAGAACAAAAAAGAACAGGGCTGTCACATCCTGCCTCATCATCTTACATGAAAGATCCTCATTTACATGGTCATTTTCTGTGGCTCTTTCCACGCTGAACGTGCCATCGTCAGTAGAATTCTATCAAAATCAACATTTCTTATTTTTTTAATGTTTATTTGTTTATTTTTGAGAGTGAGAGCAAGAGAGAGAATCCCAAGCAGGCTCCATGCTATCAGCGCAGAGCCCGGTGTGGGGCTTGAACCCACAGACCGTGAGATCATGACCTGAGCCAAAATCAGGAGTTGGACACTTAACCTACTGAGCCACCCAGGAGCCCCAACATTTCTTTATCTACTCTACCTACGGCTCTAACTGCACCTTGGCTCAGGAGTAGGCTTAGCTCTTTGCAGTAGAATTTGATCACCAGCAAAATGTGGGAGCTAGCTCCCTGTTAATATTTCTCAACATTTCAGCATGATTTTATGGGATATTATTTCTGCTTGTGATACACTTTCCATATATTCTGACAAATTAATTAACTAAAATTTCCTTTTAATGTCATGTTTTCCTCTCCCATCTCCACACTTGCCTGTTTTTCAGCCAGACAAAATTACTCCCACGTGGGGACTGGTCCTGCTGCTGTCTTAAACACAGCTGTGTTCTGAGGGATTCTAAACAGGACCCACAGATATACTTACAGATAAATATACATCCTACTTGCATTCCTCACCTACATTTTGAGAAGTATAATGACATTTACTATGTAAATTTGAAGTAAAAGTAATTTTTGCATTTTTTTAATAGAAGGCCTGTATTTGTTGTGAAAATTAGAGCAATGAAAAGAACATAAAAATCCAACTCTTTAGGGGTAAGGTCTATTCATGCACACATGTGTCTCTTCAGACCTTCTGTAACACATATACACACATGTGTACAGTTAGTAAAAATAATGCATACTAGACATTGTTATGCAAATTGGTTTTTAAAAATTAAGCAATGTGACATTATAAACTTTCCACACCCAGTGTAGAGCATTAGCCCATTATTTGTTATAGCTTTATGAGCACTCCATGTCATGATTGCATTCTATTCTTAACAAATTGGGAAAAAGAAAACAATAAAGAAAAACAAGTGGTTATAAGTGATTTTAAATGTGCTTTACTATACCTACATTACTAAAAACAATAAAAATATGTTGTCACAAATGGTTCTAAATATTCTTTTTCTATGCCTACATTACTATAATCCTCTAAGGTCCAAGTTAGTTGTAGACTTTTTTGCAAAGGCTGTTTTCTGATGAATAGCACCCCAATGACACTGAAGAAAGATAGTCTGGCTCAAATGGCAGCTGTCTTCTTTAACTTGGTGTTGATGAATGAGCTTGATTCTCTGGGACACCCTAGGAGAACAGTATTACCTCAAAGATAGTAGAGCTTATTTTTCTGCTTTTGTGACTGTCTTTTCTTAGTATTGAAACCATTTCAAAAATATCCAGTTATTCAAACACTACTTTAAACAGTGTATATTTGACTCGGACAATATTTAGACAACTATATGGTAGGTCCTCTGTAAATTCCTATCAATGGAAATTATTTAATTTACATTAGTGCAAAGTCAAGAATAAGAATTAATAATGTCCTTTGTCATAATGTGTTTATTCTTTTACGTCCAAAAGTATCTTTTTTATACATCACGATACAATAGCAGAATCAATAGAAGTTGCAATTTAATGGAAGAGCATTTATCATTTCAAATGTCTACCCCTCATAGAATAAGGAGGCAATGATATTTTTTTGACTGCTGGATACTTTAATCTTTTCCTATTTTATGGAGATTTAGACAGCCACTGTTTTATACTGAACTGTGTCACTTTTCATTACTTTACACTCTTTTATAATTTAATTCTTTGGGATGGAAAAATATTATGAAAAAATATATGTATTACTTGAGTCTAAAGACCTTGCTAAACTACAGTCATAGGAGTAACAATTTAATACTATCATGTACCTAATTGTTATCGCAATTGCCCTGACAGCTCATAAATAAAGCAAAAGCCAAAAAACAAACAAAACTTTTAGAAAAATGACAGACCTTTGCAGGAGAGCTCTAAAGAGCTCCAAGTTAGGGTAGAAGCTGAAACAGTTTCACAGAAGTGTCACGGGAAAACTGGTGAAAACCAAACCCCAAATTCTGCCTCACTTATTTGGTCAAGTTCAAGTCCTGCTTGAGGAAGCCTCAATTGGCCCCATTGCTGTTGCAGCAAAAGGGAAAATTGGGGCCAGAGAAAGGCAACGTGGCCACCTAGGACCTGGATGTGCGCTAATAATTAGGTGACTGTGTTCTGAGGCAGAAAAAGAGGTTGGGGGGATTATCCTTGTTGTGGGTTTTCAGTGAATATTTTGACAACGTGGGCAGATTTTGGAAGGTAGTTATACCATAAAATTTTAACAGCAGAATTAAAACAGCTAATTAATAATAATAATAATAATAATAATAATAATAAAGTGGTAGTATTGATTTTTTAATTTAATGTTTATTATTTATTTTTGAGAAACAGAGAGAGACAGAGGAGGGTCAGAGAGAGAGGGAGACACAGAATCTGAAACAGGCTCCAGGCTCTGAGCTGTCAGCACAGAGCCCGATGCTGGGCTTGAACCCACTAGCCATAAGATCATGACCTGAAGTTGGACCCTTAACTGACTGAGCCACCTAGGCACCCCGCTTTAGTGATTTCTTTTAAGTGAGTGGGGAGAAAGAGTTATACACAGAACATTCCTCAGGCCCAACTTGCATCTAGTGCTGTGTGGTAGACAGTGCGGCTGGTTCTGTCTAGAACGTTGACTGGTTGTCCCCTTTACTTCAGGGAGAGTCAGGGAGTTGAAATCATTCATGAGGAAAGCAGAGTGAACAGCCCCCTCTCCCCCCACCATGAAGTGAAGCCGCCCTGGGCAAGAAGTGACTGACTACCATCGTTTGTCTCTGGTGGCTCCTCCCAGACTCCCCTGGGCCAGAGGAAGTGAAATCCATCATGATTTGAAGGAATTCAGAACACACCATCTCAAAACATGCCACCCTGACATATTGACACTTCTTGAGTTAAAGGCACTTGAAAAACAACAAAATGCAAGAAAACCACAGTGACCTTCCTTCTTTTTCCTAGTCTAGGCAGCAGATGAAATGCCTAGACTAAAGTTGCCCTCCCTCTGCCCGAAGGTAAGAACATTCTCATCCAGGATGAGCAGCTGAGACCTTGAGAACTCGACCAATGGACCTGGTTCAAGTCCTTATCTCCATCTGGTCTCAGGATGACTTTACTTACCTCCCGCAATTTCCTCTCCTTGTTCACCCTCTTATGGGAGCAATTGGCTTTCACCTCTCCTTTGGGTCTTCATTCATAGGAAGGACTCCTGGGCCACATAAAACTTGGATCACATGAATTGGCCTGCTTTTTCCTATTGATCTGTATTACGGCAGGTGTATCTTTAGGCTCAGCCAAAAAGAACCAAAGGAGGGGAAAGGTAAAGATTTGCCCCCTGCAGACCATTGCACTCCCCTTCACACTACCTTCTGCCCCCACCTAACACTGCTTCCTCCATGGCCTTCATTCTGACCAGGTCCCCAATTAGCTTGTGATGTTGACATCAAGAATGGGCAAGGAAGGACATGGGCAAGGAAGGACAGGTGCCTAGAGGTCACAGAGGCTAGGTGTGCCTGCATAATTCAAAGCAGAAAGGGAGGAATGGGTCTGAAAACCTGGGATAAAGAATGGGAGTTTCCCACAGTGTTTTGGAAGGTGAGAGGCTAAAGTGTGGCTTGGAAAGAAATAGAATACAGTTGTTAGGAGATTGATGTTTTAATTCTACTTATTGTCCTTTTGTTAATAAAATTTTTAATGTTTATTTGAAACAGAGACAGAGGGGGAGGGGCAGAGAGAGACACAGAATCCAAAGCAAGCTCCAGGCTCTGAGCTATCAGCACAGAGCCCCATGCCAGGCTCGAACTTGTCAACTGTGAAATCATGACCTGAGCCAAAGTCGGACACTCAACTAATTGAGACACCCAGGCGCCCCTACTCATTGTCCTTCTAGGGATGAGAATCAAGAACCCCAGAGATTCTCAATTAATCTTCAGTCATTTTGCAGTGTGCTTTTAGTTTGAATTTTTAGTTTTATTGAGGTATAATTGACATTGTGTAAGTCTAAGGAGTTCAAGGTGTTGATTTGATGCATCCCAATGTTGCAGTATGATTAATAGCATAGCATTAGCTAACACCTTCCTCATGTCACATATTTTTTGTGGTGAAAACATTTAAGATCTAGTTTCTTGGCAACTTTGAAGAATATATAATACAGTACTGTTAACTCTAATCACAGTGCTGTCCATGAGATCTCCGGAACTTTCCCATCTTCTAACTACAAGTTTGTACCCTTTGACCATTTTAAAAAATTTGGCTCAGCTTCTGTAGTAAACCACAGGGGCATCAGTGGAGTTATCTTCTTAAACAGTAACACTAACTTCTAGAAACGCTCTCAGCATTGAGATTTCTTACTATGCAGCCCGTGCGCTCTACATATGTCATGGGAGGCTGAGAATTCATGTCAGGTTTAATTACAGGGGAAGGGGATTTCATTGTCTCCGAAACTTCAAACTACTGAAATGAATTAAAACACAAGCAAAGGAATTCATTCTCAGAGGGTATCCACAGGTGCATTTAAGATTGCTTATGGAGAAAGAAAAGGAGCAAGAAAAGGAGCTTGCCTTAGTGCTCTTCAGGCACTGCTAGAGCACACGGCCCAGAAAGACCCAAGCCAGCAGCCAGGAGAGAAGAAAGTTCTAACAGCTTCATGACAGGGAACGGAAAGGCTATTGAAAAGTTCTTCATTTTCAAAGATCCAGAAAGGTTGGTTGAAAAATGGAGAGAAAGCTGCCAGGGGAAGGAAGAGTGTTTAGAGCCGGTGAGCACATCTGGTGGGGACACACCAAAGACACTGATGAATGGCATCCCCTAACGTCCTCTGTAAGAGAAGCCATTTTCTACTGCAGCTTTCGTGGAGACTATAGAAAGGATAGAAGCCGAGACGCTTGGAGATCTGACTTGATCACATTCTGCGAAGCAATAATCCAGGTGGCTCCAGGGAGAAAAATAAAGAGAAAATAGAGAGCAATAGGAAAATGAGAAAAATATAGGAGAGCATAGTAAGGTCCCTGACACAGATGGACGAGAGCATATCTATGGATCCCATCTGCAGGTTGGGGGATGTGTTTGTAGATTTGTTTGGCTTTTTCAGAGCAAGCTGAATCAGAGCACCCAGGTTTCTAGGGAAAACCCCAATCGAGCTGCAGGGCACAGACTGAGAAAGCCCAGCGGTGGAAGCTGTTTTAGGGTCAGCCAGTGCCAGGAATGCAGGTGCAAGAAGTCTGGGGATGTCAGAGGAAGGGGGATTTCGGTCTTACCTACTTGTCTCTGGCTTAATAAGTCATGTTTCTCTTTGGGCTTGTTAATAAAATCTGTAGGTATTTCTGCTGCTGCCATAATAAATTACCATTCTTGGTAGCTTATAAAACACGGATTCACTATCTCACATTGCTATTGCTCAAAAGTCTGACATGGGGCTTGGGGGTCTAGAATCACAGGGTCAGCAGGGCTGGTTCTTTTCTGGGGTCTCTTGTGAAAAATCTATTTCCTTGCTTTTTCCAGCTTCTAGAGGCCTTTGGCCTCCTTTGACCCGTGGCTTCCTTCTTTCCAAGCCAGCAACACTCTCTTTCTCTGACCATTCTTTTGTAGTCATATCTCCCTCTGATGGACCAGGGCAGGGACAAGTTCTGCAAATGTGATTAGACTGGACCCACCTAGATAATTCAGGCTTATCTCCCCATCTCAGAGTCTTTACCCTTAATCGCATTGACAATGCAGCTTTGGTATTGTAACATACTTACTATTGCCCAAGAACATGACTCGACTTTCTGGGGCAAGAGAGGCAGACATCATTCTGCCTTCCACACTTGGTAAAAAGACCTTTTATTCCACACTTGTTCAATTAATGAGGAGAAAATGATGCTATTGCCTGTTGTTCTACCTTAAAAGTATCTTGATGCATGAAAGACTTTACATGTATTAAAACATTCAGATTTTATAACAAGCATGTGAGCTGACTGGGAATCACAGAACACAATAATAAGATCAAGAGGAAATGGCCCCTGTGGACACAAGTATGTATTTCATGCACAATTAGCTGAATAAATTTCTTCTCTGAGTCCAGCAGATATGCCATCCAGAAATGGAAGTCAGTGGTGACTTTCATTTCCATAAATTTTATAAAATGCATTGACCCTTCTTGCACTGGACAGATTTCTAGGTGAGCAGCCACCAAATTCATTGTGCTCATTCAGACCACCCACACCAGACAATTACACCTCAGAATAGAATTTAAAACTAATACTACCCCCTTTGCTCTGTCCTTATCCTCTCTTCAGGATGTTTAGATATGTGGAATGAACTATTTTCTTGAGAGAATAGAATCTGTTTGTCTTATTGTCACATAAAATAGTGATGTGAGGACTACTACATTTAGGGACTTCTGTGGGTCATTGAACATCTCTAGTTGAGTGTCATGGCTAAAGTATTAATGTGTGAGATGGAAAGAACCCAGATTTCTGGGAGGTCAAATTCTGTGATAAAATATTTTTGGTAAGAACAACACCAAAACCTGTGACTCTTGATTTAGTATAGAGCCCATGATTTTGAGTATAAAATTTAAAATGTCACCAAGATTTGGTGTTTAAGTTGGGGTAAAATTGAGGTTATGATTCTCCATTTGGATTAATGGCAACTTGAGTGTGTGTGTGTGTGTGTGTGTGTGTGTGTAGTTGTGCAAGTGTTTGTTTTATTAAGTTTATTTATTTTGACAGAGACAGGGAGCATGAGTGGGGGAGGGGCAGAGGGCGCAGGAGAAAGAGGGAATCCCAAGCAGGCTCTACACTCTCAGCCCAGAGCAGGAGTAGATCTTGATCCCATAAACCGTGATATCATGACCAGAGCCATGGATGTTTAACTGACTGAGCCACCCAGGTGCCCCACATTTGAATATTTTAGACTATGCTTTTTACATTTATAATATTGCAAAAACTAGTCATGTAGAAAATGAGCTTTAATGATATTCAGTCCTAGAATCCAGCAGGGCTTCTTTCTTTCATTAGGTATGTGGCCATGGGTGATTTTTTTTTTTTTGTCCCAGAGTCTCAAAGTCTTTCTCTGTGAAATATTTATGCGTATATATATATATATATGTGTGTGTGTGTGTGTGTGTGTGTATACACATACATATATGTGTGTACATATATACACATACACACACATTTGGTAAACAAATAAACGAATGTACATAAAAATGCTCAGAATATAGGCAGTTGAAAATCACTTATTTTCAAAATTGAATTTTATTAAAACAGCAATGAGATATCATGACTTATTAGAATGCTGAAAATCTGGAACACTGACAACACCAAAGGCTGGTGAGAATGTGAAGCAAAAGCACTCTCATTCATTGGCAGTGAGAATGGAGAATAGCATGGCCACTCTGGGAGACAGTTTGGCAGTTCCTTATAAAACTAAATGTATTCCTTCCATTTGATCCAGCCATTCTGCTCCTTGGCATTTACCCAAAGGGGTTGCAAACTTAGGTCTACACAAACACCTTCGTGGTGGTGTTCATAGAAACTTTATTCATAATCGCAAAACCTTGGGAGAAACCAAGATGTCCCTTAGTAGATGAATAAACTGTGGTCCATCCAGACCACAGAATATCACTCAGCACGAAAACAAAATGAGTTATCAATCCATGAAAAGGAATGGAGGAATGAAGGAAACTTAAATGTATGTTATTAAGTGAATGAAGTGGATTTGAAATGGCTACATATTATATGATTCTAACTATTTTGTACAAGGTAAAACTATAGGGATGGTAAGGTGATCAGTGAGTTTTCAAGGGGCTGGGGAAGGAGGATGAATATGTAGAGGACAGATGCTGTTTAGGACAATGAAAATAATCCCGATGATACTATAATGATGGATGCATGGCATTATACATTTGTCCAAACCCATGATCATCTCACTTGAAGAATGAAACCTAAGTTAAATTAGGGTCTTAGGTTGATAATGACGTGTCACTATAGGCTTATCATTTGTAACAAATGTACCACCACTCTGGTTGATGATGTTCATAATGGGGAGATGGTCGATGCATGTGTGGGGACAGGAGGTATAAAGGAAATCTCTGTGTCTTCCGCTCAACTTTGCCATGAACCACAAGCTCCAAAAAATTATATTGAAATGTCGCAAGAACTATTACATCTCTAGAATCTCAAAATCAGATGATGGAATATTTTTGAGAAGACCATATGCACATACTTACAAATACATGCAAATGTCATTAACCTAAGTTTAATTACAAATTCATGTTAAGCTGGATAATTTGCGCATGTTGATTTACTTTATTTTAATGAATATCGCAAATTATCTATATGCCTTTCCTTGAAACATTTCCTATTACTGGTAAAATATCACGATGAAAACATCATTATTGTGCTAGATTACACAAACGAGTTTTAATTTTCATATGTTAAATGTGAATTAATTAATATTTTTCAATTATGCTGACAAAAGTATACGTGTATGTCTCCATTCCACAGTTGTTTTTTTACAATGAGTTTACTGTGGCTTAAGATGTGCACTAACATGTTATTTTATCCTTTCCCTCTTCTGTTCTTTCCTTTTCCCAGTGAAACACTGAATTCGAAATGACCATCTGTCTAAAGAGCTTGTGTTGTAAAAAGAATTGATTTATTTACAAGGCACATCTTGGCAAATATTCTTAGATCTTGTCTAAAGTATCAGGAAAACCAGAAACTCTTTCATCATTCATAGCATCAAATGAAAGTACTTCACATCACTTTGTGCCATAAACAAGGAGCATATGAAATATTTAAACTAGATGATAGATCCTAAAACCCAGGTTTGTCAAATTCTTTGGGCAGTTACATATGGCCGAAGTACAGTATTAGAACAGGTCTATAATCTGAATATAGTCATCACAGTCTTAATTACGGCAGTTGCTTTGTGCAACACATGTTCAGAGCCACAGTGGCCTACTAGGGCATGGCCAAACACACAAATGCCCAAGGAGTGAAATCACATGAAGAATCGCCAAATTCACTTTTGTGTAATAAACATCTTTTTTAAAGGAAAATAACTATACACTGATGTTAGTCATATAAAGAATATACATAAGAATGATTATTCTATTAAATATTTGGACTCAGATGAAAAAGAAATCTACAATAGTCAGTTTGTGTTTTGGGTCATCTTGGATATAGCACCCCTATTTTCTTTTACAAAGAAACACAGACCATGACAACATATTCGAAATATATTTTGGTTTAAAATATGCACTGTTTTGGGGCACCTGAGTGGCTCAGTTGGTTAAATGTCTGACTCTTGATTTCAGCTCATGTCATGATCTCACAGTTCATGGAATCAAGCCAAGCCCTGTGATGCGCTCTGTGCTGACAGTGCAGAGCATGCTTGGAATTCTCTGCCTCTTCCCTGTTTGCACTCTCTGTCTCTCTCAAAATAAATAAACATAAAATATAAAATAAGATAGATAAGATAAAATAATAAAATAAACCCTGTCTTAAAGTGTTTCTGTGATATTCAATGACATTATCAGTATTGGCAAATACCCGACTCTGCAATGTAGATTCGTTGATAAAAAGACGATAACTCAGCCTCTCACATCTGTTCTCATTTATTCTGGTAGTGAGAGACCAGAAGGAAAGTAGTTCTGGTTTGATGGCCAGATCTGGAGAAGGATCACATCAGGGGCTGTATGGGATGCTGAGATCACTTGTAACAGGTACAGATGGTACATCAACCTTCAATGTGCAGTGACATAAAAACAAATCAATTGACCAAAAGCATTTAGGCAGCAAAACCTGAGCCTTGAATGAAATGGATTGATTAGCAATATATTTGTTATCAGCCTTATCTTATTGGAGGAAGAAAGTTTGAAACAAAGTAATTTCTTCCTTGAGGCAAAAAGGCAAAAAAAAAGGTAGATTAAAAGAGGAACAAATCACATTTGTCTTTTTCTTTTTATTTATCGCACCAAATATATAGTTCTTTAGAAAAAAATATATCTACTAACTTCTGTATTTCACAAAAACCTTGTACTTCCATTGAATTAAATCTTGCCTAGGGATAATTAAAATATTCTATTCATTAATTAAATATTCCAGAAGCCATTTTTCAATAATCCATTATTAGGGGAGTAATTTAACGAAATTAGTTTTATTTAGTTGGGACACTAACTTGGGAAAACTGAATTACCATCAGAAACTGGTAATATGTTTTACAATTGCAAAGAACAAGGAATTGCTCAGTTTTTTTTCGGGGAGGGTCCTTGTCGACACTTCTCAGAAGTGAAAATGTCAATCACTCTCACATTTTTTATTTTTGTCTTTATGAAAATTATTTCCAAATTTTCATCTCCATTCTCATTGGCACATCTCATATGTATTCTTATACATTAATCTTACATAATTTGACCTCCTCTGGGACATTTTAATGGAGATGTTCTATTCTACCATCAAAGTCAATGTGTCAGAAAGCCAATTTTTTACCTGTATGGAAATTATAACAGCAATAAAAAGATTACTACATTTATATGTCATTTTAATATAATACTGTTTTTGGTGTTGGCCATAAGACAAAACACACATTAATAACTTGCCAAAAGATCACATAGTTAGTGACACAACTAAAATATAAAACTTCATCTCTTTTCAGCATATGTATTCATTCAACATATATTTACTGGGCACTAGGAAATTTTAATGGCTCTGGAGATACAAGCATACCATGAAACATTCTTTTCCTCTGTAGAGTTTATGTGACATTTTGATATTGATTAACCTCCTAATTGGTCTCCTTATTCTTTGTTCCCTTTACATATCCTCCTGCACCATATTGACAGAATTGAATTTCTAAGATGTTCATGGAACATGTATTCCCCCACAACCCAATAATATAAATGATTGTGTCATTAACCACAAATTGAACTTCAAGTGTCTTAGGTTAGCATGTTTGACCTATGTTGATTTTTCTCCTATATTTCCAACAATCTTCTTCTCTATTATTACTGGTACATTTATTTTTTAATGCTTTTTATGTATTTTTGAAAGAGGGAGGGAGAGAGAAAGAGAGAGAGGTAGGGTCAGAGAGAGACACACACACACAGAATTCAAAGTAGGCTCCAGGCTCTGAGCTGTCAGCACAGAGCATGACACGAGGCTCAAACCCAGGAACTGTGAGATGGTGACTTGAGCTGAAGTAGGACACTTAACTGACTGACCCACCCAGGTGCCCCTGGAGCATTTGTTGTTGTACCAAACTATCTTGTAAAATACTCCATGTATGCTTTGGTTGATGTCAATCATTTTCATTATCCTCTTACCTATGAGAGTCCTATGATCAAAGCGTCAGCTCAGTCCTTAACATCCACAGTCTTGTTGAAGGTCTCATTTTCTAATATATCATAGCAATTATGAGTTGTATGATTGCCAGTACTTACCATGATTTTATAATTTTTTGTATGATTCTATCCTCTCAAACAGATAATCAAAAAAGAGTTCTTACTCATTTTACGTTCAATACAATTTATTGTAGAACTATGATTTACTGAATAACAGTATAATAGTACTTTGTTTAATTAAACAATTTGCTGGTTTGCCAATTCTATTATTATGGCATGTGCCAGATTAGGTGCTAGAAGTGAGGTACAAATAAGGAACAAAACAAATGACTACTAACAATAATAAAAGAAATACTCAAATAAATGGTATAAAGTCCTCAGTGCTTATCACTGCAGATGACATTGAATTTTGCCAATATATGTTTATTTTAATCATATTGCAATCTAAATGAGTCTTTTAATATATAGTATTTCCTTTAAATCATATTATATGATTTTAATCAATAATTCACACAATTATTTTGAAGAAACAAACATGGATGCAATCCATGTATTAATAATTATTATTTTTTTAGTTTTTTTAACTCATACTTACCTTGTGTGACCATAGCCAAGATCTATCTTTATTCTCTTTCTGTATCCATCAACAATTTGCCTAAAATGAGAAAATATCAAAATGTAAAAGGAAGATATGAAGTTATATACTCGGGAGAAATTCAGGATATGACAGACAAAACAATGCAATTATGAAAAGGAAAATAATTTAGCAGAAATCCAATAAAACCTGAGTGTTCATCTCTGAATTAACTTGGGAATGTTATCAGGTAGAGAAAGAAACATTAGTATTTAGTAGTTATATTAAAATTCATTCAGTAATAAAAAGAACATGCCTTAAGCAAATCAAAAAGAGAAAACTAATAACTTTGAGTCAATTAGAGTAATTAGATGGTACTGGAAAGACAATAAGAGGAACCTAAATGGCCTACCTTCCCCCCAACAACAATTCCATATCATGGTCTATGAAACATTTTATTCCTCATGTTATCTTTTCATCTCTTTTCCTTGAATTTTAAAGTGTTATATCATTGAAAATTGCAATTTAATATTTCTTTTCAGTGATGTTCTTTGACATATTTATTAGACCAACTTATTACACATGTCTCAGTACAGTGAAAGTAAAGGAGAAATCACATCATCACACATTTATTGAATGCCTCCTACATTAAGAGTACGGTTACTGCTACAGTCTTGTATGCAACCCAAGGATCATTAACTCAGGTAATGGGAGTTTCAGTATATTGTAGAATACCAACATTTAACAAATAGGAAAAGGAAAGTTTGTGTATGACTGTCAAATTATTTAAGTACAAGGCAAATAAAGGCTAATAGCAAACTATGAATTTATGCATTAAAACTAATAGATGAAACATGGAATAGGATGACAAATCGAGAGGTGAAAACGTGATAAAATCAGCCCCCGTCCCCCCCCCCAAAAATACAAATAAAGGTATTGATTAAAAAATAGGGACAATCCAACTCTTACCCTTTCTGGTATCATGAATCTTTTACAAAGCTAATAAATAATTTGGAAGTAGAAAGATTAAGAGACTTAAATGAAGCAAATGGGCAAAGAACAATTGGGAGACAGTGTGTAGCCATGAAACAACGGAGAAGCCAGCCACTTTATGAGGGCGTGCATGCAAGCTAAAAGAAAGATCCAGCATTTATGTCATGAAGCAAATGATATAAAACTATAGATCAAGAATTATAGAAATGACAGGAGAAATAGGGTGACATACAATTAGAATAAAAGCCCCTAGATGTCTTAGTTCAGGGCACAGTTCAGTGAAGTAATAGAAGAGTCCACCTCCAAAATAGAGAATGTAATTTCTTGCCAGCTGCTCGAGAATACTGAAATAATTGACTGTTTTGAAATCACATGGATAGTGATGGGAAACCAGTAACAGGTATATGGAAAATTAAAAACAGTAAGTTAATAGTTAAATAATATAAACATGCATTTTAGAAATCTGGATAAAATAAGTGTTTTTCTTTGGAAATATGTATTATTGTAATTTGCCACCAACTTGCCACAGAAATTGTTAAAAATAGACTGTAAGCAAGACTTAGCATATATGTCTCATGAAATTTGTCAAACAAATTTCCAGACTAAAAGAATAAGTTATTTCAGATTGTCAAAGAGCATCTTAATTTGCAGATTCATTTAATTCAATTAAATAAACTTCTGAGAGAGTGACAAATGGCTCCATTTATTAAAGCAAAACCAACACTACACTAATATGACAGCAAATATAATAAAATCCAAATACTTTAGAATATTCATAATTAGGAATATCAATAAAGTATTTCCTAGTAATATATTAAGAATAAAATTTCAGATTATTTTCAGGTCAATTAGGTTTTTCCTGAGACGTAAGGATAAGAGTCAGACACAAAAACATAACATTTCAGTACATTACTTGCAATCATGGGGGGCAGACAAATTATTTGACTAGTATCTATTATAAGATTTGATACTTTTAGAAACCATGCTACCCAACTCCTTGAATTAGATAAATTCCAGATTTAGTAGAGATTATTTTACTTTTTAATGTATTCATACCTACATCCAGAAACATTTACATAAAATACTAAATTTAACAAGTATGCTTTTATTTTTTGTTCTGCAAATACATTCCCCACCCTCTTACTTTTACCTTTCTTTTTTGGCTCTGCCCTCCTTGTTTTTCATCTGTTTTATATGGAAAAGGCATCCTCACCTGTCTTTTATATTAATACACTAGGATGGATTTTTCCATATTTCCTCCCTGTTTATATAAACTTATATAGACAAATACGCATATGAATGAACTGATTTATCATAATTTGTTTTACAAAAAAAAAAAAAAGGGATGAATTTTGTGCCTTGCTTTTCTTCTCAGCAATTCCTCAAAGAAATTTCTGCAAGTTTGGGGTGCCTGGGTGGCTCAGTCAGTTGAGCTTCCGAATTTGGCTCAGGTCATGATCTCACAGTTTGTGGGTTCGAGCCCCACTTCGGGCTCTGTGCTGACAGCTGAGCCTGCAGCTTATTAGAACCTGGAACCTGTTTCAGATTATGTGACTCCCTCTTTCTCTCTGCCCCTCACCCTCACACTATGTCTCTCTCTCAAAAAAACTTAACATTAAAAAAAAATAAAAAAGAAATTCCTGTAAGTTAGCTTGTCAAGTGCTAACTTGCTCCTTTTAAGAACTTTGCTGTTGATGGCAAATTCTGAGTGCTTTTAAGAATTTCTCTTTGTGTTTTTGTCTTCAGCAATTACACTGTGATGTACCTTATGGTAGTTTTCTTTATATTTATACTGCTTAGGATTTGGAGGATTTTTGCATATGTTATTGATGTCTTTTGTCAATTTGTAAATTCTCATCGTTTCATCAAATATTGCTAATTTTCTATTACTTTTCTCCTTTGCTCCTTGAACTTCATACTTCTTAAAAAGGTTTTTTATCTTTCTTTTTGCCTCTTAGTGTTTCTAGTTGATTATTTTTCTCTTGTCTTCTTAGTCACTCGTCTGCTCATTCTTATTGATGATGGTGGGCCTGGTTTTGTAAGGTTGTCTGATAACAAAGCCAATTATGTAGAAACCCATAGGTCATTTTCCAGTATCAGGTTTCTTTCCCTAATTTTTCCTCATTTGGTCTTCTCTTGGTATACCTTGTTATTTTTCAATGAATGCCCATTATTTTGTGTAGAAAACACTGAGGATTCTAAATGAGAATCCCTACTGCCAGATAAGCCACACCCCTTTGCCCTCCTTCATGATTTCTCTAGGATGAAATATCGAAAGTCCTGGTTAACTAAACAGCTCTTCAATGTGGTTTTTTTTTTTCTTTATTTGATTCTTTTATGAGAAAATGTCCACTTGTACTTTTTCTACATTTTAGTTGTTTTCAGAGGGAGATTAATCTTTCACAAGCAAAAGCATCATGCCCAAAAGTAGATGATTCTTACTTTTGTAAAATACTATTTCTACCTCTTAGATTAGTAGATAAAAAATAATGTGAAAACATGTAACTGAAACTTCCTTTTTACTCCTGATCATAATATATAAATTGGTAAAAACCTTTTCTAATGTATTTTGATAATATTTTGGAATTCAGAATTACACATAATTTTTGCCTAACAGCTGCCTTCTTTTTCTTTAGAAATCTGTACTTAAAAAGTACTCACACAGTGCTACAAAGGCATTTGTAAAAGATTTTATGGTAGCATTTTATAAATGTAGATGTGGCTATTGGCATAAATGTTGATTGATAGATGCCTGTGTGATCATACAACAGATTATTGAAAGAATGTTTAGTATAGAATACTAACTATAAAATTAGATCTTTGGCTTATTTTCATAGCATCCAACTTATACAAAATACACCTATTTAATTGGGTAGAATATATTGAGATTATTTTGAGAAGTAATTATGTAAGATCTAAAATACAGCTATTTCAAATATGCTATGCAATTTTGAAAATTATATTTAATAATATGGATCCAAAAACATGACTTTTATTATGCCAGGTAGAGATTTTGACACTCTGTTATAAAAGTCTGAGGTAGAAAGTCATGGTTAACATTTAAAGGTTCCTCGACATTGAAATTTCCTTCTCCTTTAAAATAAAATATCACTGCCACTATAGATACTCAAGAATTCTACAACAAAAGCTCAGATTTTCCTCTTTTTTACATATTGCCAATGGCTGATTAAGCAAATATATCAACTCTAAAGATTTGAATGAATTAAGGAAATCATGACTTAAAATGAACACTTCAGTCCTGTATTTCATTTTCAGTTATTCTCTTCTTTTGTTGTTATTAGTTGTGAAATATTAGCACTTTGTTTTGAGGTTATAGAAGTCAAGGCTAACACAAGAGAAGCGTCCAGCAGGGATGATGAGCCAATCAGATGCCTCCCAGCTCAGCATGAGGCTTCTTCAGCTGCAGAAGTACAATGAATCAACCATGGAATTTACTCAACAAGCTAATAGCTACACTGTAGTGGTTAGATCATGGTACCTCTGTGTCATTATATTTAGAATGTTAAGTAACTTTATAAAATAGGTGGATGTAAATGTAAAAATCAAATATCATAGTAATTAGAAAGACAACAAAAATGAGGTCGCCTAATTTGGTAATACGCAGTTTACAACTATGTTATCATATAGCATGGATAAGGAGGTCCTGTGGATGGGCTTTTTGTGGAGGAGGGTATTGCATCTTATTCTAGAAGGGTTAGAAGCTTGTGTATCACTTTTATCATTCTCATCAAGCACTTCCTTTTCTCCTTAAAAATATTCCTGTAGCAGTTCATCATTGTACAGGTAGTTATAACTTTGAATAAATCATCAATACTGATTTAAGATTAGGACTTATGGAAATGTCCCATCAGTAAAGATGAATTTATTTTTTATAAAGTTTTTTAAAAATTTTCACTCACCCTGAATGTTTCATTTTAATTTCAGTTAAATTAACAAGTCAAAAAAAAAAACAAATAAAAAAAGTATTGAAGTGCCAGTAAGTTTAGATTATCAGAAAAAAATAAGCTGCATGATTAGATATTATATGTGCTAGAGTTTGATTTCTATAAGTAATTATACTGTATTTTTAAATGTTTTAATGTTTATTTTTGGTTTTTTTAAATTTTTTTTTTTTGAGAGAGAAAGAGAGAGAGACATTGTGAGGAGGGGAGAGTTAGAGAGAGAGAGGGAGACACAGAATCTGAAGTAGGCTCCAGGCTCTGAGCTGTCATCACAGAGCCCTCCGTGGGGCTTGAACCCATGAGCTGTGGGATCACAGCCTGAGTCGAAGTTGGCCACTTACCCTACTGAGCCACCCAGGCGCCCTTAATTTTGAGAGAGAGTGAGAGAGCACTAGCAGGGGAGGGACAGAGAGAGAGGCAGACACAGAATCTGAAGCAGGGTCCAGGGTCCAAGCTGTCAGCACAGAGCCCTACAGGGGGCTCAAACTCACAGACCTCGAGATCATGACCTGAAGTCAGACGCTCAAACAACTGAGCCACCCAGGTGCCCCTACTGTATTTTTTAACTTAGTGTATTTTGTTAGCTGTTTTTCATATAAAAATTTAGATGTGTTGCATAGAAAATTTTCACCAACACTAAATTTAAATAATTATTTGTTCCTATCATCAAAATATTGATTAGAATGAATTCATATATACCTAGGCACATAATATTAAATTATTTTAAGAATAAAAAGAGTAAAATAAACCAACAAAACTTAATGGCAATCTTACACTTAAAATTTTAATGCAAACTGATAAATAGGTCATTTAAAATTAAGCTATTAATGATGGGAGCATGCCAAATAGTTACAAGAGCCAAGTGAAAGATCTACCAATGGGCAAAACTGGAAAAAATTGAGCATGTCATATTGGATGACAACTCAAAGTGTGAAATAAATAGTCCTGAGTCCATACTGATATAAGTAAATTGTTGAATAAATAAGTAAGCGGGATAGAACGAGCAATTCTGTGCAGAAGTCCAAAGAATTTATATAGATATTCCATTAAGAAGGTAGAGCATTACACTCCATTCCCTAAGTGTGGGCTGTGCCTGGTGACCTTCTTCCAAAAAGTATGGCTGGGAAAGGAGCAACAGCAGAGTAATCTTACAGTGAAGAAATTTGACCTGACTGCCTAAGTCAGGTGATCAAGTTTCATATCAACAGTGATTAGTCATGTTGATTGCATGTATGTCCCCTGAGTATGATGTCAAGAGATTAGGAGTCTCCTTCTTGTCATTCTCTCCAAACCCCATCATGCCAATCCAATCATGAAGCAAAGCAGACAGTTTCTATCGAGGTAGATTTTATAAAATGCCTGACTGCTATTTCTCAAAACAGCCAAGGTCTTTACGAACAAGGAAATTTTGAGAAACTGTCACAGTTAAGAGACGTGACAAGTAAATGTCAAATTGTGTCTTGTGCAGGGTCTTGAAACAGGAAAAGGGCATTAGGTAAAAAACCAAGAAAACCTAGAGAGAGTAGGAATGTTAGTTAATAATAATGCATTAATTAATACTTGTTCCTAACGTGTGACAAATATACCATGATAATGGTAAGGTGTTTGTGTGGTGCACCAGAGCACTATAGTATCTTCATAGCTCTACTTTAAATCATTATGTGGTAGGTGTGCTTAGAAGGTGTCTATTAATTCATTTAGTCCTCATAAGATTTCTACGGTATAGATATTATTCAATTTTTCTTCAGATAGAGAAGTAAGACTTAGAAAAATTTTGCATCTTCTATACATCATGAAAGTATTATGTTGCAGAAATGGGACTTGACTACATGTGATTTGTGTAAATCCTTTCTGCAACAGCCTAAATCATGAAATGCCCTGCTGTTGGGACATTGGATTATTCAACAATATATTTGTTCCTTGAAACATTTGTTAAAGCCCCTCAGTGATACAAACGACATTACATATTGGAATATCTATTGGAATGAGTCTTAATGAGGGCTTTTGGGGTTTCTGAAGATGAAAATGTGGTTTAGAGGTTAAGCGGGTATTGGAACAAATTTTCTAGATTCAAATACCACTGTATCATTTAGTAGCTGAGTGACCTGGCCAGGTTCTCTGTGCCTGGTTTACTGTCTTGTGTAAATTTGAGATCATACTACAGCATATATTCCAAAGGGCTGCTGAGAAGATTAAACCTTATGTATGGAAACTGCTTACAATTCCAAGCCCATAATAAATGTCCAGTAATTAGTATTTTTTTATTAGAATGCTTTAAATACAACCCTTACCAACCAGTCATCAAATTAATTTGGGCACATTTAAGGCTATCAATCTGGAAATCTTGTTAAAGGATGATTTAGACAATACAACAGAAAAAATGAATATGATGAAGAAAACACAATTATGAAATGAAGCAGTCCAAAATATAGTGTGATGATATATGTATGTGAGGTTTTGCCTCATGAATCAAACATTTCTCTGCTCTTCTATGGGGAGTAGCCAACAGCCCTTTGATTTCTTATTGAAGTAAAGATTCATATTGAAGTTTCCAAATAACTCTATAGAGTAAAATTTTGGTTGTGATCTTCTTTATTTCAAAATTATTTAATATTCAATATTGCCTTAGCTTATAGTTGGCCATCTGTTATTTTCAATAAAATAGTTTCCAAAAGATTTTAAGACTCTCACAGATGGTTTGCATTTACTTCATTGAATTCTACTAGTATCTGCACTCTTTATTCTTGCTACTTTACGTGCCATTACATAGAAATTTTGAGCAAAAATCATTAGCCATTTAGCAGATGTAGTCTGTTCTGCAACAGGAGCCGGGTGTCCCGGGCTGAGATGTTTCCAGATACAACATGGCATACGCAGTCATGTGTCGGTGCTTTTGTTTCTGTGAAATAGACTCCAAAAGTGGGGCTTACGAAGCAAATCTACCATGAATGTATAACTTTGATACAACTCTGCCCGATTACTTTAGAAAATGTAACAGCTATTCGTACTTCACCATCAATGTATGAGACTGTTTTTCTTTTCTACTGTTGTGTTCTATATCTCCATCCTTTGACCCCACTACCCAAATCCAAGGTGCGAAAATGATCATTTATACTCTTATTTGAATCTGTATGTAATAGATTACTAGCTAGGTAGGTACCTTCCCTTATTTTATGAACCTTCTGAGTTGCCTGTTTTCTGATTGACACTATCTTTTACTTCTTGTTTTTCTTATTTTCTTAAAATTTTCTCTCCTTCTTCCTTCTTATTTCTGCCTTATTCTTATCAGATTACTTACATTTTTATATATATGTATAAAAAGAAAACAACTTCTTTCAAACATTTTTCACTGGTATAAATTTGACATTTGCTTTCAAATATAGTATCTTTTATAAAACTCAAATAGTTAGTGCTTATATTTACAAATCTGTGAATTGTGATTTTTTTCTTTCTTGCTGAAAAATATTCTATATGCCAGAAAGGTTTTACTTTTATCATATTCCACCTTGAATTTACTTTGACATATGCTCTGAGGTTAGAATTTGACTGCATTATCCTCTGAGAAGCCACTTACATCTATAATATTTATTAAATAGGCTATTATTTAATCACATATAATAACATCTTAATAAAATCATGATAAAATAATTGGGTAAATTTCTACATTCTATCATGTTTTTTCAGTGGCTTACAATATACTTTAATGTCTACTAGAATGAAACCTTCCTTTTCTTTACTCATTGGTTTGGGTAAGATTGTAATTCTTACAGTAAGTTACTTAAGTTTTCGGCTCTCATGATGTCGTCTGTAAATGGTAATAATAATAATAGCAGTTACCTCATAGGGATATTTTGAGGATTAAATAAAATAATACATAAAAGGGGTTTTTAAGAGTACCCAACACTAATTACTTAAAAATATATGACTGAAGCTTTGTCTTACCCCCTTTAATTGGTGACTATGGGTGAATTTTTTGTTGCTTTTCACCACTGAACCATGATATGCTTTTGTTCTTATATATTTGGGAAAGGAGATTAAATATCATTTCTTAATTTAATTAAAAAAACCACTTTTATTTATTTGAATATCAGTTTATTTTTTCTAAATTAAATATTAAAAACCATAATATTTCACCTGAGTACTGTTTGGTCACCTTCTACATTTTTAAACAGAATTTGGACACATATTCTTTGTGTCTGAAAATATAGCTAATATTTTGTTTTACAAGTTTCCCCTCTGTTTTATTTAAATTGTATATGACCCACTCATAGGGCACAGTGCCTTTAACTGTGGTTGCAAAACATGGCACATATGTCTCCCATCAACAAGTCACAGAGATAACACACAAACCCCCCTCCCCAAAAAGCTGTATCAAAGGCTATTTGAAAACAATGAAGTGTATATGCCATGGAAGAGATGGAGATTGAAAGTGTTCTAAATCTTCTTTTTCTAATGCTTAGAGTACTGTTCTGTTTGATATATAAAGCTTTCCTTTAACGAATGTGAGATAGAAACATACCAGGCTGGATTGGAAACACCACACATACCTAGTGATAAAAACCAATTATGCTAGTTAAACACTTAGCTACTAAAGGTTAGGTATGTGTGTAAAGATACTATAAAATACACTGATATGCTTTTACCTCCATTTATTTACGTGTTATAGAGGATGATTTTATATTACGTGTGTGTGTGTGTGTATGTGTGTGTGTGTGTGTGTGTGAGCATTTCACACATTCCTTGCCTTAATTACTGGGCTTTGAGAAGGTGACAGTGTTAGAATCCACAGCAATTAAGTTGACTGGATAAGCTCCCAGTTTAAAGGAATACGAATAAAATAGCACATTGAAGACAATTTAGAAATAGGCACATTAAGTATAAATTTGCACATGAAAAGGAACACGTAACTGTGGGAAGTATTTAAAGCAATATGTTTTACCTCATTCAATAAAAGTATAGTAGTTACATGTGGTATCCGTGAATATGTCAGGACTAAGGGCTTTCTCAGAAATACTGCTCTCACATGTCAGTTACTGAACAAAATGAGCTTTGGCCATTACCATTAAAAGATAAAAAACACAGAGCTCCATACCAAATCATAAAATGACCCATGGACCAAGAAAAGGACCCTCTGGGAAGAGTGATACTCTATAAGTTTGGTGATTGTAAATGTTTGGAGGAAGCAACAGAGAGTCCTGGGGAAAAATCTTGATCTAGATTTTTACCTGGCAAGTCGGATTCTTCATGCGCAGAGGATGTGAAGGAAACCATGGCCCTGTGACTCTATTACTCTGGGCTAGATTTTATTGTGGTGACTCCTTGGTTGGCTCTAGGTTGAACATAAATCATGAAAGGGGCTCAGTGAGTTGGTGAGAAAACAGATTTCCAGCAGTATTTATTGCCAATCTGGTACTATGGAAATCATGTGCGCGTAATAGCAGACTGAATGGTTCTGCAGAGGTTAGAAGACACAGGAAGGTGATATATAATAAATTTCATAGACATTTCCTTCTGTAAATTTGAGACTAACCCTTGAGACTCGTTCAATTTCTTCCATAATATTTTGCCTTAACAAACTTGTTTTTTTTCCAGGAAAATGCAATGTAAATAGAAATTAAGCTGTCACAGATTCATAGCTTTTCAGAATTTCATACAGTTGAATACGTCTACATTCATAGGTCATTTCCCGGCTATCGTTAAGTCACCCTACCTGTATCCGAAGGATTTCTGAATCCTAGTCCATTAGAGGCACTGCCTATATTTTGTCTTTATTGGCTTTGTAGTGTGGGTTCCTATTTGAAATCACACACTTTAACGTGATGCATCTTATCAGCACCACGCTCTAACCAACTGAGCTAACCAGCCCGATGCTACGTGATGCATCTTAGAACCATCTTGTGCCCCATCTTGTGTGACAATTGCTGTCAAAAGAAAAGGGTCAAGGGAAGTCATGCAAGGTTCGAGCAGAAGATCAAAGGGAGGAGACAAGTTAAAATTGAGCTTAGTTTTCATTTTCAGGCATGCTTGAAAACCAAAGATAGGGGCGCCTGGGTGGCTCAGTCGGCTAAGCCTCCGACTTCGGCTCAGGTCATGATCTCATGGTTCATGGGTCCCAGCCTCCCATCGGGCTCTGTGCTGACAGCTCAGAGCCTGGGGCCTGCTTCCGATTCTGTATGTGTGTCTCTCTCTATCTCTCCCCCACCCCCTGTCATGTTCTGTCTCTCTCTGTATCAAAAAAAAAAAAAAAAAAAAAAAGATTAAAAATTAAAAAAAAAATAAAACCAAAGATAAAGACAGTGATCCATCACTGATGGCCCGGCGTTTGCCTCATCTATATCAACATCAGCCTTAGCACGTAGGTCATAGCCTCTACTTTACATAAGGCCCATTAATGGCAATAATAATGCACTGCTTTTAAAAATGAGCAACACACCTAATTAGATGTTGGAAAAAATGAGCTTGTACTTAGACTGTAATTCATAGCCCTGCAAGTGATTTATATGATGCAAATGATGTAACAAATCTTATTTATTGACAAAAACTATAACAAATCTTATTTATTGACAAAAAATTAGTCAATTTCATAAACTTTCCAGCATTGCATTAGTTTCCTATTGCTTGTGTATCAACTTGAAAACAGGGTAGTTTAAATAACAGACATTTATCTTAGAGTTCTGCAGGTCAGAATTCCAAAATGGGTCTGATAGAAAAAGTCAAGTTGTTGGCAAAGCTGGTTCCTTCTGGAGGCTTCTAGGGGGGAAATCTGTTTCTTTGCCTTGTTTTAGCTTTCAAAGACTGCTTCCTGGTCTGCTTCCCAGACCATTCCAATTTCTGCTTCCATGGTCACATCCCTTAATCATGACTCTGACCCTCCCTCCTCTCTTTTATAGTGATCCTTCTCACTAAATTGTACCTACTTGCATAGTCCAGGAAACCTCCCCTTCACAACGTTTTAACGTAATTGCATCTGCATGGTCCTCCTTGAGATATAGAGTGACACTCACATGTATCGGTAATTAGGAGGGACATCTTCAGGAAGAAGAGCATCATACTATCTACTTTGAGTATCTACTCTGTGTCTAGTATTGCCCTGTATACTAAAGTGAACAAGAGAAAAGGCTTCAATCCTCAAAGGACTTACTTTTTTTTTAATGTTGTTTATTTTTGAGAGAGAGTGTGCAAGCAAGGAAGGGGCAGAGAGAGAGGGAGACAAAGGATCCAAAGCAGTCTTCATGCTGCCAGCATAGAGCTGGATGTGGGACTTGAACTTACCAACCATAACATCATGACCTGAGCTGAAGTCGGATGCTTAACCAACTGAGCCCCCTAGGTGCCCTCAAAGGACTTACAACACAAGTGGGAGAAATGCTCACAACCGGTGGCTCACCGGCCAGAGGAAATGCTGTTGGGAGAACCAATAAGAAGAAAGGATTGAGGTGAGCCCTGGTAGAAAAGAATTAGTCAAGGGGCTCTTGAGTGGCTTGGTCAGTTAAGCTTACAACTTCAGCTTGGGTCACAATCTCACAGTTTGTGAGTTCGAGTGCCACATTGGGCTCTGTGCTGTCCGATTGGAGCCTAGAGTCTGCTTTGGATTCTGTCTCCCTCTCTCTCTCTGCCCCTAGCCCGTTCATGCTCTGTGTGTGTGTGTCTCTCTCTCAAAAATAAATAAGAATTAAAAATATTTTAAAATTAGAAAAGAATTAGTCAAGTTGGCAAAAACAGGGAAAGGGGATTTTCTAGGAAGAAGGAAATGTGTATGTATGTGAGAATGAGGGAGTATTTGAGGAAGAGAGTAATGATTTGTGAGCTCCACAGGACGAAGGCCAAATTATAAAAGCTTTCTGAGTGAGCTTCAGACAGTGAGCCTCAACCTTGAGCACTGGTCGGCATCCCTCAGGAACTATAAATGCATCTGGTGTCTAGATCCTCCATCAGGTTGGCTTGGTGTAAACTGGACTCTAATCATGGGTAGAGATAATGTTAATACCATTTTATGTTCATACATATTCAGGCTGAAGAACACTTTGAATTTTTAGAGACTTCTAAATTCTATCCAAGCATCATAGAAAACTAACAAAGAATTATAAAGGATCTAGATGTGACAGTTAACTTATGCTTCAGAAAGATAAATATGGTGAGTGCTAGATGTTAAGTTGGATGACCCAAGATCAGAAACATGAAGAGTGAGAAAGAATCTGTTATTTTATTTATTTATTTATTTTTAAATGTTTATTTTTGAGAGAGAGACAGAGACAGAGATTGCAAGCTGGGAAGAGGCAGAGAGAGATGGGGACAGAGGATGCTAAGTGGGCTTTCACTGACAGCAGGGAGCCTGACGTGGGACTCAAACACATAAACCATGAGATTGTGACCTGAGTAGAAGTCAGGCACTTAACCAACTGAGCCACCCAGGAGCCCTAAGAATCTATTACTATAAATCAGAAATTGCAAGGCCTGACCTTAGGTAATAGAATTTTAATCCTTAAATGGTGTTGCTGGATGCTTGGGTAAATGAAGGGTATTGGATAAAAATAAATTTCAGATGATACTTTGGGAGTGAATTTACAGTATCTAACCTTGACTATATGTAATAATTTTTACATTTGTACCTTCAGCTCTGACTTCCCAATAAATTCTATATATCTACACATGACTTCTGCAACTAGATGTCATATAGATATTTTATATTTCACATATTGAAAATAAAAATCTTGACTAATGACTATACTTTTTACTACTATCTATCTTACCCATGGTATGTATGCAAAATTTGTTCTTCCATACATATTTTGTTCTAGGAAAATATTTTGGCATTATCCATATCACACTTCTTTTTCTCCCACTCCACAACTAATGAGCAGTGAATCCTGGAGTCTCTATCTCCATACTATATTTTGAAAGTCATTACTTGTCAAAACTTCTGCCATGACCACCCTGGTTCACACCACTAATGTGTCCTAGCTGACCTGTTGCAATAGATCCTTCATGGATATTTATGCTTGGACTTTGCCTTTCCTCCATCTGCGTTAAACATAAGAATCAGGAGTGCCTGGGTGGCTCAGTCAGTTAAACGTCCAACTTCCCCTGCGACATGGGCTCAGGTCATAATCTCACAGTCCATGAGTTCAGGCCCTGTGTTGGGCTCTGTGCTGACAGCTCAGAGCCTGGAGCCTGTTTTGAATTCTGTGCCTCCCTCTCTCTCTGCCCCTCCCCTGCTCATGCTCTGTCTCTCTGTCTGTCTCTCTCTTTCTCAAAAATAAATAAAAAACATTCAAAACATTTTTTTAAATAAAAAAATAAGAATCTGAGAGATTCTTCTAAAATATAAGTAGTGCCTTGTCACTTTCCTGATAAAAATACTCAGTGGCCACTCATTCCTCTCAGATTAAAAGCTAGTCCTTATCAACTGATGCTGCTTTTATATTTCCCTGAATCCAAAGTCCATACCTGCATCCACAAACATGTTTGTTAATTTAATCAAATGTAAGGGAAAATAAGAAGCATTTTTGAGGTCTTCATATCTCTAAAGCATGATGATTGACATGATTTGAGGCACATAGTAAAGGATATTTATAAATGTAAAGATTAGCTGGCACTTAGACATGTATACTTTTAAATAAATAGTGACACACATTCACTTATGTCCCATATCTTATAAGCTGCTAGCTCTTCAGATTGGTATGAATAAGAATAAATAAAATTACCCATCATGTAGAATTTAAATGGAAATGCATTTTACACTGAACCATAGCAATTTACTACTAAGCAATTACTAATAAGCAATAATAGCAATTACTAAGAAGTAATTTTTAGGATCGGGACTTCACTATTATTCCAAATTAGCTTCAAAGAACATTTTATAATTTTATTATGTTAATTATTTTAACATCTCGTAGTATTTTATGGTGTAAGATGGAGAAATTTTAAAAAATCATTTAAGTGCTTTGTCTATTAAATCATTCTTTTATTTACAGCCATAAAATCATTGACTTAATGTTAGATCACTCAAGCTCTCAAGTACAAAGATGCTGTAAAATATTGAACTCTGACAAATGTCTAGGAAAAGTATTGAATAAAGAAGGTGAAAGGTTTACTGAAAATGATTCTTTGTTTATAGGCAAGGGAAACATACATTTCTGTTTTTTCAGGGATAAAATATTTAGTGTAGCAGTGTAAACTGTAATCTTAGAGAGCTAAAGTCAAATGACTAAAATGGCTTAGAGCTCTAAATATTTCAGGGTATGCTTAAAGGGAGTAATTTGGAGTTTTCCTCCCTGTTGTAAAATATTACTAGACAGCTGGAAAGTAAGACTGAAATGACAATTTTGAGTAGAAAAATTGCACTTGGATGTGAAAACCAAAAACAGCTGATAAACTCTGTTGTCATACAATTAATACCAATGATTATAGTGATTAGTGCATACTCATTATTTCAATTCCTATATGAAACAATGGGTGGGGGGCTGCATGGTAGGTTCTGTACTGTAAGCTCATGACAAAATGTTAACATGGTTGACACATCTCTGCATTTGTACAAATTGCAGCATAGGATGAGAGAGAAATTTATTGAACTTTGTGATTATGCATTGTATGCTATGTGGAGAGGGAGAGGGTTTCTAATAAAAAATTAACAATAAAAAAAAAGGAGGAACAAGGAAAAATTCAAGTAAAAGGATCACTGTCCAAAGCCTTGATATCGAGGCCTCCATTGAGGACTCAGAAAACATGTAACCTGCATAGAGAGTAGGGGATGAGCGATAAGTCAGGACCAAGGCTACAGGGAAGGTGGTTGTGAAGTTTCTAATACGTAGTGCCAGGATTCATGATTTATTTTTTCAGAATAATGGGAAACCAATGAAGAATTTTATGATTTGCAATTTTATAGGTTAGGGAAAATATGATACTAAGTGGAGGTAGTGGGATAGAGAGAGGTGAGTGGATTTGAGTTGCATCTTCCATTACTTCAGCAAGTATATGTGAAGGTGATTACTTCAGTCTTTCCTAAAAGAAGTCTATGAACTTTTTACCATATAGCAGTCTGCCAAGGAAAGTAAAATATACAATATTTTTGAGGGCTGTACTATATGAGACATGAGCTGACACTGATCTCTATAGTCACAAAGTCTTCATGATCCTCCTGCTAGGGGTAAATGGTAGGAGAAAATGAGAATTAGGAGATAAATGGAGTCCTTGTCTTGATCTAATGTTGGACAGACACACATATCCATCTCACGGTGGTTCTAACATAATGCTTCATAGAGATATTGTCCAGATATATTAGTAAACACTAAAAATTGCTGGTAAACAAAGTCTCATTCAGAAGTGGTCTGGAAAGACAGAGTTGAAGAGATGTTTTCCTATTGGGCAGAGATTTGGGCAATGTATATGGTTGTCCATTTTGGATAGTTAATGATGAAGAACGCATCCAATTGATCAAGAGCTTCAAGCAAGCTTAGAATGTTCTAATCTAGATACTAACAGTGTACATGGTTGCTTATAAAGATTCAATAATTTGGCCCGTATTTAATCAGGTAGTTGCTTTTAGAGATCACATTGGGCTCTGCATCACTTTGGATGCCCACAAAATCTCTCCAAGGGTACAGAGGCATGTATAGCTTTAGGAAAACTGGACAAACTTTTGTTTTCCTTAACACAATTTCTCCAAACTAGCCTGCCTGGAAACACTCTTGTTGCCAGAGGTATCTTACTATCTCTGCTTTCCCAATCTGCTTTTCATGAGCATTCTTCTACTTTAACTGAGACGGCATATTCCTAATCCATCGTGACTTCTATTATGGTGCATTGACAGAGGGAGTAAGAAGAGACTCAGAGAACAACTAGAAATACAAATCTTTTCAAACTTACCATTCATAAACTGAATGAGGAAAGTCTTCAGTCTTAAAGTTTTACAGAAAATGCTCTTAAAGCTTATGAAAAGATACAAGCATTTTACCAACAACAGCAAACAATAATATTTATTGTCTCTACCACTTCTGGGTATATTAGGGAGAAATAAAGTTCCCAAAATAAAATAGTAAATGTAAAATTAATAATAATTTTAGAATTACAAATAAAACCTATTGGATATATTTCCAATATTTTGATGAAAAATATTCTAATGTCTAGATAACAAATCTTATGGCAGATATAATACTTTAATTGTCTTCAAATAATTGTCTTCAAATAATTGTCTTCAATAATATTAAAACAATAGCTAAATGACTCATCATCAGTCAGATATCATTGGGTAATTTTGTTGTATAAACCAAAAAGAATTTAAAAATTAAAATCATATGGTTATGAAATACTTTTTAAATTCTAATGTATTTATTTATGTAAATAAATGTTCTAAACTTCCAGAACAAAATATGAATTTAGAGAGAGAACGGGTGCTGAGATCTGTCTCATTCTCAGAGCAATAAAAACCATGAGGCAAAAATCTCCCATCTGTCTCACTGAGAAATAGAAATGCATTTCAAATAACAGTTATCATTTATGTTTTATCTTTTATGTTTGTTAGCTAACCAAATTTGTAATATATTTTGGGGGAGGAGATGAAATATAAATAGAAGTTGAAAGAGATGGATTAACATAAAAGTCTGACTATTAAACATGGTATGTATGGAGCGTGTGTGTAAACATATAATGGATGGTGGCAGTGATCAAGCTAATGTTGTATGTGGAGGATCCAGCTGGATGACGTTAGAAGAATGTTGGATTGTTTTCACTTATATATGGCAGTATTCATTATGGTCAGCAATTATATGAGCATATCAACTATTTAAATGAAAATTAAGGTTTCTAATAAAAATATTTGAAACCTTCTTCATTTCCCTCCAAAATTAAATATTAAGACAGTTAAATAGGTTGAAGTTAATAGCTCTAGATGGTTGAATTTCCCGGGCTCAAGTATTTCTGATTCAAAACTTTTCTTTATGACTATAGAAAAAAATAGTTGACATAAATGAAATAACATAAAGCAATTATTGTGAACATTCAAAAATATATGTACTTTAGCAAACTAAAGCCCTGTGAAAGGTTGTTTCTAAAAGAAATGGCATGGGGCATGGAGATGTAAGTTTCACCTGCCTGGCAAACTTGGGCTTTGAATTCTCATAGCAGACATTTTTTTCCCTACTCAGATTACCTGGAACAAACAAATTAGGCTGCCTCTACCCGATGCCAAACAATTTTTGATTGATTAATATTTAATTTATCATATGTTTCAATGAATCTACTAATTTAAGACACTGAGAATAATGTTAATTATATAAAGAGTCTCTAATGACAGAATCATGATAGGATCACTATGGGATTGATTTGAAATGTCTAGTTTAATTGGTCATCAATAGATTTGGGAGATACTCATGAGTCTTTGTTTTCAATAAAAATTATATTTCACCTGCTCAATTTCAGTTAAATTTGGAAAAACTCAATAACAATATGTGTATTTAACCAGTAATGAAAACTGGGTTTGTTTCTCTTACTCTTGAAATTCTAATTAGAACCTGTCATTTTGTTGAAAAAAACTCTAAAATATATACAATGGAGAAGAATTATTATTTATTATTAAGTTCTCAGTAGGTATTTTGTAGAGAATACTCATTTTTTAGGTATTATTCTATCTTAATCCCACAGTTCAGATTTCAGGGCATGGTGGGATTGTTGTAGCCAGTGTGAGTGCTGATAAGTCAAATGCATGTTTCAAAATTTTAGTTTAACAATGACCACTTAGGCTTGGCAGTAAAAGTCAGATTCATAATTTATTATTAATGACCTGTTGTCATATCTTTTCATGTCAATCATAAAGATACTGATAACACTTTTCTTAAAATCGAAGCAATAAAAATAAAAGTCCTTTGTGTAGGTAGTTCAAGGTCAAGACACATAACTCCCAAATCTCAAGTTATATTACAAGATATATGAATAATGTATTCTTTAGAAAACATCCTTTTATACTTCATCTCATCTTTTTTGTTTTGTTTTATTTTGCATGTAGTGCATCACAGAAGTATTGGATGGTTGTTAAATGATCAAATGATGTTGTGGTAAGCCAACATTCTGAGTTTGAGTATTTAATAACATTATTGGTCACTTTAACTTTTAGATTACAAAATTTTTTAAGGAAATAGTACTATTAATATTCCTAGCCTCAATGTTTTAATTTTTCCCAGGCTTGAGTGCTTTTCTGTAGTGCCATATATAGAACCTGAAAACATAATGTGTATTATGATGTTTTGGGAAGGAAATGGATGAATAATTTCCTAAGGGAGTAATTGAAGAGAGTGTTGAAAGGGATTATTTTAAGAGTTTGGATAAGGATAAGGGAAACAGAAAGGTTAGCTAAGGACTCAGGGAGTAGTCATAGAAGAAAGCTGTGAAAATGTTTTGCTCTGAAGGGGCAAGGCAAGACAAAGAGGGATTTCTAGGGGAGCTATGTGGAGGGTAGTGACCACCAGCTCGCTGGCCTTCAGTAGAAGAAGAAGATTATTGTCCAAACTGCCCTGAACAGAGTAGAAGAGATTTGAAATATCCACAATTCTCACTCTTCCTGATATGTAATCCTTGCAATTTCCTCCTTTTGACTGAAAAGCCATATCTAATACATATTTTCTAGAGATAGGCAAAATAACATTTTTATTCAGTTTTTGTCGAGGAATACCTTTGCCAAACTCTCTGATCACCACCAACACTCTGAATGAACATAAATTGCCCTAGACCATTTCCTAATAATTTTACTAAGACAGTGATAGTTATAATATACTAAAATATTTTGAGATTTAACATTACTTATTTTAAATCTCCGGGAACTACAAAATAGCCTATTTCCTATAGATACAGAAAAAATGATTCATTCTTTTCTTTGAATGTGCATTTCCTGTTTGTGTGTGTGTGTCAGAGAATAAATGTCCTACCTGGCATGCTTAAACTCAAGAAACTTGCAAAATTTGGAAGCTTCTTATTTAAGGACATCCAAGGGCTTAAGAGTCTGGCAAAGAAGCAGTTCAAACCAGTGAATTTTTAAGATTTTACAGATTATTTTGCATAAAGTAAAATAATATGAAAGTAGGAGAATATCATTCTATAGACAGAGATAAATTATTCCCCAAGGCAATCCTGCACATTCCAAATATCCCAAGTAATCCTGTGTTTGGAAAACACAAACACCATTTCTTGCAGGTTTAATCTACCTGATGTTGGTGAACTGAAGAAAAGGACAAAGGTCCAATTGACAGTCCTAATTTATATGTTTGTCACCTATCCTCATAAATCTGTGTCATTTAGGGGTGATGTAGTTTTGTTTCTGAACAAGGGAATTTAAAATGCTCTATCATAGGCACTGAATGTAACAATGTCAAGTACAACAGCGCTAAAAAATGCACATTGTAAAAATAGTAGCCGTAAAAGATGAAACCTAATATAAATACAAAGATTCTTTGCAGTTTAGAAAAGTGTTATATTACCGAATATTCTTCCCTGCTTTCTAAAATCTTAAATTTCAATGTTCTGAGTCAGTAAGTTGTCTAATATGCCAAGTGGTCTGTGTTTTATGTGAGAATTCAGTTCAACATTCAAAGGAACAGCAAATGAAGTCACAGGTTAAAGAATACATATGTAAGTTTACATAAACATAAAATATTCCCGAGAAAAAGAAAACAAGTGTTGGGTTATAACCAATTAAATTCTTTCAATGCAAGATCATATTTTCTATTTAATTTAAGAAAATATAAAGTATACTTCATAAAGCATGAAGAAACTTGTTTCAATGTTGAGAAAATGAAGATGAAATATTTATTTATTTTCTATAATAGTTTGTTGTCAAATTGGTTTTCATATAACACCCAGTGCTTCTCCCCACAAGTGCCCCCCTCCATGACCATCACCCCTTTCCCCTTACCCCCTTCAGTCCTCAGTTCACTTTCAGTATTCAATAGTCTCTCATTATTTGTGTCCCTCTCTCTCCCCAACTCTCTTTCCCCCTTCCCCTCCCTATGGTCCTCTGTTAGGTTTCTCCTGTTAGACCTATGAGTACAAACATATGGTATCTGTCCTTCTCTGCCTGACTTATTTTGCTTAGCATTACACCCTCGAGCTCCATCCACTTTGCTACAAATGGCCATATTTCATTCTTTCTCATTGCCATGTAGTACTCCATTGTGTGTATACACACACACACACACACACACACACACACACACACATATATATATATATATATATATATATATATCACATCTTCTTGAAAGATGAGATTATTTAAATGTATGAATTAATTCATTTTTTTCATTATAAAATAATTAACATATTACCCTTTAAGAAAATGTTATGGTCTTTTATAACATATTAATTTGTCAACAGAAAAATATCCATTTTTCCAGAGAATACCGCCATTCCAGAGAATATACTTGTATTAAAACAACCCCACTGATGTAAAAATATGATCCTTTATGTTTATATTAATGCCACACTAGAGTCATATATAAGCAATGAATATTTTCACCAAGTATCAACTTTTAATCTTTCAAAATGGGTTATCTGTAAAGTGTTTGTTTTTACAATGTATTTCTCATAGCCTTGTGAGTAACTAGGGATAACTTAGAAAGACTAAATTCAAATAGAAGAAATTCACAACCGTTTCTTTAGGCTTTCATGACTTGAAACATAGTGTAAAAAATGTATATGACTTGTATGATGAACATAGATTATTCACAGCTATTTAAATATAAACAGATACAGATATATGCACACATACGCTTATACATATGACAGCTAGAGTATATTGTATATATTACAAATCACAGATATTGCCTGTGGGGGTGTGTTTATGTGTGTGTGCGTTCATATACACTTAACTCTTCCTGAGTGAGGGAAAGGAGGGAAGAACTCAGGCATGTGGAAATGTAAACTCGTGGGCATGGAGAAGAGAAGAAGAGAAAGACACCATGAAAGTAGAAATCTTGAGAAGATGTACGAAAACCTCTTATTCATGAGGCATACTAAAAAGACAAACATGAGGTCTTAATTTTGCATTTCGCCACAGCTGACACAGAACCACTGAAGTATGTCCGGAGGAGCAAGGAACATGGGCAGAGTAGGGGGATGTGGGACAGGTGTTTTTGAAGCCAAATACCACTGGTGGATGCTTGGACTCTCATACTGGGGCTAAGAGACGGGCTGGAATTATGAGACTTGTCCAAAACAGATGTCTCTGGATTATTTCACTCAAGGGGCAAGAAGACTGAGATCTTAATTCACCAGCTTCCTGGAGTTACTGTTAAAGGACAGCCCCCGAGATGTGTTAGTTCTCTGGCATTTAGACCCAAAATATGCGGGACACAGTGTTGGTTATGACAGTTGCAGAATCACGGAGAATGGCAACTGGAAGTCTGTGGGACACACTGCTAGGTCCAAGGGATAAGGAGGAGCCCCACATGTACATGTAGTCACCCATATATACGTGGATGTGTGTGTCAGAAGTCAAGTGCCTGTGTTCATACATGTGGGATTTATATGTAAATCATAAATACCTTTACATATGTAGCATGACTAAGTATGACACCATCAAATAACTCATATAAACGATTCTTTTTGGTGTAATAGAACAAAACTCTGAAGACAGAATGTTTTATACGATTCTCTGCATTATTCAAATGTTAACGTAAGAAAAACCGGGGTTTATTTAGAAAACAATGGCTAAAATGAACACCGTGTCCTCCTCCTCTCACAGCTTATGATGCTCTGTGGAATTTCAGGGCACAAATATTCAATTTTAGAACCTTTATGACAAAAGGGCAAAATCCTTTTGGAGAATATACGCACATTTTATCCATCACTTCTGAATTTTATTAATGACCAATAAATGACATTTTAAGTTGGTCTTTTAAGGATAAAAAAGTCAAATGCATAATTTGCAAAACTGTACATTCTTATTCTGTTTCATGGAATGTAACAGTGATGAGATTAAAAATTGAAATAAAAAAGAATCTTCTTACATTCCCTATATACTATATTTTTTATTTTTTATTTAAGAGAAAACACAATGCTACTTTTTTTTGTTATAGGCTGTAGTAGGCCTGTTTTTTTTTAATTTTTATTTAAGAGAAAATACAATGCTATTTTTTCTTGTTATAGGCTGTAGTAGGCCTGTTTTTCTCTCTGAATCATGTTCATTTTTCCAAGGAAAATTTTTTCTCAAGAGAAGAGTCATTGTCTTGTGAAACCATTTAATACCTTCCCAAGCCATCTATTTATAAATATTTAGAAGTAGATCACTTGCACCATATACACTTTTTGAAATTAAATTCCATAATGCTGATAGTTCTTGACAGTAATTTCTTGACTGAATATGGACCATGTTGAAAATGCTAAGTGTTAATACTTCTTATATTGTACAGAGAAATAAGAATATGCCTACACACATGCACATAATCTTTAAAAATATAGAAATGTGTATAATAAGTTTTGACATTTAAAATAAAGTATATTCCATAAATCAAAACATTTCAGTTCAAATGCAGAAATCAATTTTGAATTAAAAAGTCGAAGGAGAAAACAAGAGGACAAGGCAAGTAATTTAGGAGGGCATGATCATATATTATTTTCTTTATTACCCAATTCCTCTGCCATAACATAATAGTACTTTCATAACAAAATATTAAAATGAATAATAAATATATGAGATATACACCACATCACAAACAAGTTTTGAATCTAACGACAAGATTTCATGAAACAAATATTGTTTTTTAATTTATTTACTATCTTGGCTTGGAAGTTCCTACTTCTGAAATATAAGTACATGTTTTCATAACAACCAAATAAAGTTAACATCATTTTTCTCTTCCCTAAAGTTTCTGGGGATTATTAAAGGTTAGTACTAATTGCCAGTTGATCTGGTTTCCAGTTCCCCTCAGGCGTAGCCCCTGGGACGGTGGGTAGAATGACAGTGTAGGTGTCTCAGGTAGGACAAGCATTGATGGTGGAAGAAACGGACTGAATTATGAGAACACATGATGGAGAGAAAGTGTAGGATCTCAGCTAAAGAGAACAAGTTTATTGTTATGATGGGTAATTATTTCTGGGCATTCCTATTATTTTGTTCTGTTTCTCCCATCTGCCACCTCCATTCCCCCATGATCTACACTCCGGAGAAAGAGAGCGACACTCAGCTCATGGGCATGCAAGTTCCCCGGCCCTCTTGCTTGTGCATATACTGCACCACATCCAAGAAGTCTCTTCCTTCCTGTCACTGTCCCTTCCTCCACCACTTTAGCCATCTTCCCCTCTCATCCCTCAGGTCTGAGCTTAAATTTATTACCCCACGAATTGCTCTCACAGCAACTTGGCATTTCCCCCATTTGCAATATGTCTCACTTTACTGTAATTTCCTGTTTTACTTGTTTACATTTCCTGTAAGTGATTGGGCACCATGAGACTAAGCCCAGTATATGATGTGCCAACATCCTTCAACAGTACCTTTGGGCTCACACCATAACAATTGAGAAAGTCAGAAAGGTATGTATCTCCATCTCTACCTCTACATCTCTCTGTCTGTATTTCTGTCTATCTATCATCCCTTGAGAGATGGGAGAGAAAGATGAGAGATAGAGGGAGACGGAACAAGGGATGAGAGAGAGAAAACTCAAGTTGCCTGATGTCAAAGCCTGTAATTCAATTAAAAAGAAAAAAAGGATGGATGGGTGGGTGGAAGGAACGAACAAAGGAAGGAAGGAAGGAAGGAAGGGAGGAAGGAAAGGAAAGAAAGGAAGAAGGTGAAATTCACAGGGCTTAGATATACATTCTGAGGAAGACATGAGAAAATGGGAGACTATTACTGATCTTACAGATGTCAAAATTGGTCATATTTTTCCATCTTCATCTGACATCTTTGTATGTACTATAAGCTAAGTGGATATATTACCTATTATTTAACTCATGTTCCTGATCATTTATATTATCCTCAGGATACTCTTAGATTTGTAGAGCAGCAATTTGAGGACATATTGATTGATATGAGGGATTGAGGAGAGGGTTAGTTCTCAAAATTTTGTTTTTCTTGATTTTCTGTCTGCTTTTCTAAATAATTGTAATGAAATTGTACCACTAAAAAATTAGAATATAATCAATATGCAAATAAAGGTTCATTGGTGGTTATATTATAATCCAAATGAAAGTTAGGTTGTGATGTCTAAGAAAAATAGTATGGAATTTCTTCCAATTGAGTTGTGCTGAACCTTGAAAAACAAATAACCAACTTTCACAGTCTCAGTTACATATTCTAGTGCCCTGTACTGGGAGAAAAAATAAGAACACTACCATTCTTTCTGGATCCGTTAGGCTTGCTTTTTCATATTGTAAACATCTGAGCAATGGAGAATCATACAGCAATTGTCTTGTTTTCTAATGCTGTGGATGAGGAGACTGAGATGTCCAGAAGTGAGTGTTCAAAGACTTTGCAGTGAGGGTCTCTCAGAAGCAAATGAAAAAATCAGAGTGTCTAAATCCTGCAGGCAGTGCTTTTTCGGAGGCTGTGATTATTGGATGTTCTGCCACTACACAGAGCAATAACTCACTTAGCATTAAAGTCAAGTCATATTTACTAGTGTGGATTAAGAGAGCAGGGCATATTTATCTTGTGACTATAAAATTCTTCTCCATGCTTTTTTCAGAGGAGGGTTTCTTAGAATGCATGTGCAATGCATCACATGTCAGTAGTATATTATCATTAAGCCACGAGGTAAAGCATTGGTGATGGTATTATCTTTACCTTCCTGTGTTAGAGGAAGGATGCTATAAGCAGCATCAAATAATGACCACACACACCACAAATCCAGGAAATTGTCTGTTTTCAGGGATCATATGTTTGACATGAATTAAATTAATGAATACACGGAGTTGTTCTAGTCTACATCACATTTTGTTTTTCTGGTGATGGTCTAAGAGAAAGATTGTATGGCTTACAACAGTAGAAATGTATTCACTTAGAGTTCCAGAGGCTAAAACTCAGGCAAGATAGCTCTGAGCTAAAATCAGAGTGTCAGCTGTTCTACGTGTCTTCTGGAGGTCTTGGGGATAATGCATTTCCGGGTCCTCTCCAATTTCTAGAAGCCTCATGCATTCGCTGGCTCTTGGCTCCTTGCTCCATCTTCAATCCCACAGTGTAGCATCTTCAAATACCAATCTCTCTGCCTGTGCCCTCTGATTCCATAATCATGGCACTTCTCTCTTATAACATCTCAGTGATTATAGCAGACCTCCAAGAATTCCAGAATAATCTCCCAAAATCAAGATCCTTAACATCTGGAAGTACCCTTCTCCATGTAAAATAACATATTTCATAGAACCTTTTGACTTCTTTTTATCCATTACATAGACATCTTTTGGAAGGAGATACTGTTTAACCCGCCACGTTCCCTCTTGGTGGACATGGCTTATTTTTGAGGAGAAGAAGTGGCCCAGACAGGTACTGTTTTGGTATATTCCGTTTTTGCCATTGGGAAGTCTATTCATTGATAAATTATTAGTCTTGCTACAATCTATTCTGCATATTTATATTTTATCCAGGTGCATACTGAATAAATAAATTTCCTATCATACATAAGATTAGGAACCATCAGTGGATGGTTATTTGCAATCTTGTGAAACTATTTTTTAATAGCATTTGGTTTCAAATGGCAGGGTTTTGTTTTGTATTCACTGCTTCTAGGAAGTCCAGGAAAAAGATATTTTTTTTCCCTCGCTTTTATTAAGATGCTAATTTTGTCAGCAGTTCATGAGAAAGGTCTATTTTTCTATTTATATCAGAAATGAAGAACGTTGTGAATGTATCCTGCTTAGATATATTGGATTACCTCTGGCAGATGTCTCAGCCTAAACTGAAGTTATTAATTAGAGCATTCTAATATTTATGAAGTTATTGCACCAAATAGAAAAGCATGTAGCATAGGTATTTTGTAATAATACTTATATTGTGCTTTAGTGGAATGTGGCAACAGCTTAATAAATTTGATGTGTATTGTGAGCTTAATCTGCATATTGGAGTAGAAATTCACTAGATAACATGGACCGTAGAGTGGCCATATGTGCACTGGGGAGACTTATAATTTCCAATAAAACTTTTCCTCTATAGGGCCTGGTGTCATATCAATCACATTTTTATTATATGTGATTTTACTGGAACTTGAATACCAGCTCTATTGCTTGTGCACGATTTGTGCATGAAAATAGTGAATAATTTCTATGCTTAATATGTTGTTTTACTGAATGATTTGGATGGTGACATAAGATGCAAATCTCACTCTTCTTATCAATTTTGAAGTTAAGTATTAATAATTGGGGTATGGTACATGGGAAGAAAAAGCTGTACACACTGTCCTTTGAATTCTAATGCATTTTTGGTGTAATGATCTTGTAATAGAACATTAAAATTTGTCTTATATATCATGAAAATGTTCAAAGGTTATTTTTTATTATACACATTTTAGGCCATAATTTTAGTATGCAAAATTTCCTTAAATTTAAACTTATCTTTTCATAACAATGGACAGATGAATGTCACATCTGTGTATAAAATTTTGATAGTGATGTTCAAAGTACATCCACCCTCAGTTATGGTAATTTTAAATAACTCTTTCATCTATCAAGCCATTGTATGCAGTGAAGGTTTATAAAAATGTTGGACTCAATTCAAACGTAATGAAAATATGTAAGAATATATGAATCTAACACTGCATGTCCTGAGGCAAGTTGCTATTTAATATACAGTATGTGTTGCTTGAGTATTGCATTTAGGAAATTCAAAACACACCAGCATATAAAGATGTTATTTTTTTTAAGTGATCAACAGCTTAATTAACTAGTCACTCTTTTTTAAAAGTCACTATTTTATGAGTCTAAAAACTGTCCTGTCACATAAATCAAATGGAAATCACAACTGTCTTTATAAATACACAAATATACATCATAGACACTCAAGGACTATCTGAGCCCTCTTTAATTATTGGAATATGCAATAAATATGGAGAAGCCCATTATCCATATATTTTAAAGATTAAAAGTAAATAAGTTCTACTAAAGCAGATGAGATTATGATCATCAAAACAAAACAAAACAAAACAAAAGTTGTTTCATGTTGAAGACAAGATTACAGCAAATTAACCTGGCCATTTCTTTGTCTTGTCAACAAATTGTCACAACATTCATTACAAATACATCTACATGATCTTAAATGAAAAATTTTTATCCACTCTATAATAATCTCAAATGGGGGAATTTGAGTGTGTATAACATGATGGTATTATAGGCAGAGACTATCAATGATAACGGCTATCTGGCAGCTGGAAATATGGAGCAAGAATTTAAAAATAAGGTCAGCGTGTGGATAAAACCTTAGATATATCCTCTTAGAGGTGGTATTATAAATTACAGAATTAAATAAGATCACCAAAGGAATGAATATATACAGCAATAATTCTTGATCCATGGGATGCATATTAACCATTAAGAGTGTTTGTTAGAAACCGAGAATTTCAGGGCGCCTGGGTGCCTCAGTTGGTTAAGCGTCTGGCTTCGGCTCAGGTCATGATCTTGTGGTTTGTGGGTTTGAGTCTCAGGTTGGGCTCTGTGCTAACAGCTCAGAGCCTGAAGCCTGTCTTCAGATTCTGTGTCTCCCTCACTCTCTGAACCTCCCCTGCTCACGCTATCTCTCTCTCTCAAAAATAAACATTAAAAAGAATTTAAAGAAACAGAATTTTGTGCCCTTCTCCAGGCTTTCTGATTAGGTAGATCTGCATCAGAGATGGAGAATCTACAGGTCCATAATTCTCTGGTTATTCTAAAACAGATGGTTGTAGGATCTATTATGAGAAAATTGCCAGAGTTGTGAATAATAAAGACAGGTGAATCTTTCTAATGTGGGAAGGAAAGTAGAAGACATCAGTAGTGAAACAAAACAAAACAAGAAAAACATCTAAAATACATTTTGGAAAACTAGAGAGTCTAATGTCTAAGGAAGAAGAATGATGGAAGGAATAGTCATTGTTCTGTGATATTAAAGAAAATTACAAAGAAAGTACTGCAAACATATAACTTTGCAATGATGATCATGGTGGCATCATTGTTCACAAGCTAGCAGAAGAGAATCACTAGGAGTCACAGGAAAAAAATCAATATAGATGAGTCTTTTAATGTGTGATGACAAAGGGTGGCATAAGTTACGAGGGTAACATCAGTTTTGGAAGATATAATTTTTTTTCATTGTTTATGTTGGGAGGAAAGATAGGAATATTAACAAAGATGGACTCAGGACAGAGGAAGAAGTGAAAATATGAGAGGAGAAACACTGAGCACAGCTTTGGTGCAAAGCTAGGAACTGGAGTGCTCAAATGAAATGCTCTCTGGAAAGCAGGACATATATGTGTATATGCACACATGCATATGTGTGTGTGGGGGTCACATATGTATATTTAATTATAAATAATATATATTATATATATGTAAATTCATTTCCTTCTTCTCCCTCCTCCTCCTCCTGCTGCTTCTCCACACAGAAGAAAAAATGTAAAACGTTTTGAAATTACAAAGACATAAGAGATATAATTAAAATTGAGAGAGAGCACATTGAAGGGTCTTGATCTTCTCAGGAAAGTGTGCAGAAAGGACACTTAAAAGGGGAAGAGGAAAATACATCTGATCCTCAGTGCTTAATGAGCTAAAGAGATTTGGAAGCAGCTCTTGAGAAAGATCTGGAAGCAGTACACTGGGAAATAAGAACAAGGCTGATTTGAAATAAAGAGAAGCCCTGCAGGACATCATGTGTTCAGTCCATGAATGTTGGACTAATTTATTACATTGTATTAGTTTCTAGTAAAAAAGAAAAGGTGTACGTGTGGGAGGGCAGCATGTTTCACAAATTCTGGCCTTCCGGAAGCAGAAGTGGGAATGGTGGTCCACACGTAGTCAGAAGCCGCAAAGACAGGTGCAGCAGAATGACAGAGATGGCATTCATATGCACGTGAACTTGCTGACCATGATAATGGTCTGGGCAGAGAGGGAGTGGAGGTGGAAGTGAACTCCACCACAGACGGCAGAGATGAGAACAGCCTACAGACCACATCCTATGGAGTGTGAAGGAATGCGAGCACTGGATAAGGGGGAAGGAATGAAATCATACTTCGGATGCAGCTGGTCGTCTGCACTTAGTCTGACATGTGAAATGACATTTATCTGACCTTTCAAAGAATATGAAAAATGTCAGAGGTGGAGGTTCTAATTTCAGAGTTTAAAAAGCAGTGATCTTATATGCTACAACATTTAAAAAATAATCATGAATACTGGTTTTCCTTTCCTACAGATGTTGATTTCTGACTAGATCGATATCTGTTTGATTTTCAATTCTTTTAATTGATACGTCATGGCTGCTTTTCAGAAACATTCCAGTTTTTCTGTTGGGTATGCATTTACATAAAAGAAATTGGAAATATTTTCACTCTTCGTTTTGTTGTCGAGTCTAGAGAATTTTGAACATGTTTGTTAACCCTCAATAACTTAGATATTACAAATGCGTGAAACCGCTTTCTGTTCTGTTTGTACACGTTTTTGTGCTTAGACGACTTTTCTTAGAGATCGTGATACAATGACAAGTATCAATTATCTAATGAAACTGTTTAACTTCCTGACTTAGACGCTGTACGTGGCCTACTTAATCCATAGAGTGAGAGAACTGTGTTTTCAGCACAGAAAAGAAACTGAAAGCACGGTTTGTGCACCTGCCCTACATGGGTTAATGTGATAGATTGTATCAATTTTCCGTTTGTCTTAGGTCCAAAGTTAATGGAGAAAAAGTATTTAAGCTCTCTGAACTCGTCTTCTAATTCCAAGCAATGATTGTAATGTCATTTAAAGCTCACATAAAAAACACAAGCTAGAAATACAGAAAGATGTATTTAAAACATCACATTAAAATTTTAGCACTTTACAGCAAATGGGAAGTCCTGTGTTTTTATGCAGAAAACTTATTTTAAATATATATACATCCATGTGCATATGTTCAAATGCAGTATACCTGGAATAAATGTGATAAAATATGATATGTAGATATATTGTATTTTCATTAATAATTACAGGCATTGATAGAGAAAATAAAATATTTAGATAGGTATAGATGAAGTAGAGATAGATCTAAAGAGTATTTTTATTCCATCCTAAAAGATTATCCATTTCATGTTTTGGGTTAGTTGAGCTGAATTAAGGATGACATACCCATAATCAAGGAAGCATTCCAGTGGCTGGGGTTGAGATTTATTTAGTTTTTACTAAATCAATAATAAGCACCAACAAGGCGATAAATCTTGATAATGAAATAAGAACCATATATGTAACAAACAGCAAATAGTACATTTTATTACATAGTGAAAACATTCCCTAAATTGCTAACTTCTGGTATTTAAATGGTAATGCTTACTGTACCTTTTGCTGGAACTGGATTTATATTTGCTTTCAGCACCACAAAAAAAGTAGATCAATACTGGTAATAAATCTTTAAATGCTTTTTAACCTTACAAGTTCTTTATATGCTGAAGGATAATCAATAAACATGGCAGAAATATGGTGTGTGAGGCATCTTTTAAGGCAGTATGACATAATGCCAATAACTCTGCATGTAAATGCCAAGATCAATTTTGTTTCTGAAAAACTGTTCAAACAGATAGAGTGGTATGAAATAATCACTATTATTTATAAATAGACTAGATTAATTTTAACGAATATAATATTTAACTATTTTGTCTATGATACTTTAGAAAAAAAAGTCTATTTTTCTATTTAAGAAAAAACTTGATTCCACTACAAGTTTCTTCCTTTGAGAGATTAATAATTACCTGGATGTATCTATAAAATTTGTATCAATTCAAATATGGATTTTTCACTAACATAGAATATCAGAATTTATGCAAACTTTGTAATCTAATTCAATTAAAAAGAAAGTCTTTATTTTTCAGATGCAAGGATAAACACAAAGACAATAAACCAAGATTATTTAGTATCATTTCCCAATCAACACATGTATTATCTCACTTTGACAACATTTTTTTAAAAATTAATTTTTACATTATACTTAATTATATACATGTATATGAAATTCATAACAGAGAATCTCCCAATGGATTGTTACTTTGAGGCAAAGAACATTTTTATTTTATCTTCATAATGTAACAATAATTTGGATAATAGTTAAGATTTCATATGCACTTATATTATTTCCCAATGGATAAGTTTTATGCATTTTTCAGATTTCATAAAACTTTACAGCATAAAATTGAGTCTTAAAGTACAAATAAAAAAGTTAAGGGCTTGGGGGATCTTAGGACAGAATGCACACTATAAGAAGGTAATCTAATATTTATAAATATATTAAATTGCCTTACTGAAGGGAGTGGAGGGTGTAGTTGACTGAAATAACTTTAGAAACGAGTGTGTTTTGTTAGATCAAAGGCCAGAGGAATTGTATATAACCACAGTACTCAAATAGCTAATGTCTTTTCCTCAAGGATTATGTATTAATTCTAAATCCATATACATGTTTTGTGGAATTGAAACTTACATAAATGAATGACAGAAGATGAAAGTCAGGTGCCTTTTTACTTTTTTGGTTTGGTTTGATTTCGTGCGGTGTGGGGTTACTTCCTTTAATATCCAAATAAACCTCGTGGTTGAGGAAGGTCACAGACAGGCAAAGGGAATAAGGCTGCAATGACCTACATACAGTATAGGATTAGATTAGATGACATTGATGTCACTTAATATAGCTGAAAACGGTACATGTAATACGGGACATGGTCTTGGATCCATGCCACTAGTAACGGCCACTGCAGATCAGACAAAATAACACAGCTGACAAAAATATGTGGGGAGACATTCCCTTTGGAGGACCCCCTGAAGAGAATTCCAGTGCACCAGGCAAACAGGTGGGAAGAACGTAGACACAGGTTTTTGCAAAAATTACAGTACAGGGATAAAAAGAAGAAACAAGGTCGTGAGTATGTATTTGAAAAACAAAAAAGAGCTATCAATGAATGGGACTAAGGAAAAATAGAAAATATAATTTTCCAAAGAATAAAATACTCCCAACTTATGCACAGATTAATGACTCTAAACGTGCTCACTGAGTCCAGACATATGCAGATAATAAGGGTTTAAAATGTTACTGAAAGATGTAACTCTAGACTTCTGAGAGATTTTTCAAAATAAAGAATTAATAAAAGGGAGTCAAAATTGTGAAAGAATCAAGAGTTAGTAATCTTTAAAATTAGTTTAGGTCATTCTTCTAGCTTAAATAGACCATAGTGCAAAGGATAAAACATCTTTGAAAAAATTAAATAATAAATGCTGTAAAATATTTTTATTATATTATTCTCTTCTTTTAACTAATGTCATCCTTGTTCTTTTAGTAATCATATAATGAATAGGTTTGAAAAAAGTGTGTTGCCTTTCTCAGTTGAGACATTAGCAGTTACTAGTTTCTTTAAGTATTTATGATATAGATAGAGATAAATGAATCTCTTTTAAATCATATTTTTACCATTGAATTATGTGGATTTATATTTGTGTGCACATACTTGGAAAACGTCTATAAACATATTGCCTTAATAATGTTATATCTAAGCTGTAAGATCTCAGTTAATGCTTTTTATCACATTATTCTAATTTATTTTTCAAATGGTTTTAGTACAAACATATGGCTTATCTCATTAAAAAGCAAAATAAATGTGAATGAATGTTAGATAACTTTTGAATTCTAGATAGCTATTTTGAAGAGTTCTATAATACGTATCCACAGTACCACAGTACAATCATAGTAATGGATTCTCTCAATTTTATCTAAAATTTCTAAGCCAAATTATGTGAGAGGAAGTACTTTTGGCATGGTCCAGTGGTTTGTATTAACTTATTAATTTTATTTTTTGTCTGTAATCATGATTTCAGGCTTCTAAAGAAATTGCTGATTTTATATGACCATGTAAACAGAGACACTCAATTCTCAAAATACCCTATTAAATGTAATCAGGAAGTAAGGATAACAAATAATATATTCAGTCATCTTTGCCCAAAGTATTTTATGAAGATCTTTGCTTATGTCAATGTTTCCTTGAAGACAAAACTTGATAATTTAAAATTCTGAGATTTTTAATTTTTAGATTTTATCTTTGTGTGTGTGTGTGTGTGTGTGTGTTTATTAGTAACAAAGAACACCATAATGTGAAGATTTCATAGTAGTTGTAAGAAAAACCCACTGTTACATATGGTATGTTGACCGATAGCTGATTGTTACAGTTTCAGATCGTTTATCTGGATAGCTGGCAAGTTGAATATTATATTACATATATATTAATAAAAGTCTATGGATATACTCCAAATAGCAAGTTTCTAAATGAGCACAGACTGAAGTTTGAAAAATCAATACAATATCCTTGTTACAATGTGGCAAGTACTTATTGATTTTAGACATTGCTATTTTTTCCTGGAGCTCCATGCTTTTTATATTTTTCATTTTTATATTATACTCTACCAGATGCCTCTGGTTTTCTCAAATTAAGTAAAGTCCTTTCCTTTCCTTTAATGCTTTAGTGATATGTTAATTAATGTATTTTTAGGCCACATTAACCCTTTTCCAAAATAAAATGAAAAAAATCAGATAAAATGTTATTCTGGATCTTATTTACCTATTGCAATTTCAATTTTTTACGTATAAGTTTTATGTAAAATTGAGTCGTGGTTCCTCCCCTTCCTTAAGCCAAAATGGAGAAATTTTCACATTTATAAGGAACTCTTTAGAGACCTTACAGTTCCCTTTCCCTAAACGGGAAATAGATTTTCTGCTCTTACGGAAGTTACAGCCTAGTGTAGAAATTAGGCAACATATAAATATCCACAAAAATGCATACTATGGTAATTGCCAAAAATATTAAAAACTATAACATATAATGGGTTTAAATAAAAGGAGGGTTTTCAGGGGCACCTGGGTGGCTCAGTCAGTTAAGCGTCCCCTTCAGCTCAGGTCAAGGTCTCGTGGATCTTGAGTTTGAGCCCCATGTCGGACTCTGTACTGACAGTTTGAAGCTTGCGGCTTGCTTCAGATTCTGTCTCCTTCTGTCTCTGCCCCTCCCCTGCTTGTGAGTTCGCTCTCTCTCCCTCTCCCTCTCTCCTTCTCTCTCTCAAAAGTAAATAAACATTTTAAAATATTTAAAGGAAAAATTTCAATCCCATATTAAATAATTTTATACTATTTCAGAGTGATAATACACTAGAGTGATTTTCTAATATATCTGTGACATGTCTCCATTATCCATCAGTCATTAATAGCTTGGTTATTTCTCCTGAGAGACATTGACATTCACCTGTACATACGGTAAGCATTCTCTTAAGGGCTATTACTGTATGTGCTCTACATCTGAACCACTTTCAAGATTCTTCTTGGTGCCCCCACTCTGAATTCCTCCCATTTTACCAGCTGGGCATACTTCACTTTCACATGAAACTGTAGCCTCGTTTTAAACCTGACCTTGCATAGTGAGGATTTAAGAAGGTTTGCTTGTCCTTGTTATGTAATTCATTGTTACATTTTTTGCATAGTCCAATTTTGACCACAATTTTGTCTCAGTTGTAGAAGTTGTCTTGCTTTTGAAATCCTGTGTGCATTTTGTGTCTTTTATGGATTAGGGGCATGAAATTTCTTTGCAAGGTCTACTCCTCCACCCTTATGCGCAACTTGTTGATACAATTTTCTACTCTACCCCCTTCACTTCCATGAAAACTCTAATAGAAATAGATGTTGCTTTAGATTGCCATGGTGTTAATGATGAATTAAAATTCCTTCTAACTTCATCTTTGTATTTCTTCACCCAACCCACCCAGCATGGAATCCCACACCCTGTCCCTTTTTAACATACCTTTCCTCTTTTGAGTATTTGGTATTCATAGACCGGACTTTCCAATTTTAATTATTGCTCCTGTTTATTATTATTGTTATTATTATTATTATTATCATGCTTTAAGTAAGGTGATTTCTGTTAGAATGCTTTTGAATTCAAGTACTAAAAAACATAATTTCTTAACTAATCAGAAAATATATTATTATAAACATGCAGAAGAACAGAATTAGGTACTTGTATATTTGCATAGGTCAGTGATATCATTAAGACTCAGACTATAATAGTTAATCAGTTATGTTGTTTAATGTTGGCAACGTCTTCAGCCTCAATTTCCATAAGATGGCTGTCAGAGCTCAGGGCACCGTATTCTGACAAAGCAAAACCCAGAAGATAAATTATCTGTTTCTCAGTTGTTATAAAACTATTCCCATTAACACCAACAGACCTTCCTCAATTTCCATAAAATGTGTTCTATGCCCTTGACCTTAACAAATTACTAGCTAGAGTCACATCAGCACCTTAACTGGCCTAGGCCAGCCAGGATCTAGCCCCTGGAGATTGAACCCACTCTGCCCCCATTTAAGTACAGGGTTTCATAGAGAAAGTCAATACTTGAACAAATATCTAGTAGAATTAGAGAGAGGAATCAGAGAAGGCAAGTGGTTTTGAACTTGGGTGTCAAGCATTAATAGAATAGACTTGTAACATCCACACCAGGGGATGCCAAATATCCACTCTCATTCTTCTTCCTATTAATAAAGTTGATGCTTTGGAAAAGGCCATTTGTGGAGCACATGGTTAAACATCCAACTCTTGATTTTGACTTAGGTCATGGTCTTGCGGTCCATGGGATTGAGCTGCTTGTGGGGTTCTCTGATTACAGTGCAGAAGTTGCTTGGGATTCCTTCTCTGTCTACCCTCGCCCTGCTCATTCTCATTCTCTCTCTCTCTCTCTCTTTCTCTTTTCCAAAAATAAATATTAAAAAAAAGAAAGAAAGAAAAGGCCACTCACTCTTCTGCAATATAAGAAAAGTGGTCATGCTGCTACTGCATTTAGTTCCAATTTCATGAACTCTTTATGTGCAAGTACTTCTCATTGCATCTTGGTAGAGGTATTTACTACATGTAGCTGAAAGGTATGTGAATAAAGGGAGAGGAGAGGAGAGGGAAGCAAAGAATTGATTGCAAAACTAGTCATTCAAAAAATCCCCCCTCTATCTAACTTTTGCAATGGATTTTACAGCTCTTCTTATCAAGAGTTAAAGATTATTTTCCCAGCCCTCAAATGGGGTTGTCCTTGTTATTTGCTTTGGCCAAAAGAATTGTGGCCAACTTTTCAACATTACTACCCAAACCTAGACCCAAGGGGATGTGCACACTTGTGTTCTATCTTGTAAAAGCCAAGAAGAGCCTCATGGAAAATGAGAAATCATAAGAAAGAGCATCCAGTTGATCAAGCTGACACCAAGCTAGAACTATGGAAACCACGGAACAGGCTGGTTCCAAAGAGCACGGGACAGGGCTCAGCTAACTACAGCCCGTGAACTCTCCTTGCAGTCTGTTTTTGTATAACCCCGAAGCTAAGAATGTTTCCTTGATTTGTAAAGGGTGATAAAAATATTCAAAAGAGATTGGATGTGACATGCAAAGCCTAAAATAATGACCATCTAGTCCTTTACAGAAAAGTTGCTGATCCCTGGCCTCTTAGAGGGCAAGAGAAACTGACTCAGCCCACATCTGCATACTGAGTTCTTCTGAAAACAGAATAAAGTTTAAACAAACTGTAAAACCATGAACAATAATAAGAGATTGTTGTTTTAAACCACTGAATTTTATGTGGTTTTGTTGATAACAATGGCTTACAAAATTATGGTTAAAAACTTACATTCAGAAAACAGAAAAAAATAATATATAAAATTCATGATCTTTACAGCAAAAGTTGGCATACTTTTTTCTGTAGAGGGCCAGATAGTTATGGGCTGTAGGATTTCTGTCAGTATAATTAACTTTGCCATTGTAGTATGAAAACACCCATAGACAAGAAGTGAATGAATGGGTGTGGCTGTATTCCAATAAAACTTTGTTTATAAAACAGGATACAGTCTATATTTTCCCAACCCATGATCTGGAGTATATAATTAATTTAGAAGGGTTTTTTCTAAACAATTGAAATAATGAGGATTCCTGTGAAAAAGGGTTAAATTCATTTTGTTTTGTTTTTTCCTTTTATTCTTTTTTTTTTAATTTTATAAAGAGGCACAAGGACAGAGTGAGTGGGAGAGAGGGTAAGAGGAAGAGAGGGAAAGAATCTTGTGTAACTTAAGGCTCATTTCTCAGTGTGGAGCCTATTACAGGGCTTGGATGAAATCAAGAGATGTACCCTCAACTCACTGAACCACCCAAACACACAGGTTTTGTGTTTTTGTTTTTATTTTCATTTTTCTTGGCCAGTATGTATATTTATCTTCTTCTTTCTGACTGAATCTCCATATTTCCTCAATATCTATAATTCCTAGCTGTGTCATTGAGAGGGTTTTCCTTGCCCGTTGTCCTAAATGGTCAAATCTCAGATAGATATTGAAAAAAATTATATTTTCTCTGAGTAAGCCCAGCTTAAAACAGGTTTTTAGAAGTTCATATCTTGGTGGGAATGCAGAAACCTAGGAATTCAGTTTTGGTTAGGAGTTGTCTTTGGACAGTCCTAGGGTTTCTTTGGAAATAGAATTCACACAACACTTAAGAGATTTCTGCCATATTTTTTATTTTTTTAAAATGTTTATTTATTTTTGAGAGAGAGAGAGAAAGAGACAGAGTATGAGTGGGGAAGGGTCATAGAGAGAGGGAGACACAGAATCCGAAGCAGGCTCCAGGTTCTGAGCTGTCAGCACAGACCCTGATGCAGGTCTCGAACCCACAAACTGTGAGATCATGACCTGATCTGAAGTCAGCTGCTTAACTGACTGAACCACCCAGGCACCCCCTCTGCCCTATTTTCTTTATCAGTCAATTCTCAGCTAATAGCTGCAAACAAAATGCTTATTACGACATGGGTTTTTGTTTAGAAACTCAGTATCCTGGCCATGGTCCTTTGTACCCCACACCCTTAGTTTAATAATATTGAGATATTGGGACATAGCACTCTGAGGGGGGAGGGGGTGTTTGCCTCTATTCATCATACAGTCATTTCCCCTGGGTGGTGCCTATCTGGCAAAGAATGGCAAAGAAAAGGTACTCACAGAGATTAGACTTTAATTTTGTCCTAATCTTATCTTCCACTTGCCATATTATACTTTCTCAACCAAACTGTCTTGTAAATCTGTATGAAAGGTGACAAAAAATAGCCAGGTGATCCCAAAATTCTGGTATCAATCTGCGTTTATAAACTATGTCCATAAACTCAGTGTTACCAATTATATGCCAAAGGTTATAGTTTACCCAAATATTTCATAACTTCGTAACATGTTTACCTAGATCCTCAATTGGAAAAGATCTGACTTCAGTGTCCTCCCTTTATTTTGTTCAACCAGTTCTGCCCATAGATGCCATTTTCAGCCTACTCTTGGTCTCAAATTATATCCTGTCAGTATCCTGTCATCAGGAAAAGAAAGGAAACTTCATTCAAAATTTCCTTTCCTGAAAATTGTATTCAGTATTCACCATGGAGGGGCAGTTAAGGATGATGGCATAATAGGGGAGTCTCAGGCTGGCCTTCTCCCTCAAACACAGCTAGACCGCTATCAAATCATTCCTACTACCCATAAAATCAACCTGAGGGCTGACAGAAAAACTGCACAACCAGAGGGAGAGAAGGGGCCACCTCAGGAAGGCAGGAAGTGCAGAGACATGGTTTTGGGGAGACATGAATCACAGGTGCAGCGGACGGGAAGCAGTCCTGATTGCAAAAGGGGGAGGGGAACACACAGGGGATCGCACTAGAGAACACTTCCCCAAAGCCGTTGACTAGGAATATGGGAGGGGATGATTTTCATGAGTTTTTGCAACCAGAGGGGCTCAAAGACTGGAGTTTTCAAGGTTGGTGGCCATGGCTGGGATAAAGCCTGGGGGCACTGCCCACTGCTGGAGAGAAGGTAGGCAGGCAGTCCTGGAGCAGACAGCATGATCTGAGGATCACATAAGACACATGGGGAGAGACCAAGTCACTGTTTTTGGAGTGCATCTGTGAGGGTAGCATTTGCAGAGAGACCTCTCCAGGGACAAAAGAGCAGGTGGGCATCATTTCTCTTGCCCACCCCTCAGCATAGATACAAAACTACCTGGTGAGGGTGGCTAGGTCCAAAACTGGCTGTCTAGGCTGCCTGCTTCACATCTTACACCCTGGCACTCTAGCGTGACTGCCCTTCTCACTCAAACCTGCATCCAACCCAGCACAGCAAGACCCTCCCCCAGAAGATCAGTGCAGCTCCCCACCACAGCACATCCCAAAATTGGGAAGTTTTAAAAGTCAGCAGGCCTGTTTTGGATAGAGCCCAAAGTGCACTGTGCTGACCCTGGTAGGCAAGAAGCCTGGGGACAGCATGAAATTGGTGACCTGAAAAATGCCTGAGATGCACGAGGGGAAATTATTTGCTCTTCTGGGTCTGCTTTCCTGAAAGCAACAAGCAGGGACACCTCTTTCCATGGACAAAGGAGCTGGCTGGTGGAATTTCCCTCCCCTGCCTCTCAGCATAGACCGTGTCAGTAAATAGCAAGGCATGCACACTGGCGGCCCAACAGGCTGACGCCAGGACTTGCCATCCTGCCCTCTGCTGGCGCTGCCCCTTCTGGTCAAGTTAGCCTCAGTCCAGCAGGGTGGGTCCCTTCCCCAGAAGACCGTCAGAAACCCCCACACACACCATATCTCCCAACTAGAGAGTTCTGAAGTCTTCAATTTTAGAGAAGTAACTTTAGGTCTCATTTCACAAGAAGATCAGAGAACACTTAGTTAAGACTCACCACACCCTGGCCAAGGTCGAAACACAGCCCACTGCAGGCAAGGAGAGCCTCTGCAGATGACCGGCCTGAACAATAGAACAGCCAAACCACAGCAGTGGAGCACACACAGCACACACAGAGACACTCCCTGAAGCACCTGGACACTATATGACCTCTTTTTCATAAGTTACTCTCAGGAGCAGGAAACATAACACACTTTTCTAAAACACAGAATATAGAGACCTAGACAAAATGCCAAGGCATAGGAATTCATCCCAAAAGAAACAAGAAAAGGTCATGGCCAGAGATCTAATCAAAGCAGATGCAAGTAATACACTCAATGGAGAATTTACAGCAACAATCATAAGGATACTTGTTGGACTTGAAAAAAGAATGGAGGACTTTAGGGAGGCCCAGAAGACAGAGATAAGTGTAAAAAATAATCACTGAGAAATGAAACATGAAGTAACTGAGATTTGAAACAGACTAGTTGTAATGACCACAAGGATGGAAGAAGCAGAGAAATGAATAAGTGATATAGAAGACAAAATAATGGAAAATATTGAAACTTAACCAAAGAGAGAAAGAATTATGGATTATGAGTTACTTAGGGAGCTCAGTAACTCCATCAAATATTCATGTCATTGGGTCCCAGAATAAGAGAAAGAAAGGGGGACAGAAAATTAATTTGGGGAAATAATAGCAGAAAACTTCCCTAATCTGCAGAAGAAAACAGACATCCAAATCCAGTAGGCACAGAGAACTCTCATAAAAATCATCAAAAGCAGGGGTGCCTTGGTGGCTCAGTTGGTTAAGCATCTGGCTCATGATCTCATGGTCATGGGATGGAGCCCATGTCAGGCTCGGCACGGAGTGCAGACCCTGCTTGGGGATTCTCTGTCTCTTTGTCTCTCTGTCTCTCTCTCTCTCTCCCTGCCCCTCCGCCATTTGTTCTCCCTGTCTCTCTCAAAGTAAATAAATTAAAACTTTTAAAACATCAATAAAAGCAGGTCAACACCAAAACATATTGTAATTAAACTTGCCGAATACACTGATAAAGAAAAAAAATTCTAAAGGCAACAAGACAAAAGTCATTAACTTACAAAGGAAAATTCATAAGGCGAGCTGCAGATTTCTCAACAGAAGCGTGGCAAGGCAGAAGGGAGTGGCATGATACACTCAATGTGCTCAGGGGACACGTGTGCAGTGAAGAACCCTCGATTCAACAAGCCTATCACTCAGAATAGAAGGAGAAAGTATTTCCCAGACAAACAAAGAAGTGGTGTTTGTGACCACTAAGCTAGTCCTACAGGAAATATTAAAGGGAGTCTTTAAGTAGAAAGAAAGGACCAAAAAGGACACAGACTAGAAAGGAGCAGGTAAAATCTCCAGAAGCAACCACAATACAAGTAATAAAAAGGCAATAAACACATATCTATCAATAACTACTCTGAATGTAAAAGCACTAAACAATCTAATCAAATGACATAAAGTGTCAGCATGGATAAAAAAAAATCTATATACTGCCTATAAGAGACCAATTTTAGACCTAAAGCCACCTTCATATTGAAAGTGAGGGGATGGAGAAGCAGTTTTCATGCAAATGGACATCAAAAACACACACACACACACACACACACACACACCAAAGTAGCCATACTTATATCAAATAAACTGGATTTTAAACCAAAGACTGTGACAAGAGATGAAGAAGGCCACTAAATCATAATAAATGGGACTATACAACAAGAAGTTTCAATAGTTGTAAATACTTATGCCCCCACCATTACCCCCAAATATATGAAACTATTAATAACAATCATAATGGAACTAATTGATAATAATGCACTAATAGCAGAGGAATTTAACACCCCATTACATCAATGGAACATCATCTAAACAGAAAATCAACAGGGAACCAATGGCTTTGAGTGACACCCTGGATCAGATGGACATAACAGAGATGTTCAGAACATTCATCCTAAAGCAGCAAAAGACACATTCTTTTCAAACGTGCATGGGACATTTTCCAGAATATATTATATACTAGGTCACAATGAGGCCTCAACAAGTACAAAAAATACTATATCATACCATGACTATTTTTGACCATTACACTATAAAACTAGAAATCAGCCACAAGAATAATTTTGGAAAGACCACAAATACATGCAGCCTAAAGCACATCCTTCTAAAGAATGAATAAGTCAACCAAGAAATCAAAGAAGAAATTACAAAAAAATACATGGAAACCAATGAAAATAGAAAACCTGAACTTACTGATAACCAGCAAAAAAAAATTGAATAAATAATTTAAAAAATCTGCCATAACAAAAGTCCAGGGCCAGATGGCTTCACAGGAAAATTCTACCAAACATTTATAAAAGAGTTAATACCTATTTTCCTCAGACTATTCCTAAAAATAGAAATGGAGGAGAACTTCCAAATTCATTTTATGGCCAGCATTACCCTGATACTAAAGCTAGACAAAGACTCAACTAAAAACGAGAACTACAGGCCAGTAACCCTGATGAACGTGGATGCAAACATTCTCAATAAAATACTAACAAATCAAATTCAATGGTATGTGAAAAGAATCATTGACCATGATTCAGTGGGATTTATTCCGAGTTTGCAACTGTGATTCAATACACACAAGTCAATCAATGTGAAATATTGATTAATAAAAGACAGGATAAGACCCATATAGTTCTTTCAGTAGATAAAGGAAAATTGTTTGACGAAGGACAACATCCATTCATAACAAAAATCTTCAATAAAGGCCATATACATGAAACCCACAGCTAATAGCATCCTCAATGGAGAAATCCAAAAACTTTTCCTCCATGTTCAGGAACAAAACAGCGATGTCTACTCTCACTATTATTATTTAACATAGTGTCTAGCTTCAGCAGACAACTAAAAGTAATAAAATGTATCCAAATCGGCAAGGAAGAAGTCTAACTATCACTCTTTGCAGACAACATGATATTCTGTATAGAACACTCAAAAGACTCCACCAAAAAATTGCTAGAACTGATACGTGAATTCAGTAAAGTCACAGGATACAAAATCAACATACAGAAATCTGTTGCATTTCTATACAACAATGAAGCAGTAGAGAGAGAAATTAAGGAATTAATTCCATTTATAATTGCACCAAAAACCTAGGAATAAACCTAACCAAAGAGGTAAAAAATCTGTGCTCTGAAAACCATAAAATTGTGCACTGGTTGGAATGAGCACCGGGTGCTATATGTAAGTGAGGTATCACTGATTCTGTTGCTGAAGCCGATGCTACACTCTGTGTTAACTAACTTGAATCTAAATTTAAAAACAGAGAAAGATAGCGAGGGAGGCAAACCAAGAAACAGACTCTTAACTACGGAGAATAAATGGATGGTTATTGGAGGGGTGGTAAGTGGGGAGTGGGCTAAATGGGCAATGGGTGTTAAGGAGGGCACTCATGATGCGCACTACATATTATATGTAAGTGATGAAATCACTGAATTCTACACCTGTAAGTAATATTACACTGTTATGTTAGCTAGAATTTAAATAAAACTTGGAAAAAATATTCACCATAAGTACTACTTATAGAACTGGCTTATTGAATGTGCAGGTGAAATGAAGGTTAATATACTTCCATCAAATAGGTTTAACCTAAAGACAATTTTATTTTTAGGAACACAAATAGAGACACAGATAGATATCCATGTTTTGTAAAAAAATCAAATGTATGGAAATTAGTATTAATTTACTTAGGCTTACAATTGTCTCATTGTCAACATGGAGAACAGAATACTGTTTCCTGAAATCTCTTTTTCTTTCCAAGCTTTACATCTTTTTCTGTAAGAAAGGCTACACAAAACAGAATATTATTTTGTACATCTACATAAGTGTAATATGAATGCATTTAACTTCAAGTGATCTGCAGATTTATTGATATACCCTGTAATTCTTGTCAACAATGACAACCACAACATATTTTTCTCCTCATTGACTATCAAAACTTTCATAGGTGAAAATGAAAATTTGGGAAGAAAGATTTAATACACATAAAACACTCTGTATTAGTCTTCATTTTCTTTGACTTCTATATAATATACTACATCTGAGAAACACAAGGAATAGAATGTTCTCAGGCTATCATTATGTTTTAATGAAAACAACTTGATTTCTTGAATTTTAATCATTTTCCTTTCGGTAAAAGGAAAATAAAAAGAAATCTAATTAAATTTTTTCTAGATCTTTGAAATCCATGGTAGTTACACTTCAGAAGAGAGCAAAGCTATTTACTTTTGCTCTTCAGACCTGGAAATGAGCCCTGTATCCTGGGTTGCCAGCAACAGCATGTGTTGCAAAAGAATCACTGTTTGTCTTCACCAAGAGGAAAACATTCTCACTAGATTTCTTGAAGATATTCATTAATAGGCTTAAGGATTATATAATTTTATTGAAATGGATTAATAATAGATTTATAAACACAAACAGCTAAAAGCATTCATTAGCTACTCTAAGCAGCTCACTTTGTGAAATGAGTCATGTAGATTAGAAGTGAGTTCTTTATATTAGCTTGTAAGGTTTCAAGAAATAATTGTCAGAATATACTAGAGTCGATTGCCTTGAGTCCTTGATTTTAAGCATGAATTAAATGGGGAAGAGAAATAATAATTCTAGCTGGTACATTTAGGCATAATTTATCTATGGTAGGAGGCAGCAAACATGGGTAACAGTAAAAATGAAAGTTAGTACCAAAGCCATATATAATACTGTCACATGATCTATAACCCTGTCACCCATGATTTTCAATCACCCAATAGGCACCAAACCTGCCATTCTTTGATACTTGGTATGGTGATTTTACAGGGCCTTTGATAATCTGGTAACAATGTACAAGGGCACCTGGGTGGTTCAGTCAGTTAAGCAGCAGACTTTAGCTCAGGTCATGATCTCACAGTTCACAGGTTGGAGCCCCGCATCAGGCTCTGTGCTGACAGCTCAGAGCCTGGAGCCTGCTTCTGATTCTGTGTGTGTGTCTCTCTCTCTCTGACCCTCCCTTGATCACACTCTGTGTGTCTCTCTCTCAAAAATAAACGTTAAAAACTTTAAAAAAAAATGTACAGTGACCACTAAGATTTTTGTTAAATACAACTAATTTGTATTTTGATATAAATGAGAAAACCATAACAGAAAAAAGGAAGGAAAATATATTTAAGATTATGTAAATATTGTAACAGTTTATTGATAATAATATAAGAACAGGGAGCTATATTTATCAGTTACTTTTAGAAAGGTAGGGATGTTTCTTATCACACATTCCCAAACTAAGCTGCTTGAGCTGGTAGGACAGGCTACAGTAGACTGAAATATAAGAATTACCTAGAAAAAAGGACAGGGATGTGGCCCAGGACAATAGGTTTATATTCATGTGTATACGTATGTATGTATGTATTTTATATTTATGTATGTACGTATTTATCTATGTGTGTTTATGTATTTATTTTTATATTTATATTTTACTTTGCACCACTCATCCTTGCTTAATAAGTAACTCAAAAGCATCAAAATAATACTCATAATGAGTCCCTACTTGGTGGAAACTTAGTAGTTCCACAATCTTGAGGAGCAGACAGAGAAAAGAAGTGTTGTTATGTAGGCCCTTGTAGATATACTGGGCATAACTTTGGTATTAATCTCAACAAATAGAGAATTTGGACCACATTCAACAATTTCCCTGAGGCGGGTGTGACCCAGAAGAGATTAAAACTTCCAATATATAGTTTGTTACTATTTCAAAAGAGAATCCATGTGCCTGGGTGGCTCAGTCAGTTGAGCGTCCAACTCTTGATATCAGTTCAGGTCACAATCCCAGGATTGTGGGATCGAATCTCATGTTATTGGGCTCTGTGCTGAGTGTAGGGCTTGCTTAAGATTGTGTCTCTCTACTCTCTTCCCTGCTCATACTCTCTCTCTATCAAATAAAATAAAATAAAATAAAATAAAATAAAACAAAATAAAATAAAATAAAATATTAAAATAAATAAATAAGATCCAAATATATGTAGCATTTTGTGAATTATTCATCAAATCCCCATGATTTTCATATGAATCAACTACCAATGGAGTTGTCATTTTTAACCAACCCCATTTGGAAACACAAGCCCCTATGGATCCTGGTTGCAACTCCCTGGGCCATCCTGACTTATTACTAGCTAAAGGGACTCCAGAAAACAATACTAAAGATCTTATAAAATAATTTCACATAAGCTCTTACAAAGTGGGAAGAAAATGTGTGTGGGCTCAGGAAACAAAGCATATAATGTACTCTGATTTTTACCTAAAACAAAGGTGAATGATCTGTATAAAAGATTTGCATATGTTGTAAAACGGCATTTGCCAGAATTTATTTCAGGCAGTGCATGGTGCTAGTGTGCATTCATTCCTTGATAAGAAACCTGAATATGAACAGAAAATTCTCGTGAAAGGCAGAAGAAGGGTAGGATTGGTGAAAAGTATGGGTGTTGTTAAATAGGAGCTGGTAAATATATACACAAAATATACACATTTACTTATATATTTACATACGCTTTAAATGTGTATATATTTTCTAGAAATGTAAATAGTTTTTCTGTGAATTATTCACCTTTTTATTTTGTGTATCATTCAGAATATTGAATAATAACTTGTAAAAATCCAGAAGCAACATATTTACTAAGAAAGCTCTTTCAGAAAAATGTTTTGTTTCTAATGTGTCAGTAAAAAAAAATTAGGAATCTCCATTCAGAAGGAATGTAAGTCAGTGAGAAGTAAGACCGTGTAAAATGCTGAAATCTAAGGCATGATAAGAAGGACAAGACTCTGCCAGGAATTTGAGTCAGATTCTATCAAAAATCAAGTGAGTGGGTTCCTACATGGCCTCAGGGCACCTGGCTGAGTAAAGATGAGTGAAGGCTGACTTTCTGATTAATACAGTACAACTAGTGGAACGCGTATTGATTCTAAAACAAATTCAGCCAGTGTGTTTTCATGGATATCGCTGGAATTAATAAAGATTATGCGGCCTCAGAAAGAGCATGGATGCCAACACCAGTGCTTCCTGGGAGGACAGTCACCCAAGAGGGAGTTTCCCTCCTCCCCTTCTCATTGCAGGTCTAGAGGGACCACAAAGAGAGAAAATGAAAGGGGGTGCAGACTACATCCAATAAGGGTTAATGCACTTTTGAGCTCAAGAGAGATGGAGAGTCCAAATGCATGGTGTGACCGCAAAGACGTTGTCCTTGATTATGAAGAACTCGACTTGATAGCAGTGAAATGGAAATTATACAGTCGTGATTTGATGCCCTGTCCTTTAGTCACTTGTGTTTAACGATGGATGATTTCACCTTTCCCTCAAATAACTTAGGTTAAATATATAGTTATCCCTTAAAGTGAGGATATGAATGTATTTGAACATTTTGGAGGATTCTCAAGAAAGACTTGTAAAAAAATGATATTATTTCATCAGAACTTTCATAGATTTTTGAAGCAATATTTTAAAAAGACAAAATTTTCCAAAACAAGTAAAGCCTGATGTAATGAGTGAAACCTTTGAATCCAAATGCCTTATAAGAAAAACAATAAGACAGTCTAGATTTATATTTACAACATGACAAAATTTGATACAGCCATATATGCACATTTTAATGTTTAGCTTATGTAATAAAATACACAATTTAACAAATATTTTCCAAGGGACATGAAAAACTCTAAAGAATAAGTCAAATGATATAACCGTTGCTAGAATCCAAACTTATAACCATTTTTATTGGCCTGTGAAAATGTTAGGTGCCTGGAAAATTCTCACTGTGACTGCAGATCTATAAGGTGTCGTTTGACAATGAATTCACTGTCAATTTATTCTAAACACAACTAAATGAGTAATTATGCAAGAGTAAATAACTTTCATGATGGAAATATTTTCAAAAAGCTACCGTCATAAGAGAGACTAAAATCAAGAGAAAAGAGAATTACATCATTACCAAGCTCATCAGAAAATAGATTGTTATAATTTATTTAAAAAATATTTCTGGAGAGGTTGACTAGATCAAAATGAAAAAGGATATAAGAATCTGTGATTACAGATCTGAGGCTCATTCTGAGCCATTTTTGGGTCTAATGGTTGACTTCCCAGGAGAAAATGGTTCGTGTTCTGCTTATCTCTTTACCAAGGATTCTGTTTACCAAAATCCTTTGAATGAATTGAGTAAATCCACAGTATTTTGAGAGTAGACTTTATGTCTTAGACCAAATTAGGCTCAATTTACAATCCTTAGTTTTGTTTAATACATATTGCATGTCTCCTTTTTTAACTAGGTGGTGCTGTAGCATCAACTAACTTAGAGATCCTAATAGGTAAAAAAGAAAAAGGTTATTTTATTATTCATGTTCTATATCGCTTGGCTTGCTATAGATAAACTGCACATATCTCCCTTCTTATGCAATTCCAATTGAAGGAGTAGGCTTTTTTTTTTTTAAATTTTTAATGTTTTTTTTTTTAATTTATTTTTGAGAGACAGAGAGAGACAGCACAAGCAGGGCAGGGTCAGAGAGAGAGGGAGATACAGAATCTGAAGCAGGCTCCAGGCTCTGAGCCGTCAGCACAGAGCCCAATGCAGGGCTCGAACCCACGAACCGTGAGATCATGACCTGAGGTGAAGTTGGACGCTCAACTGCCTGAGCCACCCAGGCGCCCCAGGAGTAGGCTTTTTATAGAGGACATAGCTGTCCGTGGAAGAGGGAAGAAGATAAATGAGGACCCCCGGAATCTGGCATTTTTTAAACAATGGTACACTGACATAAAACATTGTATTAGTTTCGGGTGCACAACAAAATGATTTGATTTGATATTTAGATATACGACGACATGATCATGAGAGTAAGTCTGTTGACATCCACAACTGTATATTGTTACAAGCTTTTCAGACGTCACAAATTCCACTTGAGTTTGCATTCAGTTGGTCAGAAGGCCATGATGCAAAGATTAAAATCCCATCAGAGATGAGAAAACAGGAGCGATCATAGAATGTACCAACTGTTGTGTAAAGTTTAAAACAAAATCTGTGTCCTGTGTGCTTCAGTTCCCAGAGTCAATCACACGTACGTGTTAGATGGGAGACAAAAATACATAGTTTAATTTAAGTGCTCTGATAATTACACTTTGCAGCGATCATCTTTATTTGAATCTGTGGCACACACATCTCATAACAAAACATACCCAGTGGTGATATTGCTCAGTTATTGGGCACTATTTTTTTCTGTTATTCTTTTTTTTTCCAAGTTTTTATTTAAATTTCAGTTAGTTAATACAGTGTAATATTAGTTTCATATGTAGAATTTAATGATTCATCACTTACATACAACACCCAGTGCTCATCACAAGTGCCCAACCTTAATTCTCATCGCCCATTTAGCATCTCGTCTGTCCACCTTCCCTCCAGCAAGTGTGTCCTCTATCATTAAGAGTCGGCTTTATGGTTTATAGGGTACTCATTTTAAATTGTGATGAATACTGTCACAATGCAGTTCAAATATGTCTTACCAATTTACATTCCCAGAAACAATACATGAGAGTCATGATTTTTGTAGACTATGATCAATGCTGGATCTTAATCATTCTTTATTTTTTTTAATTTCATAAGTGAAATATTACATTTTATTGTAGTTTTGCTTTGCATGTATTTTACTATTTGTGAGACTGAGTTTCTTTTACAAGACTATCGGTAATTTGTATCTATTTTGAATTGACATAGAAACAGACACTTAAAAATACTGTGGAATGCCGTAAATGTTTAGAGAGTTGAACTACATATTCAGTAGTTTAGGATGTTGGAAGAATCTCTTCTGTACCTATCATTTGTTGAAATAAACAAAATGGTCAAATTAGCTAGCAGCTGTTTGCCAGAAATATTCTACTTGGTTGTTGAGACTAACAGAGAAAATATATAGATTAAATGTGGATATATGTCACAAATATTTATAAGACTAAAGACATGTCCTCTGGTTCACATTAGTAAACCAATTTTTATAGAAAATTAGCAGCTCTAAAAAGGAGGCATTTTGTGTGGTCATTCATTTAGGAGTATTTCTTAAGGAAAGTATAACAGAATCTTCCCTTATAAGGTGGTAGAGTTTAAATGTATGAAGAAAGTACGCTTTTATATGTGGTACTATAAATTATGATCTAAACATTTGGTTATAAATGATAACTGATAAAACATTTGTACTATAGGCATATTTTAATTACACTCAAATACTCCACATAACTATAGTTCCAAACCAAACTATTTATTCATATCTGTAAAGGACTTAAAATTTGCTGGAAGACAATACCAGTAGATATCACTAAGGCAATTAAATGGGCAGAATATGAGAAAGAACAGACTAAGTGACAAAAAGATATTAATAATATGTTAGCCAGTGAAAGAGAGAATAAGAATTAGTTATTTGAATAAAGCTTGAAATATAAGTAGAATTCTTACAAATGAAAATTATTGGGGAGACTCTTTCAAATTGTAGGAGATACCATAAAAAATAGGTAAAAAGTGCAGTTTTTTTTAAGTATACCCCTTCCTAAAAAAAAATAAAATAAAAAGAACAAAACCTTGAAAGATCATCCCAGCAATATTGTGGATGTCATTGGGTCTTGGGAACTAAAGTTTGTACTTGACATTGTGATCAATAAAATAACCATTACAAAGAGGTCAATTAATATGGCATATAGAAACACAGCTTACTTGTATATGTTTATTTTGTATTTTGCAACATCACTAAATTTGTTCATTATTTCCAACAACCTTTTTGTGGAATCTGAGCTTTTCTACATATGCAAGTATGTCTACTGCAGACAGATAATTTTACTTTTTCCTTTCTGATTTGGATTTATTTTATTTCTTGCTGAATTGTTCTGGCTCGGGCTTCTAGTACTATGTTGAATAGAAATCGTAAGTGGGTATCCTTGTCTTGTTCCTGATCCTAGAGAAAAAGCTTTCAATTTTTCACCATTGATTATGCTGAAATATAGAACTCCTGGAAGAAAGCACAGGGGAAATCCTTTAGACATTGGTCACGAGAGTAATTTCTTGCATAGGACATTCGAAGCACAGGCAACAAATGCAAAAATAGACAAGTGGGACTCCATCAAACTACAAAGCTTCTGTACAGCAAAGAAAACAATCAGTGGAATGAAAAGATACCCTATGGAAAAGGAGAAAATGTTTGCAAGTTATATATATAAAATATATAACATATGGAGCATAATATATACATATAGTATATGGCGTAATATATTATAATACATATCCTGAATATATAGGAAACTCCTACCACTTAATAGCAAGAATAACTCAATTAAAAATGAGCAAAAGACTTAGACATTTCTCTAAGGGAGACATACAGATGGGTGCCATGTATTTTTAAAGGTACTCAACATTATTAATTATCAGGGAAATGCAAATCAAAACTAACATAGATATTATCTCCCATCTGTCAGAATGGCTATTACCAAAACAAAGGCAAAAACAAGAACGAGAACAAAAGATAACAAGTGTGAGGATGCACAGATATTAGAACCCTTGATCACTATTGGCGGATTGTAAAATGGTGCAGCCGCTATGGATAACGGTATGGAAATTTTTCAAAAAAATTAGAGGTAACACTACCATATAATCCAAAAATTCTGGATATATACATAGAGAGAGAGAATTGAATTGAAATCAGGTTCTTAAAGAGATACACTTCCCTATTCATAACAGCACTATTCAGAATAGCCAGTATATGGAAACAACCTATATGTCTATCAATGGGTAAATAAGTAAAAAGAAAGTGGATGAAAGAGGCTGAAAAATAAGGGAAGAGTTTGGAATGGGACAGGAAGACACAATTGTGAGAGCTATTGCAAGGTTACGTGCTAGGAAATAGCAATGAATTAGGTGTGAGTAGTGCAAAGGGCTCGGTGAAGGATTGATATGAGGCTTTTGAAATTAAGTGTCTGGTGGATATTATCAACTTTAATAGAAAATCAGAAGGAATAGTTGATTTGTGTTGATGATAAATGATCTTGATGTTTATTTTCATTCATTTTGAATCAAACACAATTTACTAAGAAAGTTTTCTCTTAGAATTTCTTGTCATGGACATTGAGACATGGAGTTTACAAAGACACCTATTACTGTCCAAGTCCAGTTATCAAAATTACATGCAATTCTGAAGATTGGAAGCAAACAATCTTATGGCTGAGGATACTCTCTAAAATCTATCCCAGGAAAGCATCTCAAATGGCATTTCTTATGTCCATGCTTTTTTTTTTTATAAAAAAGCAAAGTAATTCAGGTTTATTTACAATAAGTTCATGCTAAGTAATGAGAGTAAAGAGGGAAAATCATCAAACAATCACACATACTTTGATACACACAGCATTTGATATATTCAACTTAGTGTGAACTGCATGAAGGCACTTTCTTTTTATACACGTAAGTGTGGATAATAACATGGATCTCATCCATCACATTGTATTATTATTGTATTATAGTGTCTTAATGTACTGTTAAAGCAATATGGGAAGTTTCAGGCCCATTTATCAAGTTGCATTTTGTTATTATTGTATTAGCCAATTCAGTTCTTAGTATATTATCAAAGTCTGTACTGAACAATAACATAAATATCAGGAAATTTTCAAGTGGGTCTCCAAACTTGTGCATCTTTCATGTGCCAAGATGTAATGAGTCTTAGAAATGTCTGTTAGGACTGCAGGAATATTTGTGAAGAGACATTTATGGATCTGTTATTTTTGTCATTCTTAAAGGCATCCCCATGAAAGCATGTCCCACATGAGCCAGTAAATCTACTTTGAGAATTAACATTTCTATCCCAATTGTCATATAAAGAAGAATAATTCTACTTTAAAAAATGTAGAGCATGCATTTATTCTCTCAGGATCTATTTGGTTTGGGTCACTATTTACCATGTAAGAAATTAAGATCCAGGTCAGTGGATAAGATCTACACACACAAACTAGTTAGGTAGATACTCAGTTATCTTAGTGCTATTTACTTGAAAAACAAACTTATTGAGATACAGTTGGAGCTATTAAAATGTGATTTTAATAGCAAGGAACCTATAGTTTTATGTGAATATATATATAAAATCATCAAAATAAGGGACAAGTGATTCATACTATAGAAATTCAAAGAAGTTTTCTTTCAGATGAGAAATGGGGATTACATGGGAGAAGATTTTGCATAGACAAAGAATAAGGAGTTAGGACTTATTGTTATAACTGGACATAAGAGGGGAATGGGAAAAATAGAACCAGATTACAGTTTTCGAAATTAATCCTATAGAAATTTGTAAAGCTATGTGAAGATTTTTTTGTATGATATAGAATGAATAAATTTTAATTTCAGGATGATTAATGTATCAGTGGTCTTGTACTTAGGGAAGGAGGTGTCTGGAGGTGGAGACAAAAGAAAGAGTGCTAAGACTATAACTTCAGATAAATGATGGGGCACAGAGAGGGATGAGTTATTTCATAGAAAATGCGAAGTCATGTTTGAGTTAGAGTATAGCTCAAAAATCACCTATTTTGAATTTCTTGTTTATATATAAGGCAGAATTTGGGACTATTTGTATACGGCCAATGAATAATATGAAACACTAATTGAAAAATATTGTACAAACTAATGATGTCAGGACAGAGAGAAATGAAGGTTAAGGAAAGGAACAAGGACTCTCCTTTGAAATATTAATTGAATCACTCCAGGCTGATTAGAATAAAATGAATTTATGAGGTAAACTATGACTGTTAACATTGGTTTTGAATTTGGTGAAAAGTGTAGTCAAAAGTTAGACTCAACTCCCTAAGAAGAGAATATAGGAAAAACTCAGAGCAGAAGGTCAAGGACACTTGGCTCACTTTTGTGATTTAGCAGTAACATTTTCTAACACGAAATAGAAAGTCAATGAAAGGATAATATTGTGCAAATTATACCTTTAACATGTAGGTTAGCATGACGATTTTCTAAAGCAGGTGCATAAAGAGCAAGACCCAATTCCAATATCATAAAACTGCAAAACTCTTGTAGCAGAGAAAAATCACCATAATTATTTTCACCTTCTTCAATATTGACCTGAAGAGAAAAGAAAGAAAAGAAATCCCTATTTATAGCCCCCATTTCTTTTGGTAGAGAAGATTTTATTGCATTTTTGACACTTATTTAGATCAAGACTTTATATGAAATAGATTTTTCCCCCCTACATGGTCCACTGGGTAGAATGCTTCTTCTAATGTCAGAAAACATGATATATTTAATCAGCTCTGCCTTCTGAAGAACATGTTCAGTCAAGTAGTAGTAGAATTCCATCTGGATGAATGCATTTTGGGAGTAGATGGTTTTCTGCCCAGCTGATTCAGATAGAGCTCTCACAAGATGACTGACGTGGTTATAAGAGACATTCATCTATACTTCTGTGTCATTTACAACTGCAAATATTACCCTGGAAGCAAGGACTAAGAGGAATTTCTCTAGCATCTTTGTTGGGGTGTGTGTGTGTGTGTGTGTGTGTGTGTGTGTGTGTGTGTGTTGTATGTATGTATGTCAGAGAAATTCTAAAATAGAAGATCCTGAAGAATTAGCAAAATTGAAATTTGGTACTATTGAAGGAACAACTCACTCAATCTTTAGTCTTCATATATGAGTGACATCATGGAGGTCTAACTCCATAACCTACCACTACTGTGTGTCTGAAAGTTCCAAATCATACTTATGAATCATACAGTCTATTGTGCAAGATATCTTAAGGGTAATTTGTGGATTATCATCTAAATGAATACTAATTATGTTAATGGTGCATTTGTATGCGTATGTGTTAGAATGCAGTCTATTTCACAAGGAATATTGTGCATAATGTTTTCTATCTGACACGGGTCTCCTTTCTACCACATTAAAAAAAAAAGTTTTTGACACCCTTCCATAGTGCATTTATTTTTCTAATCTATTGCGTAACTTGTTTTTTAATGCGTGATACCTAAACAAAGACACACACACATTCAAAGACTAGTTTATCAAGCGATAAATGATTAAATAAAATATGGCATATATATATATGTATATATATGTATATATATATATATGTATATATATATATATGTATATATAAAAGATGCCACACTCACACACACACCTGACCGACATTCAACCAGGCAGGAAAAGGAAGAAATCTCTGATACATGCCACACAGTGGATGAAACTTGAAAACACTATGCTGAGTGAAATAAGACAGACACAGAAGGACAAACATTGTATGATTCCCCTTATATAAAATACTACATAAATCCACAACCACAGAAGCAGATTTGAGGCTATGTAGGATGGAGAATAGAAGGAATAGTTCTTGCTTTTGAAGGACACAGTTTCCATTCGGGGTGATGGAAAATTTTGAAACAGACAGCCGGACAACAATGTGAATATAATGAAGGCAGTCACTGCACACAGGTCTCCCTCGCCTGCTTCCACCCATGCAAGCTTTGATTCATAAAAGGAACTTCATGACGTAAAGTAACCACAGTCACATTGCCTAATAGATGGGAATAATATTAGATAATTTTAGTGGTCAAAAAATATCCTTACCACCCTCAAGTATAGAGTCCCCTAATAAGTCGAGAAACCATGTCTAAAATGGTCACTACATTCTTATTGAGGTTAGTTGTCCACTGAGGCGCTGTGTGGTTGGAGAACTGAGCATATTCTGCGTGGCTGCAGACATGGAACCCCCTTACCATAAAGGAATTGCATTCCCTTAAGGACCTGTGCAGCTGTACCCGGACCCAGACCACAGTCGCTTGGGGCCAATTATCAGCACTGTGAAAAGAGCAACAGCAGTAGACTGATCAAACCTTTCCTTTCTCTCTAATCGGGGGAGAAGCTGTGCTAATCCTCCCTCCTTTGGAATGTCATGAGCGGGGGTTCCTGGAAGCTCCTGTGAAAGTGTGGAGATCCGGAGAGTTGTGCTAGAGCTGTTGACAAGAAGGTAGTTGAGTGTGTGAGACTATTTATGGAAAAATAATGGATGGGACATGCTTGTATCATGAGGTTCTGAAGCTCTTCATGACATCTCTTTAAGTATGACACTTTAGGGACATGGTAAGAAATATCCAATTCTTGTTTTTCCTTAGGGAAAGTAGGAATGGGAAAGGGGATATGTTGAACTATATACCAGATTACAAACACTAGCTTTTTCATTTAGATCAATAACAGTACCTAGTAAAGTGTTCTATCTGCATTTTCTATATATTGGTGATATTTTCATGTTGTAATTTTCTGTGCAGGTAAATATAAACCCAATTATATACAGGATAGGTTGATTTGTACAATTTTATATGATATATCATGATTTGTTTCTTATCTGTTTGGCTTTCTATTATACCTACTATTTTTCAAGTTCCCTGAAGATAATGAATGCATGTACTGATATATGTGTATATAAATTTAAAATAATTTTGCCTTTTTCCCTGTACATTATGAAATAGTACAGTGATAGGAAAAAATAGAATATACTTATTTTGCATCATAAGTGGAGCATTTAATAGAATGCTTCAAAAATTTTAGATACAACAGCATCTATTAAGAAGACATTTTCTGTATTTTATTTCTGACTTGTCAGCCATGATTGCTTAGGTATATCATACTCAGTAACATACTTAGGCTGCTATTATATAGCATTTGGGGGTTTTTTTGGTATAAAGGTATAACATAATAGAAAAAGCCTCACTTGGTTTCTAATATTTTTGAGTTTATGAAATATAAACTGCAATTGTTAAAAGTCATTTCTATCCATGTAGAATAGAAGACTGTTCCACCACATGATTTTAGATCTCTTCACTTTAAAAGAGACTATTTCTAGCTGTGGATGCAGGGGGTCCTTTTTTTTTCCCATGAAATAGGTGTATTTCATCAAGCGCTTTCCATTATGTTACTTATACATTAAAAAAAATTAAAGGGAGCTGTCTGGGTTTATGGTCAAGTTGTGAGTGTGAACATAAACAGGAGCCAAAACCTAGCAGCTCACTGTTTGATGTCCCCACCTGGACCAAACAGGGGCCGAACAGAAACATCAGTTACATCCAGCAAATCTGTCCTTCTTCCAGCCTTCCCTTCCCCCAGATGCCGCCTGGGCCCTTGGCCGCCAACCGGTGGTCCTGAGTCCTCCTCTCCCCTCTCTCCTGCGTTCGCTGTGCTGGGCCTCCAGGCACTGGTTTCTCCACTTAGCTCAGCTCATGTCCCCCCACCCACCTTCCTTTGGGACATCTAATAAAGCTGCCTCTAAATCAAGTCGCCCGGCCTCCATGCACCATATGGTGCTGACTTGCAATGTGATGCAGATGCTCCTCCTCAGGCCGGGCCTTATGCAGCCATTATTCCTGCTGGCAGAACACTTGGCTCTGCAAATCGGAGGGTGAAGCTCCTTCCATGACAATAAGCCCTCACTCCCCATGTGTAAGACTTTCTTTTCATCTTCAGGACTTGCTGGTCTAAATATCCTAGGGACCAAAGGAGGGATGTTTCCATCAGAATGCTGAAAATAGTACTAGGGCACTGGAATGAGAGATGGCCAGGTTGCCATCGGTGTCCCTCCTGCTGCTGTGTCCAAAGTGAAAATGAGAGGGATTACGATATAGACTAAAGTAACTGATCAGCAAGGGGAAGGTGTAGAATACAGCTGCAGACCAGAACGCTCCATGAGGGCCCCCTCACTATATTCCCCTGCTCACCAGTACGTCTTCCTAGAAGGCAACAGCCAACCCAGCCGGTGAAAACATGAATGACTTAGCCCATCAGAAACAAAAGTGTGAGGTCGGTCTGCCAGGTAATGAAATATAGGCTCACCCACTTCCTGAAACTAAAAGAAACTGGCTGGAGGCACTAGGGACCAAGAGAGCAGTTGCAGAGATGAGAACTGGGCTGCTGTCCTTTTCCCAATTTCTCTCCTTGTAAAAACTGACTCACAGACACATGCACATACACATGCAAATATTTACTCATAGTAGTATATTTTACCAACTTTATGTTTTAATCAATTTTTCTAATCACCTTCCTCTTCTCTTTTCTAGAAGATTCTCTTTCTAACCAGATTAAATTTATTGCAGTCTTTGCATTACTGGACATCCAAAGGAACCTTGTAAGTGAGGTAGAAAAGAATAAAGATGACTCTGAGTAGGGGTATAAAGACATATGAGAGTGAACCTTGATTTTTTTAAGGAAAACTTGGAACATGGTAGGCAGAAAGAAAATGTAATTTGTAATTGTTCAGTAGTTCACATTTCTTTAACAGGTCATGTATGGATACTGGGTGGACAAAGACATAGTTGAACTGGGATTTTTGTGGGTACCTGAGCCTCCCGAACAAATCCATTGAGAATCTCTTTGGCTCATCAAAGGAGAATCTAGGAAGGTTCTTTCTCTGATTTCCAGTAACGTTCCAAGTCAGAATCTACCAGTGAGAGGGATTCACAGGAGATTCATAACAGAAGAAATGGAGAAAAGCATTATCTTCTGATCTCATTTTCAGCAACACATTTGCAGATAGGAAATGCTTGATGATTGCAAGCTTTGGTACTGCAGACAGGGTGTTAAGTTTGACACCATCTAACTCTACAACCCCTCCTCACTAAAATTCTTGAGTTTCACAGAAGCATCATTGTGAAATCTTAAAAATGTTTACGTATTGCAATGGTTCTATTTGTACTCAAAGATATTCTAATGGTGTGTAATGTCTTCTATTGCCTGCACTGAAACACTGTCTGATTGGAATACCTGAGTGCCGTTTGTTTTCCTTCCCAAATTTCAATCGAAGCATCTTTGAAGAGTATTACAGGCAGAGAAAAGTGCTTTCTGAACCTCTCTGGGGAGGGAGAAGACATAAGCTAAGATTTCAGTTAGTTTGCCTTCTATTTGAACTTAAATGAACTTTATAGTATCATAGCTTTCTTGACAATGTTCTATGAAATAATTACTTAGGCAGAACAGTTAAATGATGAGCCTTTAGAAGTATGTTTTCCCCTTGGGGCTCCTGTGTGGCTCAGTTTGGTTGAGTGACCGGTTCTTGGTTTTAGCTCAGGTTATGATCTCATGATCCTGAGATCAAGCCCTACGCTGGGCTCCACACTCACTCTGGAGCCTGCTTAAGTTTGTTCGCTCTCTCTCTCTTTCTCTCTCCTTCCCTCCCTCCCTCTGCCACTCTCTCCCCTCACACACACACACACACACACACACACACACACACACTCACTCTCTCTCTTTCTCTCCCCCTCTCTCTAAAAAATAATTTTAAAAAAATAAATAAAAAGTAAATAAATAAATGAAAGAAATCTTTTTCCCTTCAAATGAAATCAGTCTGGTGTTTGCCCAGCCAGATTCCTGCAATGTCTGAACAACTTTCCGTGACTTAAACAAGCTGCGTCTCACACCCCAATGTGGTGATCAAGTCCCTTGATTCAAGTTAATGCGTGACCTCTGTTAGGCTTAAATGATTCAACTGGTCTGAAATTTTGTAGTTTTATAAAATAACACCATAACCATCTGTATCAATATTTTGAGGAGGTGAGTTGTGCTACTGGATTTTCCCAACACACTAAACTCCACTCTGTACTGAGAAATGAAGCTTAGTGTCATTAAAAATCAGTGAGACAAAGCTGAGTTTTAACTCAAAGAATCATTGGGTTAAAGGAAATTTCTCAATTGAGCTGAATACCCAGAGCCTCTTCTTGATCTTTTAATAGCAAATGATTTCCATAATTTCATTACTGGCACTGCCAATTGTATATGAGTAGACACAAACTCAACAATCATAGCAAATGACTTTCTTAATGTGGAATATGCTACCTCAGAAGTCTCCATAGGCTTTAGTCACATTAAGGCCATTAGCAGAGGGGCGCCTGGGTGGCTCAGTCAGTTGAGTATCTGACTTCAGCTCAGGTCATGATCTCATGGTTTGTGGGTTTGAGCCCCACATTGGGCTCTGTGCTTCCTGCTAGCTCGGAGCCTGGAGCCTCCTTCAGATTCTATGTCTCCCTCTCTCTCTGACCCTCCTCTCTTCACGCTCTGTCTCTCTCTGTCTCTCAAAAATAAATAAATGTAATTTAAAAAGTTAAGGCATCAGCAGAATCCAAATGGTCTGTTTAATGTGTCTTTGAGTCAAGAAATCACAACATTCAGGTATCTTTTTTTATAATTAGTGTAGACCTTACTTATTACCTATTCATTATTAAGCAGCAGCCATGTTAAAATATGCTTAGTGAACTTAATGTTTGTCTTACAACCAAACCACTGTGTATGAAAGCTCCCTACATCCAGACTCACCAGGGATCAAGTTATGGTCCTTAAAATTTTAATCCACTTACTGGTCTTTACCATAGGTAAAACATAAAAGGTAGTTCTTAATGAGCAACATTCTACAAACCAATGCATCTGACGTACCTCATTTAGGGGAAGAAATTTAATTAAATTCAGAGTCATTGAAGACCAGAGAGATACTAGTTCATCTGCTAAATTCCATTCATCTCTTAGATCTCTGGCTCGGGGTTGGAATCCCAAGAACTTGATATTCAGGAGAAAACTGGTGGTTCTATGCTTAATAAACAAAAGATTAGTTTCAAAGATGTCTATGCTATTGGGAATTTGGACCAGCAATTACAATCCAATTTTGAAATACTTGCTTTAAATATGATCAACATGTTGTGTCTCTATTAGATATTTGATAGTGACTGTTATTTGTGAGGTGATTATAGTATGGAGTAGCTTGACGGTCCCAACTCTCTACAACTGTCACGTCTTACCTGCTCCTACTGTTCGGCATTCTCCATCCCAACCAGGCAGACTTACCACATATTGTGAGATTTCCCACTTTCTTAATTGTACTCATTTTGCTCCCAAACCTTTTCTGTGTTGTTTTGACTCATTAAACTTCACTCAACTGTTAAGACGCCAGATTTGAATTTGGTCTTCTGTGCTCAAATAACTCTTTGAATTTCCTCTATCTCCTTAAGTTAAACACTTTCTATATCCTTAAAATATCTTCCTGGTGTTATTTGTACAAAAATTGGTACCACCCATGGGGGATCATAGTTACTTCATAGATATTTTTCAGGATCTAGAGCAAAATAAAAATCCAGGACAGAAGGCAGGGCCAGGAAGTCATTGTTCCCAGCCCAGGACAGACAGGAGCCCATGGGTTTGCAACTTTCACAGCAGAAATGCTCAGTAAGTACACCAGAGTAGATGAATAGATGGCTCCATCGAGTCATTTGCATGGATATGACTGTGCTGACGTCATAACCTGGAGCAAGGACACATATTTACTTTCCCCACCGCCGCTCAGGGCCTGCCTGGCACCTAACTCTGAACATTCCCTATGTCTCTGTTCAAAGCCCACCAAGGGGCAGAGGGCAGTGGTAGAAAGGTTCCCCAGCCCCTGGTGACCTGATTGCCTCCCCAGGCATGTGCAGATAGAGGTGGCCATGTGGCTCTAGCAGGGAAGGTATGTCCAAGGTCGTTGGGAAATCTGGGATCCGGGAGGAGGCGGCCAGGAACCCATACTGAGGAGACTACACAAGGGGACAGGATGCATAAGCCAAGGACCCAAGCCCCAGGGAATGCTCCACCATCCCACTGAACTTTACCTTCAAAACCCAAGACAGTGACCCAGAATATTAAACTCAAAACATGGGGCTTTTGCGAGTGTGAGGCCTCCTCCTGTGACACTGGCCTTGATCAGATAAGAAGTTAATCATGGTTGTTTATGTAAGATGTTTATGGGACTTAGCCTTCTCTTAATCCCTAGTGAGGTATACACATTCAATTATTAAGGTGCCAAAATGTCTGCACTTGAGAAAATGGAGAATATTTATAGTTCCTAAACCTGAGTATTTCGTAAAGAAGGATCAACCAAAATTGTTTCAGGTATGTTGGACTCAGATGATTCAGAATGTAAACTGGGCTGAAAAACATTAAACTGAAACACCCTATCATTTTAATAACACTGATACACAACGATGAAAATCTAACCTGGATTGGCAAAGCTTCTAATGTTAAAAAGTGAAATTCTCTTCTAGAGATTTAGAAAGCACTAGCTCCTTTTGGCTATTAGCTCACCCAGGATTAAGCAAAAATTCATAATGTTTTTTCAAGTATTTTTGAGAATGTACCCTGAAACAAAGTCACATCATGCAAAGAGGAAAGCTTAGATCCATTGGTACATAATTCAGAAATGAAGGTTTTTTTCAAACAGGATATATTTTGATGACAATTATTAAATTTTTACTAATTTATATTTGTAAATTATATTGATGTGTCATGTTTTCAATTCCACCTTTCAAACACTGTCTGCTCTGTCTCCATAAAGAGCTTCATTCTTACTGAATGAATTAAGTGAATTATCAGGAGTCAGCAATAATAGGGTACGTTTGTGGGCATTCTGTCATACTCACCCATACTGAACAAACACACACATGATGTTCATACACATCAAATACAAGTATAAATATAGACACAAATTAAATTTGTATCATAAATGTGTATCATACATATATGTGCATCAAGTACAAATATTTAAATACAAATCAGATTTGCCACAGAGTTAAAGTGTATTTTGAATACACTTCATTACCTAATTGGCTAAATAAATGTGAGTAAATATGGCTTATGTACATTTTGCTCTATCTTAATTGCTACAGTGTTACAAAACCACTAGCTCTAATGCTGTGATCATGGGCTTCTCATGCTCTGACATATTTGTCCACGTGCAAAAAAACTTTATCATATAGGTAAATGTGCTATTAGTTATCTATTATCTTTTGTGTCTATTAAAAGCATGCCGGTTTTATTATTTTGGTGTCTTACTCCAATAAAACCTCATGTATAATACAGTAACTAAGCTGTTTTTCAAAAATAAGAATATTAAACACATATTATTTAGGAATTCTTTAGAATACAACATCATTGTTATTAAGAATTTGTGAATTATTGATGACCAACCAGTATATTCTTGTGATAGTTAAAATTCAACTGAAGAATTTTGATAAAGCTTACTCATAGTAGTTTGCACATAAATTTATGTTTTGTTATTGAGAACTAATTGTTCTATACTTCCTTGTCTCCTCCTAACAGTGTAGTTGACTTAAATTTACCAATTAGGATAATAAATCATCTGAAGAAGCTAATATGTAAAAATACCAATTAATTCACTCATTCAATCATTCATTTAAAAAAGAAACACGCATTTAGTACTGTATACCACGAACATGCTAGTTACTGGACAAGCAAAGTCAGAAAAACATCAATTACTTGTTTCTAGGTGATTAAGAAAGATGGGCAAGTTAATTAACAATTACAGTATATGTGTATTAAATATCACAAGAGTTCCATACTTGAGCAGGATCAGCTCAGCTGACTGGGACCAGGAGGAAAAATGTCTTATTAGAACTGAGATTGTAATGAAATTCACTAGATAAGGAAGTAGTTAGGTGTTTCTGATTGCTTTTTTCAAACTTAAAAGGAAATATATTGTAATGTGTTTGTATTCAGCCAGAAGGGGGAAAAATAAACAAAATACCAACATTCTAGTAAAAACAACTTCTTTTAGTTAGGAATCCCCATCTATACTGCTCAGAGTAAGTAAAATATTACTTCAGATTTGTCTTTCTATGGAAGAACAGGTTAATTTAACCCAGGGACAAGCTAGACAGCGGTAGAAAGCACAGCTGCTTGCTATGTATTTATTACATACTTTTTGCTTTCACAGTATAAGACATTTGTAAAAAGATTGTCATATTTCTGTTTTTAGTAACATGGTCTCCCAGCACAGTCTAGATTGTTTTAAGATTAGTTGAACCCTGAGGGCAGTATATATTTTTATTTGATTGTGGATTAGGGAAGAAGAGGGTGGCATTCCACAGTGGGTTTAACATTCTATCACTGAAACAAAATGTCCTATAAAGGAAAAGGAGAAGTTACTAAAGGATTTGTACTTTTTAAAGATCCACTTATTGGTTTGCATCTCTTCATAAAGAAACGGCATCCATCTGGATTCCTCTAGGATTGAAGGCTAGAAAGTCTTTCTCGGGATCAATGTAAAATATCTATCCAGAAATAACATGTCTGCTAAACCAAGTTGATTCTAAAAAAGAGACTTTTCTTCTTGAAGTTCAAAGACCCTTGCTCAAGTATTGGAAAATGAATAGTCCATGTAATAAATAGGAACGTAGTGCCCTCAGAAATATTTTTTTGCTGAGTCATGAAAACCAAGGAAGCCTTGTTCCTTTGTACTATCCACCGACTTCTGATAAACTAGATACAAGTCCTCGGATCTTTATCTGAGGTGTTTTCCTGATACCCATGCTTACTGTTTTATAACTATAGCTTCTTCTCTATTCCCAGCTTCATTAGACTGAGTGTTTGCAGACTGAAAAATGCAGGCAATCTTGGGCAGAATTTAGCTTTTCTGCATCTAGCTATTTTTTATCTTTATGTTTTACATACACGGAAGTGATATTAAACTAATAAGATTACAGGTGAGAACATTTCTTTTTAATGTATGCTAATGACTGCAGTTTGGCCCAAAGTATGCTGCTGTTTCCATGTAACACTTTTATACTGCCTGGAAGATTTTCTCCTAAGTGGTTTTATAGTTAATTATTATCCTCTTCATGTCTTAATTTGGATTCTATACTACCCTTCAACACCTTTCTCAGACTTCCAGTACTTAGCAAGCTAGCTCATAGTTTTATCACCTCTACTGAGAAGATTTGGAAAATAAATTAAGAACAATTTCTTTTCAGATTTGATTTTTATGCCTTGAAAAACATCCCAGAGAGCATTAGAATTTCTGCTGTCTTATTATATTACCTTGAAAATAGGGAGTTTTAAGGAGAAGCCTGGAATTTGCATTAAACAGATGGAGTGAATGATAAAAACCCACTGGTAGTTGGCTTAAATCTCAACCAATCTGAAATAGATGGATACCCTTTTTCAACATGAATAATTATCAGAACAACCTGAAATTATAGAACTTAAGGGTAGTGTTAAATATTTGCATAATATCTATTGTTAGGCTTAAGATACATTTATAGAAACCAAAGAACTAAATATGTAAAGAGCATTTTCAGCTGATTTCTCCTGTACCTTGTTCTTTTCATAGCGTTGCAATGAGACTGAGAATGAATGAGGCCTATAGAATCATGCGTAGAAGGATTCTCTGTACTTGTGTCTGGATTTGCTGTGACATGGGGACCCCAATAGTCAACAACCAGATTCTAGACTTACTTCATAGACCAGCTGTGCCGTTTACTGGCTTTTCTGCCTTTGAGGAGAAATGTAACATCTGGCTGTCCAGTTTCTCCTCTGTCAAATGGAGAGAGAAGGAGAAGGAATGTGGGAGAAGGGAAAGATCTTGCAAATATTGAAATTTAGTGATTGAGTACAAGTGATCATGCTTGTCATTTTTTCAGTATGTTGTTGTGTGTGATGCCTTCTAAATATTTTTAATATTTATTTTTGAGAGAGAGAGAGAGAGAGTGTGTGTGAAAGCAGGGGCAAGGTGGGGCAGAGAGAGGGGGACAGAGGATCCAAACCAGGCCCTGCTACTGACCACAGCTAGCCTGATGTGGGGCTCCAACTCATGAGCCGTGAGATCATGACCTGGGCTGAAGTCAGATGCTTAACCAGCTGAGACACCTGAGTGCCCCTGTGTGACACCTGAAGAGACCATGATCCCTTCTATATATCATCATCTCTGAGGCAAACTGGATATTGAAGGTTTTTGTGTCTCCTGGAGAAACACTGGAATGATGTTTGCTTTTGAAACACAAAGTATCCTCAAGCTCGGGACACCTGGGATTTCCAGAAATGTTGGATTTCTGAAGGACTTTCAGATCCTTCCATGTGATCTCCTAGACAGCTTATATGTTCACCAGCTTATAGCACCCTATCCTTGTTCCTTCGTCCTTCTGCACACCAGGCTTTGTATCATTGCTTCTGCAGCGGCAACCAAAGGGTAAAAACCAGGAGTGACAGAACCTGATAAAATGGGTTGAACCACAGTCCTGCTTCAAGTGAAGGACACACATCTTGGTTCATCTGGTCAGGCTCCTGGGCATTCTGTCTCTCATCATCACAATAATATGGAGTCAAGACTGTCTCTTTACACCCATGATATTTGGGATTCAAAGGTAATTACAAACAAAGCCTGGAGTGTACAGATCTGGAGTCCACAGTCTCAGGGAAACAGATAAAGTTGCTAAATAAAAGGAAATTACATGTACTAGAACAACTTTCAAAATACTTTAAAATTCCTAGCATTCAAAGAGTGTCTTCTTAAGTCTGACATTTATTAATCACAAGATAAACTATGTTCCTTGCAAAGGAGAGGTCAGAAAGTAGCTCATGGTATGTTATTAATATTTTCTCTCGGCCACTGTCTAACCCATATACCCTCTCATACTACAGTGAGAAACATATTGGAAGGTATTTGGTTATTGCGCTTTTCAAATGTGAGAGTAGATTCCTGGGTTTTTTAATCAATTCATCAATACCCTTCAACATCTCCAACAACAAAAAGGAATGGTCATTTTAAATAGAAAGGTTATTGTAGGTAGATTGGTAAATTACATGAATGATAAGTATTTAGGCTACCACTCAGCAGGTCCCCAAGAAGGACCGTTGAAACATTTAAGAACTCATAAGAGGAACTGATAAAGATGGCTCATTTTCCACTGACAATAGTGAATATTTCCATCAGATATATGCCTGCAAATAAAATTTTGACTACACATTGGATTTGACTTTCCCAGGATGAACACACATCCAAGTTCTTAGTAAAATTCTTTAACAATGAATAAGGAGTAAATTAGGAAACTATGTTAAATAATGTTTTTCAGTAAAAATTGTAACTACATTAAAAACTTTATCCTTAGAATACACAGTCCCCAAGTGACTTATGAAACTGTTTATGTAGGTACAAAATAAAAGCTATTTTATTTAGCTAACTAATCAAGTAAGTGACTTTTAATTTGATGCAGCTGTACCTACAGTGACTCTCCCATCACTGAACAGTTAATGCTACCTTTTATCCTTTATCATTTTCCTTATGAGCTAAGGGATTGTTCATTCAGATTCTTCTAATCCTCATAATACCTGGGCCATTATTACAAATCCTTGCTGTTCGGATAGCATCCAATTTCTTATGAATCTCATGAGTATTAAAGAATCTTGTTAAATGAAACTGGAGGTATCACATCTTGCCTGGAATTTCATTTGCAATTCAATAGTTTAAGTGCTAACATAAAGAGAGGGCTCACTTGAAACTCACACTAGTGTGTTATTTTCCCCTCTATCTGTAGGTATGTCACATTTAGAAGCCTATCTCTCATTCAATATGCAACATTCAGAAAAAGATTACTCCTGAGCCCTTTGCTTTACCTCCTGTGAGACTGAGTAAATTGGAGGGTGGAGGGAAATGGAGAGGGATTAATAGAAGTGGCAATTCTGAGAGATGTATAAATCTGCAATCAGTGTAATAAAAAAAAAAATAGGTAGTATTTTTAGTTAAGATAAATTTACTTAAAATAGTGTATTATAGTCTTCAATTTGGTATAGTCCTCAATACAATTCCTTTGGTACCTGATCAAAGAGCTTGGAATGTTTCTACACACATTCTTTCTTTTTATGTTTATTTATTTTTGACAGAAAGACAGAGAGAAACAAAGCATGAGTAGGGTAGGGTCAGAGACAGAGGAGAACACAGAATCTGGAACAGGCTCCAGGCTTCGAGCTGTCAGCACAGAGCCCAGCGTGGGGCTCAAACCCACGAGCCGTGAGATCATGACCTGAGCTGAAGTCAAATCTTTAACCAACTAAGCCACCCACGTGTCCTGTCTACACATATTCTTTAGATTTAGTTCCTCATGGATTTTTTCACCTTGCTAAAAAGTATTGCTATAGACTGTGTGCCCCCAAATTTTATCCTAGCACCCGGTGTGATGGTGTGAGGAAGTGGAGCCCTTGGGAGGTAGTGAGGGCTCCACCCTCATGACTAGTATTAGTATTCTTAGAAATGAGACCCAGAGAGCTCTCTCATCCCTTCTGCTATGTGAGAAGAGGTGGGAAGACAGCCATCTCTGAACTGGGGAACATCTCTTATCAGATACTGACTCTGATCTTAGATTTTCCAGCCTCCAGAACTCTGAGAAATAAACGCTTCTTGTTTAAGCCATCCAGTCTGTGGTGGTTTATTATAGCAGCCCAAATGACTAAGACAGAAACTGGTACTGAGAATGAGGTGCTATTGTATCAAATACCTAAAAATGTTAAAATGGCTTTGGAACTGGGTAATGGATGGGTTTAGAAGAATTTTGAGGTGCATGCTAAGAAAAACCTGCATTGTCATAAACAATCTGTTAAGGGCAATTCTGGTGAGATTCTGGTGAGAAGGAAAGGCTTGTAGAGAAAGCTGTCTTTTAGAGAATAAAGTATATCACAATTATAACATTGGTAGAAATATAGTTGGTGAAGGCCATTCCGCTGAGGTCTCACATGGAAAGGAAGAGCATGCTATTGGAAGCAGGAAGAAAGGCCTTCCTTGACATAATGTGTCAATGACGTTGGCTGAATTGTGTTCACATCCTAGTGTTCTATGAAAGGTAGAACTTGTGCATGATGAAAATGGACATTTAGCTGAAGAGATTTCTAGCAAAGTATGGAAAGTGAGACCTGGCTTTTCCTGACTACTTAAAATAAAATCTGAGAAATGACAATTACTTAAAGATGAAATTGTTATGCAAAAAGGAAGCAGAGCTTAAAGATTTGGAAAACAGTTCAGCCTCTCCATCTTGCATCAAATGAGAAGACAAAGGGCATGGCCACGTGACCATTTGGTAAGGAGATCAGTGTGGATCAACCATGTAGACACAAGCCAAATGCTGTTCTTCAAGACAAGGAAAGAATAACCAAGAAGGTGACTCAGAGATCATCAGGACTGTTGCTCCCGCTTCAGGCCCAGAGAGCAAAATTCTAGAAGATAGGACTGCCTCCTCTGCCGGTTTTAAAGGACAGGGCAGCCCCAGAGAGCCACAGCTGTGACCCGCCCCGCCCCCCCAACACACACACATGTAGAGCTCTGGGGCCCTGGCAGAAACCATGGCATGGGCAAGGCCACCACACCCTGTGAACAGCACCCCCGCCCCAGCCATGGGGGTGGCAGTGCCACACTAGTGAAGCCAGAAGCAGAGCGCCACGCGAAAGGGGATTATTTCCAAGCTTTAATCTTTAATGTTGTCTGCCTTGCTAGGTTTTGGACTTACTTCGGACTCATTACCTCCTTCCCCTTCCCTATTTCTTCCTTCTGGGATGGATATGTATACCTTATACGTGTCCTACCAGCGTGGTTTGAAAGCATATAGCTTTTGTGGCTTCACATGTTCATGGCTGAAGAGTAATTTGCCTCAAGATGAATCATACTTTGAGTGTTACCCATATCTGATTTAGATGATATTTAGATAAGACTTTGGGCTTCGACTTTAGACTTTTGAGGCTGTTGGGATGGAATGAATATATTTTGAATGTGGGAAGGATTCAAATTTGGGGGAGCGAGTGGTAGAATGCTATGGATTGAATATTCATTCCCTCCTCCCCTCCAATTTACATATTGAAATCCTAACCCCCAATGTGATGATATTAGGACCTGGGGCTTTTGGGGGGTGATTAGATGCCCTTATAAATCAGTGCGTTTGTAAATGAGACCCAGAGAGTTATTACCTAGCCACTGTATGAGGAATCAGGGATAAGATGATCATCTATGAACTAAAGTCAAACTTCACCAGACATCAGATCTGTCACCCAGTTCATGGTGACTTATTATAGTAGCCCTAAAAGATTAAGGTGGATACCTAGACACATCAGAAAAGTGCACAGCTGCATCATACTAAAAGTCAAATATCTGGGTGGTTTCCTTCTAAGATCTGAGCAAATCCAGAATGTTTTCTCCACTTCTATTCAAGATTATACTGAGATTTCTGCATAGGGAAATTAGGTAAGCAAAAGAATTAAAAGCATACAGATTGGAAAGGAAAATGTTAGAACTTTTTATTTGCAGATGGCATACTTTACAGATTCCATTAAAAACTATGACAACTAATAAACAATTTTAGAAAGATTACAAGATCAATATACAAAAATAAATGTTCTATGAACTAACACTGAACAATTTATTAACAAAATTATGAAATAATTGTGTTTATAATAGCATCACAAAGAATAAAATATGTAGGAATGAATTTAAGAAAATATGTGTAAATAATGTACATTAAAAATACAAAACAGTGTTCATGGGGCTCTTGTTGCTTGAGTGTCTGACTCTGTTTTGGTTCAGGTCATGATCCCAGGGTCTTGGGATTGAGCCCCCCATTGGGCTTTGCAATGAGCATGGAGTCTCTTAAGAATCCCTCTCTCCCTTTCTCTGTCTCTTTCCCCCAGCTTTCTCTCTCTCTTTCTCTCTCAAAAAAAAAAAATACAAAATACAATACATTGTTGAAATAATTTTTGAAAGACCTAAATAAAGGAAAATATATCTGATGTTAATGTATAGGAAAGCTTAAAATGTTGAGATGACAACATTCACCAAATTGATTTACGGGTTTCATGAAATCAGTGTCACAATACCAGCTGACTTCTCTGTATACATTGACAAGTGCTTCTAAAACTCATGTGAAAATGCAAGAAACACAAGACATCCAAAACAATCTTAAAAAAGGTGAGCAAAGTTGGAGAATGAACAGTTTTCTACTTCAAAATGGGCTATATCGCTGCTGTAATGGACCCAGTGCAGTTCTGACATAGAGACGTGTGGGTCAGAGGAAGGCTACACACTCTGGAAATGAACTCGTACATCCATCTTCAATTATTCTTCAAAAAGAATTCCAAGAAAACGCATTAAGGAAAGAATACTCTTTTCAACAAGTGAGGCAAGACTATCTACATGCAAAATAATAATAATAATAATAATAACAACAACGACGACAATAGCAACAATGAGTTGGATTGGATTCCTGCTTCACACTATGTCCCAAATATTTGCACAAAATACATCATTATGCTAAATTTAAAAGCAACAATTCTAAAACTGTTAACAGAAAATGTAGGGCAGAATCATTATGACTGTCAGTTAGTCAAAGCCTTAGTAGACACAACACCAAAAGCTCAAGCAATAACTTTAAAAATAGATTAACTGGATTTTATCAAAGTTTAAAAATTTGTTCTTCATTGAAACCATCTAGGAAGAGGACAGGCAGCCAACAGTATGGGAGTAAATATTTGTAAATCATAGACATTACTTTCCTATTGTTGCTGTAACAAATTAACACAAGCTTAATGTACTAAAATAACACAACGTTATTAGTTTACTTTTCTAGAGGTTAGCTGTCCAAATGGGCTTCATTGGGCTAAAATCAGGTTTTCAGTAGTCTGTATTCCTAGGAGTATATTGGAAAATCCATCTCTTTACCTTTTGCAGCTAGCTTACGGAGGTTGCTTACATTCCATTACTTGTAAACCCCTTCCGGACAGAAATTGCATCATTTCAAACCTCTTCTGTCACATCTCCTTCCTCTGTCACATCCTCTTTCCTCATAAGTACCCTTGTGTTTACATTGGTCCCAGGCAGATAATGCAGGATGATTTCCCATCTCAATAGCCTTAAGCGAATCACACTTCCAAAGTCTCTTTTCCACATAAGATAATAGTTTCAAAGGTTGTCAGAATTATGATGTGTGCATACTTGTGGGGAGGATATTATTCTGTCCACTATATCATATAGCTAATTAGGGGGTTATATCCAGACTATACAAAGCACATTGCAGCTTAAGAATTAAAAGACAAATAGTCCAGTCAAAACGGGCAAAGAAATGGTACAGATATCTCTCTAATATCCAAACAGCAAACAGGGACGTGAAAAGGTGCTCAGCATAATCAGCTGTTAGGGAAATGTTCATCACCACCACCTTGAGACACCACTTCACGATGATCATGATGGTCATAATAAAGAAGAGGTCATTAAAAACACAGGCAAGCATGTGGAGACATTAGAACCTTCATGTTTTGTGTGAGGCTGTTTGAAATGATACAGCCACTTTGGAAATCAATCTAGCAATTTATAAAAATTAGTAAACAAAAATAATAAAATGAGAATAAAAATGGGTAAACATAGCATAATCAAATGACACAGCAAATGCATTACTGGTAAATGGCCAAGATAAATGAAAACGCATGTGACAGAAAATTATTCAGAAATATTTATCCATCATTATATATAATAGGCAAAAAATAGAAACAACCCAAATATCCATCAACTGATAAATGGATTAACAAAATGTGCTCTAGCCATAGACTATAATGTTGTTTAGCAGTAATAAGAAATGAAGTGCGGACACATACCTCAACATGGATTAACTTTGAAAAAAAATTATCCAAGTGAAAGCAGCCATTCACCAAAGATCACATATTGCATGATTCCATTCATATCAAATGTCCAGAATGGCAAATCTATAGACATAGAAAGTACACTAGTCACTGAGGGGAGCCGCTGGTAGGGGTGGAGAAAATGAGAATGACTGCAAATGGGTGTTGTTTGTTTGGGGATTTCTTTTTGAATATTGAGCTTTTGGAATTTCTTTTTGGATAGTTTATTTTGGTTCTTGTGGTGTAAAACTATTCTGAAACTGTGTTATTAATTTTACAAATTGGTAAATATAATTTACCAATATAAAATCATTGAATTTCCCATTTTAAAAATTGTTTTTAATGTTTGTTTATTCTTGAGAGAGAGACAGAGCATGAGTGGGAGGAAAGCAGAGAGAGAGAGGGAGACACAGACTCCAAAGCAGCTCCAGGCTCTGAGCTGTCAGCACAGAGCCCCACGCGGGGCCTGAACTCACAAGCCATGAGATCATGACCTGAGCCGAAAGGACACCGAGCTGACTGAACCACCCAGGCGCCCCCGATTTGCACAATTTAAATGAGTGAATTATTTGATATGTTGATATATTAAGAAAGCCATTTAAAAATGGAGAAACACAGTGCTCTTAGAAATGACCAAGAGATTACTGAATGGCATAATGAAATTATAGTGAATGTTGAATACAAGATAATTATGACCATACTGTATTCATGTCTAAGGTCATAAGTTAAAGAGGCTAGAAGGAAAATAGATATCACAAATAGCTTTGTGTTCTTAAAACATGCTTTGTGCTCTTGTTCCAATACTAAAATTGTCAGGAGCATTTTGTTCCTTCTCCAGAAAAAAAAACTTAGAGAGATTTTTTTTCCAGGGTCTTTCGTCATTTTAGTCACTGATGTGTTGGTTCACTCATTAATTCAACATATAGATTTATTGGACATGTGACTAAGTACTAAGCATTACACTTGGGGCTAGATAAAACAGTGAGCAAACAGATACTGTCCTTGCCTTTTGGAGAAACCCACGAAGCACTGATGGGAAACACTGGTCATTTAGTGACATTGACAAAAGTATCATTTGAAAGTTAATTTAGAATCCCTGTGGGAAAGCATCAGTTTAGGGACCTGACCTAATGGGGGCAGTAATTCTCTACAGAAAAATGCTGGCGTGGGAGGACTCGTAGATGAATCTGGTGAAGAGTGCATGCGTGTTGGCAGGTAGGGAGTGCGTCAGGAGGAGAAACCCTCCAGGTGGAGGCAGGAGGCTGTGAGAAAATCAGGTGCTAGAAGGAACAGGGGACATTCAGAGAGCTCAAGATCACTGAGGCTGCAGTGCAGCAAGGGAGAGAGACAAGGGACAAGGCAACTTGGAGAAGTTGGCAAAGATGAGCCCATGCAGTGCCTACCCATACAGGCTAACAGTGGTGCCTTATTGTAAGAATAGCAGGAAGTTATTGAAGAGTTTCTAGAATGGAAAAAAATATTTTTAATCGTAGTTCCACTTTCCCTGTTAGCCCTTTACCTCATTGTCAGCTCATCTTTTGTGCATTGATTTTCTCAGAGAAGGAATGGAACAACACCTATGTATGTATATATGTATGTATATGTTTATATATGTGTAGAATACATATGTATATAATATATATTTGTTTATATATTGTATATGTTAAATATATTTTTATATTAGTCTAAGTTTACATTTATGTTTATAAATATTTAAATATATTAAATAAATTAGCAAATACTAGATAAAACATAATATATATTATTTATTAACTTTCATATATTACATATAAGTATATCTTAGAAAAGTGTCGTCATCTATGAACAAAGGAAAGATTCACGCAAGGACTTGGAATAACACTTTATAAGGAATGGCAGAAATTTTTTGCCCCAAACTAGAAAAATATTCTATGTCTTGGCAGAGTGGATATATGGGTAAAGGGGAAATATTGAATAATTATTGCATAGGATTAATAGGTCTTCGAGGAAGAGGCTATGAACTATAGGCTCCAGGCTTTGCCTATGTGTTTTCTATGGGATCAGAAACAAGGTACAATTTGTGTTGCATATGTTAGGCAGATCCTCAGGGAATTAGCAACATCCCAGAATTATATAACTATTTTACAGGGCATATACCTTTATGCCCTATGCTTACTATCTCTGGCAAAATGGGTCATACAATGATCTGATCACCTGAATTTTTTTGAAATTTATCCCAGGTCTAAAATCTCTCAGGTTATATGTCCTGCATGGTAAACCCTAGTGAAAATGGCATCTTGTGATACAAACCATCATTTAGCAGCTTTACATATTTCTACTGCAGATGTGAAGAGACAATGTTGGGGTTATCAGTGTTGAATGTCCCAGCCTCATATTCTGATTTTCTTCAGGAGATTCAGGAAGAGGCATATAGACTCCGTGTTTTTCAGATTGGATTGTCATGGGAACTTAAAATTCAGTAAAAATGATAGCAAGCTTTTGACCAGCAGTAAACTTTTTGAGAATCTCCAGAGACAGGAAGAGATGTTTGGGGGTTTCAAGAGATAGAGGACATTGACTGTGAGCCTAGAGTGAGCACCCTGTGGGAGGTGTAGGGTCGTTGCCACGACCCTCGTGAGAAGGTGAGACGGTGAGATGGACGCCACTGTACCGATGGAGACAAGCAGAACTCTACTCCTGGGAAAGGCACTATTGCACATCCAGAGCCAATAGGGATGGAAAGCCAACTGGAGAGAACATGGCCCTTATTTTCTCTTCCAGTATCCCAGGATCTTCCTGTGATCCACTGTTTGTGAAAAGTCAATAATTCAGCTGCAAAAGAAGAATTACAGTGTGTAAAATCCATGTTCTAGCATTTCAGAAGGATAAGTAAAGAATTGAGAACGAACTAAGCTTAAAAAATACCTCAACTTTAATATTGAGAGTTTTCATTCCAAGCCTTGGGACAAAGAGAGTGGAGGAAAGGATCCGGAAGGGGAATGAGATGGTATAAAGGAGCCTGGGTCCAGGCACATGCACAGTAGAAAGAGAAAGCAGGTTAAGCTAAGCAAGTGAACTCGTAGTCCTGGGTTGAGATAAGATAACCAACTAAACACCCCCATTATCTTCTCTTTGAGAGTCCTTCCAGGAAGAACTTCAGAAAATGGCGATGGGTATGTAAGTGGCTTTTTATCTCTGTGTCCTGAGCGCTACTAGCTTTAGTGTGATTGGTCTTCAAGTTGAAGAAATGAATATAACAAAGTCTGTAATATTATCAATTATAATGAGGTTGTTCCAAGTTGAGTAAACGCCTTAGGCGAGCCTTGGTAACAGAGATATCCCTGCTGGTGGTGTGCATATTCATCTCAGAGTGTTAGGGTGTCATCCATGTGCACAGCATGGTTGAAAGAACAGCAGCTTTGCAGCGACAGTGACATGGTTGGTGACTTAGTTCTCTGCCCTTCAGACAGTTATGCAAGCCCCTTGCTTGTAGTTGTCCAGTACCTTTGTGATTATTAATTTATATAATCTATATAGTACATAGAGAGCCCTTTGAGAGTGCTAAGCACTGACTATATTTTAAAAGTTATAGCTATTATTATTATAAATGTAAATTGTTTTTATAGTAAACAGGTGGCATTAAACATCTGTGGGGGAGTGGGCCAAGGGTAAGTGAAATGACAGTGTGGGTCAGAGAAAAAATTACTGTTTAAAGGAGGAGCTATAGTTAGCGGTATATAAATTGGCGGCAAGAACTCAGAGATAGCATGGCAACTGGAAACACTAGTTGATAGCAGAAATAAGATGCCCAATTCATCTAATTAATTTAATTAATCTAATTAATAGCAAGGACACGGGACCCAATTATTCAAAGGGAAACATATTCACTTAATTGGAAGTTTTGCTTATATTTTTAAACAAAAATTACAGCCTTTAGTTTTGCAGACAATAACAGCAAATTGAGACATTACTAGCCTCCAGCTGGCTAGTTAGCTACCACCTATCAATAAATAGTCTTTCAATCATCTATCATCCATCTCAAGTAATAAAAAGTATTTCTTCAGAGACCATACATAGATTCTGGCTTTCTCACTTTGAACCTAAACTAAATATTTGTTGGAAAAACATATATATAATAATGCAATTATCTACTTTTTCAGCAAAACTTTCCACTGACATTATTTGAATGGTTTAATCTACAATTTTTCTTATATGATTATTTTTAAAATAATATTAAAAAATAGCCTAACAGAGTTTTCTAATCAATATGATTGTTGCTATTTTTATTATAACTATCAAATAAAACAGAAAAAATCATACCACCAGGTTGAGAAACAGAGTTCTGCAACACCGTGCAAAATGCCCTTCCACTGTTTTCTCAAACATAATCCATTTTGTGCAACACAATTTTAGTTTGCATATAACTATTATCTAAACTTTAGTGGAAGTCTCTCCTTTCTTATTAAATACATTGGAAACCCAAAATAAATACCTTTTTTTCCTTGCCATTAAACAACACCAAATTCAACCCCAGACAGTTCTAAGTCTTTTTTTTTTTTTTTTTGAGAGAGAGAGAGAGAGGCACAAGTGAGCCATGGGCAGAGAGAGACAGAGAGAGAAGCAGAGCTCACTGGAAGCTTATCTGTTAGGAAACTCGAACTCATGAACCAGGAGATCATGACCTGAGCCAAAGTCAGATGTTTAACCAACTGAGCCACCCGGGCACCCAGACATGTGTAAGTTTTTTAAAAGAAAAGTTGTCTGGCTTTATTAAGGGGGAGATAATGTCTGAAAAATTACACATATTTAATGTAGACAATTTAATGAGTTTGGACATATGCATACCTCCATGAAATTATCACTACAACTAAGGTAATGGGCTTGAATTACTTATTAGTTAAATACGTGTGTGGTAAGAGCTCTCAACATGAGATTAAAACTACAAGAAGAAAATACTTCACATCAGTCAGGATGGCTATTATCAACAACAACAAAAAAAATCAAACAAAAGAAACTCGAACCTTTACACGCTGTGGATGGGAATGTAAAACGGGGCAGCTGCTATGGAAAATGGTGTGAAGTTTCCTCAAAAATTTAAAAATACAACTACCATGTGATCTAGCCACTCCCTGTCTGGGTGTATATCCAAAAGAATTAAAATCTTGAAGTGATGTCTTCACCCCATACTTATTAAAGCATTATTCACAGTGCTCAAGTACAGACAAAACCTGAATGTCCATTGAAAGATAAAAAACATATGGTGTATGCAGATAATGGAATATTATTCATCCTTAAAAACACAGGAAATCTTCCCAAGGACAACAACATTATGAAACCTAAGGGATTTAGCTAAGTGAAACAAACTAATTTTGGAAGGACAAATACTGTATGATTCCATTGTATGAGGTGTCTAAACAGCCAAACTCATAAAAGCAGAGAGTAGAATGCTGGCTCCCAGGGTCTGGGACAAAGGGGCAGTGAGGGGTAGTCTTTCAACTGTCAATCTTTCTTAGTTGATATTTCCCTCTATTCCTATCTCTTCCTTATAATTCTCTCATTGAAAATCGGTGTTATTTGCGTTATAGGATTTCCTGGTGCTTTGACTTTGTTGACCTCATCTCATGGCACAGGGGAAGGACTTCTCTGTTTCTCCCCAATTTTTTCTCAGTCCAGAGACTCAGTCAAACTCAGGTGTAATTTTCATTATTGGTATTATATGTGAATGGAGTGGTATCTTTAAACTACAAAATAACATAAAAAAACAAAACACTGATTAACCTAGAGTTCTTTACCAAGAGAAAATATATTTCAAATATAGAGGTAAAAGAACTTCTCAGACAAAAAGAAAACAGAAAAATCATGGCTATCATGACTTCATTCAAAAAATACTCACGTATGGGCCTGGGTGACTCAGTTGGTTAAGTGTCTCACTCTTGATTTTGGCTCAGGTCAAGGTCTCACAGTTTGTGAGATTGGACCCTATATCAGGCTTTAGCTGGTGGTTCAGAGCCTGCTTGGGATTCTCTCTCCCCAACTCTGTCTCTCTCTCTCTCTGCCACTCCCCAGCTCATGCTCTCTCTATTTCTCAAAATAAATAAATAAACTTAAAAAAATACTAAAGTATATGTTTTCACATACAGAAGAGAAATGATACCAAATTGAAATTTGGATTTACACAAAGAATAAAAACTGATGGTAATTGTATTTAATTTTAAGTTTGGTTTTCTTTTTATTTTGAGAGAGAGAGAGAGAGAGAGAGAGAGAGAGAGAGAGAGAGAGAGAGAGAGAGAGAATGCAAGCACAAGTGGAGGAGGGGCAGAGAGAGAGGAAAGAGTATCCCAAGCAGGTTCTGCACTGTCAGCACCGAGCCTGATGTGGGATTCCATATAGCACTGTGAGCTCATGACCCAGCTGAAACCAAGAGCAGGACACTTAACCAACTGAGCCACCCAGGCACCCCCCAAAACTGATGGTAATTGTAAATAAAGGAAAAATGAGACCTTTTTTTTCATTTTTAATTATTTAAAAGATGTTGACTATTTAAAACAAAGATAATTATATTTTAGGGAGTTCATGGCATATTTAGAAGTAAAATGTTACAACAATAGTACAAATGAAACGGTATAATATTATTTGAACACAGACTGTGTTAGGTTAGAAATGCAAATCGTAAAATGTATGCTAATAAGCCATTAGTGGATATTTAAAAAATAATTGGTTGAACTCTTTCCAACATAAAGCAGAAATAGGGAAAAAATGGAATAAGGGTCATATCGGACAAGTGTAAGACCAAAAAAAGCATATTCAAATCTAATACTTTGATAATTATGTTAAATTTAAATAGTTTACACCTACCAAATCAAAGGTGATGATTATCAGATTGCTACATATTCCTTATACCTTTATCTTTTGATGGACATTGGGTGGGTTCCATATTTAGCTATCATAAATAATGCAATAAACATAGGGGTGCATATATCTTTTCAAATTTTCATGTATCTTTCCATTTTCCTTGGGTAAATACCTAGTAGTGGAATTGTTGGATCATATGGTATTTCTATTTTCACCTTTATTTTAAAAGAACTTCCATACTATTTTCCACAGTGGCTGTACAAATTTAAATTCCCACCAACAATGCACAAGTGTTTTTTTTTTTTCTCTACATTCTCATTAACTCTTGTTTTTTGTCTTCTTCACTTTAGCCATTTTAACAGGTGTGAGGTGACATCTCATTGTGGTTTTGATTCAGATTTCTCTAATAATTAGTGATGTTGAGTATCTTTTCATGTGTCTGTTGGCCAGTTGCATATCTTCTTTGGAAAAATGTCTATTCAGGTCCTATGCCCTTTTTTAATTGGGTTGTTTGTCTTTTTAGTGTTGAGTTGTATAAGTTCTTTATGTATTTTGGATACTGACCCTTTGTTGGATATATCATTTGCAAATATCTTCTCCCACTTTGTAGGTTGCCTATAGTGAAAGCAATCTTAAGAAAAAAATGACAAAACTAGAAGGTATCACAATTCCAGATTTATAGACATATTACAGAATACACACATAGATTAATGGAACAGAATATAGAGCCTGGAAATAACTATACACTTATATGGTCAGTTAATCTATGACAAAGGAGATGAGAATATAGAGTGGAAAAAATACAGTCTTTTCAATAAATAGTGCTAGGAAAAAAGGACAGTTACATGCAAAAAAAAAAAAAAAGACAAGACAAGAAGAAACTGGACCACTTTCTAACACCATACACAAAAATAAATTCAAAGTCGATTCAAGACTTAAATGTGAGAAGAGAACACAGGCAGCAATTTCTCTGACATTGGTTATAGCAACATTGGTCTGGATATGTTTTATAAGGCAAGGGAAACAAAATAAAAATAAACTATTGGGACTCCATCAAAATAAAAAGCAAAGGAAATGTACAGCAAAGGAAAACCATCAACAAAACAAAAGGTACTTTACGAAATTTGTAAGTTTACTCAATTTAGTAAATTTACTAACAATTTTTACGTAATTTTAAACTAAATTTACTAAATTGCTTTTTTTAGTATATTGAAAAAACAGAATTTTTTTTATTTACTAAACTGAATTCTTGTACTTTTTAAAATATAACCTTATGACAATTTCAAATATCCCAGTTTACTGCAGGTTTGGAATAAGTTTGAAATTAGTTAGGTTAAGGCATTCTCTTTTTTCAAAATTGTTCATTCTCTTTCTTTAAAATTCTGTTGAGTTTTTGATTCTTTGCTTTCTATATACATTTTTAAATCCACTTTCTAATTTCTGTAAAAGTTTTATTTTCTGTGATTTGGTTTAGGGTTGCCCTGATTTGTAGATTAAGTGAGGAGAATTAACATTTAAAATCATGTCCAGGGACTCCTGGGTGGCTCAGTGGGTTAAGCATCAGACTTTGGCTCAGGTCACGATCTCATGGTTTGTGGGTTCAAGCCCCACATCAGGGTCTGTGCTGACAGCTCAGAACCTGGAGCCTCCTTCGGATTCTGGGTCTCCCCCTCTGTTCTGCCCCTTCCCTTCCTTGTGCTCCCTGTCTCTTAAAAATAAATAAATGTTAAAAATTCAAAAAAAAATATATTCTCTTGTGTTTCCTATACTATATAATTAATTGTCTGAATATTTAGTTCTTCCAATTGTAAATTGATTTATCAGCGCTCATTTAAAATGCAGATATTTTATTCAGGGCTCATTGTGCATTTACGGAGTGCCTCCAGTACATGGGATAACACGGATGCATTGTTACACAGCACGGTTGACAAACAGATAAATATGTAATTGCTACATTGGTGTTCCCCTCAATGCACGGTAAATACTGGTTCATTTAAATAACAACAGCAACAGCAAAAATGCCTCGTTTTATTTTAGGTTAAGTTTCTCGCTAACTTTGAGAGCAGCTGGATGTGTCTCCCTCACTATCCAAGCCTCAGCCTTGTCAGTGACCCATGTTTTAAACTTGAATATCTGAAGTTCTTAATTCATCACATTAAATGAATTAATATCAGTATAAATGATTTTCTCTTTCCATTTATTGTGGATTATTTATTGGTTTCCTAATACGTAATTTTGTTTTACTATATTTCTAGAAAAAAAATATGCTACTATGTTTATAGAGACGTGTTCCATGGACTTTGTGAGACTTTCTACCTCAAGGTTCCCAATTATCTCTGCGTTAGCTTCTCTTTGCCTGTCCTATTATTCTATGGTTTTCTCTGTAATTGGCCCAAAGGTTTTGTTATTTTCATATGGATTCAATTGTGCGTATTTGAAGCCATTCCTCCATGTCATTAATGAGGTTTTCAGCTGTGCTTACTCTGTTGTGCGATTCTCTTTTTATCTTTTCCTCCTGTAATGCTATTTATTTTGCTCTAGTGTGTTTCCCTCCTCTGCAATTTCTGGATCATTAAATTCTATCCTTTATTTATCTCATATTTAAACTTAGATTTTATTAAATTATTCATAATTTTAAAAGTTTTCTTTAGTATGAAACGCAGATGGGTGATGCTCTTCAGTTTGGGCACAGTGTGTTTTGTTCTGGACTTACATGTCTGGTACTGTGCCTCCCTCCTCCCTCCCCTTCCTATGTTCTGGCCTTCTTTCCTTCCTTCTTTCCCTCCTTCCTTCTTTCCCTCCTTCCTTCTTTTCCCCTGTGATATGTTTGCATAAATGCCAAGCTGGTCATGTCCATACCTTCCCAATATGTAAAGTGTATATCCCTTTGCATCTCATTTAGTTGTGCTGATGGATTACATATGAATCCCCCTTAATTCTTCCAAATTATCCTATATCTTTTCTCTGTTTTCATGACACTGCAGTTTAAGGATTGTGTGTGTGTGTGTGTGTGTGTGTGTGTTTTAACTTTTCCAGTGGAGGTATGAAAATCAGGCAGACTGAAAGTTTTGTATTTTAAAAAAAAAGGGGTTAAATTCCAAAGTTATATACCAAGTTGTACATAATTTAATTTATTCATGTCTTTTCTTTTGTCTATCAACATTATCTAATGCCTACTTAGTAATTTTTTTGAGTGTCCCATATCCTGTTATTAAATACTCTGTCTCCATCTCCCCCTTCTGAGTATTCTTTTCCTATCATTGAAAACATGTACAGAATATATATATATATATATGCACATATATATTAATGTTTTATTTATTTTTGAGAGAGAGAGAGAGAGACAAAGCGACAGGGTGTGAGCAGAGAAGGGGAAAAGAGAGAGGGAGACACAGAATCTGAAGCAGGCTCCAGGCTCTGAGCTGTCAGCACAGAGCCCAACAGGGGGCCCAAACTCACAAACCATGAGATCATGGACTGAGCCAAAGTCTGACGCTTAATCAGCTGAGCCACCCAGGCGCCCTAGGAATGTATATGTTTCAACTAGAGTAAGGTCATTGTCAGAACTAGCATTACTCCACTGTTTACATCTCAACTGTTCTCTTTTAATTTCAAATTATCAAAAACATAAAGACATGCACAGCATTTTAACACTTTCTAGATCATTAGTATGATCCTATCCAAACAACAGACAATGTTTGGGTTAAACAAGAGAGATGATTATTTTATGTCTAAGTTGAGTTACTCTTCAAAATGAAAGGTGATTAAATATGGAAACATTTATTGTTTTTAACTAGATATTTTTAAACACAAGCAACCATGAACATGTTCATAATTGCTAGAAATTCATTTATTGAAAGTAACACTAATTCTTGAATTAAAATAGAAAACAAATGTTTATAAAGATAGTACTATCCTTATCTTGATAAAATCTGTCTACCATATATATATATATATGTATATATATATATATATCCTTATGATTATCTATCAAGAATATTTATTCAAGTCAATCAACTGAAAAGCTATAAGAGCTAATATAATCCACAACCATAGTCTGACATATGTGTATACACTGAAATTGTTAGGATAAATATAAAGCAACAGTTATCAATGAAACACATCATGGGGCTTAAGTGTAAACCTTTCAAGAAATTCTCGGTAACTGTAGGTAAAAATGGACAAATTAACAAACCGCTGCTTATTCTATCAGTTCCTGGGACAAAGATGTTAAAAATCTCACATATGATTGTGAATTTCTCTGCTCCTATTTAAAACTTGAGCTTTATCTTTGGTCATTCATAACATATCATTTTTGAATTTTAACTTCTTGTATTGAGTATTTTCCAACAAGGAAATATTCTTCTTTGTATCTCATTATTCTTTATTCTTAAAGAGTGCCTTGTCTTCTGAAAATATAGTCACATTGACTTTTTGTTGTTAAAGAATTTCATTCTTTTAAAAATTTCCTGTATCTTTATATTTAATATCTACTCTTTTTTTAAAAATGTTTTTTAAATTTATTTTTGAGGGAGTTAGAGACACAGAATGATCAGGGAAGGGTCAGAGGGAAAGAGGGAGACACAGAATCCAAAGCAGGCTCCAGACTCTGAGCTGTCAGAACAGAGCCTAACACAGGGCTCGAACCCATGAACCATGCGATCATGACCTGAGCTGAAGTCAGACGCTTAACCAACTGAGCCACCCAGGTGCCCCTTTTAACATCTACTTATGAGCAGTTTTATTGTTGTTTGAGGGGGGAAAAGTTAACAGTTTTTGGCTTTTTTTTTTTTTACTAAAATGTATACTCCATATATTTAATGTGTGATCTTTCTCTACTGTAATATCCTTATTCTATATTACTTTACTTTTTGCATTCGTTGATTTGATTGAGAATTGTGTTAATTTGTTTCTTTCTAAGAAAGTGTATTAGTTATATATTACTGTGATTTCAGTATATTTAGTTCTTCTTCATCCTGGTTTCATTAAAGACTCAATTCTTGCCATTTTTCTGTTCCAGTCATCACCACTGCCCTAATGGCAGCCTCCCGCCCTGCATGGACCCCTCAGCTCTGCTTTCTCTTACACGATTGTTATATTTCTGCTTCAAAAATGTTGCTGCTTTCACAAAGATCTTTGAATACTTTCCATAAATTTGAATCTGACAATTTATGGCATTTTTGCCCAGTAAATTCTTTCTTTTTTTTTTTCAGAGTTTAGCTTACTATATAATTTGGTGGATTCATTATGACTTTCATTTTTTTGAAAAAGGTGATCCTCTTATCTCTTTCTGTCACAGTGAAGCATCTACTGATATCTTATGGTGTGTGTGTGTGTGTGTGTGTGTGTGTGTGTGTGTGTGTGTGATTATATTCATAGCTCTCTCAGCCAAGACAAACTGGCTGCAACAAGATTTCTCACAATTAAACCTCTAGATCTCCATTATTTCCTGGAAGTTTCTGCCAGGTGGAAAGGAGCATACATTTTCTCAATCAGCTCTATATTCCCTTTATTTCATGGCATCAAGTCTTGCCAAATGCAGTCCGAGGAACCATTCTATCCTTGTAGGAAGCCCCTCGTTTTAGAGTTTGCTGGCTTTGCCCACAAGGATATCACCTATTTTTAAGAACTGCATTTTGGTGCTTTGAGAGTCACAACTACAGTCTTCCTTTAAAGATAGTCTTTCCTCAGGGAGCCTGGGTGACTCAGTCGGTTATGTGTCTGACTCTTGTTCAGCTCATGGTTCCTGAGTTTGAGCGCCATAGTGCTGTCTGCAGTGCAGAGCCTGCTTGGGATCCTCTCTCTCCCTCTCTCTCTCTGCCCCTCCCCTGCTCGCTTGCATGCTCTCTCTCTCTTTCACTTTCTCTCTCTCTCAAAATAAATAAAACAGACATGAAAAAAAGGATAGTCTTTGCTCTGAGAGTCTCCATGACTGAAAAGTGCCTTTTACAAATAACAATTTAAAGTTACTACTATCAACACGTTTTATCAGAAGTGAACTTTCTCATATCTCTTATTTGATTTTGTAGCGAAGAGATACTCTAATTCTAACATCTTCTATCTGGAAAGCTTACACTCACTTTTTATTAAGCTTATTTTTATCTCTATTCCAACTAGTTAACAAGATTCTTTTTGTTTTTCAATTTTAAATTATCATTACAACTACATTCTCCTCTGAGACAGCCTTCTCTAAAGTGAAAATGGCTGGGTGTGCACTACTTGACATTATAATTACCTAAATTAATAAGCAGGTATATCCCCCTTAGCACCTGGGAGAAATTGACCGGAGTCATCCTTCTCCCTGATACTGGGTTACGAATATTTGATGGAATCCTTTGAATGTGCCCCTTGGGCCATGAATACCAACACTGGGCATGAACAGAGACATCAACGGTACATTCTTTGCACATAGTGGCCGCCTGGTAATCAGGTGTTTCATCAAATGTAGTTGCATGGTTCCGACACATCTTCCTGGGATGCTAGGATGGTGACAGGAGCTCCCTGTCTTGTGACGGCCTTGCCGCATTTTGGGTGATGCCGGAGTTGGTGTGTCATAAGCGCCAAGGCTATAGTGCATGCAGCCTCAGTCAGGGCATGGGTTGGGTGGGGAGCTGTTCTGTCGGAAAAGAACAAATGAGGTTTGCTGGTGAGTTGAGTGAGAAATGACAAAAGTAAAGCAGTTTGTTGCACTTGGTTAAAGAGCTTGTCTAGAAGGGGACGTGCAGTTCTGATCTACAAGAAAATGTCAAAATAACAGAAGGGTTTAACAGAAGAAGTAAGCCAGTCCGAGCTACAAGAAAAAAGAGATAGCTTTGGAAGTTCGGTTGCGATTCCACTAAAGAAAAAATAACCTCTTGGACTCCTAGAGTGCTTTTGTACCATACAAAATATAGGGCATGAAGTAATTAAATATTAATGCCCTTTAGCTGATGTTTCCAGAAGAATATTTAATTAGAAAAGCAGTGTTATTGTGCAGCACAGTTGGAGACAGGCTCAGGGAGACAGAAATATTTGGCAGGAATTCGGATGCAGATCATTTGTAAATGGTAATGAGTGGCCCTTAACTGAACAAGCACAATGCTTTATGAAGGTTTTCAAGTGCAGTATTTTGAGTAATATAAGAACACTCTAAAATAACACATATGTTTCCATTATGGAATGCCAACTCTAGTGCATCCAGTCCAGCTCTAACTATAGAAATAAGCTTGAGATTTGTGAGTTAAAATGCAAAATGTAAGATATTAGGAAGACACCACATTGAAATACATACTTTCTGGTAGTAGCTCAGTAGTCTGGTTGGTTTCTCACTCCAATGAGTCTTTTGGGCTCCATGAGTTTGAGAATTATAGCAGATATGATTTATTGCCCAAAGGTTCATTGTCTGGTGCTAACAATGACCTCCGAAGGAGACAGAAGTCAAAGGCGTGCAGGCTCCAGAGAGGAGACCTTTATCCTTGTCAGAGAGGCGGCACTCAGATGCAATATGGATTTAGTGAGGAAGGTCACTCCAGGAAGGGTCACAGTGCTATGGCGGCTTGGACAATGGGCACAACAGAACTTGTCTCTTGTTTCTGTGGCCTCTGAACCTTTTGTGGAACGACCCAGTGGCACCTTGCCTTCACAGAACTCATGTCCTCAATTCTCTTGATGCTTCAAATAACTCACCGTGTACCCACACATGGGTTCTTCTGCTAGAATGCACAAAAACCAGCTCCAAGCGGATTAACGAATGTGGAAAATAAACCTTTCACATCTTAAGAAGACATAGGCGTTAAGTCAAGTTCACAAAATAAGGGGGGTCGATTGTTTCAACTATATTGAGAATAAGAACTTTTGTTAATCAAAATACACTACCAAACTGCTTGAAGGAATATTTTCAGGACGTAGGAATGTCAAAATCTAGCTGACCTAAAATGTAAAGTAGGAGGGAAGAGTCCACGTTGGGCTTATGATATCTTCTTTTCCTGGCGGGACACAGAGAATGACTAGCCAGGACTAGGCACTCTTGGAAACATGTAAATGCAATATTTACCAGCAGAATGGATCAGTTGGCAAATTTTATTTAAAGCAAAAACAAAACAAAACAAAACAAAAAAGCAAAAAATCAAATCCTTTTTGTGATGTGATACCTGGTCTGACTGGATTATCTGTTATAAAAGACATGGAATTTATGGAACTGGGAGGGGAGTTTTGTGGAATTTGTGACTTTGGCTGTGTAGACAATAGATGTTCAGTCACATATATATTTCCTATCTGTTGGACTGATGTAGTGTAAAACAGGAAGCCTTGCAAACCAAATAAGATTTCGTTGAAAACATTTCACCAACAGTATTCCGCATTCGCCTATCACTAGAAAACCAAAAGGAGTCACAGCATGGGAGAAATGGACATTATTTTTACCCTGTGCCTGATGGATTGGCCCCCCTCAGGTGAAGGATGCTGGGTCTGTGTTTACTTCTGGCTTATATCGCATGACTTATTAGCAATGTTTACGTTGAGTAAGAGATATGTTTCACCTGAGGTGTTTTGACAATTCATCTATTGAGGCACTGGAATAAATATTTTCTATGAATCAATAGGAATCAAAAAGGTGCTCACAAAAACGAATAAAATATCAGAACTAATATTTCAAAACAAAAAGTACAGATTTGAACAGATGTTCATTCTTTATTAACCAAGAGAGTACAAATTCTACTAAATATGCAAAAATAATCAGTATAGGCTAATTTGTCAAACATATTGATGAGAATTTAATGAAAGATAATGACAAGTCATAGAAGAAAACATATAATAGCATTTTCATAAAGCTAAAAACCAGACAGTACATTGCATAAAGGAATACACATAGAGTTAAACTATTAGGAAAAGCAAGAGAATAATAAACACAAAATAGTGATTATTTTTGCAATGAAGGAGCATATGATTACAGAATGCTATACAACCAGCTAACATATGAAAATGTCCTATTCTTTAGATTGATAAATGGTTCAAAATTGTCATGTTATTTTGCACACCTTACACTTATATATACATATATATATATATACATATATATATATAAATACATATACACACACACATAACTAGAATATTCTTAAGTCATGTCTTAAATAAATCTAAAAGTGGCTTCCATCAGGTAAAGTCACCAAAAATGAAGACATTTGGTAAATTCTATATTTACTTTAAGAAAAAGACCCTTTCTTGCTCATAATTGTCTTTCCCTTTTTGGATGTCCAAAAGTGTATATCTACTTCTAGGAGAAAAGGCAGTTATACTTTTGAGAAATATTTTGTGCCCTTTCTAAAACTTATGGGCAAAATGTCAACTTCTCATTTTTTATAAATCTCATAAAAATATTTCTGACAAGTTTAATAAAATATTTCTTTCTTTTTCTTACAGTCATAGGTAGACATTTTTGAGTCACCAGATTTACTATTCCAATATGTCAGCTCAACATAATTGTGTAGGAATTACATACTACAATTTTAAAATGTTCACCATAGTGTTTATGATGGGGAGAAAATGCATGTTATATGGTTACTTGCAAGATGTATAAGTATCTACACATTATCTGATAGAATGTTTAGGTTTAAATGACATTCTGGAGAGGAAAAAACAATGTTCACATTAACAAATAGTGTTTACACAGTATTTTTACCACTTTATCCATTTATTTTTATGATCAAGCATACTTAAAGTAGATTTCTCTACAGATTTAGAATATATATTGCGACTAAAATAAATTTTACAGGAGTGCCTGGATGGCTCGGTCAGTTGAGCATTGAACTTCAGCTCAGGTCATGATCTCATGGTTTGTGAGTTTGAGTCCCGCATTAGGCTCTGCGCTGACAGCTCAGAGCCTGGAACCTGCTTCCAATTCTGTGTCTCCCTCTCTCTCTGCACTTCCTTTCTTTCTCTCTCTTTCTCTCTCTTTGTCTCAAAAATAAATAAAATTTAAAATATTTTAAATAAATTTTACAATAAAATTATAACCAGCATACCATTCCATAATGGTGTAGACAGTTTTACAGATATCTTCAATAGACATTTAGTCTAGAGGTAACTGACTTTTCATTAGTATTTGCTAAGTAAGATAACTTTACCTAATTATTAGTATTTGCTAAATGAGATTTTTAAAAATAGTTTTTATACCCATAAAGCTGCTTTCAGATGTTTGAATTGTGACTGCACTTCTGGTTTATGGATTATGCTTATCACTGAATATTGTTTTTGACAATACATCATTCAAATATTAACTTTTGGGGAAAATTTTTTGCAGATACCTCCAATTTTAGTTTTCTTTCTTTACCTCACTTTATTTATTTTTTGGTGGGGGGAGGTAAGCCTCTTACTCTTATTTACTTCTTCTGCATTGCATGGTCACTTTCTTACCCAAGAAAAACTACAGTAAAGCTTCGCAAGCATAACTTGTTCCAGAAACATGCTTGTCATCCAAAGCACTTGTATAATCAAGGTGAACCATTGGCTCAGTCGTGATCATGTGATGTCCGGCATCACGTACAACTTGTATTGCAACACATCGCTCATTTAACAAGTATTATAAATGTTTGCTCCTCTTGAAGAACACTCACAGACCAAGTTGTTTGAAATCCAAGGTGTACATGTTTAACATTCTATGGATACATTCTTTGCTCTGGGTTCATAAGGAACCATCCAGAAGACTGATCTTTGTATTTGTGGTGATGGTTGTAGCGAAAGTGGCAACTCAGGTGTCCATTGTTGCTGGGACAATTAAAATGAGGCTCATATACACTGTGGGATACTATTCAGAGGTTACAAGTATCAGATTAGATATACACTAAGAAGCATACATAGAATTTAAAAAGTAGTTGAACAAAAATTATGCTATTTACGCAGAACATAACTTCTCTGATACGTATGAAATGCATTAAATCAGTCACCTGTGGTGAATAGGTAACTGGAAATTGAATGTGGGGATAATGAGGGAATTCCAATCAATCAGTTGGACCTTGTGCAGGCATGTTATTCAACGTGTTGGAAAACACAAAAATGCAGGGCATGGAATTGGATTAAACAACAACAACAACAACAATAACAAAAAAAAAAGAGTAAAACTACTGATGATATAAAAGCTTGGAGTAGAAGCAGAACTGTAGCAAAAATTACAATCCTTCTTTGGACTTCTATAGAAGAGAAGATGATAGCCTGCAAGGGGACTTTTTGCGGAACATATGATCATCAGATAGAGATTTCAGATAATATGCGAAGTTGTAGGCATGCTTGAGGAAATGTTTAAGAAAAGAGTAAAACATATTCTCCAAAGGACAAGGGTCCAGAGAGCTAACTAGAAGGTGATAGTGCAATCCAGAGTCACTGTAAATGGACCTGAAGGAGTTCAACTAAGAAATCCATGGGTAGAAGGCAGGTACACCAGAGAACTTTTCGATCGTGTAATACAATGACAGACAGCAGGTGCCCACTGGGAAATAAATCCTTCAGGTGAAAATATTGCATATGTGCCTTTCAAATTATAATGGAACATAGGAGATGGAAACATTCAGATCATATTATTTTGAACTATCATATAAAATTAAAGTGCATATAGCATGCAAAATTCAATAATTTTATGCCAAATGTTTAGTATTGAAAAACCGCTAATGCTTGTCAATAGGGCTACTCTATGAGTGTGTCGGTGGGGGGCTGTGGGGTGCTATGGAGTGACCTTTGACCTATTGACAAATACCGTATCATGTAACTCAATAGCCGTGAAATGTTAGAGTCCTCCTTTTTCCTGAGGTGATCTACCAGAATAGCAGGTTTGCTGATTTGAAAAATACATAGTTCCAGATAAAATATCAGTTTACAACTTTGGGCATACTTTTCATTCTTCTGTAAGAGCACATGCAAAAGTCACTGAAAAACATTTTGTAACATTTTGCAAAAAATTTTAAACCAACAGTAAAGTTGCAAGAATAAGAATAGAACAGCCTTATACACTTTACCTAGATGCAACAATTATAATCCTACTGTTTGCCTGATCTGTACTCTCCTTCATTTTACATGTGTGTATAATGTCTGCATGTATATACAAATATAAATACAGATGCACCTGGGGGGCTCAGTTGGTTAAGCGGCCAACTTCAGCTCAGGTCATGATCTCAAGGTTCATGAGTTTGAGCCCCACAGAGGGCTCTGTGCTTGACAGCCCAGAGCCTGGAGCCTTCTTCAGATTCTGTGTCTCTCTCAATCTCAAAAAGAAAATAAACATTAAAATTTTTTTAAAAATTAAAAAAATACATACTCTTTTTTTTTTCTGGACCACTCAAGATAAAATTGAGTGGCCCTGTACCTCCAAACACTTTAGTGTATATTTAGAATAGGGGTATTTTGTTACATAACTACAATACATATATCAACTCAATAATTATAGTATTGATAGAATATTTTATTTTATTTAAAAAATGTTTTTAATGTTTATTTTTGAGAAAACATGAGTGGGGGAGGGACAGAGAGAGAGGGAGACACAGGACCTGAAGGTCCATGCTGACAGCAGAGAGCTCAGTGCAGGACTTGAACTCACGAACCTCAAGATCATAATCTGATTGAAGTCAGATACTCAACTGACTGAACCACTCAGGCACCCGACAGAATATTTATTTAATCTACTATCCATATTTCGTTTTTTCCCGAATGGACCTATAGTTTCCTTTGTAGCATTTTTTTTTCCTCCAAGACAGGCACTTCGTATTCAACTGCCATCTGTCTATACTGTTCTTAGTCTGAACCATTCCCAATGTGTTTCTTTCTCTTTCTGATATTGTTATTTAAAATCTAATCATTCTTCCTTTATTTTTTTATTATTTTACTTTATTTTTTAATGTTTATTTATTTTGGAGAGACAGTGAGAGACAGCATGCAAGGGAAGGGCAGAGAGAGAGGGAGACACAGAATCTGAAGTAGGCTCCAGGCTCTGAGCTGTCAGCGCAGAGCTGACGCAGGGCTTGAACTCATGAACCGTGAAATCATGACTTGAGCCACAGCCGGACGCTTAACCGACTAAACCACCCAGGTGCACTTTCATGTTTATTTTTTATATAAAATGTTATTGGGAGTTTGGCTGATGTTTTCTCGTGTTTAAATGTGGGTTATGCATGTTAGGTCTGTATACTCCCTAAGGTGTGTTGTGTTATTCCCAGCCTAGCACCCTGGAGACATCTAATGCCCATCTGTTTATTATTGATGCTGCTAACTTTTGTCATACCCACTATAGAACTTTAAGGTTTTTTTCCACAAAATTAACAGTGAGGAAAAACACTGTAAGATCATTCACATATTGGTATCAAAACGTTCCTTTGAATTTAACATTCATTCATGGGTTTGAGCCAACCTTCACAATGATGTCACAGAGTAATGTCCTCCTATTTCAAGAATCCTCCTTGGGGCGCCTGGGTGGCTCAGTCGGTTAAGCCTCTGACTTCAGCTCAGGTCAGATCTCATGTTTGTGGATTCGAGCCCTGCGTCAGGCTCTGTGCTGACAGCTCAGAGCCTGGAGCCTGCTTCTGGTTCTGTCTCCTTCTCTCTCTGCTCCTCCCCCTCTCATCCTCTGTCTTTCTCTGTATCAAAAATAAATAAAACATTAAAAATTAAAAAAAAAAAGAATCCTCCACGAATTTGCTTGTTGGCAGTCGCATTTTACTATAAGTATTCTTAAATCTCTTTTTACTTAAATATATTTAAAAATTTATTATAGCTTTAGATTCATGGATTTCAAAATGTTAAATAGTTTATGATCTATTATTATGATTAATTTTTCTGGGTTGTTTAAATTGACCCGGATTTGGCTAGATCCAGTGTCCCTTAGGCATATCCCCGTCCTCTCTGGGGGACACCAAATTGTTTTTTGACACAAGAGAATAACCCAGAATCATCTTTTATCTGCTCTCCTCAAGTCAGTTCATCAGGCATTTCTTCCAAAGAGTCCTGGTCAAAGTATTTTATTTTATTTTATTTTATTTTATAATATCAGAAAATTGTTTAGAAATAATTATAGATTATTATTTATAATTTCATAAAAGACACAGCTAGTACATATAAGAGGATAATTAAGTGTCCTGTTATACATATATATATATATAATTATCATTCACCATTCATAGTGATTATGATTAATTTAATATGTTATAAAATTTATAGCAGAAGAAAACATCCACTACTAATTTTAGACTGATAACAGTTTTGATAATTTTTCAAAAAATATGGCAAATGACAAAAATTGCTAAGAGACCAACACCATCTCAACCTGAAAATTATTTCAAACATCAGTTACTGTCAGGTGTCGTTTATGTCTTTTTGCCTTAAAATATGCTATCGAATTGTATAAATATTCATTTTCATTATCACAATTTTATGCAGCAATTTTAACAGCAGTCCAATTTTGTCAGTAGGCTGTATTAGCAATTGTAAAATAAATCAGAGAGAATACAGGAACCCTAGCGAAGACCCTTGGACAGTCATGCTTGTTAGAACAAACTCTCAGATAAGAAAATCAGCTTATTTCTCTAGAAATATTACTCTAGTCGTATTACAAAAGGAGAAAATAACTAGGAAAAATTTAGTAGGACACTGGAAGGAAAGGTTAAATATTTTAAAGATGTCACTTACTGGGGCACCTGGTGGCTCAGTTGGTTAAGCGTTTAGAAAAGATTGAAGCCAAAGTTATTGATATGACTACACTGTCTCCCGTGTCCGTGTGTGTACTATGACACATTCCTTCTTCTAGCTTACCCTGGCAAAGTAACCTCCTCTTTATTTACTCTTTTGTTTATGCCTCAAATAAGACGTTTCTTGAACGCAGTGTCTTGGCAATCTTCCTCTGCCTGGAAAGCTCTTTAACATCGTAAATTTTCTGTTATTAATTGCTGGTAAGATGTACTTCCCATGAGAAGAAAAGCTCAATGAAGGCAGAAAAGTTCTCTTTTTTCCACTTCTTTATCTCAGCCCTTGTTTGAGTACCTGCTACATATTTGCTTGTTTGCCTAATTGATTAAAATTAAACAGAAAACATTCATTTTATTGTTCTCTCCTTTTAACACTTTGAGCAAAGGCTCATTTGACTTAATTTGCGACCCACTTTATCCCCTCTCCAAAATTGAATGCCTCCACCTCTGATTCGGTACCTGTCAGTTTGGGAAGCTCTATGGACATTGTGAGGCTAAGTATTTAACTGGAAACATTGCCCACGTGGTTACCCCAGTCCACACTGCATGGAAGGAGCACATGAGCCGACGCATCGTTCGTTAATCTCATTCAATTATATTTGTGTTTGATATTGTGTGGAGAAGACGACCCTGAAGAATATTAGATTGTGTGTTATTGTTTTTGACCTTTTCACAACCTTTGATTCTATGAATGAAAACTGATTACCTGCTAAGTTCACCGAGCTAAATACATACTCCCACGCTCTTTGTCAAGGACTCTGAAAACCTAAGGCAAACTACTCAACAAGGGGAAATACCGTCACATGCATTTTAGAACTTGCAGGGGGCAGTGTTTTGTCCTGATTTACCTTCCGCTGCCCCCGTTAGTTATGCCCTTTGGGTGTTGTGCCTGTGCTGCACTTTCTCTTTCCACCCCCACTGCAAGGACATAATGCACAAACATTATGATTCCAGACGTGTCCATGAGAGTTACAGACATGGTAGTTTCAACTAACTATGGGGTGAGTTGAATGGCCGACCAGTCTGAGAGCAACTATGAATAGTCAAGAGAAATTATTGAAGTTTGACCATTCTGAAGATTGAAGTAGTTTAGATCCTGGTAACTTTAAACTGACTTACAAACTATAAGACTTTTCATTACACGGTAAGATTGCTTTTTTCTTTGCTAAAATTGTTTTTGGAAGATCCAGCAGGAAGTTGCACTGTCCAAGGCTAAGCAATCTCTGGTTTGATTTGCACGAGCTATTACTATTTACTTTGGATGAGACAGATGTCCTCTTCCCCTTTCTTGGGATTAGGTTAACCTAAATTTACTGAACAGATGCAAAGTAACCTAATTCTATGATATACATACACAATAATAAACAATAAATATGTAATAAATAAAACACCTATTCACCAATTTCAAATTTGTAAAGCACTCTCACAAACATTAAACCACCTATTTCTCATATCGAGTCATACAATTTTCTTTTAATTTCTTTAACGTTTTTTTCATTTCTGAGTGGTGGAGAAAACCAGAGCACGATCAGGGGAGTGGCAGAGAGAGAGGGAGATGCAGAATCCAAAGCAGGCTCTAGGCTCTGAGCTGTCACCCAGAGCCTGGTGTGGGGCTCAAACCCACGGACCTGAGCTGAAGTAGGATGCTTACCAACTGAGCCACCCAGGTGCCCCTCATACCATGCAATTTGTAAAGGGCTGACATTATGCTCTGTAAGGTTAGAGGTGAAAGCAGGGAACAGAAAGAACCTTTGTCCATGTTACAGAGATAGTCAGTGGCAATCCTTGTTCATCTAAAATCTGCTTACTTTTGTGAATTAACTTTAAAATTATTTTTGCCAGGCATGAGGACCACATTTTATTTGCATTGTAGTACTAGAAAATAAATCAAAAGACACATAATTTATGTAGAATATTGCCAGAGTGATCCGGCAGGAAAGCTTCTTCTAGATTTATTTTGATAGTGTCCACTTCCCTGCCGTCATCCTGTTTCACCTTCTCCTTTCCACAGAAGTGCTTTCACAGGAAGGCAGAAGAAAATAAATTTCTTTTTTGAAATTTATGAACTAAGTCATTTTACAGTGATTTAGAAAGTCTGTTTTTGAACTAACATGTTGAATTGTTCTGAATCTTTTACTGAAACATCATAGCATAAAAACCTTTGTGTATTTGCAACCTGTGTTGCTTTATTAATTACTGTGGATTTATTCTAAAGTTTCTCACTAATGGGGCGCCTGGGTGACTCAACTGATTAAGCGTCCGACTTTTGATTTCGATTCAGATCATGATCTCATGGTTCGTGGGATCAAACCCAGCACCGGGCTCTGTGCTGAGAGTGGAGCCTGCCTAAGATTCTCTCTCTCTCTTTCTCTCTCTCTCTCTCTCTCTCTCTCTCTCTCTCTCTCTCTCTCTCTCTGTCTCTCTCTCGCTCTTTCTCTCTGTCCCTCTCTCCTACATGCAGGCTTTCTCTCTCTCTAAAAGATAAAAAATAAATAAAAATAAAAATAAAAAAGTGTTTCACTAACACTTAGGGGATTTTAATTCTCAACTTGCTTACAAGACGCCTACATTAATTATATTTTTGGAGAGTTTATATATGTGTCATCACCCCTGTCTTGCTAGTTAAGACATCTCTGAATTACCTCCATACCTCTTTATGATGTAGAGGATGTGAAATTCTGAACTTTTTAGTTAATTTTTAATACATGTAAAAAAAGCAAAATTCACAGTCTTATCAAGGTAACTTGCTTAATAACACAAATATTAAATAAGGCAAGAAAAGTATGTTGTTGGCAAATACAAGTCACAGTAGTTGAAAACAGTTAATATGCATGTTTTATGTGAAAAACATGTGATAAAGTTCTGAGTGCCTAATTTATTTCCCCAAGACCCACCCATTTATACCACAGAGAACACTCCTGTGGTGGGAAGCTTAAATGGTGGCCAAAATCTAATCTGAACACCAATTTGAAAAAATCAAAAGAAATTAATTATATTCTCTTAGATACCTGGAAATTGGGGTATTAGCTACTTGTCCATGGAAGATGATTTGAATTATTTTACCACGATGTTACATATCCTGTGTTTATCAACTTGTTTTTATATCTTGCAGTAACATGCAAATTATTCACAGGTAATTTTGAATTTTCTATCACCAAAAATTGTAACACTTTCATTTATTATAGGCAATGGATTTATATTTTGGCTCCTTGGATACTATTTTCCTTTGCTATGCATTAGAAACTGATAGAAAAGTTTCATATGAAAAGCATGTTATTCAGACTCAGAAAATTGTCCATTCTAAAATCATACAGGCATCAAAACTTTTGAAGCTTTAAAATATATTAATTTATATTTTAAAATTTTCTCATGGGTTTGTTCAGATTTACCAATTTCTTGCAGTTTTATTTTTTATTTCAAGGTATTTTTATTTTCATTTTTATTTTTTTAAATGTTTATTTTTGACACACACACACACACACACACACACACACACACACACGGAGCATGAGTGGGGGAGGGGCAGAAAGCAAGGGAGATACAGAATCCAAAGCAGGTTCCAGGCTCTGATCTGTCAGCACAGAGTCCCACTCAGGGCTTGAACCCACCGACCAGACCAAGAGATCATGATCTGAGCCTAAGTTGGACGCTTAACTGGCTGAGACACCCAGGTGCCCATCCAGGTTATTTTTAAAATAAACTCACAATTTTTAATAATATGACCACGTTTGCTGTATGCTTTGCCTAATACCAACACCCTAAATTCCCTGGTATATTTCTATTTCAATGTACTTCACACACAAGAATGATTTCACATAAAGAAATAAAATGAGACTATCCCTTTTCTTTGAAAACCAGTATAAATTAATTCATTTATAAATGATTTAGAAATTATATATTTTTTAATTTTTTTAATGTTTTTTTACTTATTTTTGAGAGACAGAGAGAGACAGTGCAAGCAGGGGAGGGTCAGAGAGAGAGGAAGATGCAGAATCTGAAGCAGGCTCCAGGCTCTGAGCTGTCAGCACCAACTGAGCCACCCAGGCACCCCATAGAAATTATGTTTTTAAAACAACATGGTGAACACATCACGTGGTGTTGTGAAAACAAACAGGTATGAATGGTTCTATAGTTCATGCAATTACATATTCAACATGGACAGTTAACACCTATACTTTGAAAGACAAATTATTCCTTCTTTTCAACTAATTTTATGATAATTATGTTTGGTAAACATGTTATGATGAGCTATTTTAGAATATTTTCCATAACACATTCAAATGCCAACTTTTGGCCACTCATGCAACTGGGATACTGGCCAGTGAGTCTCAACGTTGGATGTGCGTTTGAATCATCAAGGGACCTTTTCCAAACTCAGATTCAGATTCTGGATGGGATTTGAAGTTCTGAATTTCCAGCGCCCACCTTCCGGGGACACTGGTGATGTGTCAGCCTCCAGGCCACACTTGCAGCAACGTGGCCCTCGACAAACTGTTTTGGGGGCTTTGGTCATCTTTGGATTTTACAAAACATATTATACTTCTATCACTAAGTTCATGCAGATGCTCAGATAATTCAAATCTTTTATAGTGTTAGAGAAACCCATTGGTATTACACTGCTAATGTACCTTTTATTTTCTATCCATTTTTGACTTGTCTTATTTTTTAATGTAAATATGTTTATCACAAGTAGTTTTCCAATATTCTATTAGCCCTAGCTTTACATCTCATTTTTCAGCCTATAAAATTAAAATCAACTTTTTAAATATTAGGAATCATTTGATTTTTACTAATGTTAACAGGCTTTTAACATGAAACACATTATATCAGAGGTTATGAACGGCTCATAAATTGGAAGGAGATTTACCTTCTTCCATAACAAACTAAGTGCTGTACATAGCTCTATAGTTTCAAGTGATATTTTATTATATTGAGCAGTATTTTGAAATGCTTTGTTTTCATTTGGAAATCACACCCCTTACCCTATTCAACAAAGAGGAGAATATAAACTGTCATTAATCTCTACAGCTAGAAGCGACCTGTTTATTTTATTAATAGAGAAACTGAAAATAAAGGAGTTTATCATCTAACAAATATCTTCCTACATCTAGCAAGCACTGTGAGATATTAATGCACAGGTCTAACTGCTGCTTTTGATTATGATGTTACTCCTATTATTACAGGTTGAGATAAAGTAGACCAATCACAACTATATAAATATCAAACACTGCCATAGCTTCTCTTAATTTAGTAATATATAATAAAAGAACTAATCAATTATTTTCATAAAAGGTGAAATCTTCTTTTTATGCTAGAAGATACAATATTCAGTAATTTATATATTCATATATTAAAAGGTTGATTTATTAGCTATTCACTAAATTAACATAGTTGATTTTGAACAATGAAAGAATACTTCACAATATTGTGTTCTGTTTATTTCTAAAATAAAATCCCCTGTTAATATGATATATTTCTTGATTAGTTAATTATCCCCTATGAAATACATTTTATTTTCTTAAAATAACAGCACAAGTTGGTATTTGACCTTTCATGGGAACTATTAAAATATCCTAACAATGCTTCAGGATATCTTCGATGGGTCTTGAAAAGGAGTTTTTCTTCTCTTCATTTAAAATTTATTTGTCCCCATGGTCATATTCTGTAAGCTTTCTCATAATGAAATCCACAAAATGTCATCGGAATTTGCTTGTTAAACACTCTTGTATTCATTTAACATTTCTAAAAATGTGTCTCTCCTGTATTCCATACATCCTAATGGAATATGGATGGGTACTCTCATTTGAGAACAGTGATAGTACATTCAGCTATGGTAGATTATGGACAAGTCAACAACAGGCTGACTTGTGATTCCCATTAAAAATATCAGACAGTATATGTGAAATTATCATTTAATTATTAAATGAAGAAATCTAAAAACAGCAATTTCATTGCTACATAGTAATAAAATTCACCATGAATGATTCAGCCAAAAGTATGCCCACATGTAAATCAGAAAAGAATCAATGTATTTTATTTACTATGTAATTAGAATAATCCTTTAACTTCTATCAGCTGATTTCTAGAAATAAGTTATTCTTTTTTTAATGTTTTAAATATTTTTGAGAGAAAGAGAGAGAGCATGAACAGGGGAGGGTCAGAGAGAGAAGAATCTGAAGCAGGCTCCAGGCTCTGAGCTAGCTGTCAGTACAGAGCCCAATGCGGGGCTTGAACCCACGAACCATGAGATCATGACCTGACCTGAAGTTGGAAGCTTAACCCACTGAGCCACTCAGGAGCCTCTAATTTTTCAAAGAGTTATTCACGTTTTAAAATAAAATCTGAGAAAAACTTTCAAAATAATTTTAAAAAAACTTTGTATAATGATAATCATATGACTAATCACAAAATCACATTCTCAGATTATATATGCATTAGTCTTCCATGGATTGAAATTTGTTTTAGGTTTGGAAATACAGTATAAAATACTGTAATTAGAAATATAGTATAAAATACTATAATTAGAATTACAGTATAACATTAGAGATAAATTTCAGAATAACTAGAAAAATATTTAAAGGAATTCTAGAATATAAAGTATATTCTATAAAAACTTCAAGATATTTTTTTCTAATGTAAACTATATCAAAATAATTTTTTTACTAATTTAAGCTTTTATTTACTCTCCGTCATTTCTACAAGCAAGGCTCTCAACATTTTTTTTCTACCATATTATGCAGTTAAAAATCCATTCTTTACCCATATGCCTAAAAGTACCCTCCAGGAATTATGGCAAGCAAGTTTTTGATTAAATATTAAATGTAAATGATTTTGTTTGTCATAAGAGCAACATCAGTAAGTGCTTTGTGAACTTTAATGATTATTTGCTACTGAAAAGATGTCCAAAGAGCGTTACCAAGAGTTCAATGAAAACTTATCCTAACACAAGCCTTCTAAATCACATCCTGCTCATTATTTCTCCATAGTTAAGGAGGTTCACGTTCTTAAAGATGATTCTGGATAGGAATTTTGTCTTCACTTTGATTCCTAGTGTAACTTTTATTGCATCTATTGTGGAAGGCTGTTGCCATATCTTTCTTATATCAACTTAAATGTGAACTTCAATGTCTTCTCATGATCTCCCATAGGTGGATAACAATGAGCAAACGGTAGTGTCAGCTAAAACTGAATATTAGATCTCACTGCCCCTTAAAACCCTGGGGGCTCTCCAAAGTATAATTATTTTCTTGGATCCACAGCAAGAAATATTCTTGCCACTTAATTTTGCACAGCAGTTTATCTCTTTCTATGATTTACCTCCAAACTCAAGTTCAGATCTGCCTCTTTCTGTGCACTGACTTAGTAATAGCTCTGTCAAAAGAAGGTCCAGCTACGGGTCCAAGGCTCCCCCCTGCATCATCACTAATAGTTCTTTTTCATTCTTGATAGTGATCTTGTCACTCCGCTGCTTTTCTTGGAGAACCAAAAATAAACAGGTTAGTGTTTGCATTCAGACGTGACTTCAGAGACAGAATTCAGGTCCCTGCTCAGTGTGTCAGGTACCTTTTCTTTGTTCCTGGACTCACTGTACAACCTTTGGTCTGTCTTCTGAGGGACAGTGTGTCCCTGTGGTCACATTGGAGAACTGTGTTTGTCTACAGAGGGTCACATGGAGGACTAAGGAGTGAGTTCACCATCACCATCACTGCCTCCTACGGGTCACATACATTTACATCGCACCTCTCCACATGTGTGTGTGTGCTTACATTTGTATAGAGTTCTAATCACAGCTACATAATTTTTATGGTGCTCTCTGCATGATAGGTGTAATTGGGGAAAGGAGACATGAGAGTCACTTGTAACAATTTCCATGCTTATAACATTTTGTTACAGCTCCACCCAGCATGTTAACTTTAAAACGATTGGTGTTTCAGTTGTTTGGTAAGTGGCTTTTAAACTAGTTTCTTTTACTACATTTCAAAGGGTGTCTAGTTAATGGAAGTTAGCTTAGGGTCTTGATCGGAATAGCTCTTTGGATAGGGATTTATTACTGATCATAATCCTTAAAGTGATGATAAGAGGGAAATGAGCGTGAATAAACTAGAAATGGACTTTCCTATTAACCTACTGATTAGAAATAAATACGTAAGTCGACAGTTTAATTTTCTAGGTTAAATGCTACTGCATGTTGATTTTCGCCTGTATAATTTTGCCCTATTATTATTTTTAGATTTGACATAAACTAAAGGCCAACCATTTGAAATACACAATCAGATGAGTGTAGCCATCACAGGAGAGATTTCTGTAATTTACTAAGTCCTCCGAGCACCTGGGCTGCCAGTCACCTATCCTACCCAGGCACCAGCTGTGGTGCTTTCTGTCATCATCATTTTATATTTCCTAGAACTTTACTTTTTCTATAATTTTTTTTTGTTGTGAAGCTATTGACAAATTGATGGCATTAGTTGGCTTTTTAACTCTCATTTTATTTTTGGCTACCGTAACTCATGCTACAAAAATATTTGAACATGGGACTTTGTGTGAACATATATATATATTTTATTATTCTTCAGTAATTATCTAGGAGCCAAATTGCTACATCTTATGGAAAGTGCATCTTTATAAAAATGGGTGCAAAGACTTTTAAAGTAATGATACTATTTCATATACTGATGAGCAACATTTGAGAATTTTAGTCATATAGTATCCACACAAACACTTGATTTTCAAAGTTGAGTGTCCTCAAGCATATGAATATTTATGTCATATTGTGATTTAATGTACATTTGCCTTATGACTAAAGAGATAAGATACATTTTCATGGGCTTATTATATTAATACATGGTTTTGATGAAGTGTCTCAAATGTTTTGCCCACTTCTTGAAAATTAGGGATCAGTCTTGGTTAAGCCAGGGAAATTCTATTCTAGTGAGATATGATTCAACATCTTAACTGCATCCTAAATGACTATTCAAAGGTCTCCTAAATTACGGAAGGGGCAAGTTAATAGGTTTTGAAATTCTACTAGTTTAAAACCACAGTGGTGGATTGACATGAGCTCTCCAGTGGTCAGTGACTGATTAGTGTCCAATGAGTCTGTCCAAAGAGCTGGAAAAACATGAAGATATAGAGAAGAAAGCCGTAGAGATGTAATATTGTCTGGTTAGCTTCCCCTTCACAACCCATCTCCCCAGTGCCATTTGCTGTAAAGTATTTATACTTCTTCCTGATTTTAATGTATAGAATGTGATTTAGCATTGGTTTAACAGTAAAGTGAGGTCAGAAATTTTTCCTATGCTTTCTTTCTTGGACTATCCAACGATCGATTCATACCCCCCCTTCCCAAAGTCACTGTTCAAGTCCAAATAGTCATTGCTCTTCTTTGGTTACTGTAATAGCCTTCGGTATCCCCTACTTCAGCCCTTCCTCTACAGTGGGAGCTGGGCTTCTGTTCCCATTTGAAATTATCAGCAGGGTTCTACCTTTTTGTTTTTTTACAGACATTAGTCTTTAATATGTCCCCATTTCTTGAAGTTGTTGGAAATGAATGACGCATGTAACTAATTTTGATGTGGATGCAGTTTTAAAAAAGATTTTTACTTATTTTTTTTTTTTACCAAGAAGTCAGGAACATATCCAGAATAAAAAACATTTGGTTTTCTTTATATGTTAAAATTTCTTTTCATACTAAAACAGAACCTCAGTGAGAAATGTGTTACATACTCTTAAAACCTATTCCATTTTTCTTTCACAGCCAGATTTTGATAAAGTCTCTGGTAGAGGGCTGACAAAGTGAATTCTCAGGTGAAGATGTGCAGCCTGCATATTTTTGAGATGTTGGTTGAGCTGATCTAAATCCTTTAAACAACCTATTCTTTATTATAGTCCAATTATTTAAATTCATGAAAGATATTAACATGTGGCTATGTTCTCTGCCTCAAGGAATTAATGTATAGACTTTGCCAAATTAATGTATGGACATTCCTAAACTCTCTCATGTCTAGAGCAGATGTGATCTTCTTATTCTGCTTGGGCTAATTTAAGTTAATAAACTGTCAACGAGGAGACACATAATGTTTTATAACAATTTTCAAAATAATCTGTTTCCTCAGTTATTAGTCAGATGTGATAATAACTATTTTTATTATAAAAATAATGTTGCAACCATGATGTCTTAATATTTACCTTTAGAAATGTAGGGAAACTTTTTTTTTCTGGAATTTGTGGGAAATTGCTGCTATTTTGACACACAGGGAAATTCCACAAATATAGGATTTGGCTCACTGCTGCTTTGGCCTGTCCACATCAGATGATCCTGTGATCCTGACTTGGACAAGAAGAGAGAAAGGAAAGAGGGAAAGCAAAGCTCGAGAAACCATGTCAACAGACTCTTATGTTCAGTGTGTAAAATGGTGTTCAACATTACACACATTTACCCAACAATTATCTTTGTTTACCCAATTATTATGAGATCGGGTTCATTCATCTTACTGTTATGAGAAAATTGAAGTCATCCAGGGTGAATTTCTTACTAGCTTGCTGAAGTAACAAAAGCCAATATTAACAATGTTATAAACATGTACACTACTAAAGTTTATAATGTTTTTGTTTTTAATTTTAATGTTATTTATTTATTATGTGTGTGTGTGTGTGAGAGAGAGAGAGAGAGAGAGAGAGAGAGAGAGAGAGAGAGAGAGAGAGAGAAAGTGCAAGGAGGGGAGGGGCAGAGGGAGAGGAGAGAGGCTTCACACTGGCGGTTCAATTTGGGCCTCGAACTCATGAAGCTTGAGATCATGACCTGAGCCGAAGTTAGATGCTTAACCGACTGAGCCCTCCAGGTGCTGTTTTTAGCTACTTCTTGACTAATTCAAATTTTCTGAAAATATAAAATTAAGGAAATAAATCAGTATATTAAATCCTAATGGAATAACATGGATTTCTCTCTCAATTCTAAATATTTTACACATTATTTAGGAAAGACATATTTTTTTAAATAAAACATCTTTTCTCTTAAGATGATAATACCAAACAGTAAGAGTTCTTTAAAGTTTAAAGTAATCTGCTTATCTTTCAAAAAGGGTTTATTAACTTACATGCTGTAAATTAATTATATCATGTGGCTTAAAATATTACAGGAGGATTATCTTTGAAGATATTACATACTGTCCCACAGAGTATCCCCAAGTGAGAAATTGCAATTTTGTTGAGGATGTGTCATATCAAATTGCAATTTGCTCAAATATTTGTTTTGCTTATTCCTTACTTAACATATTATACAATTCACTGAACTTAATATTCAAGTCATCCCCTGTGGGCTGTTAATTAAGATCACATGCTTTGCAATTTAAGGATCAATAGTGTGTTTTAGTCCTGAAAAAATTACAATAATGTACAATTGGATTTATTTCTGCTACCAAACAAATTATATACATGCAAGCCTAGGTAATACAGAAAAAAGTGAGTCTATATGATTTTAATCTTAAATAGTCTAAATAAGGGGCCATAAGTTGGATAATTAATAGAAAATGAGGAAGCAAACAACTAGCCTATAACAAAATTATTATGGCCATTTCTAGGTTAAATTTCTGTCTCTTAAACATTCTGTGCTTGATGTCACATCTTGTTTTCCCAGTGCCACCATATAGCGATGGCACTAATCCATTTAAACCTTATAATGAAGTGGTTGCCATTTAACACACACTCTGAGGCCCCTTGCCTGTGGCATCATTCAGGTCTTTGTGGTTGTAGGATGGGGCCCTCAGCTCCTAAAGACCACAGACCACCCTGTTTTACATGCGTTTTTGTTTCTATATGATGGGAAAGAGAATGTCTCTTTTCTCAGGAAGAGCCTGGTTCCCCTTTAAAGGTGTCACTTGATTAAATCAGGCCAAATCAGGTTAGTTTTGATTTGATTAAGTCAAAGCCAATAGATGAATTGACGTCAACTGGCCCAGAGCACTGGCTACGTCTAAAAACCCCTCTCCACCTGGCATAGTACTAACCCTAATGACAGCAGAGTCCCACCCCTCTAAGGGCGGACAGCTAGGGGTGCAGACCTTGAGGGTCATCTTAGAAGTCTACCTACCCAGAGCCCAACATGGGGCTCAATCTCACGACCTTGAGATCATGACCTGAGCTGAATTCAAGAGTCGACACTTAATTGACTGAGCCACCCAGGGGCCCCAACACACCTGGTATTTTAAATACTAAAGGAATTATACCCATTTGGCTACCAAATAGTCCTGGCAATACTAACAATGACTACATAAGTCAGAATAGGCCAGGTTATGCCACATTAAGAAAGGGGAGAAAAAAAAAAAGAAATCTCAAATTCCAGTAGATGAACAAAACATAGATTAATTTACCCACTGTATGCACTCTTCTCCTCATACAAATTCATGGACCCAGCATGACAGAGATTTTACCATTTTGTAGCTACATTATGTACCTCCTTCTCTTGTAGCCCTGATAATTTTTATTGACTTTACCTCTTTGATATCTGTCCGATGTATGTTGTTCTCCATGTCGTAGAATCACCCCCAAATTATTTGTGCCTCTTTTCTTCTAACAGTCTATTCTCAATCTAGTGGATAGAATGTGCTATGTTACCTATGTCATACATATCATGCCCCTTCTTTATTTAAAACTCTCTAAATTCTTCCCGTTTCGTGAGAGGAAGGGTCAACATTCCATGGCTCCCGTTTGTGCAATAGCAGTGCGAGGAGGGAAAAGAACACTCTACGCAGACTTTATGAACTTAAAATATGCCAAACGTTCAGTAGAATGAGACTTGATGAATATGTTCTCATCCACTCAAAGAACAGAATAGCGTTTAATATTGAAAATGAATGAACTAGAAACACACAGCACCCATTATAAGCACACAATATGTTTTTTTCAGAAAACATCATTGTTCATAGAACATGACTGGGTGCTAGGATAAAAAATATCCATATCAACTACAAAAGCTGCCGTACATATTATGGATACAAAACACATTCCAGTGAACGTATGTTCTGAGAAATAATGCCCTATTTGTCAGTTATTGTATATCATACACAAATATTAAAATCCATGTTGGAGACAGCATGAACCATAAGTGCCTGCCCCATGTTTCCATGTGTATGTTGGCCAAACCCAAATATTCCATCCAGGAATGTATATTAAGGTGAGCTATCCAATGGATAGACACTAATGAAGACATTGCAGGTTTCAAATCATTGTTTGTTTAAAACTGTTTATTTATTTTTGAGATAAAGAGAGAGAAAGAACATGAACAGGGGAGGGGCAGAGAGAGAGAGGGAGAGGGAGACAGAGAATCAGAAGTAGGGCTCGTGCTGACAGCAGCAAGCCCAATGCAGGGCTCAAACTCACAAACCATGAGATCATGACCTGAGCTGAAGATGGACACTCAACCTACAGAGCCACCCAGGCGTCCCTCATTATTATTGTTTTTAACATAGTATTGGAATAAAGCCTCCAAAATTACCTTAACAGGAAACTTAGTCTGTCTTTTTTTTTTTGCACTATTATTTATCTTTTTTCCATAGTTACTGACTCTTGAAATACGTATTATTCCATGGAGTGAAAAGGGTTACAGTTAATGAAGAAAGTGAATGAAAATCCACAGTCACTTTCATTTAAGAAAATTGAAAAACATACTGCCAGCTGCTTCATATCTTTCTCTCTCTCTCCTTGCTGGCAAGTACCCTTTATTGTCATCATATAATGCTATTTGGGACCAGTGAAGGGGATTTAAAAGGACTTTGTTCTCCAAGAATAATATTTGTCTTTCTTGTGTATGTATATTAATCAGAACTGTAGTCAACTCACTTTTTCTCTTTTCAAAGTAGCATTTGCATATGGATAGCTTTGCATCAACTCCAGAATGAATGGAGAAAAGATGAAAAATTAGATGAGATACAGTAAAGTAAAAAAGCAAGATTAAGCTAGACAAGCAGAGGAAATATAATAAAAATGACAGAAGGCTAAGGAAGAGAAACCAAGAGATGACATTACAGAATGGAAGAAAAAAACCTGGCGAATCTACGGAAAATTGTGGCTCAAATCTAGCATGGTTTTGGCAAGAGTACATCATAGGCTTTTTACGCATAGAAGGGACAATATTTCTGTATAGTGTTCCTAAAATCCTGCCATGTGTCTAACTTAGTCTGTTTCCAAAGAGAGGATGTGCTATTGAAATCCTTCCAAAACCAGTTGTAAAGTAGTACCAAATATTTAGAGGTGTATTTGGAAATCATCAATCACCATATAAATTGCTTCCAACTTTAAAGTGCATTCCCACAGTTTTCTATCATTTATGTCAGTGAGAGAGAATTCAAAATAATAATAGACTTAAAAAGGTTTGATAGCTCTTTAAAAAATTCTTTAAAAAAATGCATTTTCTTAGAAACATTCAGAATACCAACAAAACAGCTGCACCTTTTTTTTTTTTCAATTAGAGAATGGTGTTCAGTTAACAGAACAACAATGAGTTTGTATGAGACACATCAGAGACAACTGAACTTGACAAACCACCATCCCCATATAGAGCTCATGTGTACCAGCCAGAGCTGCTTTAAATTTCCATGCCCAATTGCAACCCCCACGTTGCACCAGGCAGGATGAGTGGCTATTGAAAATACCACCAGGCCCGGGGCTACCCAAGGACACACTTGGTAAAGTGTTAACAAAAAGACACTGTGACGTTTGAAGACAAATCTTACACAGCTTTATGTTACAATTTGTCTTTTCTTTTAAAGGAGTGAGTTGTGTACAGGTCATTAAATGCATTATAGACAAGAACAAAAACTGTGCAGAAACCAAGTTGTTCATCACCTTATTCATCTTCCTCCTCTTCTTCCTCCTCTTCATCTTCTTCATCTTCATCTTCCTTTCTCCCATCTTCTTGTTTCTTTCAGTCTTGATGACGCCCCTATTTTTTGTCATGCCAGCCTTTCCTTTAGGTCAGTAGGCAGCAATATCTTTTTCCTATTTTTCCTTCAGCTTCACAGCTTTCTTTTCAAGGGGCCATTTGTCAATCACTTGTCTCCCAGTTTCTTTGCAACCATCACCCAATGGAAAGACCAGAATGCTCTCTTTGATTTTCGGGTGATGTCCAGACCAAAACAAGAAAAAGGCCAATGAGGCCTCTTGGGTGCACTGGGGTCCTTGATTCATTTCCCTTTTAGGGGGTATATCAGTATTCTCTTTTATAGTGGGCCTTGTCCATCTTTGCCTTGTCTTCAAATATTCCTTTCTCTTTAGCAGACATGGTCTTCCACCTCTCCAAACACTTCTTGCCCTGCGCAGAGAAGGTGACTGAAGCCCCAAACTGATTCCTCTTTGCTCCTCCCTGCAAGTTTGCACAAAGAATGCACATGATGATGTTTGGCCTCTTGGCTTCTTAGGATGGCATTAGGCCATGTTGAATTACTTTCTCCAGCAAAGCACAGGGTTTCCCAGTGCCCGACTGGCTTTCCCTTGCTGTGGTGCTGCCTCTGTGGATCTCAATGTACTGCCATGGTTCAGAATTATTTAAAATAAGTACCTCTCATTACTTATTACCCATAGAATCTCAGGGCTCATTCCAAAATATCCATATTCACATGTAAAGTAATTCCAGGCTCCCACTGTCGTAACCCGAGACCAGGTCCCGGCGCGCTCATCTGCAGCTTTTGGTGATGCCTGTCTCGTCTGCCCTGACCAGCAGGGCAGAGAATCGTCGCGGGCACTTTTCCTGAGGGAGGGAGAGAAAAGGGCAGGAGGAGAGGGGAGACGCAGGGAGTAAAGACAGCACTCACGGTTTTCGATCAGGCAAAAGAGAGAGATTTATTCAGAGAACTGTTTCTTATAAAGATTTCAAGGTGGGAAAAAAACAAGGCAGCTGACCTAGGCAGGTTACCAGGTAAACAGAATCGAATGCATATCAAAGAAGCGCCCCGACTTTGCCTCAACGATCCTGGGGGAGGGATAGCTAGCACTGAATACGGTTTTGATCTTTTGTGTACCTTGACCACTTCTACGTCTAGCCCAGCAAGACAGACGCCAAAGTTATTTTGGCAAGGAAATGGCAATCTCCAGTCTCCAGAAGAATATCTTGTTTACTGGCTCACTCTCCGGGAGAGTGATAATCCTTGCCTGAGGCAGACAGAAAACTTGGCGGCCTCCGACATCCCACAAACACATGCCCCTATTTATTCTCACTCTGCATATGGCTTATACTATCTTCTGACATAATTAACTCAGATTTGTTTTCCTGAACTGGTCAAGTCTTAATTTTGGGGGGCCATATCCTTTGCATTTTTCCAAAAATTTCAAATTCTGTCTCCTCGATTAACCAAAGGTGTATTACTTCTGCTTCACCAATCATAACAAATGTTTGCAACCCCTAAGTTACTTTTCCACATTCTCAACCTTTCCATTCTTGCATCTCAGAGGTGTGTTGGTGACACTGTTGCTCAGGCTTTCCACGAAAGCCACTACTTTACAATCGTTTTATAGTAAAAATATGGGTTAATCTGGACTTTCTTAAAGTTTAACTATAAAACATTTCAGATCATTTTATGAATGTGTAAAATGTTTGTCTATGAATATTTTTTCTGGATTTTAGATATTAATACAGCTACCTTGGATATTTGTATACAGTATTTGTGTACAATCATTTTGGAAACAATTTTTCTTGTTTGTAGTACATAGGAGGAGAAGGAGTGAAATGTTAGGAAAACATATACGTATAATATATTGTATATATATGCAACATAACATTATTAACAACTGCTACATGGTTTTCTGAACATGACGTACCGTGTTTTAACTACTACAATCAATGTCTGAGAATTCCAGTTGCTTTCTTGTCTCCAAAGCTTGCAACCTTAACCATTCTGATGGGCACATAATGACCTTACAGTTGTCATTTATATTTCCTTGATAAGTAATAGTCTTGAATGTATTTTCATGTGCATACCACTATTCAAGTGGTGAGGCTATCCAAGCCTCATTTCAGAAGTGACTGTTCAAGACTCTGGCTCTCCATCCCTCACCCCTCCCAAATTAGGTTGTTTTCATCTTATGTACTGATTTTTTAAAGTCTTTATATGTTCCGGACACGGATCCTAATTCACAGTGCTTTAAATGAGCAGTATAAGTTTTTATAAAATTCCACCTAGTATTTATTATCTGTGACTTTTGTGTATTGTTTAAGAAGTATTTGACTACTTTAAGGTGCTTAAAATATTCTAGTATATTTTTCTCTACAAGTCATAGAGTTTTAGTTTTTTGGAGTTTTTTTTGTTTTTTGTTTTTTGTGTTTTTTATGGTCTGTGCTCCTTCCCCAGTTGATACTTTTTCCTCATGCTATAAATAGAGGTTCTCTTTTTTTTCCATAAGATATAATTTTGTTTTTCTATATTTTGAAGTGATGCTCAATTTCCGATTGTAATGCATGGACCCTTTTTCTGAAAATCAAGCAACAGTATATGTTTAAGTCTATTTCTGTGTGTTTTGACATTTTATACTATAGTCCCTTTATGCATTTTAAAAATGCTTCTACTATTATATGCATTATATGTATATAACATTTTCAAATGCATTTTAGAATCATTTTGTCAAATTTTATGTATAATTCTTCTGGTATTTGATAAGAATAGTATTGAAAATATAGTACAAATTGGTAAGTGGCATCCTAAAGATATCAAGTCTACTAATCCATGAACATAGTATATCTCTTCATTTTTAGATCCTTAATTCCTATTAACAAAGTTTCTCTTGCCTTTTTAGGTTTGTTTAAATATTTATTTATTTTTGAGAGATAGAGAGAGACAGAGCATGAGTGGCATAGGGCAGAGAGAGCAGGAGACACAGAATCTGAAGCAGGCTCCAGGTTTTGAACTGTCTGCATAGAGTCCAACCTAGGACTCAAACCCATGATTTGTGAGATCATGACCTGAGCCAAAGTTGGACACTTTACTGACTGAGCAACCCAGGCACCCCTATTTCTCTTGCCTTTTTAAGATATGTTTATATTATTTATCTAATTTTTAAGACAAATCCCTAAAGATTAATTGTGATATAGTTTGAGAGTACAGGAGCCTTTGTGTAGACATGAAGAGAACTTGTACACAATCATGGGCCCTTTTGCACCGTAGGGGGGAAGCATTTCCAGGAAAGGCTGGAGGAAGGGCAGGAGACTAAAATGTTAGAAACCTGCAGAAGGGTATCAGCCACTGCTGAAAGAAAAGCATAAGGCTGTTTCCAGATCTTCTTTCTGTGAAGGGCTTAAACAACTTGGAAAGGGGAGGAGAGAGTAAAATGCTAATTAAAACCAGAACTAGACACTACTTTACACACATTGAATACCTAAATTAAAAATCTGATAATAAAAATGCTATAAAGTATGAAGGGAAACTGAACTCTTAAAATAAGCTGTTAGGAATACAAAAGGATACAGCCAACTTGAAAAACAGTTTGGAAATGGTTTTGATCTCTAAGCATATACTTACCATGTGATCCAGAAATTCCACTTCCATATATTTACCCACGGGAGATTAAAACATATGTTCACAGACACACACAAAACATAGTTTTATATTTTAGCTCTCCATACATAGTCTCCCACAAAAAGTAATGACCCAAATGTCCTTCCATTTGTATTACTAACTGTGATCCATCTGTACAGTGGAATGCTACCTACCAATGAAAAGATCAAGCCGCTGATACAACATAAATATTAGATGCAAAATGCTGAGTAAAACCACCAGAATAAAATGATCACAGACTGTATGATTCATTTATATTATGTTTTGAAAAGACAAAACTGTATGGACAGAAAATAGATCAATGTTTTTTAGGAAATGGGGTCAGAGAGGCAATAACTACAAAAGAGTTTGAGGAAACGTGATTGTGAAAATGTCCATGTATTGACTGTATTGGGAGTAATACTGCATGAGCTAGTTACAGCCTAGGGAGCTGGCCTATTAAAAATTAATTTTAATTTATGAAAGTTATTACCTTATTAAGAAAAATAAATTACAAAAAAACAACTTTAACCCTTTGGTCTCCTCAATCACCCACCTCATTGCTCCTTTGCAGTTAGAGAGATAATCATAATTTAAGATCAGGAGAAACTATTTCATTACTAAATATGGGCTCATGTTTGTCTTGTTTGTTTGTTTATCTATATGTTTATTCATACACATATACATGCATTATTTGATACTGGGTTCTCAGAATATAATGTGACAAGAATGAGACTATGCACCAGGCATAAACTTTTAAATGAAAAGATTTTGATTTCTGCTAAAGGCCAGAGAATTCCTGTCACCAAAATCAACTGTAAAACTAGGCAATATAGACGGTGTACTGGGTTTTAGCCAGTTGCTAATATTAGCTCATGACAGCAAGACTTGGAAGAATTTCACTCAGTTTGTCTCAGAACCACTCCCAACCCAGGGTGAAGAGAGAATAGAAAAGTGGGATAGGAACAGAGCATAGGAATCTTGCAGAGCTGAGGAAGCAGAGATCAAGGTTGGGCCAGCTGAAGCAGTAGGAGAACGTATGGTGGGCACTGGAGAGGAGTTAGCTGTGTCGGAAAGGAAGCCCGGTAGAGGGAGATTACCCATCAGCTCTTGGCTGCAAGCGGGTTTTGAATGAGGTGGGTATAACCTCCTAGAGCTCATCAGATAACACCTCACACAAGGATCAGAACAGAGAGTGGAGATATTTGAAATTGAGCAGGTTGGTGAAGCATCCTGTCAGTGGATGTTGGTTTTCATAGTGAAGTGATGCTCGTTAGCATATCATTAACACCTCAGCATGCCCCTGAGGTGTAAAGTATTACCATATTCAAAATTAAAACTAAATTTTTTTAATGTTTACTTATTAGTCCCTTTAAAATAGCAATAATAATACACTAAAAAATAAAGGTAAACAGTATAATTTTATGAAAATATATTTTCCAAAACAAAGTGTATTGAGAAAAGTGGTATTTTACATTTTTGCAAATGACTTCAAATAGCTAGCCTAAAGGATGTCAATTGGATTCTTATGTCTGCCTTCTTTATTCGGCCTGACTTGATATGTTGTTTGATGGACTTACCTGATAGAACATAAGACTTCGCACACATGTGTGGTTTTAAAAGGAGAAATATTATATTTTTCTGACAATTTTGGATATTCTTTCTACATTTCAAATAAAACACTGGTTGTTTCTTAGTGACTAGTCACAAAAGAGAAGCTGGGATCATATCAATGAATCGATCTGTTCCATGCATATGGATTAAGTAGACGTTGTCCACTGGGTTCAATAAATTATGGAGATCTTTCAAATGTTGACATGTTTCATTATACAATGTGAAAACTCACAGTTCTGATAGCTGTAAGGATCTCGTGAGAATACTTACAGTTTTTTTCAGACCTCTGGGTGAAGATAAAAGGTTTAAAACATTCTGTCTCTCTTTTCTTCAAATGTCTCAAATGACATAAGTAAAAACAAATATTGTCTATTATTTTCCTTGGAGTGACAGTGCAGGCTCACTTTGTTAATTTTTGGGAAATCCTACAAACTACTTGTCTGACTAAATATAATTTGTCTTTCAGCCACTTTAAGTCATAATGATGTTCCATTAAAAAATTAAAAAGTGCCTGGTTCAGCATCAAACTCAGTATCCAAAGGATTTTCTCCAAAAACCTGTCATTCTTCAGTAATCAGCACTATCCTTTGTATTTTCTCATACCGAATATTCAAAAGTATGCTCCAAGTTACAGGATTTAATAAATTAGTAATTGGTACTGCTTGGTCCAGTGTATTCATAACTAAAAGTGGCTTTTTAATGTAGATATGTAAAGTTGAAGAATATATACTTACTAGCACACTTTGGGGCCACAGTTTTGATTTCTGAGAAGATGTCAGCAGACTCATCAGCCAATGCTTGGGGGCCATCTCTCTAAATGTCAACGTGGTAAAAGGCTAAAAAAGAAAATTTCCACACATTATATTCATGAAAATAGGCTTAAACTAACAGATCTCTTGAAAGCATATTGGAATGCAGCAGACTATGTTTTGAGAATTGCCACACTATATTATACTTATTCTAGAACCATCCTAACTTAGAGAATCTCTGTCAAGACCTGTAGAGTGACACCATATGATTTATGGTTTTCTAAGTTAGAGCTGCTTAGGAAATATCTGTGTTTTCCTAGATTTACCCTAACCCTTTACAACTTTCATATTGCTCAAACAGTAACTGAATTCCTGAAAAGTGAAAATTATCTCTTTGAGGATGAAACACGATGTGAGATATCTATAAAATGTAATTTAAAATGTTCAGTATTTCATCTGACATCATTAGACATATAAATTTAAAACAGGTAATTTATGTTAATCAGGTGATCAGTAGATATCATGCACACTATACTTCAGTTATTGAACTTAGAAGACTACAAGTTTTAAATAGATTTATTTTAAAAATCAAGGAGGGGCGCCTGGGTGGCTCAGTCTGTTAGGCATTTGACTTCGGCGTAGGTCACGATCTCACAGTTTGTGAGTTCGAGCCCTGCATTAGGCTCCTCGGGCTCTGTGCTCACAGCTCAGAGCCTGGAGCCTGCTTCAGATTCTGTGTCTCCTCTCTCTCTACCCTTTTCCTGCTCACACTCTTTCTCTCTCTCTCAAAAATAAATAGACATTTTAAAAAAGTTATAAATGTCAAGGAAATAAAATTATTTTAATGAATGAACAGATAAGAAACCAGGTAAATATAAAATAAAATTAAACAAAAAGAATAAAATAAAATAACAAACAAAATGGAAATTCTAGACTAGGAAGTAAAATAATTTAAACAAAAATTTACCTGAGTGCAAATGGCATAAAAGGAAGTCTATACATTTAAAGACAGATAAGTAGAAACTATGTGATCTGAGTAACAGGGGTGAGGTTTGGAGGGCAGGAGGGGCACAAATACCAGAACAAAAATACTCAGTGACTTACAGACCTGTGTATAAGATTTACATATGAGATGAATAAAGGAAAAATTGTTTAGAGCAAACACACATACAAATTTGCATACATATATATGCAAATATATGTTTGTATATATAACTATATATACAGACAAAAATGAATTGGTAAAAAATGTGGCATATATAAAAAACTATGTATTCTTTTATGAAATGTATAACATATGTTGATATGCACTGTACTAAAAACCAAACACAGAGAAGGAAGGACAAATAAATAAATTTATGACATCCTAAGATTATTATGCTTAGAAAGTGGGAATATTAAAGAGAAAATTAGGAACTTTCAGGTAGGAAATAAAAATTACCAATTATAAAGAATGAAGGGGAAGGTTGAAGGCAGAATTTTATAGTATTTAATGTGAAATTTAACAAGACACAAAAATGACTCAAAAGAAACCTTGATAAGCAAATGACCCATATTGTTAGCCTAGAACAACCTTTACTGAGCCAGATAAGAAAGCCATAGAAGAATAAAATTGGACACAAAACATATTTAATTAACCAAAAAGACAAGATAAAGGAAGAACAAGGGAACAATACAGGAAAGTAGAAAACAGATAGCAATATGATAATTTAATAACAAAAAAATTCATTGGGCATAAATTGAATGAGCATTGAAACGAGCCTGTATAAAGGAAGAAAACGAAACTACACTTTGTTAATCAGAGCGGTATGAAACAAGAAAATATATGCTTTAAAAGAACCGGGGGTTGGGGAATAAATACTATGCACACAGTAATCATAAGGAAACTGATGTGGTTGTAACATTGGCTAAATTAGACTTTAAGACAAAGACCATTTTCAGGGCACCCGGGTGGCTCAGTTGCTTAAGCATTCAACTTGGGCTCAGGTCATATCTCTCAGTGAGTTCAAGCCCTGCGTCGCACTGTGTGCTGACATTCAGAGCCCAGAGCCTGCTTCACGTTCTGTGTCTCCCTCTCTCTCTGACCCTCCCCTCCTTATGCTCTGTTTCTCTCTCAAAATTAAATAAACATGAACATAATATAAAAAAAAAAAGACAAAGACCATTTTCACAGAGAAATAAAGGGATGGTATAACAATGAAATTAGCAATGCCCTATGAATGCGTAACAGTCTTAAACATATATGCAACAGATAACAGAGCACCAAAAGCCATGAAGCAAAAGCCCAGCACAATTAACACAGAAACAGATAGATTTACAAGGTAAATCTACAATCACAGTCAGATATTGTAACAGTATACTCTCAGGAAATGTTAATGATAAATTCTGTAAGGCTAGAGAAGACACAAACATCAATAATGAAATTTTCCTGATTGACATGGGAAATGACACCCAATGAAACAGTATACACTCTTTTCAAGTACACATAGACATTCACCAGTGAATTGCCTTTTTTTTTAAACAATGTAATTCTTAATTTAATTAGACTGACTGAGACAAATGTCTAAAAACTTCCATGGTATTTGTATTAAGAAGCAAGTAATATTTCAGTCATTTGAAATTCATTAAGGCATTTGACTGTGTACTATTACTTGTTCACCTTTTTCATATCTATTCATCCTCTCCCCATAAGTCATTGTTGCTATAAATTTACAGTGTAGTTATTAGTAACTGTATGTGCTATAGGAATACAAAGATTTAGTATAAACCATACAATGATTTTTCTGCATGTCTGCAATTATTGTATCACAAATATCAACATTTATTAATAATTTTCTTATGTTAAGAGTATTTTATTCTCCTGTGTCTATTACTATCTCCTTTGAAAGATTGTACTCAGACATCGTCATTATTTTAAACACTCTTTTCCTTTCTTGTTATTGCCTTATTTCCTCATTTTTGTATTGTAAACTTTGCGGAATCTATGGAATTAGAAATATACTATATTTTTACCTATATTCTGAGGTTTTAAACTCCTTTACCTTCTGTTTCTGAATCCCATTTTGTTTAATGCTTAATGAAAATCTCTGGATGTTTTCCACAATGTACTCTTTACCATAGATTTCCTTTTGCTTTGCTTAATAACGTCTTATATCTTTCTGTTTTTTTTCTAACATTTTTAATGCTTTTTTTTTTTGAGAGAGAGAGAGTGTGTGAGCAGGGGAGGGTCAGAGAGAGAGGGAGACACAGAATCCAAAGACAGGCCCCAGGCTCTGAGCTAGCTGTCAGCACAGAGCCCAACGTGGGGCTCGAGTCCAATGCGGGCCTAGAAACCACGAACCATGAGATCATGACCTGAGCCAAAGTCAAATGCTTAACTGACTGAGCCACCCAGGTGCCCCTATATCTTTCTATTAAATCCAATATCACACTCAAGTCTCTTGATGGCACCTGTGATTACAGTTTCCAGTCAATTTACAAACACTGTTTTTTTAATGTTTATTTTTGAGAGAAAGAGCACAGGAGGAGGGGAGGGGCAGAGAGAGAAGGAGACAGAAGATCTAAAGCAGGCTCTGTGCAGACAGCAGAGAGCCCAGTGTGGGTCTCGAACTTATAAACTGTGAAATTATGACCTAAGCTGAAGTCAGATGCTTAACTGACTAAGCCACCCAGGCCCCCCAAACACTAATTATTATGTCATAGGCTAATATTTAGTGGCTTCTTGCTAACTAGAGACCTGCCTAAGCACCAACAAATTGCGTGATTTTTTTCTCTGCAACAAGATCTATTTTTATTATCAGAAATCTACATGATGAAAAGATGATGCCTTGTAGATCAGGGAATGTGTCTTAGACCCCACGCCTAGCGTGTGACAGAGTAAACACGTTCCAGGAACAGCTCCATGATTTGAGCTGCCCCAACTTGTCTCCCTCTGTAGGATATTTAGTAAAATTGTACAAGAAAAAAAAAAAAAAAACCCTTCTCAAAGTTAAAATAAAATGCTCTGAATTACGGCAATCTTATAACTTGATGATTAATGAATTAAAATATCATGCATCTCTTTTTTAGTTCTCATTGGCTAAGAAAGCTTCTCTTAGTTATGTACTTTTGGGAACAACATTAATTAAAAATCATGATCCAATTCATTCGAACTATTTCCTTGCAATTCAACGTGTTCACATTTCCCAGTGAACATGTGTTAACACTGAGACCCACCAAGGGCCTGACTCTTGAGTAGGACCCAATAGTAGTAGTATTCCTATATCTAAATACTTCACATTTTTAAGCCTTGATTAATTATAATTTTGTCATCTAAATTGGTAACATTCTTAGTAGATCATGTGGACTTTTTACCCGAAAGGCATAAAACCTGTAGATGGAAGGCATCTCTGTGCACCAGAAACACTTAATGAAACATATTAAAAAGACAGTTTTCATGAAGACCCAGATCTGAAGATTGTTTCAGTAGATGCAGTGCATTTCCAGAGATCTATGTTTAAAAAAATTACTTAGGCACATCACTATGAAGAGCTATTCTAATTATTATCTCAATGTATTTTTAATTAAAAATGAAATATCATTAACTGTGTATTAAGGAGACCATTCTTAAGAAAGATCTGCATATAAATCTATATTCAATTCTTTTCTTTTTCTTTTAAGGAGGAAGATGATTCTAAGGTAGTTGGGAGATAAAGATTGCTGTTAGCAATAAAGTTATTTACAAAAATTAAACTGTAATTTTAAATAGTCATGCCAGTTTGCTGTTGACAATTTCTTCTTTGCAAATAGCAACTAGATCTTGCCTGCTTATCCTTTGATTTTTTTTTTTATCCATGGACTTACTTGCTTTTTGCCTTTTTTCTGGAGAATAAAACTACAGGGAAAGCCCTCTCTGTACTCATGCATGGACTCTGCTGTGAAACTCAGCAACAGTACCCAGTCAGCACATCATGCTTCAGAGGGTGGCCAGTACCTCTCAGATGCTCTAATCCGAACAGAGTAGAAGCCAAGTTCAGAAAAGCTTAGTCATGTCTTTAAGATGATGCACTATGTGCAAAACTTTTTTTTCAAAAGAATATTACTCAAAATTTTCAAGAAATGTTGCTCACGTATATTCAGATATAATCCACTTGAAGTTTTATTGCTTTAAATAAAACATGATAATGGCACATTTAGAATCATGACTAAGGAGAAAGTGGTTTATTTTGTTAATGGCCAGTGGTAAAGCATAAGCACAGAATTAGTCCTCAAAATGTGTAGAAATACAATCAAATATGAATGGATAAATAATCATGAGATTAATAATGATTTGGAAGAGGGGCACCTGCATGGCTTAGTTGGTTAAGCCCCTGACTCTTGATTCAGCCCAAGTCATGCAATTGAGTCCTGCATCGGACTTTGTGTGTGCCTGGAGTCTGTTTAAAATTCTGTTTGTCTGTCTGTCTCTCTCTCTGCCCCTCTCCCCATTTGCGTGCCTCTCTCTAACAAAAAAATGACGTAGAAGAAATAAAAGAGGGCTCTATGATCTGGTTCTACTTCCATGTACCATGTCCCAGAAAAGATGAACTCCATTCAGAACTTCCCAGTCGCCCTGGTGACCTTTCAGTTTTAGAACACAAACACACAAACTTCGTTTCACACATTTTCAGATTTGTATTTTAACCTAGATTTGCTTCCTCCCAGATTTTGCCTTGCTACATTTGACATTGACTTTTAGGTCTTATGCCAACAGTGACAACCTTTAGAGAGATCGTCTCTAAGATTCGCTCGTCTAAGCAAATAATGTCCTCCATTACCCTCTACTCTATATGATTCAGTCTAGCTTTCCTTTATGGTTCTTACCACCAAGTGAACTTTCCTTATGGGAAATTGTCTATTTCCTCTTACTGTTTTAGGACTATTGTTGTATTTACTGCTTGATCTTTTACTTCGAAAAGTGTACTTGGAACAAAGCAAGTGTTCAAAGTGTGTACTGAATTTTCATGAATGAAGAACAAAAATACCACTTCTATTATGTTATTCAGCAATTGTAAATTTTTTTGGCATATGCAAATTTTATATAGAATGAATCTTATAACATTTATTATGGAAATATTCTGCTCACCTACTTAACTACATGTTAAAAAAATCTCATTAACTTTTTGAGCAAAATAATTATTTTTATCAGAAATAAATCTTTTATACTTTCTGCCTAGACCAAATCATAGCAAATTGCAATTTAATATTGCATTTTTATTTCTCCAGCAAAACATGTTCAAAAAGCCTTTTTTCACTCTTTGTATATTTTACTAAATTTATCACTGCACTAAGAATAAAGGAAATACTAGTATAAATACAAGATTAAAAACCAATTACTCTGATGATGTATCCTGAATCTAAGATAAAATGAAATACTTATATTTTCATATAACTTGGGGGAAAGATTCAAAAAAGAGACATTCAAGGTGGTGAAACTATTCTGTGAGATACTCTATTTGTGAATACATGATACTGTGTGTTTGCCAAACATTTAATTGCTACATTTGCCAAAATTTGAATTTCTCAGCACAAATAGTGAGCCTTAGTATATTCAATTAAAAAATACAGTTAGACGGTCAGAAAATCCCTGATTTGGAATGAAGAGTGTAATAAACAATCTAACTGTATAAAAATATATAACTGTAAAAAATAAAACCTCACTGAAGGGGATGGGGTGAGTTGTTGACCCACATAACTTTGTTTTTGTTGTTGTTGTTATTATTGCTTTACATTTTTTTAAGTTTATTTATTTTTGAGAGAGAGAGAGACATACACAGAACATGCATGGGGGATGGTCAGAAAGAGAGGGAGACACAGAATCAGAAGCAAGCCCCTGGCTCTGAGCTGTCACCACAGAGCCTGACGCGGGGCTCGAATGCACAAAGTGTGAGATTTGACCTGAGCTGAAGTTGGCCACTTAACCAACTGAGCCACCCAGGCATCCCAAGACTTACATAACTTTGAACAAGTGATATGGTGCATATCATATCAGAAAATGAATGGTGCGTAAGCACTCTACTTTAATTGATAACAATTTCCATGGGAGAATTGGTTAACAAATCTGATATCGCTGTGCATGTATCCTGGATTGAATGATTAAGGAACTGGATGGCAGGTGGTGGGAGCCAGGGGTCTCACTGTTGGAGCAGAGGTTACAGATGAATGAGCGGGGGAGGGTAGAATGACCCATGTAATGACTGACAAGATTTGGAAACATCGGTATGAACCCATGCTTAGTGTCATATAGAAAGATGGGAACCTGTAGAAATGAATGTGTGTGCCTGTGGTATAGAATGCACACATATATCTTCTTGCTCTCTTCAGGCTCTCTTAGTGAAAAGCAGTGGTATTACATGGATTGGCTTTCTAAGTTTCACAAACTTACTTCCTAAGTATCACAACAAAATATCACAAACTGGGGCACTTAAGGCAGGCTATTTATTTTTTTAAGATATCTGTTGTCATACATATGTGAAAAGAGAAGTCCTAACCCAAAATGTTGGCATGGCTGTGCTGCCTCGGAAACCTATGAAGGAGAATCCATTCTTGCCTTTTCTAGCATTTGTCAAAAATCTTTGGCTTCTAGACTGCATCATTCCAGTCTCTGCCTCTGTTGTCACATTGCTTTCTTCCCTCAGTGCGTACATATCACTTCTGCTTATAAGAGCATCCATCAAATTGGATTAGGGATTATCTTTGTCCTGTATGTCTGTATTTTAACTTGAGACCTAGATCCCAGGTCTTGGTTTCTAATACCATTTTCAATAAAAGTACCAGGGCTCCTTTTAGAAATGGCTGATTCTAGAAGTCTGGCAGGAAAATCCAAGATGAACCTGGAGCATCTTATAAATGTCAGAAAGTAAGAAGATGCTCTCCTGCCCAAGAAAAAATGATGAGATATATAAAAGTGACACTGGAGCCAATTAAAAGAGCCCCAAATGAAAAGTCATGGGAAATATAAGCAAAGACAAATAAGGTAGCATAGGATTATTATCTTAGTATAAGAACTCTCAGTATATGTTTATCTGAGTTCACAACTGTAAATAATAGTTAAAGAAATATGTAAATGAATGATAACAGACAAATCTCCCATGCAGAAGAATTCCACACAATTCATGTAGATACTCCCCTCTTAAGGACGCGGAGCATCATTCCTAACACCTTAAGTATGGGATGTGCATGATGACTTTCTTACAAAGAATACAGTATGCAGTGGGATAAAAGTAACTTTATGAAAGGAAACTTGACAAAATCTACTTCAACCAAGTAGTTACGGTCAATATCAACAGTGATAAGCCATGTTGATAATGTGTACCTTTGATATTATGGAATAAAAATGGTACTTTATCTATATGGACTTCCCCACCCAAGCCCATAATTCTAGTCTAGTACTAAGAAAAAATTAGATAAATTTCAATAGAGAAGTACCTAACCAACATCCTAAAAACTGTCAATATCATCAAAAATAAGAAAGACTGAGGACGCCTGTTGGCTTAGTAGATGAAGCATGCAACTCTTGATCTTGGGGATGTGAATTTGAGCCCCGTGGTGGATGTAGAAATTACTTAAAAAATAAAGTCTTGATGTACCCTGGTGGCTCAGTTGGTTGAGTGACCAACTCTTGATTTCTGCTCAGGTCATGATCTCAGGGTCATGGAATCAAGACCCACAATGGGCTCTGCACTGATCATGGAGCCTGCTTAAGATTCTCTCTCTCTCTCTCTCTGTATCTCTCTGTCACTCTCTCTGACCCTCCCCTATTCACACATTCTCTCTCTAAAACATAAACAAAGAAATGAATGAAATACCTGATAACCATCACAGCCAAGAGGAGCCTCAAGAGAGATGACGGCTAAGTGTAATGTCCTACCCTGACTAGGATCCTATAACAGAAAAACACCATAGATACAAACTAGGTTAATGTGAAAAAATAAATGTGGGCTTCACTTACTATCACTCTATCAATACAGGTTCATTTACTATAACAATTGTACCATGCTAATGTTAGATGTCAGTACTATGGAATGTTGCATGGGGTATTTGAGGACTCTCTGTATTATCTCGTTTCTCTTCTATAATCTAAAATTGTTCTGAAAATAAAGTTGACTAACAATGATCACTTATTACAAGGATTCATTTGATTAATGATTCTAGAGACATGTTATCTATATATACCTGTATATGTCTGATACATATGATTCTATAGTTGGATATATATATACATACGCCTGATATATCTATATATACAATATACAGTATCTATGCTACTACTGTATCTACTACGATATAGATCTATAGAGCAAATATATCCAATCAGATATATATCTATGTTTGATATATCTATATTGATTTAAATCTAGATATAGATATCTCCTGCATATTAGTCATAGTCTTAAGATCAGAGGGTTTGTGACAACCTAACATTTATAAAGGTCATCAATATTTAATAAAATACTAATTTTCCCATACATGTACATATATATGTTTGTTTATGTGTGTGTATGCATACATCACAATAGTATTTAAAGGTCTAATTTAATTACTTATTAAATTATTGGGAACATACTCTGAATGCCTTTAATAACTAGTTAGATCCAGTTAAATGAATTCTTTATTGTTTTGTTTTTTTCTTTTTGGCTTATAATAAAACCACTTCTGTGAATATATAGGACCTGTTATTAAAGGACATCAATTTTGAAATGTATTTACAAACGTAGATTCAATTAAAAATAGATATTAAAATATAATGTAAACATCCAGCACCTAAAATATCTCCTTAATGTTTTGCCACATTGTAGAAATGTCATTGCCCTATATCCAGTGTAAAGGCTACCTTTTCTAAACTCTTGAAGGATTTTTCTCATTTTCTGGTGAGTTCTGGAAAGAAGTATGTTTATCATCCCATATCTAAGTGCAGCTAATTTTTCAACAGTGATCTCTTAGAGAAACATCGATTAAAATGCAACAGAGGAGTGAGTTTTAGAAAGCTACCAACTAATATTAACTTAATATCAACAAAAATAACTTAAATATGTATTAAATTATTATATTACTCAAATGCAAATTATGTATTGTTATTAGAAAAGTAAAAACAACTGAGCATTATTTTGATATTAAATCCAAGGCTTCTTAATAATATTAATTTTTATAATGGTTTAAAAGATTAGTAACACCAAACTTAGAAAACATAATATATGCTCACTTATGAAACTTAAGAATTGTTGGGGCGCCTGGGTGGCTCAGTTGGTTAAGAGTCTGACTCAGCTCAGGTCATGATCTCACAGTTCATGGGTTCAAGCCCCGCATCGGGTCCTGTTCTCACAGCTCAGAGCCTGGAGCCTGCTTCAGATCCTTTGTCTCCCTCTCTGTCTGCCCCTCCCCTACTCATGCTCTGTTTCTCTCTGTCTCAATAATAAATTAAAACAAAAATTTTTTTTTAAATTGCAGAAGAAAAAAATTAAAAATTATAGAATTTATCTTCTTCAAATAACCATAATTTAAGTTTGATGAACTTATTCATGTATCTATCCATTTAGAAAAGCATGGGTGATAAATAGACAGGAATGTCATTAAGAACTGGTATCTACTGCTTGCTGTTATTGGCAGAAGTTGTATTCATTGCTATATTTTTAACTTGACAGAAGAAAGGGAATTTGAGAAGTATTAAATTGCTTTATATTTTGATACTCTATTTCCCTTGGATAGGCTCTGCGATGCCTGTTTTATCAGAAACCTAATCACCATATATTCCTGATGTTGTCACAGGCTCTTATTCTCTTTCAGTTTTTCTCTATCTCAGTCTTAATAGACGTAACTTCAGAATTATTACTGATATCTAACAGGGAAGATTTTCCTTATTCTTTTTCAGATATATATTAGTTGTTTTTTTCTTTCTTCTGTTGTGTACGTTTTTGTCAAATTTTACCACAAAATTTTTGATTTTATGTTGAATTTATAGATCAGTTGATATGTTATATATAATATCAACATATTATATTGGTAATCTATATGGTGTTGTGTCTCCTTGTCTTTTCATTCATGAAGTTGGCAGATGTGCCAATTGACTTTTAATTTTGTCACATATTTCAATATAATTTTGTAATTGTCCCAGCCAGAACTTACCTATGTTATGTTATACTGATTTATAATTATACTCAATATTAATTGGCTAATTAACTTACAGATATTGCACAAGTAACTTTAAACATGTTTTTATCAACTGGTTTACAGTGTAAAAGTTGTAAAGACAATCTTTTTTTAGTCTATAATACTTGCAAAAGTCTGCAACTAATTCTAATTACTGATCTCTAAGTTAGGTTGTTTTTCTTCAAAAATGACCATATTGTGTGTAAATAATGAAGCGTCCAGCTTTCTAACCATATAGTATTTAATCCTTTTTCTTATAATAATGCACTCAATGTATACACCCAGAAACGTTTAAAATGTTGGCAGGTTTGATTTTAACATCTTGATAACAATAATAATGTTTGCCTTTATTTTTAAATAAATTATTAGATTCCAGTATAGCTCAGAAAGTTTTTAAATAAAAATTAATCTTATCGGGTATTATTTCTGCGTTTATGTATAATCAGATTGACTTCTCTTTCATCTTTTTTAAAAATGTTTTATTTATTTTTGAGAGAGAGACAGAGAGACAGTGTGAGTAAGGGAGGGTCACAGAGAGAGGGAGACACAGAATCTGAAGCAGGCTCTAGGCTCTGCGCTGTCAGCACAAATGTTATAGTATACATCATACTGCCCTAACTTTATCCTTCATCTTTCATACTTATATTTATTTTTCTCAGTTCTAAATATGTAATATGTAATGTTTGTAGTTCTTTTAACTGTTTTTGGTTTCATTTCTTAACTTCCTGTCTTGTATTTTTTAATATATTTTTTGAATTGATCCCTAGTTTCTTTGGTGTGCATAAAACTAATCCTTTGAAACCTATGATGATTTCAGGGGTGCCTGGATGGCTCAGTAAGCTGACTTCAGCTTAGGTCATGATCTCGTGGTCCCTGGGTTGGTGCCCCCTGTCAGGGTCTGTGCTAATAGCCCAGAGTCTGAAGCCTGCTTTGGATTCTGTGTCTCTCTCGTTTTCTGCCCCTCCCCCACTCATACTCTGTCTCTCCTATCTCTCAAAATAATAAATAAACATTATAAAATTAAAAAAGAACCTATAATGATTTCTTTTTGATATATTGCATAAGTGTTTATAGATGGCTAAATGATATGTATATATAGCATATCAAATGTGTTATTTTTGCATTTTATATTTCTATAGCTTTATTTCCATTTTGCGTTTGATCATATAATTACTAAAAAGGTTATGTTAATATAACATATCACATAAAAGGGACATATAAGTTTAAATTTGCTGTATCTTTTCTATGAATTTAACTTTTCATCATGAAGTGATGATTCCATTTACCTCCAGTAATGCTCTTTGCTTAAACGCTACTTCACCTGATAATTTACTCACATATGGTAAATCTACAAGTCAATCTTCGGTCAGAAGCAAATAACAGTTGGTGATGAGACGGAACAACAGTAATATATATTGATTTAATATATAGTTCCTAATTATTAAAAGAAACAATCATTGTATTATGGGATAGGATTTTAAGACATTTTGCTGTCAGAGGATGACTGATATTCATCCCCCCTCAATTGTTTTGGCTTCAGCACCAACCCTCTATGTACCTTGTTGATTGGTATGGAGAGTGACTTGCCCCCTTCTTCTAGCCCTACAATGCTGATTGTAGCCTGTGAAGGAACTTACTGTAGGACCTTCTTCTTTTGTGATTATGGGAGCAAACATCTCCTTTCCTGAGAATCCTGTTTTTCTTCTACTTCCCCTTAAGTAGACAGGCTATTGATCCTCGCTCACTAAGACCTAACTTCTGCCTTTGCTATGCTGAAAATGTTGTCTTGTATTTGAATGCTAAAGATATCTTCTTTTTTTGTATGATAAGCATCTAAATTACATACATCAATCACTATTAATAAAGGCTGTACATTAGATTTCTGCAAAAAAAAAAAAAGACATTTTGCACAGACCAATGTCTCTAACTTACTAGGTAATCTATGCTTTTTCCCTCAAGTCTTTTGTCATTCTCAGCAATGTGCTGTTGACTTTCTATTCTTTATAAATATTAAATATTCTAAATCATGGGAAGAATTTTGTTTATTTAAGTAACTGTCAGACTCTATGCAATATTTTTATTTTACAACAGCATATTATTTTCCTAAAATTATTTATTTTCTGTATTATGCCCTCAGTTTATTCTTTTATCTTTTGGGGCCTGCAAGTGGATAATTGTTCAGATTCCTTTGCCCTGGTTTATGTGATACTCAAAGTTCAAACCCAGTTGTTATGAAGATGTGTAATTTTTCCAGTTTCATTCAATTCAACTTATTTTTTATTAACGTGTTTTTTTATTATTTATTTTGAGAGGGGGGGGGAGCATGAGCAGAGAAGGAGGCAGAGAGAGGGAAGGAGAGGGAGAGAGAGAATCCCAAGCAGGGATTCAGTGTAGAGCCCAATGAAGGTCTCAAACTCATGAATCATGAGATCATGACCTGAGCCAAAATAAGTGGTCAGACACTTAACTAACCTAACCACCCAGGCACCCCTTAATTCAATTTAAATAGAGACCTGGCTAGAACAAGTGACAGTCTAGGATCTTAATTCACATCCCGGGGCGAAAACCAGTGAATACACATAGGAATTATCATCATCTGTTGTCTACAAACTATCACTGTCCTGACGTTAGCTTTGCCTTAGCTCTTCTCCCGTCACTGCACCTTTGTGGAATCTATCCCATAAAAGCCTCTATCTTCACTGAAAAGAAAATTTCTGGGTTAAGGATTCTGTAGAAAAGATGTGTTTTGTAACACGTGGTTTTTGGTCACAGATTAGGGAACTCATAAAATCGCACATATTGGGTTATAAACAAAATAATTGTTAAACTACAATGCTTTATAAAGTAAAAATAAATACTTTAATCTTTCTTTGTGGGAGGACAGGAAGTTTTCTGAAACATAAACTTCTTACATTTATATTTGTTCCCCAAGAAATGTGTTAATTCATATAAAAGCTTTCTTTTTGAAATAAATAAATTTGTATATGAAAATATGGAAACACCTTTCATTCTCAATAGTTCTAAGTAAAATAAGTTAAGTTCTAATAATAAGCTTCTAAGTTCTGTGACATTGACTATAGCTGGTGAAATCTATGCTTACTTTTTCTTGGAAAGGGAAGCTTATTGTGATACTTAGCCTTTCAGCTTGGTATGTTCTTTGCCAGAAATTATCAATTAGTGTGTCTTTTAAGACCTTAGTTTCTTCCCAAGGCCTCTTTTGGTGTTGAAGTATTTTTCTCTGAACTAGCTCATCCTATTTGCCGCCTCTTCGTTCCTAAGCAGCTAGGAGATACTTTTACAAATCTGAAGCTCAGATAAATCTCTACTACATGGACCTTACATCTTGAGACTCCCACAATCTCCAACACCTTATGCATATGTTTGGTTATGTTTATTACCTGTACTCAACTCCCTTTGTGCTAAATGTTTGGTTAAAAATATCTTTTCCTTTTAGGATCCCTGATCTCACTTTTCACCAAGACACAGTTACACGTTTTAGGGTGTTTATACTCCATTTGCCATTTGGAAGCCCAACCAATGTCTGGCATTGACGCCTGTTTCCACACTCAAGTCAGATTTCTGACTCACGTTAGAAACTGTGAAGTGTTTGATTTTGTAGGCATAGAGTAATAGTCTGAGTATCATTAAGAGCTCCAAGGGTTAAGATGTAAGAGCAAACATAACAATATGGGTATATGCAGAGAAGGTTATTACTCAGTGTACTTTTACTGATGTCCTAGAAAAACAGTCGAAAATCATTTGCCCTTGAGTTCAGAGACCATAGCACAATTTTTGAAGGCATATGGGAAAATATCAATCTATCAACACCAGTTGTTTTTCATTCAAAGATAACATTTTTTTTTTCAGGGAGGAGAGTAGAACTGTAAACAAATGAAAAGAGTGAGGAAGAGGAGAAAAATAATATAAAAAATAGGAAAGAATAAATTAATTATTGAACAAATAGCCACATTTGGATGAAGTTGTCATTAAATATCATTAAAGGATATATGTGATAACACAGGTAATTCAAAGGGGTTGATCATTAATTAATGCATTGAACTGTGATGATAGACACACACACGCCCCACCATGCCAGTTTGCTTCAGGAAACATTTTCTTTTTCTCTCTGCCTCTGTCTCTTTCTCTCTCCTCAATTTTGATTGTAGGCTTTTAATTTTTTGTGTAGAGAAAACATCTATCCATTTTGTTTTTCACTTTTCAAAGATTTTGTAGCTTGTGTTCCCAAGAGAGTACCTTCCATCCATAATACCTTCTTCCTGTGATAAATATTTTATCTCCCTTAAGATAGAAACATTAGCTCACCTTAAAGCACATAAAGATTTAATTCGAACATTTGGGCCAAGATAGGCAACTCAGAACAAATACCCACTGACCAAAAAGGGCTTAATGTTTCCCGAATGTCTGACTGACTTTACACAGGCGTCTTGCCTACAAACCCCTTGACCTCCTCTCACACTGGCCCTTACAGAACCCAGATGACATAATCACAAGTGCATCTCCATCTCCTCTATAGAAATATTTTTCTTTTATTTTCTTTATTTCTATAGTATAGACATGATGTATCCTTATTTCTATAGTGTAGACAAGAAAACTTGTAATTGTGAATCCTCTCTTGTTTTGTGATGCAAATCTTTGGAACAGCAAATCTTGCTAGTTTCACACCCCAGGGATGCTGTTCTCAAGGACCTGGGAGCCATCCCTTTGAAACAGACCATCAAGGAAGGTAGTGTCCTCATGTCTCAATTTCTGTAGGTTGGTAGGTTGGAACCTAACTTCCTTGATAGGCTTGTCCAAGCTTCAAAACTACCTCTTGTCTGAAGGAAATTCACTTTCCCTTCTGGTAAAGCCAGTTAGAAAACATAAATGGCCTATGATCACCCAGATATTTCCCCACTTCCCTCCCATTTTACTGTCATGGACTCATATATTTTTGAGGAATTTAGCAACTGTATGTTCTGTAATACTATGTTTGTCTTACTCTTCAGAAATTTTAATATGCACATATGTTTTAGTTAGCTATTCCAGTATAATTAAACATATCTAAAGTCAGCATTTTACCACGAAGCTATTTATTTCTTATTAATTTATATTTTTTACTGTGTGATTTTTCTAATTTCATCTGGGATCATTCATGTGACCATGGACAGCTAGCTGCCCATTGGCCAGACTGATATGGCTAATTCTTTCACATGATTCAGTGGCCCTGGGATAGGTTCATGGTCTGATAGTGTAGGATGAGAATGACTCATCTGTTTTCCCTGCACCTTCACATTCCAATAAGTAGCTGAGCCTACACAAACTTTCCAGCTAAACCAGAGCTGTTCTCATGGCCACGGAACAGAGGCAAGAAAATGTAAACCACCATGCACTCATGCCAAAAGGGTGACACATGCGTTTCTTAGAATACTTAAACAATTTGGAAATATTGCTTTGGTCAAGGCAATTTAAGTAATAGTCACAAGTCAGAGTGCAGTGGAAGAGGGCATGATGGGAAAAGCCATGAACACGAGAAAGTCAACTGATTTCTTGAGCTGCCCTCTTTCAATGACTTTATCTTCATCCTACTCCTACTAATTACAGTCAAGACCTTATGGTATCAAGATTAGTTGGTCAAGCGTCCGACTCCTGGTTTCAGCTCAGGTCATGATCTCAGGGTTCCTGAGAGTGAGCCCCAGGTCTGGTTCTCTGCTGACTGTGCAGAGCCTGCTTGAGATTCTTTCTCTTCCTCTCTCTCTGCCCCTCCCTGACTCCTGCGTGCTCTCTCTGTTTCTCAAAATAAATAGACTTCAAAAAAATTTTAAAAATAGATCATATGATAGATCTTCTCATTAACAACCAAGGACAAATTATCCAATTAGCTCAATTCCATGTGATCCAGGTCTCTGGTGCTGGTACCCAGATTTGATGAATTTTTCTTTAGCACACTGGAATTTTTAATTCTATTAGCTTTCTACTGTGCCTACCCAGTTGGGGCACTTGGCCCTGTCCTTATCCTGTTTATACTTCATGGTCAGGCATTATTATCACTTCATCATTTGTGTGCTCAAGTCTTTAGGGTCTTTCTTTCTTTTTTGCTATATTAGTTTGGCAAAAATTGCATTTCTAGTTAAATCCATCACTATATGTAATACTCGCATCCTTGCAATAGAATGTGACTGGGAAAATCTACTGGCACACTGATTGGTTTTATTTAAAATATATGATTACAAAAATTAAGAAAAAATATTAATACTGCCAGTCATTGTGTACATTGTTGTTCCATTCGCAATAGCATTGTCCCAAAATCCGAGGCCCAGGTGCTCATGTGCTCTCTCCTCAATCTCTCCCACAATCCTCCCTTCTTCTCCAAACCCAATGGACAGTAATTACATCCTAGTTCAATATATGTATTTCACATTAGTTTGATCCTTTATCTCCCTCATCCTATATCCAATTGTTTAGAACACCTTGTTTGTTCTGCAGGAAGTATACCCTCAATCTGACCATTTCTCACTTTTACTGCCTCCCTCGTCTGAGCCACCAGCATCCCTTCCCAGTATTCCTACAATTACCTGCTAACAAATCACCCTACCTATACTTATTCTTTAATCTGTTTTCTCACAAAAGGCCACTGTGTTGCAGTATTCATTGTATCCAGACATTCACTGTCCCTCTCTGTCAAAGAATTATACTTGCTATCCCATTAGCAGAGATTGGGCTAGGAGATCTGTATTGGTAAATAAAATGTAAGAAGTGGTTTATGTCCTATCCAAGAAGAAGGTTCATGAGCTAGTCCTCCTTTCTTCCCACTGGGAGAATGGCAAACATCCATTACCAATTGCCTACTTATCCCGTGCCCTGGAAAGAATAAAGCAGAGAGGAACATAAGAGCTGACCTACAAAGACCAGGTGACATGAGTGAAAGAAAAGTATTTGCTGTTGCACGGTAATGAGTTTTGGGGGTTTTTCTATCACCACGGCTGACTATAAAAAAATCAGATTAATAGAGAAATTGGTATATGGGGCACGGGTGTTCCCCTCCCCAAAAAGAAGCTAAATTAGGTGGCATTGCCTCTCCAGCTGGGTAGGAGGCAAGCCAGAAAATGCTGTTGAAATCTGCTAAGATGGTGCTCAGTGAGGCATTTAGTAAAACCGACACATGTGATAACCCGAAAGCTAGATAATGTTTGTGATGAGTCTTCTGTTTTAGGTGAAGAGGTTTGGAAACAGAAAGCTATTAGTATTTCTTTGTTATTTTTATTTGTATTTCATGGGAAATTACATGAGCTGGGAAATGATTGCTGTTTGTAAGCAGTGTTAAAAGATTCATTTGTTTCCCAACTAAATAGCTAAAGGAGAATACTGAAAAGTGTTTTAAGATACAATCATTGATTATCACTTGGCTTTATGAGAAGAGCTTTGTTCAAACATCTTAATTTATTAAGCTGACACCTATGAAATTCTTTCCATGGCTTGGGGAAGGAGGAAAGCGGTGGTGAGTGCAGCTTTCCCAGGAAAACCTGATGAGCTCAAGGCAAGTAAAATGAAGTATAGAAGGGAAAGAATGTCTGTAAGAATTGTGACTGTGTACATCGGCATATGAAACAGACAGAGAGAATGTATGCATCTCAGTTGATTAGGGTATATCATGATTATTTACAGAAGTCCCAAATAGGCAGTATATCAAAATTAGTTAAATGTGACTTTAGATCAGAATTTACTACTAAGTGATCAGGGGTGCCTGGGTGACTCAGTCATTTGGGCATCTGACTCTTGATTTTGGCCCAGGTCATGATTATCAGGGTCATAAGATCTTGGTATTCTCTCTCTCTGCCTCTGTTCCTCTCCCCTGCTCTCTCTCGCTCTCTCTAAATAAATTAATTTTTAAATTTTTTTAAAAAGCATTTACTATTAAGTGATCAACTTTTACAAGCCTATTACTCTTTTATTTTCCGTCGCTTAATTAAACTAATCATATAGGTCTATATCGTGAAGAAATTATGGCAGCAATAAATCAAAAAAAGTTTATTCTTTTATATTAGGTTTCAGTGAAGATGATATAGGACAGCCTTCCAGGAGCCTTAACTGGCCCTCAGTAGCCTCTGATTGGCTGTGGGAAAGTTCTTATTTATTCCTTGAATTTTAATGATTTTAGGAAGGATGTAATCTTACCACTTTACTAAGATGATCTCTTCTCCATTTCCTGATACATAAATAATCCTTGACTTTCAAAGTTGTATCTGCCCAGAACCATAGATGGTTGATGTTTTCATCCTTGTTTTACATGACTTAAATTTAACTAGATATTAAAACATAGATAGCCTTAGTCTATTAGATCAGTAAACTCTTTAATATATTGATTTTCCCTGCTTAAAGCAACTATATTATTAATATATCAATTCTATCAGTTTACAATTTAGAAAACAAGATTTTATTATACAATAATCACCACCAGTTAGTCAATAAATACCAAGTGAATGAAAAGATATACCTAGAAATATTTGTCAAATTGCTTTCTTAAAAATTTGGGGGGTAAAATATCAAACTATATACCAGTGTTTAAATAAACAGACATAATTTGGACCTCTAATTTCTGCAATCATTAATATTTATGTAATATGCTAAGTTCTATAGTAAACATTTACTTATTTTTGAGAGAGCACAAGCAGGGGAGAGGCAGAGAGAGGGTGACAGAGGACCTGAAGTGGGCTCTGCACTGACAGCAGTGGGCTCGATGTGGGGTTTGAATTAATGAACCGTGAGATCATGACCTGAGCTGAAGTCAGAGGCTCCACCAACTGAGCCACCCAGATACCCCATAAGTTCTATACTATATACTTAAAGGTCTTACAATGTTTATGAAATACATTCATTCACAAGCATCATAAAAATATTTTCAGAGAAGAGGTAGATATTAAAATTGTACAAATCATGAACACAGACTGGCCTCAGTGAACAGTGACTGACTTAAAATTGAAGAAAAAACACTGAATGAAGAAAATCTGTTGCGTATTGTAATAGTTATGCATATCATTCTTACATACTCTAAACTAAATATAAGATCATTCACATAAATTGCTACTGGAGAATTAGATTTTTCTTAAAGGAGTCAACTGTATATCATTTATTTTATGATACTAGAAAAATTAACACCAACAGAAAGATAATTTAGATAATCTAAAGCAATTAACTCCTAGGAATGATGTTATTTAACATTTTATGAAGTAATAAGAATGCATTTGCAGCTGATATGAAATAGTGAATTTGGTTAGCTGTATCTTAAGAAGCAATACCTGAAGTAAAGAAATCCTAATAACATTTTAGTGCCCAACTGCAAATACTATGAATTTCAAAGAATACATTTCATTGGCATGAATTTTGTTAACAAAAGCACAAAATATGATGCAGTTTCTGAGAAAATAAAATCACATTTAGGAAGCATTTGTAGAAGTAAAATGTCCAGGAAAACGGTAATGTTTTGCTGTTCTGTTTTGCATTTGTCATATTACACCTGTTTCTCTTTCTTAAGTATCCTAATGTAAAAACAGAAAATAACTCATTTTTTCTTCAAAGACACCACATCCAAAAAGTTGCATAAGTTAGAAGTGAATAAATCATCTTTTACCAACCTCTACCCCGTACCTAAGCCGTCCCCATTCTGTCTAGTTCACGCCCCGTCTGCGTCACCTTCCTTCTGTGTCAGCATCAAACATCACCATCTAATCTGTCATCATCTTTCACCTGGGTTCAGTGAAAGCCTCCTGTCTGATTCATGCACATTCTCTCGTCCACCCCACTTCCAATCCATTCTAATCGATGCTCCAGTGTGTGACCTGAATAACCTTGAACATTCCAAGCACAATCCTCCCTCCTGAAAAGCTCCATTTTCTGTCCCCTCTTTGCTTTCCAATCACAAGAGTCTTATTCTAGACACTGGAATGTGCTTTGCTCCTTCCTGCCTCCACTGGAACTCTGTCACCCCGCCCTGGTCAGAAAGTGGGTAAAATATATGATCTCCTCTATTATATTTTGAACAGTTAACTGTCTATGACTGCTCATCTCAGAGCAAATACACCTGACTGTTGGTCTCATTGAGTGGCAAGACTCACTTTTTTACTGAGATGATTAGTTTGCTTTACCCTGGGAAAAGGTAACAGGTAACCTTGCTTTTTGAAATGAAATAGGCAGCATCAAGTCTAAGACTTTGCCTCCATTGAAGCTGATTTATGGAGACTCTCCCGATAACCCTTCGCTCTCTTCTCATGACCAAGATGTGTCGTCAATAATGAGAAACCCCATGTTTTCTTTCACCAGCCTAACTGTTTTTACCCTACTTACAGCCACACGTGCAAGACCATATGGGGATTTCTGTTTGTAAGGACCTCCATTGTTATAGGGACAAGAAAAACCATGAATAGGCCCTGGCATCTACTTCAATCGAACATTGAAAGAACTGTGAACTTTTTAAATAACTGTAATGGATACACTAAAGCTTATCCTAATTTTTTTTTCATGTTTACCTAATTAGACAGTTGGCTTATGTCTTGTCCATTAAACATGGAGGGCTGTTCGCAGGATCAGAGTAATTTTATGATCTTTCTTATTTCCAGAAAGAAAGAAATCTCCAAAGAAACATTAACCATCCATTGAACTGGGAAAAATGCGTCCATGGCGCTCTATAGCATACACGTGCTCTACTGCCTAACTACTGCGTTCTCACTCATGGCTTAGGCAGCGAACCCATGATATCTGTAAGACAAGGTTGGAGTGGTTTTCTTTTCTGACAGTGAAGTTGGTGGATGGCTCAGCTGGTCAGGAGCGGGGTGAGGAGCAGCTGGAGGGAAGGACTGTAATGTGTCACAGGCCTCAGGTTCTCTGTCATCTGTGGGCTGAACACAGTGTGCGCACATTCCTCGAGTGAGTGCCTAAGGCATAAATTGGACACAGCAAAGTTATTTTGCCTTCTGTTTGCTTTAATTTTCATTTGATCTCCTTTTCATGTTTATTTCTGAGAGAGAGAGAGCAGAGAGAGAGGGAGATGGAACCCAAGCAGGCTCCATGCCATGAGCACAGAACCAGTGACAAGGCTCGAACCCACCAACCATGAGATCATGACCTGACCCAAAACCGAGAGTCACAGGCTTCACCAACTGAGCCACTCAAGCGCTCCTCTCAATATTTTAGAGTAAATCACAGTATTTTGTATTTGAGGTATTTTACCATGGATGTTTATATCTATAAATTTCCCTCTGCACACTGCTTCAGCTTGAGAAATGTTTTCAGGTCTTCGCATGCCCTTCTCTGCTTCCTCCTTGAGTGGAAGTCCCTACTACGTATGCATTTACATTCCCAGTGCCCAGGGTTGACTGACACCCAGGGTGGCTCATGGTTGGGGGGCCTTCTTAACCATCTCTTTCTCTGTTCTCTGTGTGAAACTTCTGGTTATCCCATCATTTTTTTCTTGCCACAGCTGGTATCCTGGACCTATGAGTGTCCTCTTAATTGCTCTCCAGCAAGACCTCCATAGTGTTTGATGACATCTCGTGTATGGAATTGTCCCTGCTCTGTTGCAAATGAGACAGTTGCTCAGGCAGAGCTGCGGACCTCTGCTCTGTAAGGTCCGTTCTCCCCTGGCAGAAACACCTTGCCACCTCACCAGACCTGGGGATGAGGACAGCAGCTGGCTGCTCTCAGAATGATGTCCCTCCTCTATGAGCAGGTGCTGAGGGGGACAGTGACTCTGGTATTCTTGTTTACCCTTACTAGCCTGAAAACTCTGACCCATGGGCTGAGAGCCTCAGACTTAAGAGTTCTGGACCTGGTTATCATGCTACCCTGAGGGAGGGCTCCCTTGGAAAAGGAGCCTCAGACATCATATATATATATTTTGAGATATCCATTGGTGTGTGTGTTTGTATATATGTAACTCTTCTGTAGAAAATATTTTGTCTGTTTCAACAAGAAAAATCAAGTTTTGAAAATTTAGGACCACAGTCATAGCAATCTTTGACTAACATGGCAACGTGCAAAAATGAAAGCACATTTCCTTGTTTAATACATTATTATATTTATAAGTATTCTAATAAATTTTGTGATCCACATTGAGCCTTTATCTTGGAGTCATTCTCCGATCTACCATGGTACAGAGACTCCTCCTGTGAGAGCCCATGTAGCTAAATCAGTGTTGAGTTCCCTGCGGGCGTGCATATTGCCTGTTGCCAGCATAAATACATTAACAGGGCAGCTTGAAGTTGTCAAAATGCTTGCTGATGATATTATACGTCCCATTACTCATAACCGGAGTACCTTGTTACTTTACATCTGGGTATCAGAAAATAAAATCCATTTGCTTTTTAAAACAAAATGTGAATACAAATCGAATGCTGATTATGTTTAAACATGTTGACCATCTTCATTCACATTATCATTTAGATTTCTCATTTGGCCTCTAGCTTCATTTGAATCAGTTATCTAAGGACTAGACTCATTTAGTTATCGGTATTTCTGCATGCGTTTTTTTTTTCAGTGCCATGGAGTTGTTGGTGTGTGTGTGTGTGTGTGTGTGTGTGTGTGTGTGTGAATCTTGTTTGCTTGCTCTAGATTTTCAGACTGTCCACTGGTATTATGTTATATAGTTAATATTCAGAGCCATTGGAACAATCACCTGAAACAAGATAACTGAGGAACTACAGTATGAGTCATCAATCAGACACCCCTGTATTGAAAAGAGATGGAAATAGTAGTATAAAAGTGGTACCCTTAGCAAGATTTACAGCATTGTAAATGCCAGGAAACTTCACCTCTTCAGATTTCTGTGACCTTCTGGCACAGATGTTATAGAATGGCACTAAACCATATTTTCACCTTGTCCCTAGACTCCTGCGAACAATATCCTGATTGATGACATCTTCTGAACTCATCTATAATCCTAAGGCCCATAGTTTTATCAGAGTCCATTAGCAAGGCAAAGGCACATACATAGTTTCTAAAATTCACAGAATGGTTAGATTATATCTTATTATTCACATAGTCCTGAAAGCATGGCAATTCAGAATGGCGGCAAATATTATCTCGCCAGAAGGGAGTGAAATAAGGAAATTCCCAACTGAAGGCCTGTGCTTAAGAATTACAATCTCATTTATTTCAAAACCTAGACTCACCAGCACTGAAGAATATAAAAAAATATTGGTGTTTACGTGAGAGAAATATTAAATCGCATGGTCATAGTTGGGATGTCAGAAAATAAGATTAAAACAATTCCTGTTGTATAGATCTGTCCAGAAACAGACTATAAGGATAAAAATGCTCCAGTAAAATCTATAATATTTTCAGTTAAACTGTAAATCTAACAGTATTGATAGAATGAAAATTTAGAATTCATATATGTTCTAAAAACCCTGTTTTCAATTTTCAACTGGATATTAAGACTTTAGGGAATTAAAATAGATCTAAAATCAGTATGATTTCTTTTCATCCTAAAGCTTAGTCCCTTAAAAAAATGTTCACTAAAATGTGGCTTTTCTTGCTTCTTTCGTTGTTTGCTCTGACGATTCTTACAGCAGAAGTTGTACCACTTTAAACCTTAAAATACAACTTAGCTTTTATTTTCTATCAGTATCCCCGGCACATTTGCAGAGGAATAAGAAGATATTTGTTGGAATACAGGCATGTATTTCTAGTTATTCCTCCAGCTGACACACACTTCCCATATATTGAAACAGATTATTCTAGCCTACTAAAAACTCTGTTTTATCATCATATGTTATTATTTTATTCATAATAACTTGGAATTCATTACATAGAGATGTGTTTAAAGCACATTATTTTCTTTATATAATCTTTCAATATATTCCATATGTATCAAGGATCACAACAGCTCTTAAACTTAGTAGAATTAGGGGAAATTATTAACATGGGTATGTTATGTCTATATAGATTTAGTGCACAAATGCTTTTATCCATATATTTTAATTTAATCTATATAACAAAATGCTTTAAAGGACAAGAAAATAATTCATGGGTGATTTTGTGTGTGTGTGTGTGTGTGTGTGTGTGTGTGTGTGTGTGATCAGATTTGGTTGTCTCTTGTTCTTAGTAGAATTCATAACAATTGGAAGAAAATCTCTGTATGCTGAGATGTTAGTGATTATTTAGCATAGAAATAAGCAGCATTTTCACAAGAAGAACTCCTGGTGGATTTACGGCATTATACAATTCATGTGCAGCTTTGAGCAAAAAAGAAACACAAAATATTAGCAGTTGAGAGCATTTTTTCTTTTCTGATTTCATGGTACTGAATCATTCACTTTTGATTTTCTTGGCTAGGACAAATTTACTATATTATTATACAGAATTTTCAACAGCTGGTTTGAATGACAATAATTGTTGAAGAAAGTCATTGGGTAAAAGAATAATTCTACAAGAGGATTTGAAACTAAACAAAACACAGGGAAACATGGTAAATTGTAAAATAGAGTGTATATAAAAGACATTTTTTTAAAATTTATTTCACAGATAATTAGCTGTTAAAGATAAAATAACCATGTTTTGCAGAATTTATATCTAGAAATATGTGACACAAAATCATAAAAGCAAGAAATCAAAGCATGATATTATAAGGCTCTTATACTTGAAATGGTATTAACGCCATTTATAGGTGTGCAAAATAAGCCCACTGCCCCAATCAAAATAGGGACGTGGATACTTGGAGCAAGCGAAGACAGACTTTGATCAACATTCTTGCAAGAGCAGGTGACTAGTGGACAGGCACATCCGGGGCAGTTACAGCAGACAGTTTACTTCCTAGCATGCAAGTCCCTCCCCTGGTTCCTCATTGGCTGAGCCCTACAGAGATTACAGCCTTACCCGGAAGTTGCCTATACCCATGTAAGACAAAAAGTACATTCCTTGAGGGGATGCTGAGACTTCAGTTCTTTGGCGCATGCTCATTGCAAAGCCCACCAATATAAGCCTGTGAAATGGAAAGGGGAAGAAGAACCAAGAAGTGACGTGTCTAAGGGTTTGGGACTCCGTTTGTAGGGGAGTGGGGGTTGGTTCGTACATATTTCTAATTGGTTGTAGACATATTGTTAACTAGACATTACTGCTTTTATTTGGTATTTCTGAAAATGATTTATCTCACTTCTCACAAAGGTGAATTGTATTCCGGTGAACAGTATATTTTATAAACCCTAGAGGCCCCACTAAAAACACAAAAAGAAACAATAATTGATTATACATCATGGGAAATAATTGATATGAAATATTCTAATAGGAAATCAAAAGAAAGAAATACAGAAGCAATCAATGCCAATGTTGAGAATTTAATAAAACTATATGAGTAATCATACGAAAGGGTAAATTGTCCTAACAACCCAGTTGATAAATAGAGATAATAGGTATATATAAAATAACGCACAACTGCATGCTTTCCGCAAGAAAAAATCCACAAAAAGACACACACAGGTATGATGGGCAGAATTCTGAGGATAGTTCCCTCAAGATCCCCACCTCTTGGTTACTAAATTACTCAGTAATCTAGGTTCTGCTGAGGGAAGTTTGTAGATGTAATTAAATTTTTACACCCTATAATAGGGAGATTATTCTGTGTTTTTCAGGTGGGCCCAATCTCATCACCTGGGCCCTGACATGCAGAGAATTGTCTCCAGCTGGCGTCAGAGAGATCTGACAGGCAGGGAGGCAACGGAGAGATATAAGTATAAGGAGGACTTTGTCTGCACTGCCAGCTGTAGAGTTGGAAGAAGGGGCCCCGGGCTGAGTGGTGTGGCTGAACTTTAAGGAGCTGAGAATGACCCCACACCAAACCCAGCAAGAAAAGGAGTCCTCAGTCTCTCAGCCTTGTGGACCTGAGTTTTGTCAAAAAAAAAAAAAAAAAAAAGGACTGAGTTGGGAAGCAAATTTATCCCCCAAGCCTCCAGAAAGGATGCAGCCCTGCTGACATGATTTGTTCATCATGCAAAACCCGGACTAGAGAAGGCTGAGCTCCCTGGTGCCCAAACTCCTAATCCACATAAACTGTGAGTATATAAATTTATGCTACTTAAAGACAAAAATATGTGATAATTTGTTACAGCAGCAATAGATAACTAATATACCATATAAAGGATTAAATAACACCATCAAATAACAATCATAAGAAAGGTGAAGTAGCTATATTAATATTATATATATTATATGTATATTGATATCAGGCAAAGTAAATTTGTGATAAGTAATGTTATCGCAGTTTTTCACCTTGATAAAAGGATTGACTCAGAAGAGAGGGTCCCCTTAAACATCTATACACCTAATAACAATGACTTAAAATAAAAGAGCAGAAACTAACAAAAATCAAAGATAAGTAAACAAAGCTACCATTCATTTTGGAGATCTTAGCAATCCAAACTCAGTAGTGGGAAGAATGTGTACACAAAATAGACGTAAGCAAATGTCAGTGATGCAGAAGACGGACCAGTACCAAGTGATTTAACTTAATGGACATTGTGACGACTGCACATACCGCTAGCATTGCATGCATCTTCTCCGAGAGCAGAGAATAGTCACCGCAAGAGATCACATGCCAGGCCTTGAAAGGAATCTCAGCAAACTAAGAGGATACTTAAAATCATATATGGTATATTCTTTCTCCATAAACACATTAAACTCTAGACCAGTAACAAAGGGATGCCTGAGAAATCTCCCGATGTTTAAAACAAGGAACACGCAACTAAGTTAAATTGGGTCAGAAGAGAAATTACAAGCAGCATTAGATGATGATGTGAACAAAAAGATACATACATACATACATACATACATAAGTAAATAAATAAATAAATATATAAATAAGAATCACTCAACATTGTTGATGCAGCCAGAATGAAGCTGTTCAACTTTCCCTTTTTGTGCTGTTATTTTCAGGTTTTTCTGTTCCACTCTGTTGCGGTTTCTTAAGTGTGCGCATGAGCTGTCTCAGAGCAGTCTGTGCTCATAGATAGCTGCCTGATTTGGGAGGGAAGGGAAAGGGGCAGGGTCTTCCCCTACTTTGCCATCCTTGTGACAGCTGAAAACATCCAAGGAGTATATTTGAAAGCAAATGAAACAATTCGAATGTTGAGTCAAAAGGAAAATAAATCACTATTTTAGGACATAATTTAAAATCTATTGTAACTTCCTGATTTTTTTCAGCTTATGGATGAAATAGGCTTTCATTATGACAACTGCAGCACTTGAAAAAAACCTAGAACTCAGATAATTTCAGTAAACTTGGATTTTGTGTTTGGAAACCCTGACTGCCTATTCCAGCATTGTGTTTAATCGGGAAGCAATAAACGAAAATCAACACAGGAGTTTTCTCTTTCTCAAGATCTCCAGTATACCCAGTGCACAATAATTGTTCTGTAGATCATTTCCACTATGGGTTTACCACAAATACAGTGCATTTCGTTATCTTGTAAAGATAATTTCAATGGTTTCATTATCCTATATATACAACTTATCAAACCTGTCTTGTAAATCAGTGTACACTTCATCAACACCAGCAAAGCTTGCATAAATAAAAGCCTTATAAGTCTTAAGTGATAATTACCGCAATCTAATGAATTGCATGAATCACTTATAATGAAGAGAAATAAACAAGTATGCTGAGATGAGCACATTAATAACTTAGGTTTTTCAAAAGCAATGAGTAATTTAATTTATACGGTATGTCCACAGACAGTAACAACTTGAATTTTATTTGTGAAATAATTAGTTGTTACTCTAAAGGGGTACAACTTATCTACTAGCAATATTTTAAACTGAAAAAAATCCAGCTTAATTTTATCTTTGATGAAAATTATTCTGATAATACCCCGTCATTTGAAAGTCAACATAAAGAGGGAAAAAGGAAGATTGATTTCAGTTCATACTGACAAGCCTAGAATTTATTCCAAAATGTGAATTAGCATGCTTCGCAATTCCAAGTAATTTGTGATGTGCTATAATTTTTAGTGATCCCCTCACTCAAGTGCTAATTGGATTTTATTTCTTATATATTTATGAAAGAAGGGAGGAAATTTATTACTTCTATCTTTAACATTTTAATTTGGATCATGAGCAAGACATTATTCATTAATGAGGTTCACTTTCATTGGTTAAAAGAATATTCTCCCAAGTAACCTAAACTTCAAAAATAATTAGTAAAACTGCTTCCCTCCACCCAAATAATATGAATATTATCTAGGCTAATATATTTTATGTATTTTCTTTCTCTCGACTTACCTACCCATCATCTTCTTGTCCACAATAAGTTTGAAAGACTATTTTATTTCCAATTTAGTAAGCTTTCAGTTCATTCCTCCATGAAATGGTGAATGCACCACAGTAGCACTGTTTCATACGTGAAATCTACATGTTTACTCATGTATTTTGGTTTATTCAATTATGCACCAAGCTCTGTGTTAAGATTGCTGTACTAAATGAACAGCGTATAACCTTAACTCCCAGGAATTCCTAGCTGATGGTGAAGTCATATCAATAAATAAGGACTATATGATGTAAATGTCATTTTTTTAGGATTTATCCCTAGGACTTATATTGAAGGAAGAGTCATGCCTTAGCTAGGTTATTGGTTTTTGGTTCTTGGTTGTTTGTTTGTTTGTTTGTTTGTTTCCCACTGTAGAGTTTCCCAGATGAGCGATAGGAAAATGTCAAAACTCAAGTTATAGATGAAACCTTAGACTGTCTTCAAAAACAAAAATACCATGTCCCATTCTAATACATGTATACAGACAGAACTCTAACAGCCGAACAAGAAAAACACAGGGACTTAATGGTCACCCAAAATAGGTCTGAATAATACAGTAGAGTAGCAAGAAGCCAAAGCCTGAGAAAGAGCTAGTATATGGACACCAAACTCAAAAGGTGAGGGGTAATTATCCTTACTTACCTTGAAAAAAAAAAAAAGTGCTGCTGTTCATGGCTTCCCTTTTCAAACTAACCTACTTATAGAGGTGAACCAGTTCGACCTGAAGAACTGAGACAGAATAGACAAATGTTAATATTTGAAATCCATAGAAAAATACCATCTTATACTATTGTTTTTAACAAGTACTTCTTACAATACAGACATTATATCGGGTGCCAGATTATTGACTGCCATTTCATTCAAACTGAAATAGATAAAAATGTGTATTATTTTATTTCATGTTTTATTTTTTCCCATTACTAATTTACCAATTTAAAAGGATAGTTGCCTTTATTGATGCATTTTAGGTGTACAGTACATTTTTATTTAATCCTCCCATTAGGGGAGCTGAAGGCTACTTCTCCCTGTTTCTTCTAGATATATTCAAATCTATGCATATGTCTCCAAATTTATAAAACTCATATATTCCAGGAAACATGGAATGATTCTCTAAGGAACTGTAATACAGAAGAAAAAAAAAAAAAGGATGTGGATTTTGGTCTTTGTTACCTGGTCTTGGCACAGAGCTGCTAAACCCTTGGAATGTCTGATTGATAGGAGACTCTTGTTAAGCATAATGAGCTCTTTTTGACCAACCTCAGGGAGGGAAGAGGGCCCAGAAATTGAGTTCAATCACAAATGGTCAGTGCTTTAATTAATCATGAGTGTAATGGAACTTAGATTAAGAACTCTGAAACAATGAGGGGAAGGAAGGGGAAGGAAGCTTCTAGGTTGGTGAACACATCCATGTGTGAAGAGGTGGCACATTCCACTTCCCAGGGAACAGAGACCCTGTACTTGGGGTCTTTCTGGACCTGTCTGTTCATTTTTATTCTTTATAATAACCTTTAACAGTAAGGATAGGACATTCCTACATTCTATGATCAATGGAGCAGATTACTGAACTGAGGGGAAGTCACGGGAACGCCCCCTGAATCCAGAGTTGTCCCGACAGAAGTATGGTGGCCTGGGTAGCCATCTAAAGTGAGAGAAGTGATGCCTAGCCCTTATTGGGTGTGCATCAACTGTGGGTAGTTAAAGTCAGTATTTAATTGAATACTAGAACATTTGGGGGATGTCAGAGAATTGGAGGATTTTTGTTTGGAAAACCATAGAGAGATGTACAGAAGAATGGAGATGCAGTGATAGACCAATAGAAGACATTATTTTAGAGACACAAGGCTCTTAACAATGGCAATGTTTATTTGGGAAAAAAAGTAGCTAATTTTATCAGAATCAGAAATATTAATTTCATAGATTCATAAGGAGTTTCACTGGGCTCAATTTGGAAGGGCATGTAAGAAAACAAATGAAAGCAGAGCTAACAGTTTTATCCCTCCATGTGGTAGAGAAGAAAAGGAAACCATTCAGTGAGCAGTTCAAGGTTTTCAAAATTGAGCAGTGTCTACATTAAAGAAGCGCAGAATGGAAATGGGACATCAGAGGAAGCAACATTGGGGCTCACTGCTGCTGGAACACAGATGGGAAAGAGGAATTTCTTTTGCAATTACAGTCCTAGGAAATTCAAAAAGTAGAGGAAAACAAAGTTTTAGAGGAGAAGGAGCAAAAAAAAATCTAGGCATGGAGGCTCCTAAGGACACAGATTTTGGAAGTTTCAGTAACATCCCTCAGTCAGAAATACCTGGATGTGATTCTCCAGCTAGGACAAGTCTCGTCTAGCCTTGTCTCTACCAGGGACCATTTCACTCTGGAGGAAGGAAGTCATAGACTCTCGGAATTCCTGCAAAAAAGACTGACTCGTTATGTTGAAAAATTAAATAAGTCTCAGTTCTTTGTGAGGTTGGAGAGATACGGAGCTCGTATCCAACACTCAAGATTCAGTCAAGATCAGAATTTAAGGTCCCTAATATCAAGAGAGAGTAGATGTTGTTTTTGAACAATGAGAATTCATTCAACTTAGCAACATGGCACATGAAATCAGGAATCCAAGGGAGACATGAATACAGGAGATCTTTAATATGCAGATTGGTCACTAAGAAAAAGAGTAAGATATCATGAAAGAGCAGTTGCCAGGAAAAACATCAGTTTTCAGAAGACTGGACTATGAAAGGTACTACAAAATGTTTGTTTTGATAGTTGTTTCCTCCAGGCGTGGTAAGCACTATAATCAAAGCCTCTTAGTGGAACATTTCTCCCTAGAAGATTGTAAATGAATATCTTAGGATATTCTGAGCATTCACAGATCACTATCCTGGCAAAAGGGGGGAAAATCACAATTTGTCTTTTATTTTCCTCTTTGTGATCCTCCAGGGAAAAAAAAGGCACAGAAAAATAACATACATACAAAGCATCATAACAACATAATAACATCAATTAAATTTCATTTAAAATCTGAATAGGTTCAGAAGACAGAATCCCAACCAAGCAAATATCTGATTGAGCTGCATCTTCCTAGGAGCAATTAGACAAAGAAGAAAATGAAAAAAGGTATTTTTATAAGGTAATTTCTTCAAGATACTACAGGTAAATCGTATTCCATCAATTGATGGTTTATTCCCTTAATTGTCTTAAGGATACCATAGAGCTTAACTTGATAATATTTTCATATGTTTTGCTCTGGAGTAAATTGGTAGTAGAAGAGAGAAACTGAGAGGGATCTTGTTTCCTACTCTCCATAGCTCATCCCTCGTATGGAAAGTGGGTTCACTACTCAGTTGAGGGTGGATGAAAAGAATGTCTTAAAAGGAGAAAGGAGAAAGAGCTGACAGGAACATGGAGACAAAATTGGAAATGGTGCATAATCAATCTTCTGGACCTGCACTCTAAATTTTTTTATTAAATCTGCACATATTATCCTTTTTTATCCTTTCTTCTTTTTTTTTTTTGAATCTGCCCATATTTTTTGACTTTGTGATTATCTGTGCAATTAAGTAAAAGTGGAAATACATTACTCGAATGCAAATGTTTGATGAGAATACATTACTCTATGCTGAGGTGTGAGACACAGAGAAGGGCAATAGGTATTTAGCAAATCTTCAACAATTGGTGTACTGTATCTTCATTGTGTTTGTGCTTTAGTAACGAGATGCGTGTGAGTTGTTTATATTATTGGAAAATTAGTCGAAAAACCAGTCTAGCAAAACTCCCCCAGTTCTATTATGGATCACTTTGAGTTTCATTCTACAGGTAAGTTTTCCTCAGAACTAGAAGTCACATCAATTATACTTTACTTACATATTCAGCGTACAAAAAATATTTTTTTCTTTTTTTTAAAGTTTATTTTATTTTGAAAGAGAGGGAGCGGGGGAGGGACAGGAAGAAAGGGAGAGAGAGAGAGAAGGCAGAGTCAATGCAAAGCCTGACTTGGGGCTTGAACTCACAAACTAAGAGATCATGACCTGAGCCAAAACCAAGAGCCAGATGCTTAACCAACTGAGCCACACAGATGCCCCAATATCTTTTTTCTTTTTTTTTCTTTTTTTTGTCTTTCTTTCTTTTTTCTTTTCTTTTTTTTTTTTTACAAAAATCTATTAATATAAAATTTGGCTAAACCAGGAGTAGAATTCCCACTTCCCAGAAGGAAGGTTGAGACGCTTCTTGGGGATTTGGAAAACTAATGGAAATCTATTCTAAAGATTGACTTCCAGCCCCCAATTTCTTCTACTACAAATAGTTTAATATGACCTTATGTACCTCGAATGTATTCAGGTCAGCAGTCTTTAAATACTTTGCTCACAGGATACAGAAAGTGTCATTTACTTCCCACTGTGGCTTCGCTGTTGAAAGTGAGGCCTCCTGTCTGTTCTTTGCTGACATGGGATGGGTGAGCAGCTCAGCACCGAGCCATCCGTGCACGGAGCACCACCCATGAGGACAAACAGAAGAAACACCATCAGTCAGCTTCACCCACGCCTCCAAACCATATTCCCCTCATTTCCTCTGCAGTATTTTGAAACAAACTTGATATTCCTTGACATTTAACTAGTCAGATTATATTTTAGTAAAGCTTCTTTTCTTCACACAGCATCCATCATATGTTTGTTCTACTCTAGGGATATAATAGATGAAATCGAGTTGAAGAGGGAAATTTTAGGAGAAAAGAAACCACACACACACACACACACGCACGCACACACTCACACACCCATGCAATGAAATTCCTTCTTTTGCAGGCTCATTCTACAACTGATGCGAATAGGTTTTGTAGTAGTTTTGTACAAGAAGATTTTCAGGGTTTGATTTTTGTTAGTTTCATTTTGCTGAATGCTCTTACTCAAACAGTTTCATAGTAAAATAACATGAAATCTCAGGTTAACCATAGTAAAAACCAGCATACGGAATAGTCTTACAGGATTCCGCAAAAATTCAGTTTCAAGCTAGTCTTGGTAGAAGGTAATGCATGAAAATGCAATTTTTTCTGGGATGCTAAGAGAAACAGAGAATCATGTTACGATCAGCTTTTCACCACAAAAAAATTGTCCTACTAACAATTTTACATAGCAGGTTATTGAGAATATTTTATTAAAAGTATCCTTTTCCTTCCTTCTCTCATGCATGACTAACAATGTTATCTACATTCAGGAAAGATGAGCATATGGCTCCCTGTCAATTTCAGATCTATTTTCTTTGAATTGCTCACAAAAACAGGTCCTTTGTAATCATGCACATTTATATACTAAAAATAAACAAAACACAGTTAAATACTAAGGTCGGCAAAAGAGAATTTCAATGCAAAGAATGAGAGTTGTAGATCAATTGTGCAAATCTGACTGTTCTCAATAATGGGATCTCTCCCTGACAATTTTCCCCATTTATGCTGATCTCAGTAGGAGTCCACTCTTGCATAAATGATGTGACACTTTTTTTTAACCTTCTGTATTTGGTAAATCAAGGTAAAGTCATTCAAATAGACACATTAAATAATTAGGGACAAGTAGTGTTTAACCCAGCATATCCTACCTCTAAAATATTTCAGTTATATTTGTCTTTGCCCTAACTGTTGTCTCTGCTACACTTAGTATTAGTATGTTTCTTAGCTATAGTATGTATTAATTTATCATCTTTGTCTCCTACCTTTCTATATTTTGTTCACTGTATTAACTCAATGGTAATACTATTTTTAATGAACGTTCAACTTAACTCAATTAAGAAATGTTTACTGATAACTTGTTAGTTAGTGCTATTTTTGCATTTTGGAGACTAAACTTGTAGCCTGGACACTTCTTTATTCTTCAACATATTACAATATAGTTAAAATGTAACACAGCTACCTGTATCGTGTGAAATGAATGCTAACAAAAAGTTCATACAAATTGATTGGGTAGATACTGGAGAACTTGTCTTGATCTGCAACCATAAACAAAATTTAATATGCTTATAATTAGTCTTGTTGAAGGTTACTAAGTACATGCCCACATTAATTTAATAAATATAGAATATGCAAAGACCAGAAAATATAGATCAACAACAATTTGTTAAAAAAAACTTTGTCAGTATTTGACAAATGATAAGTACTCTAGGTTTTTGGCATAGGATATAGGCACAGTGAGTGAGTATAGTAGTTGTTAGGAACGCTTTTGCTAATAATGAAGCTTGAAAACCATAAGCATTAATTTTTATGTTACTCTTGTTATTGCTTAGAGATTGTAGTGAAGGTAAATTGCACTTTGAACACGGCATTCTCTATATTAGTAAATTTAATTTGGTAGAATGTGTTGGATAGTCGTGTCATGTACATATGCCAATTGTGTAATGAAAGATGGAGGAGGAAAAATGGAAGTGGATCTAAATTATCAAAAAACAAACCCAAACAAAGATGTGGACTAACACTAAGCCAAAGAGAGTAACTGCTATTCAAATGGCAAACCAAGAGACAGTCGTAAAATGATGATCATTTTATAGCAAGAATCAGAGCTAGTAAAGCTGAGTCACGGTTGAGATGACTGCAAGGGGCGCTGGTGGAAGACGGGGCTGGGGTCCCTCCCGGTCCCTTCACATGCCCCACCCCCGGCCCTCAGCCCCAGCTGCAGCCATTGTCCTAGACTGATAACCGGTCATAGCTCCTCTCTTGTGCAGACACGACCTTGGCAGAAGGGGGGGCAGACTACACCCTCTTGGGGGGGAGCTTCTCACTCTCCAGCTTGCTGCAAGCTGGACCAAGCTGCGGGGTGCAGTTCATCTACAGACCTTCTCAGTGGACTCAAGTGACACCTCTTTTTCGCTGAGACCATATTCCTGGCTTAGCTCTCTCTCCTTTGCACTATCGTCTTTCACTCCATCTGCGCGAGAACCCCTACAAGCCACCTGCAGACAAATCAGTGTGCTTCCAGGAAACACGCCAACACCTCACTGACGCTGAATGTCTCGGGTCATAAGTGAAGGCTTTCCCTCTTGTCCTTCTTGGGCTTTCTGCAGCTGTCCTCCAGATGCACGTGATGGTACCGACTCCTGGCAAGCTCCGAATAAACAGTTTCTCTATGCTCCTATTCGGGTTTGGTCTGTTTCATTTCCACAACGGGAATGAAAGCAAAGGGGTCCCTGAAAGTCACCCCAATGTCAAAGTCGGTGAGACCTTAGTCCTTATTTAGACAGTGGTTTTGAGAGAAAGTAATTGCAAGATCACGAGTAAGTGAAGGATCTTCACACTCCTTCTGATTGTGGAGTTCCCTAGCAGGCACGTTTTAAGGTAAAAAGTGTTATATGTTCCTAATAATTAAGCCCAAACTGTATTTCATCTCAAATACAATTATCTGAATGTGCACTTGCTGTTTTCCCTATTCAAGTAGACTAATCTTCAATTTAAAATGTGTCCTTAGATATATCCTAGACTTTGATTTTCTTTTTCTATTTTTCACTCCATCTGAATGATTTTAGTGTGACTGGTAAGAATGCAATCCACCCCCCCCCCATTGCCATGTTAGCTCTCTTACTATGGTATTTTGAGATATAAATGGGCACAGACCTATGTAAATATAGAGAAACTAGGTTTTGTGTACAACACACTTGTCGTAGTAGATAACAAGTCAAATATTAAGGTTTGTTTTTACCTATCAGAATTTTTTTTCTTCTAAAACCTCCTTAAATTGAGAAGAAATCCATGTTGCCTTTCAGGAGAAATTCATGATGATGATAACACATGGCAGCCAGTGTCAGACGTGGAGATGGGTAGAAGTCTGTTACTGGGGCTCTGTAAGGCTGCACAAGAAAGACTAGTTTAGCAAATAGATGTGTAGAATCTCTAGCTGTGATACTGAGCAATTATGCTGTTGACTCCTGGGAGGACATCCTTCTGACGGTGGAGAAGGGACCACATGTTTTCTTCCCCAGCTTCTTCAGACATGATTACTTCTTGCGATTTTTTTCCTCTTTAATCAAGTGCATGACTTACACTTTAACACACACATAAAATCTCTGTGGTCTAACTCTATGCTCATCTGGGTCCTTTTATGAACATCCGGCAAGAATCCAAAAGCATTGGGAAATCTTTCTGAAAATATTAACTTCACAATGGGGTCTCCTATAAGGTAGATATGGAGGTTATGAAACCCTGAATATAATGATGGAAATGTTATGAATTTGAAGATAATTTATAACTTATAAAACTTCGTATATTCTTCTGGAGTCTTTCTATCTAAAGATTATCACTATATACAAACTCAGTCTTCAGTGGAAAATAGTCATATGGCTTTTTAAAAATGATTTGCGTGCTTTAAAAATATGCATGTAAATAAATTTTATTTTTAAGGACATTTTATTCAAAAAGTTTCTTCATATCTTGATGTGCTTTTAAAAGCCAATGCCATGGGAATAGACCATTACTAATGTATATTCTATTGGGGAATTTATGTCTACTGCTTCTGAATTAAGCAAAATGCTTCTTTGAGTCTGATATATGTGACAACTCAGGGAAATGTGCAGTGCATTCAATGTTCTCAATTCCCATGTATTACTTGGGGAGTTTTACCAAGGATTATGAGATATAGAAGTCCCTAGACAATTTTCCTGTCATTTAAAAACTATTAATATTACAGTTATTCAAATATCATTTTAAAACTCATTCATTTAAATAGTTCTTTGTACCACAAATAAATTGTTCTGTGCAATGAAGCAACACCTTTAAACATAATTCATCTTTGCTCTATTGACTCAGAATCAAGTTGGTACACTATATTTTCCTGGCAAAATGTTGACTTGCAACGTCTCAATGAATGTGTCCTATTTTTATGCTCAAAAAGCTTTAGAAATATAGTCACTAAATAATACACATATGTATTCATATAATCTCTCATGAATCCATAAATCTCTTAGTAAATTTTATCTGAAATTAATGTATAATCTATTTGGTTAAAATCTGTTTGAAATAAAATGTAGACGCCTGATTCTGTATAACCCCAAACTGATTATTTTGTGATATTTTTCATTTAAAAAAATTGCTGCAAGCACATAGTCCAAGGTTTATGATATTTTATTTTTTCTATTTATTTGAGAGAGAGAGAGAGCACTGGAGGGTCAGAGAGAGAGGGAGACACAGAATCTGAAGACAGGCTCCAGTCTCTGAGCTGTCTGCACAGAGCCTGATCCAGGGCTTGAACCTACGAACTGTGAGATCATGACCTGAGCCGAAGCTGGAAACTTAATCGACTGAGCCACCCAGGTGCCCCGGTTTATGATATTTTAACTAGCAATGCCAAAAACATATGACAGGAAGAAATTACCTCTATTAAAAATTATACTTCTGGAGCACCTGGGTGGCTTAGTTGGTCAAGCGTCCATCTTCAGCTCAGGTCATGAACTCATAGTCTGTGGGTTTGAGCCCTGCATCAGGCTCTGGGTTGACAGCTCAGAGCCTGGAGCCTGTTTTGGGTTCTGTGTTTCTCTCTCTTTCTCTGTCCCTCCCCTGCTCATCTCTGTCTTTCAAAAATAAATAAGCATTAAAGAAATTTAAAAAATATATACTTCTGTATATTATATCTCAATATATATTTTTTCAGTGCTAATGTTTATTTATTTTTTTAAATGTTTATTTTTGAGAGAGAGAGAACATGAGAGGGGGTGGGGCAGAGAGAGAGGGACCGAGGATCCACAGCAGGCTCTGTGCTGACAGTAGAGAGCCCCATGTGGGGCTCCAACTCACAAATCATGAGATCTTGATCTTAGCCAAGATCTTGACCTTAGTCAGAATCTTAACCAACTGAGCCACCCAGGCACCCCAAACATTAACATTTATTTCTTAATTACTGTTATCAACCCAGCCTTGATTTCAGTAGAAATTGCCTTGGCATCACCTGCCATTGGCCACCCCCCAGCCCATACTCTCCACTGCTTCCATAATTATTCAAGGATTAAAAAAAATATTTTACAGGCACACATATGACTTCCAAGCCATATTCCTAGGATAGCATGACCCAAGAAATCTCCTTTTAGGGGCGCCTGGGTGGCTCAGTCGGTTAAGTGTCTGACTTCGGCTCAGGTCATGATTTTACGGTTCGTGGGTTCAAGCCCCACATTGGGCTCTGTGCTGACAGCTCAGAGCCTGGAGCTGCTTCAGATTCTGTGTCTCCCTCTCTCTCTGCCCCTCCCCTGCTCATGCTGTCTCTCTCTGTCTCTCAAAAATAAATAAAACACATAAAAATTTTTAAAAGAAATTCCTTTTAAATTTTAATGGAAAATGGTATTATCACCACAAAACATGGGCGCTTAGTAGCTGAGGAATGGATTAGAGGTTGTTGACCTTAACCTCACATCCCTCCTCTACTTGTGCAGGAGTTACCTTGTTGTCCTTTTGTTTTAAACATATTTTATCAACTCAGAATATATGTCACATACTATTAATCATTGTTAATAACAATGTTATTTGGGATTTTTCGGCATAGGTTATTTTTCTCTAATTCCATTTATTGATTCAATGATTTATTTATATCAATATGGACAAACGAATATTAATCTTACACTCTGGGTTCAGAAACCAACATTGCTTTATTTAATCTTTCTCTGATTATTCCAGATATGGCTTTTGGAGGCACTTTCAGTTAGCTCCTATGCCTCTGACATACTTCTGCCTGTGTGTGTGTGTGTGTGTGTGTGTGCACGTGTCTGTGTTAGAAGTTCCTCACTTTCTGGCAATACAAAGTGTGTCAGGCTCCTCTTGGATATTCCCTGCCCACGTGCTAGAATTCATACTTTCTCCCAGGGCCCTGGGCCCTTGTGCTGGAGAAGATACCGGCTCTACTGTGCTCCTTGCTGCTGTGATGTTGCTTATAGGCCTTCAGCTGACACGGTAAAGAAATCGTGGCATATATTGATATAGATTTATAAATAATTTTATATGTAACCATTTATATCTGTGTTAATTTAAACATGGACTTATCAAATTTGTGACCATAATGTTCACTGATTTGGGGGGGGGTCTGGGTTGTTTTGGGGGTTATTTATTTATTTATTTATTGCCCTGTTAACATTGATAAGATTATAGCGATGGCCCCTCTTTCATTTCTGATATGCGTAGTTTCTGCCTTTTCTCTCTTTTTTTCCTTGATGAACCTGGATATAACTTTATCAATTTCATTGATCTTTTTAGGACTCCCTCTGATCTGGATGCTTTTTCTCTATTACTTCTTCAATCACACTGGTTTGGGCTCTACTTTTTATTTTCTTTCACATGCTCACTTTAGGCTTAACTTGCTACTCTTTCTCTAGCTTACTAAGGTAAAAACTTAAATGTTTTATTTTAGATATCTTATTTCATAATATATTTACTTTTTGATTTGCATTTCCCTTTCCTGCCAGAGCCACGTGAAAATTATTCTTGGTTCTTCATCTTAAGAGTCTGTGTGAGGGTTGGGGGGAGTCATGAAAGGAAATCACGTGAAGGTGTGGAGGCTGCCCAAGCCTGGGTGGGATCCCTACAAGATCCTCTCCGATTTCGCTGATGAATCTCATCAGTGCGCTAAGTCTGGTTGAGATCTTCCCAGGCCTCCCCTGACTTGCGGTCCTTCTGCGGGTCTGTGTTCCTTCTCCTTGTGGATGAGCCGAAATGTGTCTACACTGGCCCTTTCATAATGGAAAAGCCAACCAAGAGTGCGGAAATTCCCCTCCCGTGGTAGTGCCACCTACTGACTGATGAGTAGACTTTCTTTTTTGCTCCTTTTCTTTCTCCTTTTTCAAGTTAAAAATTATCAAGAGTGGCCCTGATTTATGCCTTTATGTACTCCTGGAGAGTATTTAAGATACCTACTTATTCTCTCAAGAGTTTTGCATTTGTCTAAATGATAAAATCCTTGGCAGCAATGTTTCCTTAGGTTTGTTTTTTGTTTCATGATGTCTAGTGTAGATAGAAGTCAGCCATGTACTTTTCATTATTATGCTGACTATATTAGCAACAATGATATGGATAGCAGGCTGAAGACTATCTGTTCATTTTATGCTTCATTTAGTAGGTAATGGACTCGTTGATAGATTTGTGCTACTTAAAAATCCTCCCATGGTTTCTGAGCTTGGAATATACAATGTATCTATCATGACAGATGCCTTGTTGAAAGAATGGTAACAGAACTTCCATCTACTCCCCTTCCTTGAGAAGTAGATAAGTTAAAAGCAAATATTCATGCCTATTTTGAGCACTGAAGACACAGTTTTCAGCTAATATTTGGAGGCTGAAAAGTAATTAAATATAACAGCAGAATTATGGATTGTGAATGATGGATAAATCTATCACACATGTGATTAAATCCTAGATGGTTTTTAGATTGAAACTTTTCAAATATATTCCCTTATTCCATAAATGCGCAGATTTAAGTACCTAGAGAGCATCACACAAATATACCACAAAGAAATATCAGATGCATAGGGTGTAATATATCAGATCAAAATGCCAAACCTACTTACTCTTCGTATTACTCAGAGAAGGTCGTCAGATATAAAAAACACATATCACTGAGTGGAACATGTGCTTATGCCTTGTCTTATACCTCCAGTTAGAATTTACAAGTTTAGAGGGGGACCAGTGGAATGGTCTTTTAATTTATAATTTATATATACAGAGATTTATAAATATATATGAGTTTATATATATATATATATGCATATGTCTATATAAATTGAAAAATATAGCAATTTAAAAATGATGGCTATTTTATTATGATCAAGGGGAAAATAAAAAAAAAGAAAATGCAAAGCCAAATTTTAACATTTCTTTCACCGTTGCTTTGGTTTCTTTATGTACTGATTATACTACTGTATTAATCCGGACGGCCTAGGTTATGCTGCAAAAACAAATCATGTCAAAATCCCATTAGCTTAACACAAATATATGTAATTTTTTCTTTTTATTTTCCGAGAACTATGCTATAGAAGTTTTTTCTTGACATGTGCTTTTATGTTTATGAGGGTTAGAAGAGAGTACATGATAAATCAGGATTGGCTCTTAACTTCTTTCATCTAAATATGATGCTTTCTACATCCGTTCATATTTCATTGGCCAAAGTGTTTGTAGCTTCACCTACATTCAGCAGTCCCATGGGTAATACAATCCTACCATGTATCTGAAAAGGGGGAAGCTGTGTGAACAGTTCAGTGACTACTACATTGGGGTCAGTTGGAAAGAAACCAGTGAGCACACCCTGCTCATTTTCTCAATGGCTATGACTTTCCTAATGAAGAAGAAAATTAGAAAGAATACAGTGTTATCACTGCAAAGACCTACCATCATTCCTCAGTGCCGGTGTAACCAATGGTTTCAGAATTTGAGAACAGAGATGTTTTTTAATGTTATTTTTGAGAGAGCACAAGTGGGTGAGGGGCAGAGAGGTGCAGAGGATTTGAAGCAGGCTTGGCACTGCCAGCAGCAAGCCCACCGTGGGGCTTGAACTCATGAACTGCGATATCATGTCCTGGGCTGAAGTTGGACGTCTAACCAACTGAGCCACCCAGGTGCCCTGAAAACGGAGATGTTTATACTTAATGCCCTTGTAAGTGTACACATGACTTTATGGGTACCAATAAGGCAGATTGTTGTCCAAGCTCTGCCATCCAGTGTGAACAGGCCGGCGTACCTAGTTATTCCCACCTTCCCCGTGAAACGCGAAGCCTGCCTCTCTAGCCTGCCCCACCGAAGGGAGAACCATCCCAACTCTGCCTTCCCAATATCTTGGCAGAGGTTCTGAGTGATCTCAGTTTATTCTTCTAATGTGCAACTGTTCAGGTATTTTGTCCTCTATAGGCAAAGCCTCATTGTGCAATTGACTTTTTTAAGTCTTCCTATACAATTGAAATCTTTTTTATTTATTTTTTGAGATATGTTTCTCATATAATTTCCCTATTTATTGTAGCTGATTTCTTTATTCAACAAATGAACACAAAAACAATCTTCAATGTTTCAACTACCAGTGTGGTAATGATTTAAAATTTGAAATTCTCCTGTGCCTAATAAGTAGCAAATATCTGAAAAAAAGAGTGTGCAAAATTCTGATTTTAGTTAGTTCCTAAATCTATTGCTTTTTTTAGTTTCACAGAAATTTATACTTTATAAATTTAGGGGTGCCTGGGTGACTCAGTCAATTAAACGTCTGACTCTGAATTTTGTCTCGGGTCATGATCTAATGGTTCATGAGCTCAGCCCTGTGGCGGGCTCCACACTGACAGTGCAGAACCTGCTTGGGATTCTCTCTCTCTCTCTCTCTCTCTCTCTCTCTCTCTCTCTCTCTCTCAAAATAAACATTTAAAATAAGAAATTGGTATAAAACAATTTAAATTTTATTCCCATTAGAGGTGATCAGAGGCAGGGTGCATACTTTATTAAAAATAACACGAGTTCTACAATTTAAAAGTTTGAGCTTGAATTCCCAGTTGACAATCCTTATTCTCATGAACAGATTTATTCGCTGTGACCTTAAGCAGATTATATAACCTTTCTGAATCTCAGTTTTCTCATATGAAAACAAAACGAACAAACCAAAACATGATTTCTAACCTAGAGAGTGAGAGAGAACAGTTCACCAGATTCTACATGGAAAGAACAAACACCGTGCCTGAAATATAAGATGGTCAATAAATGTTACTTTTACTTTCCTCATTTTCTTCCTGGCATTTTAATAAAAACAACTGTATATGATGACAAGAAAATATGAGATTGCTGCACTAAGGTGGAGTAAGAGAAGCATTTGTTCTTCTGTCCTTCCCAGAAACCAAACGCCAGTAGATGAGACCTCCGGTAGCTCATTCCTTTTAGATTCCTAAAAAACAAAACAAAACAAAACAACAACAAACAACATATTCAAGAGTTGAAATTAAATAGTGCACTGGGGGCAGTATCCCACTGTTAGTTTTTTTTTTAATAGTTTATTGTCAGATTGGTTTCCATACAACACCCAGTGCTCTTCCCCATAAATGCCCTCCTCCATCACCACCACCTCTTTTCCCCCTTCCCCCTTCCCCTTCAACCCTCAGTTCGTTTTCAGTATTCAATAGTCTCTCAAGTTTTGCATCCCTCTCTCTCCCCAACTCTCTTTTCCTCTTCCCCTCCCTCTGGTCCTCCATTAGGTTTCTCCTGTTCTCCTGTTAGACCTATGAGTGCAAACATGTGGTGTCTGTCCTTCTCTGCCTGACTTATTTCGCTTAGCATAACACCCTCAAGGTCCATCCACTTTCCTACAAATGGCCATATTTCATTCTTTCTCATTGCCATGTAATACTCCATTGTGTATATATACCACATCTTCTTGATCCACTCATCAGGTGATGGACATTTAGGCTTTTTCCATGTTTTGGCTATTGTTGACAGTGCTGCTATGAACATTGGGGTACATGTGCTCCTATGCATCAGCCCTTCTGTATCCCTTGGGTAAATCCCTAGCAGTGCTATTGCTGGGTCATAAGGGAGTTCTATGGATAGTTTTTTGAGGAACCTCCACACTGTTTTCCAGAGCGGCTGCACCAGTTGACATTGCCACCAACAGTGTAGGAGGGTGCCCGTCTCTCCACACCCTCGCCAGCATCTGTAGTCTCTGGATCATGATCAAGTGGGATTCATTCCTGGGTTACAGGGCTGGTTCAATATTCACAAATCCATCACATTAACAAAAGAAAGGATAAAAACCATATGACCCTGTCGATAGATGCAGAAAAAGCATTTGACAAAATACAGCACCCTTTCTTAATAAAAACCCACTGTTAGTTTTAAAAGGATTAGGAAATCTTGACAGGCCATGCTTTCTAAATGTAGGATGGTTATTACTGTTTTCAATAATACATAGTAGTCTTCAGTTTATTAGGTATCAAAAACTTAGAGTCAACTTAAATTCACTTTTCTCAACTATCTCCATGTTTTTCCGAGTTCTGAAGGTAAGAAACAGCAGCTGTAGCATTCATGAGTGCTCCCAACAGAGTTGGAATTATGTGACTTTGGAATAGCAGTGAGTGAAGATAAATCCAGTTGTCCTAGTGGGCCGTAATGGTAACACAAACAAATTAAAAGCAACTCTGGTCCATTTGAGCCATTCAAATGAACCTGATTTTCAGAGCTCATGTCGTTAATAAATCATGATTCTACAGATATAATTGCTACTTATTTATTGTCTTCTTCTTTCCACTTCCATGTAGGCAAAATAGTCAAGGATTCAAGAAACTATTTTGATAATCGCCCAGGTGATGTAGACTAATATCCTAATTTTGGAACTGAATAGTCATTATAGTTTTTCTGAATTTACTTGAGCCTGCCCATTAATCCTTTTAAAGGAGCTTAGCACATTTGAATAGTTTGACCCACAGCATTGTATATGTTTAAAGTGTGCACAATGTTACTTTGATACATATATATGCTGTAATATGATTGCCAATAAAGCAATAGTACATATTAGTTATACGGCATAATTGTATACAATATTGTTTTCTATATTCACTGTAGTATTCATTAAATCTCTATGGCCTTTTTACTACTCACAGCAAGTTTATACCCTTAAACACCCCCACTTTTATCCCCCCCTCACCCATCTTTCAGTAATTGTTTACTTTTTTTTATTACAGATTTAACTTTTTTAGATGCCACATATCAACGATACATAGTGTTTGTCTTTCTCTGTCTGACTTACCCCACTTAGCATGTGCTCAGAGTCGATCTGTGTTGTCACGAAGGGGAGAATATCTTCCTTTCTCATGAGTGAACAATATTCCATTGTGTATACCTACCACATCTTCTTTATTGGTTCAACCAATGATGGACATGTGGGTAACTTCCACCTCTTAGCTCTTGTAAATAATGCTGCAAAAAACGTGAGAATGCGTATATCTTGTTGAAACCTTGTTTTCAATTCCTCTGGGTATATACCCAGAGGTGGAATTTCTGGATCATATGGTAGATATATTTTTATTTATTTTTATTTTTTTAATGTTTTTTATTTATTTTTGAGAGACAGAAACAGTGCGAGTGGGGAGGGTCAGAGAGAGAGGGAGACACAGAATCTGAAGACAGGCTCCAGGCTCTGAGCTAGCTGTCAGCACAGAGCCTGATGCAGGGCTCAAACCCAGGAACCGTGAGATCATGACCTGAGCCAAAGCCGGACACTCAACCAACTGAGCCACCCAGGTGCCCCTATTTTTATTTTTTGAGGAATCTCCATATTGTTTTCCATAGTGGTTTGGTCAATTTACATTTCTACTCTTCACCCCATTCTCACCAGCACTTAATGTCTCTTGTCTCCTTTATGACAGCCATCCCAACAGATGCGAGGGGATAATCTCATTGTGGTTTTGATTTACATTTCTCTGATGATTAGTGATGTTGAGCATCTTTTCATGTGTCTGTTGGCCACTTAGATGTCCTCTTGGAGAAATGTCTATTTAGTTTTTCTGCTCAGTTTTTTTCTTCTGCCCAGTTTTAATTGGATTGTTTGTCTCTTTGTTATTGCGTTGACTGAAATATTTATACACATTGGATATTAACCCTTATTTGATATTGAGTTTACAAAAATTTTCTCCCATCCTGTTGGTTATCTTTTCATTTTGTTAATTTTTTTTACCATGCAGAAGCTTTGAATTTGATGTAATCCTATTTGTTGACTTCTTTTTTCTTTTGTTTGTGTTTGGCTTTATGCCTCCCAAATTATTGCCACAACCAATAGCAGTGAGTTTCTTTTCTATGTTTTCTTCTAGGAGTTTATGGCATCTGTCCTTATGTTTCAGTGTGGTCCGTTTTTGAATTAGTATTTGTGAATGGTGTGAGATCACACTCCATTTCATTGTTCTACATTCATGTCCACGGTTTTCCCTTCTTTTTTTGCTGAAGAGACTATCCTTTCACTATACATATTTTTATCCCTTGTCAAATATTAGTTAACTGTATTTACCAGGGTTTAATTCTAGGCTTTCCATTCTGTTCCATTAATTCGTGTGTCTATTTTTATTTTAGTACCAAACTGTCTTTATCATTGTGGTTTCATAGTTTAGTTTGAAATCTGAAAGCATAATACCTCTGGTCTTTGTTTTTGTTTTTGTTTTCTCATAATTGCTTTGGCTACGTGGGGCCTTTTCTGTTTCCACACAAATTTTAGAGTTGTTTTCTTCTATTTCTGTGAAGCATGCCTTTGGGATTTTGATGGGGATGACATTGAATCTGTAGATCACTCAGGATATTAAGGCCATTTTAACAATATCAATTATTCTGGTTGATGAATACAAGATGTCTCTCCATTTGTTTGTGTCTTCAATTTCTTTCAGCAAGTAGTAATTTTTCAGTGTAGTTTTCACTGTGTAGATCTTTTACTTCCTTGGTTAAATTTATTCTGATGTATTTTACTGTTTTTGGTATTATTGTGAATAGAATTGTTTTCTTTATTTCATTTTCAGATGCTCATCATTTTTTGTAAAGGATATTGTTTTGTACCTGACCACTGTACTGAAATTGTTGGTTGAAGTCAACAATTTTTGGACTAATTCTTCATATTATCAGCAAATGACAAAATTTTACTTTTGCCCTTCCCTTCCCTTTTAGTTTTTGTCTTGTCTAATTGATCGAGCTAGGATTTCCAGTATAATATAAGAAGTGGAGAAGTGGACATCCTTACATTGCTCCTGATCTTAGAGGAAATACTTTCAATTTCTCTCCATTGATATAATGTTAGCAGTGGGTTGTTGTATATGGCCTTATTGTGTTAGGCTATGTTCCTTCCATACCTGGTTTGTTAAGGGTTTTTATCATGCAAGTTTATTGCATTTTGTCAAATAATTTTTCTGCATCTAATGAGATGACCCTGTGATATTTATCTTTCATTTTATTGAGTAATAAAGTAGGTTTGTGATTTGTGTATATTGAACCATTATTGCACCCCAGGGATAAATCCCACTTGGTCATAGTGTATAATCCTTTTAATGTATTGTTTAAAAAAGGTTAATGTTTGTTTATTTTTGAGAGAGAAAGACAGACTATAAATGGAGGAAGGGTAGAGAGAGGGAGACACAGAATGCGAAGAAGGCTCTAGACTTTGAGCTATCAAAACAGAGACCAATGTGAGGCTTGAATTTACAGCCAATAAGATCATGACCTGAGCTGAAGTTGGACACTTAGCCAACTAAGCCACCCACGTTCCCCCTTTTATTGTATTGTTGAATTCAATTTTCTGATATTTTGCTGAGAGTGTTTACATCTATATTGGTCACAGATATTTGTCTGCAGTTTTCTTTCCTTGTGGTATACTCATCACAGATCAGTATCATAGTAATGCTGGTCCTGTAGAATGAGTTTGGAAGCATTCCCTCCTCTTTGATACTTTGGAAGAATTTGAAAAGGATTAGTATTAATTCCTTAAATGTTTGTTAGAATTCTCTAGTGAAGCTGTCTGATCCTGGAATTTTTGGTGTTGGGAGGGGTTTTTCAGTTATTATTATTAATTCAAACTGCTTACTCATTTATTAATCTGTTCAGATTTTATATTTCATCCCAATTCAGTCTTGGTAGGTTCTGTGTTTTAGGAAAATAGCCATTTTTTAGGTTATGTAATATGTTGTCATATAATTATTCATAGTAGTCTCTTATAAGTCTATGTATTTTTTTCTCTGGCTCAGTTGTGATCTCTCCTCTTTCATTTCTAATTTTACTTATTGGAATCTTCTCTCTCTCTCTTTTTAAATATCTATCTGTTTATTTTGAGTGAGAAAGAGAGAGCTCATCGGAGCGATGGGAGGGGCAGAGAGAAAAGAAGAGAGAGAATTCCAGCAGGCTCTGGGCTCTCCGTGTAAATCCCAACACAGGGCTCAGTCTTAGGGACCCTTAAGATCATGACCGCAGCCATAATCAAGAGTCAGATGCTTAACTGAATGAAACACTCAGACACCCCTGAGCCTTCTCTCTTATTGTCTTCGTCTAGTTATAGGTGTATTGATTTTGTTCATCTTTTTGAATAACCAGTTCTAAGTTTTGTTCATTCTGCCCATTGGTGTTCTGGTTTCTATTTCATTTATTTTTGCTTTGATCCTTATTATTTCCTTCCTTCTGCTAATTTTTGGCTAAATTTGTTGTTCTTTTTCTAGTTCCCTGAGGTGTAAATTTAGATTATTTACTTGAGATCTTTATAATTTCTTAATATATGTATTTATTGCATTGTAACTTTCTCTTAGGACTACTTTTACTGCACCTCTCAATATTTGAAATGCTAAGGTATTTTTAATTTTCATTTGTTTTGAGATCTTTTACTTCCCTTTTGATTTTCTCTTTGACTCAAACATTGTTCAAAAGTGTTTTCAGTTTCTACAATTTGTAGATCTTTTAACGTTCTTCTGTTGTTGATTTCTAATTTCATAACATTGTGGTCAGAGATCTGCCAAGATTTGTTTTCTAGCCCATCATATGATTTATCCTGGGAATTGTTCCATGTGCACTTGACAAAAGTATGTGTTCTGCTGGTGTTGCACACGATTTTCTGTATGTATCAATTAAATCTACTTGTTCTAAAGCAAATCTAGAAATAGATTGTTCTATTTCATTGCTGGGGTGCCTGGGTGGCTCAGTCAGTTGAGCGTCCGACTTCGGCTCAGGTCATGATCTCCCAGTTCATGGGTTCGAGCCCCGCTTTGGGCACTGTGTTGACAGCTAGCTCAGATCCTGGAGCCTGCTTCAGATTCTCTCTCTGCACCTCCCCTGTTCACGATCTGTCTCTCTCTGTCTCTCAAAAATAAACAAAATGTAAAAAAGAAAAAAATTTAAGTATGGTTCTATTTCATTGCTTCTTTGTCAATTTTCTGTCTAGATGAAATATTCATTGCTGAGAGTAGGGTACTGAATGCTTCTATGATAACTGTATAGTCTATTTCTCACTTAAGATCTTTTATTAATGGTGTAATATATTTCAGTGCTCAGGTGTTGTGTATATATTTATGTGTATATATTTATGATTGTTTTATCTTCCTGATGTATTGACCATTTTATCATTATGTAATGACATACTTTGTCCCTTGTTACCATTTTTGGTTAAAAATTTATTTTATCTGATAAGTATGACTTATTTTCATTTCCATTTGCTTGGATTATTATCTTCAGTCCTTTCACTTTAAACTTTTGTGTGTCTTTAGGGCTGAAATGAGTCTCCTGCAGTCAGCACAGAGCTGGGTCTTATTTTATTTTGTATTGCCTTTTAATCCAGCCAGCCATTCTCCGTCTTTTGTTAGATAAATTTAATCTATTTACATTTAGGGTGATTATTGATATGTAAGGATTTACTAACGGCATTGACTTCTGGTTGTTTTGTCTCTCCATTGTTTCTTTTTTCTTCTGTTTCTAATTTTGTAAACTGCTGTTTTCTCTGGAGATTTGTTCTGTCTCCCACTCCATGTCCCCTCCCTTTGTTTATGTCTTGTGTCTTTCTGCTCTGAATTTTTGCTTTGTGGTTACTGTGTGTTTTACATAAAATCCCTAAATAAAATAGTTTTTTTTTTCTGGTGATAACAATTAACTTTGCCTGTAAAGTTTCTATTCTTTCACTCTTCCCTTTTCATATTTTTGATGCCACAAAGAATCCCTCTTTATGCTGTAATTCCTTTTTTAAAAATGTTTATTTATTTTGGACAGAGAGAGAGAAAGAGAGAGCGGGGAAGAGGCAGAGAGAGAGGGAGACACAGAATCAAAGCAGGCTCCAGGCTCTGAGCTGTCAGCACAGAGCCTGATGTGGGGCTCAAACTCGTGAACTGTGAGATCATGACCTGAGCCGAAGCTGGATGCTTAACCGACTGAGCCACCCAGGTGCCCCCATATTGTGATTCTTTACCAAGTTGTAGTAGCTACTGTTAATTTTAATGCTCTTTTCTTTTAACTTGATGTTGTGGTTAAGAGTTTATTAGTCTAGAAGAGTCACAATATTCTAATTCTATCACCTTACTCAGTTCTGTGTACATTCTTCTTTTGTTTTAGCATGAAGATTTACTTTCAACATTTCTAGTTGGGCAGGTTTAGACATGGTGAACTCCCTCAAGTTTTATTTTTCTGGTAAAGCTTTCATTTTTTCCCTTCAAATTCAGAGGGTAACTTTGATAGCTAGAGTATTCATGGCTGGAAGTTTCTATCTTTCCGTACTTTGAATATGTCCTTCTACTCCCTCAATGTGTGTACGGTACCTGCCGATAGCCTACTGGGGTTGCTGTCTAGGTTATGTTTTTTTTTTTTTTCTCCTGACTTACTTTAAAATTCTTTCTTTACCATTGAATTCTGACAGTTTTAATATAATATGTCTTGGAGACCTATTGAGGTAATAATGTATTCTGTTAGTTTTGTGGACTTGTAAATACATTTTCTTCCCCAGGTTTGGGAAGTTCTCAGCTATTGTTTCATTAAATATGCTCTCTCTTCCCTTCTCTCTCTCTCTCCCTTTTTTTTTAAGTTTATTTATTTGTTTATTTTGAGAAAGAGGGAGATGGAGGGCAAAAGCAGGGGAGGGGCAATAAGATAGGGAGAAAGAATCCTAAGGAGTCTCTACAGTTATAGTGTGGGGCTTGATCCTACAAACCATGAGATCATGACTTGAGCTGAAACCAAGAGTCAGATGCTTAACCAACTGAGCCCCCCAGGTGCTCCAGGATATCCATTATTCTTATATTGGCTTTTCTAATGGAATCTGGCATTTCTCCCAGGCTTCTTTCCTTTTCTTATATCTATTTTTGTTCCTCTACCACCCAAGTCATTTCTATATATCTAACTTTGAGCTTCCTAATTCTCTCTTCCATATGATCTATTTTCTTTATCTTATTATTGGTTCTTCAGCTCCAGAATTTCTGTTGTTTTTTTTTTTTTTTTTTTTTTTAGAATTTCTATCTTCCATTCATTAATTTTATTCCTGAGATTATTGTGTTGCAATTCTGAGTGTTTATTATTGTAATTCCTTGAACCTCTTCATAACAGCTATTTTAATTTTTTTTCAGTTAGATTGCAATATTCCATGTTTTGGGGTTCAGTTGCCAAAAAATTGTCATTTTCTTTTTGTGACATTTTCTTTGTATTACCATGAGTTTTCATGGTGTTTGACGAGAAGTGCCTATAGTTTCACTTAGGAGAGTTGATTCACTACTAGGGTTAAGAGTGGGCATTAACAAAAATGGCAAGGGATGGCCACAGGGCAAGAGGAGGAGAAGTGTGCTTAGAACTCTGGATGCACCCACAGCCCAGTCAGGGAATCTGCAGGTCGGGTGGAGGGCATGTGCCAGAGATATGGGCAATCTCCCCTTGCTTCCAGGGCAGAGAGCCAGGGACATTCCCGTCACTTCTCTTTGCTACTTCCCATTTCCTTTCCTTCAACGTGAGTCACTGAGATATTTTTTTCAGTAAGAATAACAGGTCTCCCCAGCTGCCACCAGCATAGCCAGCAAACCCCCACTCAGCCTGTGCCCTGCTACTGTTTTGCCATAAAGGCTGTGCTGGTTCACCACCATCCCTCCTGCCCGCACCACCTTTGTCAGAGTCCAGTGCACCCACCTTTGGGAGCACAGATGGATGGATCTCTCAGCTGTCCTGATACACTGTACAGAGGTACCGTTCTTTCCTTCTTCATTCATGGACGACAATTTGTTCAAGTCAAAAGAAACAAAAAAAGGAATGACTCACCCTGCCATGACACTGATGTCACTCTGCTCTTAGCACATTTTCATGTGACATTTAATAATTTTAAAACATTTTTAATAGTTTATTACCAAGTTGGTTTCCATATAACACCCAGTGCTCTTCCCCACAAGGGCCCCTCTCCATGACCATCACTCCCCTTTCCCATTCCCCCCTCCCTCTTTAGCCCTCAATTTGTTCTCAGCATTCAAAAATCTCTCATGATTTGCCTCCCTCCCTCTCTCCAGCTCTTTTCCCCTCCCCATAGTCCCCTGTTAGGTTTCTCCTGCTAGACCTATGAGTGAAAACATATGGTATCTTTCCTTCTCTGCCTGACTTATTTCACTAGCATGACTCCCTCTAGGTTCATCCATTTTGCTACAAATGGCCAGATTTCATTCTTTCTCATTGCCATGTAGTATTCCATTGTGTATATAAACCATATCTTCTTGATCCATTCATCAGGTGATAGACATTTAGGCTCTTTCCATGATTTGGCTATTGTTGAAAGTGCTGCTATGAACATCGGAGTACATGTGCCCCTATGCATCAGCACTCCTGTATCCCTTGGGTAAATCCCTAGCAGTGCTATTGCTGGGTCATAGGGGAATTCCATTGATAGTTTTTTGTTTTGAAGCTTCTTTCCAAAAACTCTCTCTGACATGTTGACACAAAATTATGTGCCCATTTCAAACAAGACAAATTAGGACTCGTTATTTGAATAACTTCACCCAAGGAAAGACTCCCTCATTTTAGACAACTAGGTTTGAAAGCCATAATCTTAGTCTAAGGCATATTCCCTGGAATAAACCTCCTTATTAGTACAAGTTGCACATATTACGTGTATTTATATAGAAATAATAACAGAGACAAAAATCGTGATAATTCTTTCATTTTATTTGTAAAGTCCAGTGGCTTTGAAACTTTCAAATGTATTTTTTGAAAAAAAGGTAGTCAAAAAAGAAGTTTGTGCTTTTTCTGTTGTTTTTGATTATTTATCCTCAATAATTATATTGAGAACATAGGAAACGAGGAACCCAGTGAATATTGAAATTTAGAAAATTATGCAACAGATACTTATTGAGCATGTATTTTGTATCAGGCACTTTGCTAAGAGATGGTGAATCAAAAACAAACAATCACAATCCAAACTAAGGAACTACATATTCCAGATGAAAAGATGTACTATGGTTCTATACTGGATTCAGACCAAAAGGAGATTAGGTCACCTTACATGTTACAGGATTCAGTTAAACTCTAGCTTTACACCAAAAGGTTGCAGTTTATGATCTTTAGCAATAAACAGTTGTCATTGTTGGGACCACACCGGTTTAAACAAGCATATTCAGTTGCCTTTATTGCAGAATGTCTAAAAATGTATGTGGCCAGGAATGCTAATTATGAAAACTTGAAAAACGTACACATGTTATCTCAAACTTAATATCCTACGTAATTATTTCACAACAATGGTGTTCCAAGGAACAGAAGCCAGTAAGTCCAAGTGATGAAAAATGTTTACCAAAATTGTTTGATCTGATATCATGTAGTCCTGTGTCCTTTCTTCACATTCTAGTTCTGGTAGACTCTTATGACTCGTTATTATCTATGCGAAGCTTATGTTTCCCAGTGCACACCTAAGTTTTTATGTACTTGATTAGAAAACAGTCTTTCAGAACCCAAACAATGACTGCTTTCCTTGTAATGTTCCTGTAGATGTAGCTTACGACACGTGAGTATTGTTATGTAACTCTGGCAGTCAACTTTCAAGTCTAGAGATTTTCTTCTAAATTCAAGAACTGATTTTTTAAATTTTCAGCTGTTAAAAATACTGAGAATAAGATACATACTGACCATAAAGTAACCAACAGAGTTGAGAACACAAAATTCACATTTCTGCAAATAATTGGAACATGGCAAGCGATAGAGGAATAATTGTGATATAATAAATGTGATATAATATCTCATTTAATGTTACTATTTTTACAGTAACATTATGATCTGCATTCAACAAATACAACCTAACATTTTGAAAAATCTCTAGATTGGACTTTTGAGACATTTTAAATTAAAGAAAATAGTAAGGGAATAAAGATTTTGCAATATAAAGAAAATAACTTTTACCAAATATGTGGACTGTGCAATATATATCATAATTATAAAGGTATTAATAATATCTTCATTCATCACATTTTATAATATATCCAGTTTTATTCATATATAGAGCTTTAGTGGTAGCAACTAAATTAGACCCTGCTTAATTGTCAGTCTCTCCGGTACGTAGAAAAGTTATTCACCTCATTATTGAAATATTATAATTAATTACCACCTGATGCACCAATAAAATAACATACTATTTTATAAACCATGGCATGCTTATAAAAATAAAATTAAAAGCAAATTCACAAGGTATATTCCTAGATTATATATTTTGACCCAAAATCTCCAGAGGATAATTGAGACTGAAAACAAAGTCAAAGTAAGCTGAATTTAAATTGGACCTTTACAACTTTTGATGTTGGGTCATTTATTTAGCTATGCCTCAATTTTCTCATTGATAATATAAGCATAACACCTAGGAAAAGTTGTTATTAGAAAAGATTCCATTTGATAGAATTTGCAAAGCTCTCCACATCATATCTTATAGTTTCAATTTTATTATTATTAATTGTTAATAATGCTGGGGTAAACTGTTTTTACAATCATAATCTAAAACCAGCTGTTCAATTTACTCATTTTTTAAAATTTTAATTTATTTATGTTTTTTATTTATTTTTGAGAGACAGAGAGAGAGAGCGCGAGCAGGGGAGGGGCAGAGAGAGAGGGAGACACAGAATCTGAAGCAGGCTCCAGGCTCTGAGCTAGCTGTCAGCATAGAGCCCGATGTGGGGCTCAAACCCACGAATGTGAGATCATGACCTGAGCCGAAGTTGGACGCTTAACTGACTGAGCCACCCAGGCGCCCCTAGTGCTCATAATTCCTAAAGCTCGACAAAAGACCAGAGTGGAAAGCTGCATAATACATAAGATGCAGGGCAAGTACTGAGAGACTACTGACCACCAGGGATTCTAAAGGCAGGAAAAGACAAGCCACCACAAGAACAAAAACAATCAACAGAGACAGAACTGTAAATGACACTGGTGATAGACTTGGCAGACGGGGGCTTAGAAACTTCTATTTGCTCATGAGAAAATATTTTACAATGTGAAAAAAGACAAAATGTAATATCTAGGGATGACCTTTACCATGGCTGGGATGAAAAATGCACCACGTGGGATTATCAGCAAATTAAATACCACGGACGACAACATTAGTGACCCTGAGGAGACAAAAATATCAATAAGCGTAAAAAGAAAGTGACATTAAAAAAAAAACCCAAAACCTAGGAACAAAAAACTTAAAAACAAAGAGGGTTAACAGAACATGAAAAACAAACAAACATGGGACAACTTTAAGTGGTTTAAATACATGTGAAGCTGGAGCCCACAGAGAAGAAGGAGAGACACAGTCAATGGACATAATAAAAAAAAACAGATAAAATTTCACACCTTTAAAGAGTCATTTGAACTCCCAGAACAAAGATCAATCAATTCAACGTAAGACATGAAGACAACTGTGGTAAGGCATATTTAATAATCAGATTGCATAAAAATCATGATTTAAAAAAAAAAACAGATTAAAAGTGTCCAGAGAGAAGACATTTTACTCAGAAATACAAAGATGGGAGAAAGTGCAGGTGTCCGGGCCCAGGACGGTGGGCTGTCCGCTATGAAGCATGCGCAAACGGCGAGAGCCACACTAACATCAAAAGCAACACCGTCAAATTGAGAGTCGGCATCTATAGATTTCAAAACCAAAGGCAAAATATGTCCTCGGATATACAAAGGCGAAAACAGTCAATCACAGGAATTTCTGTGCTAGTCACTAGGCAAGGACCCCCTGCTCCCAGAAGAAGGAAATCAAAACCAGGAATTAAAAACATGTTTAATTGTAAACTCATGGGTAAAAATCATTTTTCCCTTTTTAATAATGTCTTTAAATTTATTTACCTGTTTCAATCAAAATAAATAATAATGATAATCTCATTAAATGAGCATACTATAAACACACCACCTAGGAGTGTCAGATTGGATAAAAAAAACAAGAACCAAATATATCCTGCCTAAAAAAAAAAACCTTACCTTCAATGTAAATACACAAACTGTTTAAAAGTAAACTGAGAAAACTACCATGCTATAACCAAGCCAAAGAACATTGAGTGGATAAATTATCAGACTAAGTAGATTGCACATCAATGACCAGGGATAAAGAAAGCATTTTCAGAATAATTAAGGGTTAATTCATCCAAAAGATATAGTAATCCCGAGTATTTATGCACCCAATAATAGAGGTTCAAAATAAGTGAAACAAAAACTTATAGAACTATAAGGAGAATTAGAAAAACCCACAACTATGATCGGAATAATTGATGGAAGAAAGTTGATAGGCTATCAATAAGGACATAGTTGACTTGAACAACATCCAACATGACCTAATGAAGATTTGCAGAACTTTTACCACAAAGGAGCTGAATACACATTCTTTTCTATTTCTACCCAGAATCAGATTACCATTTTACCAATTTTCCAAGAAACACCAATCAAGTGCTTGGCAAAGACTGAATTCAATGTTGAATACATGAAAAATTAATGATTAGTATATCTCTTTATCTCCTTTCTATCAGATGATCTTTAATATAAAATTTAATGTATTAATGTGGCTAATAATAGAAAACATGACAATGTATTTCCTGAATGCACAGGTTATATACACACGAATACAAAAATAATATCTATTATATTTAGGAAGGATTCAAGTTTAAGTATATATTCTAATATTTAATGAGAGGATTGTGTTTGATAAAATATCCTCCATGTTTACATGGAATCATTGTATAACAGGGACATTGAGGTCTTCGGCACCAGACTGAAGGCGGCTCTCACAAATGACAATGCATTTCAAGCTCCAATTTAGCCTATTTCGTTAAGTTTGATTAATCTTCCTAAAATAGATGCCATTCCCCTAAAAACAAAGAGGTTAAGCAGCTTGTCTAAGCAAGTAAGCAGAAAGTCTGGGATTTGCATCTAAATAGATTCTGTTGTAAACATTGTCAACAATTCTGCTACTCTGCCTCTCAAAAGGCAGTCTTGTCTGAGAAATGAAGTATATGATACGGGTAGCAGGGATGCTCATAACGTTATAGGTGGAGCCCTTTCCAATTGGATAATTCTTCCTCCGTCAAGTTCACCAGGGGGACCTGATGGAATAAACTCCCTCTGAAAGTCAGAGGCTAATGAAACACTTACACATCTGTTCAACTACACCATGACAGAACTCCTGGCTCAATTATGGCTTCTTTGAGGACTAGAGTTCTACCGAATGTATTGCCCTTTGCATTTTTCACAGTGTCCAGTGCAGAATACATGAACATCAATGGAATGATTACACCCTGGATTGAGTGACAAACAATGTGGGTGTTTTCAAACAGCCCATTCATTGGTTATATCCAATAGTAATTGTAATTACTGCACAGGTATCATATGCATGTCTTAACCTTTCTAGGCTTTGCCTTGTCAATGTATTTTCTTATTTTGACAATTAAGTGAAAAATTATAGTCTCTCAATAATGTTTAACTTTCTCCAGCTTCCAAAATGTGGTCTTGAATTAAATCTCTCCTTTGTTTCTATTTTAATGAAGCGTTGGGTAATCAGGGTGTGGTTGTCTAAATTAGAAGAAAAATCTTTGTGTGATTAAATTTGAGTGCTATCATATGTATGTATTTTATATCAGTACTTATAATATTTTATATAACTTTAAAATCCATTAGCTAATTAGAATCCTTTACCATTAAAAAAAATCTGTGTTTTAACTTCATCTTCTTTGCCATCAACTGTTTCATGTTACCTTTGGGCATAGTTATGGTTGATTATCAGTTGTGTGGAGGCTTAACATAAAGAATACATTAGCTCCATGTTGCTTATACATTTAAGTAAAAAAAAAAAAGTTCCTAAATTAGGTTCAAAGTGTTAGGAATGTGGCAGTTCTCTTTGTAGACAAGGCTAGATTTAGACACCTTTTTATTTTGTAGCTTAATTTATTAGCTAAAATACTCATTGAATCTTGCCATCTGGTATTTATTAGGAAAGTTACCCAATTGTGTTTTGTGGAATTCTGTGTGTGTGTGTGTGTGTGTGTGTGTGTGTGTGTGTGAGAGAGAGAGAGAGAGAGAGAGAGAGACAGAGAGAGAGAGACAGAGAGACAGAGAGAGAGAGAGATCAGGAAGCAATTTATTGATCTGATCGGGTGGGGACGATCGTCCACCAGCTAGACCCCGGATGCCCCCCTGAACCCTCCAATATTCTTAATATTCTTTCCCGCAGGTATTGTGAAGGGGGCTCTAAGGGCAAAGAGGGCAAAGAGATCGTTAGAGTCCCTCCAGGGACAGAGCCCAGAGCTTCTCAGGGTGTGGTCTAGGGCCCTGGTCCTGGGCTCCGGCCCGCAGCACCCTGTCCTCTCCTTGGGAAGCACCAGAACCAGGACCAGGCAGGGGACCTGCCCTTCCGCCTCGCAGACCCACTTCCGCAGCCAGTACTTCCGGGGGCCTAAGTGGGTCGAACGACAAAGCTGCTTCTTCTCCTGCTCCTCTTTGTTGACAGTTTCCTTGTTCCTCCCTAAGATTGTTTGTGCAATATCTCTTGTTCTAAATGTTACTTGCAAAATACTACATATGTTCTTAAAATATGTTTATTTACAGAACTGGGTTTATTTGAAACCTAGGCCTGTACATTTTTTCCCTTGCTCATCACTTTTCTTCACAATTTTTAAAATTAGGAAAAACAAACATATCGTTTATTGTTTTCCAGTATAATTCTTATAACTCCTATCTCTCATGTACGCATGTTATTAGAAGAACTAACACCTAATGGAATGGGACCTCAGGACTAGTCTTCATTTCGCACAGTATGTTATTCTTATCCACCTGCTGATGGTTCTTTTCACCTCCAGGGCACAAAGAACACATCGTACCAGGCACCCTTCTGATAAGGTGTAAGCACTGTCTGTCTCCATTAGTCAGGGGATAACACAGGAAATAGAAACCACTGTAGGTATTTTCATCAGTAAGAGATTTAATACAGGGACTTAAGAGCTTACAAAATTGTTGGAAGTGCTGAAAACAAACCAAAGAAAAGCCCTCTAGGTAAATCATTGTAGCAAAGCTGGTCTGGTTTTTCCAGTTGCTGCAGGAAATCATAATGATGCAAGACAGCAGAAACAGCTATTGTTACAGAAAGATGACCCTGCCTAACTCCTGCTAGCAGAAACCCACACAAAATCATCTAGAAGCCACGGCCAGTTATTCATGTAGAAACCGTAGAAAGGGAATCTACCATATATCTAGCTGTAACTCCGGTACTGCGGAGGAGAAAAAAAATTGAGGGCATCAGTAAGGGTTCATCATAATTGTTGTTGTTGTTTTCACAAAAACATTCATGGAACTTTTACAATTTACCTTAATTTAATTTAGTGAGTTACTTTGAATCAGACGGAACGTGGCTTTCACCCAAAACTACTTTTAAATTGGCCAACGTCTTTAATAAGAACCAAGTGCCCAAACCTTAGTGTTCATTGATTTGGATTTAGCAGGACTGATGAAGTAGCTTTCTCCTCTTACAGGTTAAAACTAGAAAACAAAATTTTCTTCTTCAGTAACTTGACTTCAGTAACCCTCTACTTTCAAGTTATTCCTATTTTATAGTCCTTCCCAGTTTTTCTTCAGATATTCAGTATTTGCCCTCCCTCTGCTGAAAATCACAGTACCTCAGCTGCTCTTCTCCACGCACCCCTTAAGAGGACATCCTGCTCCTGATTTTAACTATCATCCCTTCCAAATTTAAACCTCCTCATGATTCCTCTTTCTTGGATTCCAGGCTAATAGATCCCAGCTGCCTACACAGCATCTGAGCTTGGATGTCTAATAATTACCACGAGGTTCACGTGTCTTGACTCAACTCTTGATCAAAACTCAGCCCCTGAAACCAGCTCTCACATCCACAGCCAGCCGTTCAGAGAATTCTACAAGCTCTATTCGTAACCTGTTTCCCCAAACAGACATCTGCCCACCGCCTCCACCTCCACCATGGCTTTTCCTAAGCCAAGTTAGGGTCATCTCTTGTTTGCACCTCAGTGCATCACCTTCCTCTCATGCAAACCTTGGTGTGTTTCCAAAGGCCAAAACCCTGCACATTTACCCCCAAGAGATTACAGTTCACATTATAATTATAAAGACAGTTTCTTTGAAAATTTATTTAGGTTAAATACGCAGTCAGAGAGAGAAAACGGCTCACGGGAGTACAGTAACAAGAGAAGGGAAATGCACATTGATACCTTGTGACATAAACCATCACTTATGGACTACTCAGCCTCGTCATGCTCGTACTGCTTCAGTTCCTTCCCAGTGGTTACACAGTGATGACTTTTAGCTGTTATTAAATTCAGTTATGTCCCCTTCATCTTATCCTCTGAAATTTCCAGTGGCTTCCTACCTCAGAGTTGAAGTCCTTCACCTCAAGATGCGTCATGAGTTAGTCCCATTGGCCACCAGTCTGCTGTTTTTCCATCCCTGTCCTTGTTGTCCATCAGCTAAGCCAAGCACATCCTTCTTTTTTTTAAATTTTTTCTAATGTTTCTTACTTTTCAGAGAGAGACAGACAGACAGACAGACAGAGAGAGGAGGTAGGGACAGAGAGGGAGACAGAATCCAAAGCAGACAACAGGCTCTGAGCTGTCGGCACAGAGCCCTACACAAGGCTTGAACCCATAAGCCATTGAGATCACGACCTGAGCTGAAGTTGGACACTTAACGGACTGAGCCACCCCAGTGCCCTGCCAAGCATATCCTTCTTAAGTCTTTGCTTTTGCTCTTTCCCTTGTTTGGAGCACATTTCCTTTATGTGGACACATGGATGAGTCTTCATTTTCTCAGGTCTATAGTCAAATGCCACAGTTTTGGGGGGGTGTTTCTCCCAATGCACTCCCGCTAAAATATCAAGACAAATGATTCTCTAGTTGAATAGAACTCTCTCTTTATTCATAGATTAATCTTTATCAATCTACCTTTATTCGTATTTACTATATAACTCCATTTCTTAGATCACTTTTGTTAAGACTGTATCGTTCAGAAGCTCTGCTGCTTTATTGCCATAGGAAAGTAGGAAGATTTTGATTAATATTTGAATACCTTGGTCTCTCCATCTGTATGATGAAGGTTATAATATTTTCAACTTGATAGATGAAATGGGTTACTAAATAAACAAAATCAGAACAATGATGGCACCTTGTAAATACTTAATAAATGTTAGCACTCATAATATATTTGTTCCTTCTTGTTAAGCCCCATTAAAATCTAAGATCCCTATATTCTCTGTAGGATTTGTTTACTGTTTACTACATTACTGGGCCCTAGAAGAGCATAGCAAGCATTCAACAAATATTTGATGCCTGAACTGAATGAATCCAAGTAGATAACAGGTAACTGAATTCCACTGAGAGAATATGGGTTTTCATTTTAAAGCCAAACACAAAGTTAACGATCTGCTAAAAGAAAGCAGTTATTTGGCAAACCCAGTTAAATAAACTTAAATTCATGAACTTCACATACTTGCCCAACTTTCATCAATAGACAGGGCCACTTTTCTGTGAATAGAGGTAAAGGAAATGGCACCAACAGGAAGGAACACTGGGACGGTTTGGGGCCTGACATGTTTTAGTAAATCATGTGTGCACCAACAAAGGCTAGATTGCCTCGCTGAACAATCATTTCACTTACTGATGCCTCTTTTCTCTTCGATCCAATACGAAAGGACACAACCGAAAACCACAGAGCAAGAGCTAACTGGCTACATTGACTACATAAAAATGTATCTGAAGCCTCCTGGGTTATTTTAGTGAGACACCGGGAGAGTGCTATATATGAGACTGGGATAATGAATAGACCAGCTCTTACTAAAAAATACTAAAAATATTTCAGGAAAAAGCTGGCATTGTGATCAGCAGGCTGACTGTAACATATAACCTTGACAGTCCGTAAACACAGGTGTTCATGTAAAATCAAACCATAGTGAAATAAGTTTATCAGCTTAAGTTCAAAATCACCAGTTTTGGTAAAGGAATGTCCTTTGTTCCAGATTGGTTTAGGTTCCAGAAAAGCAGCCTTGATTCCTTCTGTGTCTAATCCCATAGTGACACAATTCAAATGACTGAAAACACCGTCTTTTATTTTTTATTTGGTGGCACAATTAAGACTTCTTTCTGCTGCATAGTTTTGTACCTATCAATAAGTTTCATAAGACACTGAGTTTCAATATTTTGAAAAAATTTGTGTTAATGATTATTTTTGAGAGAGAGAGACAGAGCATGAGTGGGGGAGTGGGAGAGAGAAAGGGAGGGAGACACAGAATCCAAAGCAGGTTCCAGACTCCAAGCTGTCAGCACGGAGCCCAATATGGGCCTTGAAACCACAAGCAGCAAGATCATGACCTGAGCCAGAGTCAGATGCCTAAGTGACTGAGCCACCCAGGCACCCCATTTCTATACTTTATTACACACTAAGCATACTAGAAAGACTCACTGGGCTTCATGCTAAAAGAATCAAGACTTGAAGGTAAGTTTTAACATCAACATTTTACTTGTGGTTGTAAAATTGATGTCTTCAGCCTAAACGTTCTCCCTGCACTGAGTTTAAACACAGTATGGCCTTGGGCACTTAACACCAGACATCACAAGCTATCTGATTACAGATGTTCCGAGAAACTATTTTTGTGTTGAACTTTGACCTAGCTGTATGAAATGCTTCTGGACTTCAAAATGTGTTTTCTGTTCCTCTTCAAAGCAAAACAATAAAAACTTCTGCCTTTGCAAACTTTGCCACCTGAAATTGACGTAATTGCCAGGGAATTAGGTTGTTACCCGGGAAAAGGATGCCATGCCTGGTGATTCAGCGCTGTGCTCGCTTCAGATAGAGGAGACAGGGAAAGAAAAAATAAAATAACATACTAACGTCTTGAGTGACCGTGGAGGAAAATTGAGTTGTGCAATAATCTCTCCTTTGAAGATTTGGAAAGATATTTGGTGTCAGTGGAATGTTAAATATAAACTCTAAACACAATCTATGTATGTTATTTGAATAACAATATTTTAAGCATTCTGTGTGGAGTATGCCCTGGTAATGTTTACAAGTGATAGCCGCAGTACGTCCCTAACTATCAGTATCTTTGGCCGCTAGGAGATCCTTAAGCAGTAGAGTTGATGGAACCTCCTGACTTCCTTCTTACCTCGCTGACATGTTGTCACGCCATCTTGTTTTTGAGCCTTATTGGCGCTCCAGTGCGGGGAAAGCCACCCTGCATTTTTCTATACCATAATCTTTGGAAACCTATGCTTAAGGAGAGAATGTTTCGGTCCACTTTCATGATGGCAGAATCTATGTAGATTATTTGGAATTTTGTTTGCACAGAAAGTTTGTTCTTTATTGATTAATCTAGTCAATCATTTATTTATATCATTTTGGTCTCATGGAAATGTTTTTTTAATCATTGGGATTATAATCCAAAGCTATTTTATTTTTTAGTTAAAATTGTTTCTGCTTTGACCATTGGGAGCTTCTTGCACATAGGATAAGTATCTTGGTTGCTTTCTTGAGATTTTGCAAGGTGCTGTACATATCTCTGTGTAAGTATTTTGGGTACACAAGTTATCAGATCCTTTGGGTAAATACCTAGGAGAACATTTCCTAGCTTATAGGTTAAGACTATGTTTTGTTCTGTAAGAAACTTCCAAGCTATCTTCCAAAGTTCATGCATCATTTTGCATTTCCATCAGTAGTGAATGAGATTTTGCGGTTCTCTGTATACTTGCTAGCAATGTTCATTATCAGTGCCTTTGATTCTAGCCATTTTAATAGGGATGTAGCAGTAGCTTATTATTTTTGATAAACATTATTAAGATAGTGTAGGGACCCAAGACAGTCTGCCACAGATGAGCCACTTTGGCATACAGATTATTTGGAGTTAAAAGTAATCAAAACCCAGCAGATGCAGACAAGTTCTGTGCCTCCCCTAACACTGCCTACATTTACATTGGGAAGCAGAGACTGTAACGGGGAGAGAGCTATTAATAAAGACTCTCCTTTACCTAAGGAACCTATCTGCATAATAGGGCAACCTTGTTTTTCCAGACATCTCTTTCCACCCTCTTACTAATGAGCTTTCTTCCTGTTGCATCCTCAGACCTTATCCCTCGCTTCAGGTCATAGAAGTTTCATGTTGCCTCATTGTCTGTGAAATTTCTTGTCTGTGTGGATTCCCAGGACCTATGCTATTAAATTTGATTTTCTCCTATTAATCTGTCTTATGTCATTTTGATTCTACATCCATCTGAAAGGACCCTAGACAGGGCAGGGGAAGGGCTTCCTTCCTGACCGTAACATTTTGTCTCTTAGTATTTTCATTTAGAAAAACAAATTCTTTGGAAATCAGTACATTTGTCTCACTAGGCAAGAAAAAATAACATATAAGGTAAACAACTTGGTTTCTCAGCTGTGAAAGTCTATCTGTTTATAACATATATCACATATTGCATTTGGCCAAAGTCTTAAAAATTAGAGAAAAAAAGACAAATGGTGAGCAGTGTTTGTAGGTACATCCTGTAAAGTGGTTTCAAGATCTCAGTTTTCTGAGGTAACAATTTTCAGTGCAGAGTGATTCAAAGCACAAAACAGGTGAGAAAAATAACACAAGCAAGCTTATTTTTAATTTCAAGTATCTGATCATTCCAGACTCTCATCATCTTCTGCACAATTCAACAAATATCTAAAGAGTGACAGGTGAATTCAAGATATTTATAGTGTTTTTCATTAGATGACATCATTTAGACTAAAACTGAATGAGGAATAATTTGGTTACATGACAGATACTTATAATACCAGGTAGATCTTTAAAATCTAGCTATCTTATTCTGGGAGATATGAAGTGGAATGTGTTTCACTTGGTCTGTCCTTAACATGGATGACAGTAGTCCTTTGCCCTCTTTTTACTTCCAGAGTATTCAAAGAATGTGTGATGCCAATTTGATTCTGGTCTTCTATAGGCTACAAATGATAAAGGTCATTCCATAAATTTTATCTGAAGTCATGAAGTAAATATAAAAAGGGTTCACCTATTTTTCTTTGGAAAGGAATTAAATAATTTAGAAGAGAGGATATTTTGCTAAGCATCAATACGTTTTTCCTAATAGATTTCATTATATTAGAAATCTTCGACAATATTCTATCTCACTGTTGACCAGCCTGGAAACACAAATGTAAGGGAATAAATAAGCTAAATGTAATAACAAGCAAGATTTGTTCTCTTGGTCCAGCAAGTTTGAGGTGAAAGTAAAAATAACTATCTAAGGTAAAAGAGAAGAGATGACTTTTGCATGAATACTGTCAAATCAACAAAAAGAGTCGAATTGTTTAATTGCAAGTTTTGACAGAATGAGAATACAGTAACTGTGTGTACTGTTGTCATTGCCCAAACATAAGCAAACATTTTAAACTTTCTCAATATAACACAATGGTCCTCCCTGTTTTAAGGCATTCATACACTTCTTTTTTACCTTCATCTAGTATAGTACTTATCATATGGTGTATTCACTGTTAAATTTCTTCCTTCCTAGCTAGATGTGAGATACTTTGAGAACAGGCGTTCTGTCATATGGACGTTTTTATTTCCAGCATTCAGCATGAAGTATAGCATAAATTATACACACAGTAGATGTTTGTTTGGTTTGGGTTTTAAACTGCATCTAAAGAGAAATATAAAGTCAGATTTATATGAAATTGAAAGTGTTTGTTGTTGAACACATGGATAATATAATAGCCATATTTATATTTGACATTTACTGACATAAACCATATCATTATGGAAGGGAGTTTTATTGTATAAAAAATATGACTGCATACCAAACCTTAAAGCAGAGACCAAAGAAAGAAAGAAAGAAAGAAATTCCATCCCCAGAATATGCTGTTTTCTAGGGGGTGATAGAGAACGGTTCATACTATTGTTTTTATGTTTTCATTTTTTTAATTTAATGTATCAGAAGCGACACTAATTCCAATCTCAATAGTTTATTTAATTGGCAGATTTCCAAAAATGTTGCCTAAGTCTCCACAAACTTTCCCTTTTATTCTGCAAATAAAGACAGGAGGGTTTGCGAAATGTCAAACTAAGAAAACGCAACAAAGCTAACGGTTCTTAGAGAACAGTGTTACAGAATATCCAATTATTATTCTCAGAATTCTCTTCCTGGAGAATGTCAATCAGAGTGTGCATTTTGACTGCAGCGGCGATAAAGATCTATGGGCCTTAGGATAAAAGGATGTCAGCAGTATTTTTAAAAATGTTTATACCTAAATGGCTTGCATAATAACAATTTTATAATCATTTAACCCAAACAAGCACTCTCACAACTGTCCTCTCTGATCCTATTATCTCAGAAACATGAGATTAGTTAGAATAAAGCTTACAGTTGGAGCATATGTGAGTCTATCTGAGGGGCAAACAGTATGGATCTGGGGAAAGATCCGAGTTCTCGTGTTTATTCATTTTATATAATATTAGTTTAGTTCTATTTTTTAGGGCACATGTATTAAATTTGTTAACCAAAATCTACTTTGTAGATATCCATATCTGTATATTTTGATGTGGGAAAGTTTGATGAAAGTGTATTTAATTGTATTATTTATTATGACTATAATATCAAATTGTCTAAAAATGAAAATGTAGTGATAAGTTACAACTCTATCCTTCAGATCTAATATGTCACTACAAAAAAAAAACATTTTGAGTACAATTTGGAAAACTTTGGTTAAGATTCTTATATTGTCTTTTTATTTACTACATATTACATATTTGTCCCAGGTTTGATGTTATATTTAATATATAGGTTGCTCAGGATGTGGTAGATGTGCAAATGAATTAGAAGAAAAAAAAGAGAGAAAGGGAGAAAATGTGATGTTTATTCAAGGTAGTCAGTTCCATCAGATGCTGCATTGTGGTCAGATCAGAAAGGTTGAGTTTGCCGAACGTTTTTTTCTTTCAGCATAAGCAGGAATATTTTTGAATCTTTTAAAATGTATTTATTTATTTTTTTATTTTAGAAAGTAAGCACAAGCAAGGGAGAAGGACAGAGAGGGGAGAGAGATTGAGAGAGAGAGGGAAAGAGAATGCTAAGTAGGCTCTGTGCTTACCATGGAGCCCACTGTGGGGTTCAATCCCATGATCCTGGGATCATGACCTGAGCCAAAATCAAGAGTCAGATACTCAACTGACTGAGCCCCCCACGTGCCCTAGCATAAACAGGAACATTTTCTTCTCAGTATCTGAGGTAAGAAATATACTTTTGACTGATGCTTATGAATCATATTTTCATAAAATATAATTTTTAGTATCTTATACTAAAAAGAGTATAAAGAAAATCACACTCTATCTCTATTTATAAAACCAAACCTCCTTCTCTTCATACATTTTATAAATGTTGAGTCCTGAAGATAAAATTTTAAGTTAACATATTTTACATATAACTATTGACAACGAGATTAATAAATATCTGTTTTCTCCTTTAAAATTTTTTTAATGTTTTTTATTTATTTTTGAGAGAGAGAGCATAAACAGGGGAGGGACAGAGAGAGAGGGAGACACAGAATCTGAAGACAGGCTCCAGGCTCTGAGCTAGCTGTCAGCACAGAGCCCGATGCAGGGCTAGAACCCACAAACCTTGAGATCATGACCTGAGCCAAAGTCGGATGCTCAACCAACTGAGTCACCCAGACACCCCATTAAATATATGTTTTGATCTTAGCAGTAAATAGGACAGACACATCCAGCTTCCTATCTGGGAGTTCTATTTCTATTAGTTTTAGGGATCATAGGGGGTATAACTATACTTTAGGCTAAATACTAAAGTCCAGTTCTTATTTCACTGTGTGAAAAACTAATGGATGATAATTTTATAAATTGGTCAAAATAAGTTCTGACTTCATAACTGTAAATTAAAAACTAATACAAGTAATCAAGTACAAAATAAAATGACAACATGAGTTCTATTTCCACAGTTTTTATCAATAAAGCATGAAGAGTACTTAAAATCAAAAATTTTTCACCTAAAAATAATGTATCTCTTTGTAAATGTTAATGTAAACATATCAGGAATATTTCTATGCATATTGAAACTTGATTTTTCTTCTGACATAAAAAAAGATTCCTTTATAAGTGAACAACATAAAAATATTATCTTCCCAGATTCCAAATCCTAAACATAATATTTAACCATTAAGTTTATTTAGTAACCACTGTGGTATTTTTAAATTAAAATACCACAATCAGTGTTTGATGTTAAGTATGCCTGGAAGTTCAGAATATCCCTTATTGAATCATGTAAATTTAATATAAACCCAAATATAAACATGTGAACATAAAATTAACTTATCTTCTTACAATAGTACAGAAAAAGTGAATTAAGTTGATTAAGTAATAATACCGCAACTAATATTTTAGGAAATACTTTCCTGAGGGCTTTCTCTAGTGATATATAATTAAAATAAGATTATTCGTAATCCCCTTTCATACCTTCATCATAAGTTTATTTCTTTATTCCAAATCAATAATGTTTTAATCACCCATGTGTAAGAATGAGCCTTTAACCCCTCAAAGTCACTGTTGTTGTGGGCCATTCTTACTCTGATTTCTAGGCAGATTTTATGAGACTTCAGAAAGTAAAGAATTGTATAGGCAGGGGCACCTGCGTGGCTCAGTCAGTTAAGCATCCGACTTCAGCTCAGGTCCTGATCTCAGGGTTCGTGGGTTCGAGCCCCGCATCGGGCTCTGAGCTGACACTCAGAGCCTGGAGCCTGCTTCCGATTCTGTGTCTCCCTCTCTCTCTCTCTCTCTCTCTGACCCTCCCCTGATCACAATGTCTTTCTCTGTCTCTCAAAAATAAATAAATGTTAAAAAAAAAAAAAAAGAATTGTATAGGCCTAGAGGTCTTACACTCAGGACTTAAGCATAGAGAGCATTTGTATCTCCCCGTATGATTTGACTTCATTTTTACGATGCTATTTTGATTAATTGTTAGTCAGCTAATGTTTACTAAGTCCGGAAGATGTACCTGCCCCTCCGCTAATCCTTTGGTATTCACCGCAGACTCATGTTCCTTCTTTTGGAATCGGAGTCAGGAAGAGAGATGTGAGAAATGATTAAATATGTAATTTTAAAACTGATGATACATCTGGTGTATTATTTCGGTGCCAATGTCTATGGAAAAGGCATCTTAAAAGGAATTGCTTTGGGGAAATAGGTCAGGCTTTCACCTTCATCTATAGTTATCTCAGAAAAGTACATTTTATGTTCTAGACCTAAAATGGTATCTGGCAGCACGATGATGACGGAATCTCAGAAATATCCTTTCCCCAGCCCTGACTCCTTGTAATAGGAGGAAGCGAAGTGTAAGGTGTGCGGAATTTCCAGACGCTCATGTAGACACCATCCAACCAGGGACATGCACTCAACCACCAGCAAACCATTCACAGCAGTGTATGTTGAACCTTACTCTCACTGGCTTCCCTCACTGTTTCTTGAATATTCCCAGTTCTGCAGAAAAAAGTTCTTATTTTAAGTTTAAAGATGAAGAAACGTAGACACATAACAGAGGACATGTGGCTCCATCTACATTAAAACACAATCTATCTGCCACAGGATGCCTCGTCCAATTTTCAGACGTGGGTAACTTACACACACTTGGTGTGTCATATCATAATATTGAATTGATGGACGTTTTCTCTCGTGTTTCCATTCCGTCACTTACACAAATTACGATATTTGTAATTTCCCTTTTTATTTATTTTCATTGGAGTATTGTTGACATGCATATAATTTCTTCGTAACTGCAGGGAAACAATTTTATAATCATCCGCCATTGAACTGGTACTTTGGACATTTCAAAACTAGAAATTTTGCATTTTAAATCAAGCTACTGAAACACATCTTCTAAATCAAGCTAAGTGTATGAAACATTTAATCCAATTTTATTTTATTGATTCTGTGAATTCTTCAATTTTCCTCCAATGGTTCAGCATAGGAATTAAGAGTTGCTGTTTTAAATGTAAACTTTTTATATAAATATATTTGTGAATTTGGTTCCACTCCTTGGCTGATTTTGGACATGAGTGTGGTACAGAGATTGTGCCTGTGATAATATAGTTGCCAAACACATATAAAGCCAAAAATAAAATTTTTACTTAAACAACAGAACCACCATGCCTGTTGTTAACTTATATTAAGGGGAATAAGCCAGTCATGACAATAAACATCAACGATCTGGTAACAAAATAGGATTCTTGAAGTAACTTTCACTTCAAGCGTATCTCCTGTAGAAGGATTGATGAGGATGATTTACAGGCAGGTTCTCCTTGAATTTCTTAATGCGGATGTGCAGTATGACACCTGGAGCACATCCTCTGTCCTTTCCCTAGCTGCTTGCACAATGGAGAACGTGTGCAACGTCTCTGTGGATCATTATTGAGGTCACAGGAGGCTGTACAAGATTTAGCTGTCATCGCAAACACTACTGCCTCCCTCTAGAGAATTCACATATCAGCTAACTTCATTTCATAAAGCCTTCTGTTTGGTAAAAAAAAAAATTAATAAAAATATGAATGGGCCTTATTTATGAAGAGTTTATTTTTACTAAGCTTATGACCAGTGTTTTATTACCATTCCCATTGTCTTTAAGCACTTTTACTTTGTGCATGTTCAAAGGAAAGTGCGCACAATGTACCTCTATGACCTAGCTAGGTTGAATAACATCCCCCCAAAATTCGTGTGCACCTGGAGCTTCAGAGCGTGACATTACTTGGAAATGTAATCAGCCTATGCATATGTCATTAGTTAAGATGAGGACACTCAGTTCGGGTGGATTCTACATCTATAGACTGAATGTTTGTGTGCCCTCAGATTTCATATGTTGAACTCCTAACCACCAGTGTGAGCCTGTATCAGGAAATGGGGCCTCTGGAGCTGATTAGGTAATTAGGGTAGCGCCTTTAATGAATGAGAGGACCCCAGAGAGCTCCATTGGCCCTTTTGCCATGTGGGGAAGCAGGAGACAGCCATCTGTGAACCAGGAATGGGGTCCTCACAGAAACCGAAGGTGCTGGTGCCCTGATCTTAGACTTCTAGTCTCCAAAAGTGTGTTCTTGCCAGAGTCCAGCTCCAGCCAGTCCAGGCCTCCCTGAAGGATGGACAGTGTTGACGTAAGGGAGTCAGAGATCCTTGAGAATCTTTCTGATCACCAAGCAGGCATCTCTGCCCTGACCCGAAAGTCAGCTTTATTTATGGAAAAAATGTATGGGGCCAGCACAGAAGTGGCATTTGTCTTAGACAATGATTTCTGATGACACATTCTTGGTATGTAAAAATTTCCCAGAACATAATTTGGTAGAAGACTCATGCATAATCTTTATCAGTAGGGATTGATTGTAGGTGATTTAGATGCTTATCACATAGGAAAGGAAGGTATCTTTAGCATCAAATACAAGGCAAAGTTTTCAGCACAGCAAAGGCAAGAGTTAGTTCTTTGTGGGCAGGGGTCTATAGCCTGTTTTCTTGAGGGGAAGAAAAACAGGTTTCTCAGGAAATGTAATATTTGCTCCTATAATCACAAAAGAAGAAATTCCTACAATAAGTTCCTTCACAAGGTGAAATTAGCATATTTTAAGATAAGGGGACAAGTCATTCCTGATACCAGTCAAGAAGGCACCTTGGGGATTGGTGCTCAAGCAAAAATAATTGAGTAGCGGGTAGACATCGGTCGCCGTCTGAAGCCAGGAGGCCTTGAAAACCCGCCTTACCCCACAAGGAGTTTTCTCAACTTTAGTGAGTTCAGAAATGGCTTCAGCACGTTCTCACAAATCGGAGTGTGTGTAAGCCACCCAGCCTGTGGTATTCTGTCACAGCAACCCACACAGACACTAACACAGTGATTGCATCATTATAAGAAGAGAACACAGAGACACAGGGAAAACCCCATGTGAAGACAGTGGCGGGAGGAGCTGTGGATGCCGCCCCTCGCCAGGAACACTAAGCATGGCCGGCGGCCTCCAGGAGCTAGAACGGCACAAGGACTCGCTGAGAGCCTCAGAAAATGCGGCTCTGCTGACAACTTGATTTCAGACCTCTCACCTCGAGAACTGTGGAACAGTACATGTCTGTTATTGAAAACCACCTGATTTTTGGGAATTCCTTAAGGCAGTTCTTGGAATCTAATACATGACCCTACTCTTTTCATACCATATTTTTCCAATTTGAGGAATGGGAATTATCCTTAAATTTAAATGTTAATTTATTTTGAGAAAGAGAGAGCAGGTGGGGGTGGGGGGTTGCACAGGGAAAGAGAGAGAGAGAGAGAGACAGAGACAGAGACAGAGAGAGAGTTCCAAGCAGGCTATAAGCACAGAGGCCCACTCAGGGGCTCAAACCCATGAACTGTGAGATCGTGACCTGAGCCAAAATCAAGAGTTGGTTGCTTAATCATCTGAGCTACTCAGGAACCACACACCTAGTTTTGAAGTACACCTACACTTTAAGTTTTTCTAAAATTATACAGTTTTTCTTGTTAGGATGATTGGTTCTTTTGTCTTTATAATTTACGGACTTTATTCATAAATTTGAGGTCACTAATGAATTTTTAATATAAAACCAAAAGCATGATACATGAAAGAAAAAAAATCTGATTCATTGGCTTCATTAAAACTAATAACCACTGCTCTGTAAAAGACACTTAAGAAAATGAAAAGACAAGATACAGACATAGAAAACATTTGTAAAATCCATGATGATAAGGAACTTGTATTCAAAATGTACCCAAAACTTGTAAAACTAAATAATAATAAGTCAACCAATTGAATTTAAACTGTGTAAGAGATCCAGACAGAACCAGAAAAAAAGAAGATATACAAAAGGGAAATAAACATAAGATGCCCAGTGTTATAAGTCACTAGTTAATTGCAAGCTAAACCAACTTGGCATCTGTTAGGAAGACTAAAAGAAAAAAAATGGGTGATATCAAATATTGGCGATAATTTAGAGCAACAGGAATTCTCATTCACTGGGGGGTGGGGGGAGGATGCAAATTGTACAGACACTCTGGAAGACATTTTTTTTTACGTTTGTGTTTTTTTGTTTGTTTGAACAAATCTAAACATAATCTTGCCCCGGGATCTAGCAATTATGCTCTTACGTATTTATATGAATGAGTGGAAAACTTAGGTGCACATAAGAACCCACACATGAACATATCATCACAGCTTTATTTTATACTTGCTCCAAACTGGATGCAGCCAAGATATTGGTCAAAAAGTGAATGGATAAGGGCACGTAGCTCAGGCAGTTAAGCGTCCAGCTTCAATATAGGTCATGATCTTGCTCTCTGTGAGTTTGAGCCCTGCGTTGGGCTCTGTGCTGACAGCTCAGAGCCTGGAGCCTGCTTTGCATTCTGTCTCTCTCTCTCTCTCTCTCTCTCAAAACTAAATCATTAAAAACTTTTTAAAGGGTGAATGCGTAAAGATACTAGGATACATCTATGTGATAGAATATTTTTCAGCAATAAAAATTACTAAGCTATATAGAGGCACAAAAACACATAGAGAAAATAAATACATAGTGCTTAATGAAATAAGATTGTATGAAAAAGCTGCATATTACAGGATTTCAAGTCTATGCCATTCTGGAAAAGGCAAAATTGTAGAGACACAAAAACGATTAGTGAATGCCAGGATGTATGGTGATGGGGGAAGGGATGAACAGGTAGAGCCCATGGAACTTTTAGGGTTAAAAACAATAATGTTACACATTTCTCAAAACACATAGAACTGTATAATGCAAAGAGCGAATCCTCATGTAAACTATAGACTTCAGTTAATAGTGATGAGTCACTGGGGCACCTGGGTGGCTCAGGCAGATAAGTGTCTGACTCTTGATTTCCACTTAGGTCATGATCTCATAGTTCATAGTTTGAGCTCCACGTCAGGCTCTGCACTGACAGTGTGGAACCTGCTTGTGAGTCTCTGTGTCTCTCTCTCTCAAAAGTAAGTGAATCAATATTTTTAAAAATAATGAAGAATCGTTATTGGTTTATTATCATAACAAATGTACCGTGCTAATGCAAAATGTTAATATCAAGGGAAAGCGTGAACAGGAGAAGTAGAGTTACCTGGGAACATTCTGTTCTGTCTGCTCAATTCTCTGTAAATATAAAACTGCTCTAATATCAAACATCATATATGTATGACTAGATTACCTGAAGTTAAGTATTACATTAATCGTATCTATGGTTTCATTTTCAACTCTAAAATTCTGTAAGTTTTTCCTACTGGACGCTATGTCATTGAATTACATGTGTTATTTCACTGCATTAATGCCCTTTAAAACCTCCCGGTTTAACATGAAATATTTTCCTTGGCTTCATGTCTCCATAAAAAGTGTGTCCCACTGGAGTGACACTCCTCATTTCTTCACTTATTTCTCCTCAACAAAGTCTGCTTGATGTGTTTAAAGAACAGTGTGGTAAGCAGACCGACTCATGGAGTCAAGGGACTTAAGAAAGTAAGTAACGTCAGAGCCAGAGGGTGTAAGATGTTATGGCCCATAGTAAGGTTGCCTGACTGACTTCTATCATGAAGGGAGCTCACCGGAAGGCTCATGGTAGGGCGATGACATTATCTGATTTATGTTGTAAAAGGATCATACCCTTAATTTAAAACAATACTGTCATAGTCAAGGTAGACAGAGTAGTTAAAAGGAAATTCGATAGTCCAGGAAACAGGATGACGTAGATGAGAAAGTGGCACACGTGAAGGTCTCACAAGGCAGGCAGATGTGGGAAACAATTTGCTGAAAGATCAGGTGTCAGGAGTAAGAAAAAGACATGAATTAAGGTTCTTTTAAAGATTGGAGGCCTGAGAACATAGTAGTGTTATTTATTGATTTGGGCAACACTGGGTCATGGCAGAGATAAGATTTAAATTAAGAGAGCTGACCAAGGATGGGTGACCTAAATTAATAGGCTAATCTAAGGGAAACTTATATTTGTGGTATAAACAAGCACATAGAAAAGGAAGGAAAGGAAGACGAAAAGGTACGCTGTTTCTGCTTTCTTATTTTCCTGAAGGCAATTGTTGCTTTCATTGGGTTGAAGAATAAAAACAAGAATCAATACTCAATGATTTTCTCTCTAAATATATGTATAAGTAAGAAATGTGTTTAACTGCAAGTAATAGAAAACCTGACTAGAAGTAGAATAAACACATAGGCGTTTCTTTTTCCCCTGCTTATGGGTATCCAAGGGCCAGACAGTCTCAGTACTGGTTCAGCATCTCAATCCAACCGTCACAAGAGGAGGCTCCTTCATTCTGCTGATCCGACTGACCGCATGGCTTTCGTCCCCACGTTTATTGCATAACGGTTGCGAGTAGGTTGTCACAGCTCTGGGTTTACCGGTACGTCCTTGGCAGGAAAAAGAGAAAAAATATATTTGGAATGTAAACAAAATAAAACACCCCCCCCCAAAAAAAAAAGAAAAAGAAAAAGAAACGGACTCCTAAATACAAAGAACAAACTGGTGACTGCCAGAGGCAAGAGCATGGGGGGATGGGCAAAATATGTGGAGGGAAGTAAGAGGTACAGATTTCCAGTTATAAAATAAATAAGTTGTGGGGATGAAGAACGCGGCTTACAGAACATAGTCAATAATATTGTAATAATGTCATGTAGTGATATGTGGTAACCATACTTTTATCAGAGAGCATCATATACTGTGAAGAATTCTCAAGTCACTCTGTCGTCCATCTGAAACAAAGACAATGTTATGCAACAACTAAACTTCAATAAAAAAATAAAAAGGAAACATAAAGACACACATTCCTCTCTTTACCTCAGAAAAGTAAAAGATATCATAGAAACCCTCACGGCACACTATGACACGCATTGACAAAAGTGTTCACGTTCACGTTGTCTCCTTCGAGGAAAATCTGATGGGGCATTCTGAAACTCAGGTTTGATCCTCTGTGGTGGAAAGACAGTAAGAAAATCATTACTCATCATTAATGCGTTTTGGTTACCTGTGCTCACGTGACTGTAACTCTGTCTCTGTCTCTGTCTCTTTCTGCCCCCCCACATTTATTTATATATTTTAATTGTTTTAATTCTTATTTTAATTAATTTAGTATATTCAGTTTTCTCATGATTGCAAAGATTAGCTAAATTATACGACAAGCATTCCTTGAATATTTATGAACCTCAGAAGTAAGTTAAAGACACAACGTGATAAGTATATCAAATAATAAGTGGCATACGATACTTAGAATTCCACGAAAAAAAAATAGGTAAACTTCTTGTGTTGGATGGGTTTTAATCTGTGCATAAAAGCAAAGGACTTGTGACATGTACTTCCTAGGCACCCACTGTGTGCTTCCTGGTAGAAATGTCCCAGATGTAGAAGAGGCTCTTGTTCCAGAGATATCTGAACAAAATACCCAGTTCTCTGTCTCTAAACACCAGAGACAGGGAGAGAAAATAATGGCCACAAATTCTTTCTTTGAAAGGATAAATTAGAGAAACACACCAGTAACTGACTCATAGCAATTTTAAAATAACTAGGCCTCTTCTTCCAGAACTCAGTATTCCGGGTGAGATAGTGTTCCTTTGGAAGGGAAGGATTTTTCTCCTGGGGAGTAAATCCACACTGAGGTTCTTTGTTGCTGTGTAGGTGTGGCTCCCAAGGTCAGAGTTCAGGAAACATTTTCTATAAAGGTTCAAATACTATATATTTTAGGCTTTGTGGGCCTCATATTTCTATTGCATAGTCCTTTTTTAAATATAATGTTTTAAACATACAATATCATTTTTTTTTTTTTTTTTAGCAACAAGTGGCCATTCACTTCCCCAGATAGTTAAGATGCTTCTAGAGATCTTAGAGCATAGATCTCAGAAGGCATAGACCTCTGGCTCTTCCATCTTTGTACATAATAAAAATTCCCATCAGTGCTAGCACCTGAATAAATCATTCAGCTTGTTTAATTCTCATAAAAATATCGAGGTCCCACAGGACATTATTCGAAGGTCTCAGTTTCTTGTAGTCTGATCTAGACAGGTTAGGTTGCCAGTACAGCCAACCTAGAAACCTGATTCACCCCACACTTCATGCGTCCAAATACATATCCATAATTCTTTTCAAGATCTGCAGGCCTGTTACTACTTTTGTCATGCCTCATCTCTGTAGATAAGACCCTAAAGAATTTGAGCAGTCTCTCTGCCTTGCTGAGCAGGTAAACCGGGTTCTGCTTAAATCTTTCAAGAATCTTAGGAAAGAAATTTTGAGCCGCATACCACACATCTTATTTGATCTGGATGTCCAGGTTATACTTGACTTTGAGGATATGTTGCTGGTGGAGAGATTAAGGATGTGAAAAAGTTTTTTTTTTTCCTTCATTCCCCAGCTGAACAAACCTCATTACTTTTGTATTTCCTTTATATTTGGCTTGCTAATAGAACAGTTTTTTTTTTTATCTCTTTCTTTCTTTTCCTTATGATATAGAGCTCCAGTAAATGAATAACACTTCCAACATTTAGCAGGAGATAACCATAGGCAAACAAGCAAATTCATTAGTTAGTTTTCCCAAATTTCTGGGGGGGAACAATTGGGCCAATCATATGGCTATTAGATAATAAGATGACCTTTTATTCCAGCCTGCAAAGGTAAATTTCTTACTATTTTCCCAGCCTTTGCTAATGGTTTATTCAACACTTTGGCTCCAAAGCCAGTGCCACATATCTGTCATTTGTTACAGCAGCCCATTCGTGAGGACCAATTTCCATGACATAAAAAGGAGCGCTTATTTAGTAGGACAAGTGGTCCTGATCTTAAAGAGCTTCACTGTCATCTGCTGCGCACAGACGACAGGTCTATGCATTTAGATATGTGAGGTCATATACCTCAACTACTCTACCTGCGAACTGAACTGAAGTTTGGTAATGCACACAGCATTTTTTCTGGAGTGTCTTAAGGAAAAGAGAAATGGTGAGCTTATGAACCACAGAAATAAAGCTCACCTCCCTGATGGACCTCACTTAGCATGCTGAATTGTCTGTTACCGTGTTTTACCATCGCAACCCAGCTCCACTAGTGAAGATCGCACTTCCCAGAATCCAGTTCTTGATAAAACTCCAGAGTTTACCAGTGAGAGGAACTTGCAGAAAATGTGGCATGTGAACAATGAAGTGGAGGCTTTACGATTTGGAGGTCATGACTCCAGCAGCCACCTTTGTCAGACATGGTATGGTCTTCGGGTACTCCAAATTCAGAGCTCCTACCTAGTATCATAGCTGTGGTGGCAGGTGTATATGTAGGCTCCTGTTTCGGTCACACCGACACTGGAGCAACTATTGGATACTCAGTCTTCCTCATGTTTGTGCACTCACTCCTCTGGGACTTGAGTAGACTCTACTCTTTGTATCTGAGTGTTGCTGACTCCTTTGTTTATGACTGGTTCTTTTTCACTTGTGAAGCCTGGCATTTATGGGCATCCTGATTCGTTGGTTCAATGGTATCTCAGACCCTTGTCAGAGCCACATCCATATGCACTCCAGTCCCTGGCAATTTGACAGCTTTCTAAGGAAGCCACTGTGTCCCCGCTACCCAAGGGTTCTGTTTTGTCCTTGTGTTCCCAGGCTGTTCACAGGGCACGAAGGAGGCTGGAGAATTGACAACCTTGGGAGCAACTCATCAGCAGCCTGTGAAGAGCAGGAGATGGAGGGTAAATACGTATTTAAATATCCTCAGATAATAAGTTCTTAAAAAATAAAAATCTTTAGAGCTAAAAGTAAACTATTCAAAATTTAAAAACTCAGTAGGAAAGTGTAGAAGTTCAGACACACCTGAAAGGAAAATTCTTAGTTGGAAAATAGAACAATTACCATCATCATCATCACCACCTTCACTGTCTGAATGCAGTTCTGAGAGGCAGAGTTGTACTCACTTGTATGAGATAATGCCATATGCTCACTTGTACGAGATAATGCTATATACTCACTGGTATTAGATGCCATGTTATGCTCTGGGTCCTGGGAGCCCCCAAATCCAGCTCTTTGTTCTTTAAATACAATTTTGTTAGGCACAACCACACTCATTCTTTTACACATGCCCTATATCTGCTTTTGCACTACAACAGAACTGAGTATTCACAACAGAGACTGTATGATTGACAGAGTTTAACATATCTACTATCTGACTCTACAGAAAAGATTGCTACCCCTGATCCACACCATCCCCAAAGGCCCCAGCGAGCGAGAGTTCGTGTATCCACACTAGGAACCTGCTTACTAAGGCACACCGTACCAACTTCCTTTGCTTTCCTACCTTGCTTTTCCATTCACCTTTAAGAGTATCTTGGGATAAACTCAAAATTAAAATAAAACAAAAAAGAATTCAATGGATTGAATTCTGGTTTACATGTGAGGAACACAACCTGAGATTTTTAGAATCAATTTTGAAAATATTTTTAGCCTTCAATTCTTCAAATACTCTTATTCCCAGTTTCTTTTTTTCTCTCTAGAACTCAGAATCTCTCAAATCCACTGCACTTATTTATTTCCGTAAACGTCTAAATTTCCTGTAAGTGCTCATGTTTACAATCCTGCCTCTCAGAATTGCATTCTGATGGTGATGGTAATGATGATGATGATAATGGTGATGATGATGATGATGATGATGGTGATGATGGTGATGATGGTAATTGTTTTATCTTTCAACTAACAATTTCCCTTTCAGGTGTGTCTGAACAATTTCCCTTTCAGGTGTGTCTGAACTTCATGCTTGTTGGTTTTCTTTTTATTCCAACATTTTATTTTTAGTTCTAAAGATCTTATTTTTAAAGAACTTATTATTTGAGCATATTTAAATCATTTAGTTCACTTATGGAAACACATCACTTATACTCAGTTTCTCTCTTGTGTTCACTAATTCTGATTGACAAAGGCTTTGTGAGTATGATTCTGTTTCTGTTCTTTCTACTGGTATTTACGTATGGTGATTTCTTGTGTATTTTGTCAGTTTTTCAACTATGCATTTCTCACTTTTCTTTGAGGTGTGAGAATTCTTTGTATTAAAGTGGATTTCTCTAGAGAGAATCTGTAATTGTTTTTTTTCTCAGCAGCCTGGGCTCACTAGCACTTGGAATTATTTTAAATTAAATTACTGATCTGAGTTTTAAAAATCCACTTAAGAGGATTTCATTTATTTGTCAAACACCTAAGAGAGTTGGCTGGCTCTGTTAACAATTTCTCAGCTGCACATAATTTTCTCCTCCTCCTCTTCCTTCTCCTTTCAACTTCTTTCTCTTCCTTTCTTCTTTCTCCTTTTTTTACTCCTCTTCTTTTTTTCTACTTTCTCCCTTTTTTCTTTTTCATTTTCTCTCTCTCTTTTTTTTTTTTTACTAATGTTATTATTACTAGTAGCACTCTTCCACTCATGACCATACTTTGATGAAGGCTATTTTTTAAGCACTCCTCTTGGTGGGGGAGGGGGGTACCTTATTTCCAGTTCACTATTACATTGAGGTTTTACATTTAGGGGACTATCCTATTATGTCTATCACTTAGGATGAGCCTAGGCTTTTCTCTTCAGTTCCGAATCTTCAAGACTTATAATCCAAACCTCAAAATTCCACTGTGTTGTAATCACCTTCTTGGGAAGTTCATGCTTCAATGATCTAGTTATCTCTCTGTATGTATCATCACTTTGTCTTTGAGAGAATATTCTTTTTTTTTTCTTGCCAGATTGTGAACACGGTCAAGAAAGTTTAAAACAGTTTAGCCATGGTTTATTGTTTTCAGGGGAAGGCTAGACCAGATCTGCAAATAGCCAAACAAAAGGAATGGAAAACTTCTTTCCCAGGGCAGAATGTTTGTACAAATCAGATTCAGACTCATCTGGCTCATCATTGCACTTTCTATATGTTATTTTTCAATAACTATTTAGAGAAGTTCCTAGTTTACAGACAATTTAACTATATATTTATATTAGCAGCACTGTTACACTGTGCATTAGTTTTAGATTAAGAATAATAAAATTGGTTCCATCTATCTCTGTCAATCTAGGTTAAATCAGAAAATTAAAATCTTGTTTTATTATACAATATCCCTTATATCTGCCCATCTAAAAGATATATTGTGTGGAAATGGATTACAAAAAGATATATTGATAGTTAGAAAGTTAACTAGCTTAAAAAAAGATATATCATAAACTTTCTCAAGATCACAATCTTCGTCTTCCAATTTAATTCATAAAGTCTCTTAAATTGATAGTTAAAAATTCAAATTTCTGTTAACATTGTTCTGAGTGATAATAAAGTTATTTTTATCCAATACAATTTTTAAACCTTTATGGATTGATCTACTGGATCTATCATGTAGATTGCCTTATATTCTTACCCAGTTGTATTTAACATGTACAGCATAATCTCAACATCAAGCACATGATATTTGAGAACAAAATGACTGCCCCCTTAGTAATCTCTCCAGCTGGCCCCTTCCTCTTCCCCTTCGGACAACCACATCAACTTTTCATTTCAATAATTGGTCAACTTTGACAGTACAGATTAGTTTGAATATTCTAGAGTTTTATAGGAATGATACAGTATGTCCTCACTTGTGTCTGTCTTCTTTCAGTCAACATACTTATTTTGAGTTGTACCTATGTTCTTATGTGTATTCAGAAGTAGCTCATTTGCATTTTACTATCGACTAGTAACCCGGTGTATGGATATACTACATGTGTCCATCCATTCACTTGCTGCTGGGCCTTTTGGTGGTTTGCAGTTGTTGGCTATTATAAATATGTTACCATGAACATTCATGTAAAAAAAAATAGTGTTATTTTAACAGACACAAAGCTAACTTAACTGGTTTGTTACAGTATTTCTAAAAGATAGGAATAAATAAGAGCCAAAAGGATGTGAGGTTGACTTTGAACCAGTAAGGTAAATAATTGTATGTGCTTCACATACAAGAAGAACAGGATGCATTTTACATTGACATTAGATCTATCATCGGATCTGCGTTAGTTTTTACCTATCAATAAACCCATAGGCAGGTATGCCACTTTGGCTTGATATAAAAATTATCTTTACTTCTGACTGACTTCCAAATGACAATTATTTAGTTACTTTTTAATAGCATTTACATACATCCGTGCATTTATTTTGCTCTACTATAATAGAAATAGTTTAAATTATTTCTATTGTTTAAGAATTTGTTAGTTTTTAATTTTCTCTGACAAATCCAAAACAATATCAATTGGTTTGTTTACTTTGCATGTAAACTGTTGTTGTACTTGTAATCTCAGAAAACAAAACTTTTCATAATTGTTTAACAGTCAGGCCATTGGCAATAAAATTGTGTTTGTCATTTAAATGCTACACTACACAATTGATAACGAGGAGACATATTTATGATAACAATTTTATTAGGAATCTTTTCTAGTGTAACAACACAACTTTGGTCTATAACATACGCTACTGATTTAATGTTAGGACAATGTGCAGCGTTTGGGTATCTGGCATTATAATTATGCAATTTTAGAAAGTGTGTGGTGATTTTTGAGTGCCAAGTTTAAGCCATCTGTAGATATCAAAGGAAGTTTTGTAGATAGATTCAAATTATATGCATTATTGTAATTGTTAAAGGGTGGTATTTGAGAATGTATTTTATTCAAGCCTGCTTTTTTATTTTTATATTTATTTATTTTTGAAAATTTTTAGTGTTTTTTTGTTTATTTTTGAGAGACAGAGAGAGACAGCACAAGCAGGGGAGGGTCAGAGAGAGAGGGAGACACAGAATCTGAAGCAGGCTCCAGGTTCTGAGCTAGCTGTCAGCACAGAGAAATCAAATTGTTCTTTTCTTATTAATTCAGGAAACTGTGAACGAATCTCTGAAAATAAATATCCCTCATTAAAGAAAAAAGGTATGCTTTAATTGTTGGTAATTCAGTTTGATTCATCTCAATCACTCCGATCAAGTAAGTATTTTTCAAGATATCAACCCATGTTGGGGCGCCCAGCTTGTGGGTTCAAGCCCTGCCCAAGGCTATGCGCTGATAGTTCAGAGCCTGGAGACTGCTTTGGATTCTGTGTCTCCCTCTCTCTTTTTGCTCTCTCTCTCTCTCTCTAAAGTAAATAAACGTTAAAAAAAACTTTTAAATATCATTAACGCATACATCAATAACGCAAAGAAAAATAAAGACATTTTTTCTAGCAAACTTGGTCGTATATATGTTTGCAAATTATAAATAATAAACAAATGAGGGGAAAAAGTACTTATGAAAATCATTCCTTATTCTACCAAATCATTGTATATTGTATCCTGAATGTAAATAATATTCCAAAGGAACTTGACTAGATCACAGATGTTTCTAAATTTGCATACTACTTGAGGCGGTGCTGTCAACCCAATCTGTGGGCTGAAATGTCCATATGCAGAATGTAGAAGATAGATGGAAATTTCTTGGCTTCTGTATCTGCTCCTCACTTGTCTACTTTTTGTTTTTAATTTTCTGTCTCTCTTGTGAACGGGTCATATTTTCAGGCTTTTTCTTTTCTTTTCTTTTCTTTTTTTTCCATATGTTGTTTAAGTTTGGATTGTATCCTGTACTGTGTGGATGTTATTTGGGGGATTTGGGGATAATTCAGACGTGAGCAGGACATTTTTCCTTTCCTTGAGGATTTAAATAGTTCCTTAAACTATTATCAGGATGGGGCACTTAGGTGGCTGAGTTGGTTGGTTAAGCGTCCTACTGAGGCTCAGGTCATGGTCTCATGGTTTTGAGTTTGAGCCCCTTGGTGGGCTCTGTGCTGCCAGCTCTGAGCCTGGAGCCTGCTTTGGATTCTGTGTCTCCTTCTCTCTCTCTGTGTCACTCTACCACTTAAGCTCTCTCTCTCTCTCTCTCTCTCTCTCTCTCAAAAATAAATAAACATTAAAAAAAAAGTTAAAGTATTGTCAGGAAAAAAATAATTGCTTCTGAAATGCAATGAATGAATATATTTATTCATTGAAAGCCCAGAGTAGGGATAATTTAATCTGCCATGATGGAGAAGTATATTAGGATCTTTTCCATACAACTATCCTTGGACAAAGTTGCTTTAACTTAAGTGTACTTGTGATCCTGTGTTCTCTAACCGTTTGCCAGTGGGAAAAGCTTTGTGTGGAGGCTCTTAGCACCAAAGCAATAAAGGATTAGGGATCTCCACCCAAAGGGAGCCTGGAGCCTGGAGCCCCTGCCTAACGCATCAAGTGGGAGAAAGGGCAAGCCCGGAGGCGGCAACTGCTTGAGGCTGCAGGTTCCTTCCAGACATGTGGTGGAGTCTTGCATCAGGGACCTGGTGCTCTCGAAGGGAAGCTGGTTGCAATCATTGGGGAACCCTTCGCACAGGTTGGGAGGAGGAATTTTTGACCCTCTTACGTTTGTACCGGACCATCATGGCAGCCTTCCCCAATTGCGGGGGTGGGGGTTGGGAGGGTGTAACCACAATGCAAATTTATTATAATGAGTTATTCTGCGTCAGAGGTGGCAGGCACCGCACCTGTGGCTCTTGGTCTGTTAGCCCCAGGGCCTGAGAAGCCACAAGGTCAGGATGTTGTGCCCCTCGGCTTTCTGATGTGTAACCTATTTTTCACATTCCTTGTCTCCAGCTCTGGTCTTTATCATTCCTGAAGAACTTGGGACTCTGCGTCTGAGTGTTCTTTCCTCCGCTCATATATAGCTTCTACCTAATGCTTCTGCAATCAGACTTTACCTTTTAAAAAAGAGAACATCTCTGATTTGCTCACTATTGAACATAGAGCAAAGAGTAATCACTCAATAAATAACGATTGTTTTACAACGTAAATTGGATTTGAATCTTGAAATGTCAATGGCAGCCTTAATGGTTTTGGTGTGAATAGAAGAAAAAAATATATTGATTTAGAAAAAAATATACACACAGAAGTTGGTAAGTACAGATAAAACTTCCAAGAGATTTGGACCTGAAGGAGAAGAGAGAATAGATTCTTTCCAAATGGGAGACCAGGTTAAGGAAAGGTAAGGAAGCCACCAAAACTGTACCATATTGGCAGGCTGAGTTAGCCCTTGTGTAAGTGTTCTTATTTGGAAATGCAAGGATTTTGTCTTTTCTGAGGTCAACTGAAGGGGTGAAGGGTGTATAATAGGCAGTGATGTTAGAAAGATTAGAAATAGTGGTGACTGAAATAATTGAATCTCTATGGATACCTTCTCTGTTTTAATAACAGAGAATTTGATAACCCATTGATGGCTGGGCTCAAGGGAGGGGTTGGTGTTTCAGAAGGATACACACTTGTGTTGGTGTGTTGACCCTGTTGTTGATTCTTCCAAAAATGAAGAGCATTCATGATGTTGACCTGAAGGTGATATGTGATGGAAGAAATGAAGCAGTTTTATGGGACAAAACTAAAATGTTTTTTTTATTAAAAGATTTTTTAAAATTTTTATTTATTTTTGAGACAGAGAGACACAGAGTGCAAACAAGGGAGGGGAGGAGAGAGAGGGAGACACAGAATCTCAAACAGGCTCCAGGCTCCCAGCCTTCAGCACGGCCCCAAACCCACCGAACTGAGAGATCATGACCTGAGCCGAAGTCAGAGGCTTAACCGACTGAGCCACCCAGGCGCCCCAGGACTAAAATGTTAGTAGAAGGGTGGGTAAGATTTAGGAAGGAGAAAGAAAAGATACACAGGGCAGGGGCAGAGCCGTCTGTTTATAAAACACGGAGAATTTAAAAAATAGGGAGTCACTGAGTCAGAGGTATGGACATGAAGAAAGAAAAAAATATTTAGAGAGGTTTTTGAAAGACTATTTTCTTATTATCAAATGCCTAGCACTAAAAAAATAAAGCCAGCATTAAAAATAAATCTCGTGTTTCAGCCAATTTAATTTCTTATGACTTTAATGAAAGGAATCTCTGAAAAGGAAAATTCCTGCTTTTCACATTAATAAATATATAGATGTGAATGTTATTTTGAACTCCAAATAAGTATCTAAGATTTTGCTATAAAAAAACATGTACTCTATCTCTCTAGGAGTTATTAAAAGTTGCTATTTTATTACAGTTTGGAATCAAGCCACACCCATAAGTAAACTAGCTACACAATGATCAGTAAGAAGTCTGAGAAGTTTCTCTTCAGATGTTTCCAGAGCATGTTCTTTCACCATGAAGGACCATTTCTGACTCTGCTGCTGAAAATGCACCATCATCAATGTCCTGTGTTCAATACCCACATCTACAGACTTTACGGACATTTACGCAGGCCTTCTTTCTTTATTGATTGTGAGCTCATATGCCACTCTGCATAGCCGATCTTTGCAAATAGACTTTATCTATTTCTTCATGTACATTAATAATTCATTTTTATACCTTTTAGAATACTATTTCCAGGAGGAAATTTGACTAGAGCAAAATAAGATATGTGGGCTACTCAATTTTTATTTTAAGTTATCCTGGGGCTAGCCGTGTGAGTTAGTATATATTATCATAATTGAAAGAAGGTATTCATTCTTATGAACGACCTGCATTATATATAAAATTATTTTTAAAATAGTACTATGGTCGGGGCACCTGGGTGGCTCAGTCGGTTAAGCGTCTGACTTCATCTCAGGTCGTGATCTTGTGGTTTGTGAGTTTGAGCCCTGCGTTGGGTTTTGTGCTGACAGCTCAGAGCCTGGAGTCTGCTTTGGATTCTGGGTCTCCCTCTCTCTCTGTTCATATCATGTCTCTCTCTGTCTCAAAAATAAACACTAAAAAATAAAATAAAATAGTGCTATGGCTATAAATGCAGTAGAAATAAACAAAAATTTGAGTGGAACAGCTACTTTTCTACAGACTGATAAGTAAATATATTGTGCTTTGAAATTTTGTAGTATCTTCACATCCATGACTGCAAAACATTTTATACTTAGAATTTTTCTGAGACAAGAAGTTACCAAAAGCATTATTTACCCTTTGGCTCAAGTACTTGGAAATACATCAATTATTACAAGTAACTATACAAAAGAAAACAACCGGAGTGACCATTCTTATCTTTTAACCCAACATACTACATTAATTTCAATTCTTTTTCACAAAATCCAAAAATCTTTTCTTGAAAGGAAAGCATTACTAGTTTCTATCAGTTCATTTGGCAATACACCTGGATTAGGCTTATTTATATATGACCCATACTTGAAAGTATAAATATTTCCTGTTATTTTTAAAATTATTTATTTATTTTGGGGAGAAAGCAAGCGGAAGAGGAGCAGAGAGAAGGAGGCAGAGGATCCAAAGTGGGCTTTAAGTGGACAGGCTGAAGACAGGCTGACCGCAGTGAACCCAACGCGGGGCTCGAACTCACAAACTGAGATCATGACCTGAGCAGAAGTCAAATGTTCAACCGATGGAGCCACCCAGGTGCCCTGATATTTACATGTCCTTTTAATGTCACTCAGAAGTCTCCAGCTAATGGGCAGGGCTATTGACAGTCTTCCTTGTCCTCTCCAAAATAGTTTGCTCACAGGCCTGCCACAGCTCTGCTGTGGGAAAGTATCAGTGGTGTAGCGATTCAGAAATACATTCTGATGCAGTGAGAATTCGAAGTGAAGATCAAACAACAGAAGGTATATCCAAAATATCACGTTAATAACGTCAAGAAAGCAAATTGGATGATTGCAGGGAGATTGGCAGAATAAGAACCTTGCAGAAGTCACTTCTGTCAGGATCAACTTTTTCAGAACTCTAGAAATTAGCCAAAAGTAGGAAACAACCTGAGAAAATTTATTCAAGAAATGAGAAAGGATCATTAAAACAGCGAGTTTGGGGCCATTTTAACCTGTTCTAGCTCTTCGGGGTGCTTGAAAAATTGCATACACAGTCCTAGTATTTAGAGAGCAAAATGGAGCCCCTGCTTTTAGAAAGTCTCACTTTTTTTGGTAATGTTTATCTTATTTTTTTAATAGTTTGTTGTCAAATTGATTTCCATACAACATCCAGTGCTCTTCCCCACCAGTGCCCTCCTCCATCACCACCACCTCTTTTCCCCCCTCCCCCTTCCCCTTCCACCCTCAGTTCATTTTCAATATTCAATAGTCTCTCAAGTTTTGCATCCCTCTCTCTCCCCAACTCTCTTTCCCTCTTCCCCTCCCCCTGGTCCTCCATTAGGTTTCTCCTGTATTCCTGTTAGACCTATGAGTGCAAACATATGGTATCTGTCCTTCTCTGCCTGACTTATTTTGCTTAGCATGACACCCTCAAGGTCCATCCACTTTCCTACAAATGGCCATATGTCATTCTTTCTCATTGCCATGTAGTACTCCATTGTGTATATATACCACATCTTCTTGATCCATTCATCAGGTGATGGGCATTTAGGCTCTTTCCATGTTTTGGCTATTGTTGACAGTGCTGCTATGAACATTGGGGTACATGTGCTCCTATGCATCAGCACTTCTGTACCCCTTGGATAAATGCCTAGCAGTGCTATTGCTGGGTTTTATGTTATTTTTGAGAGAGAACGCACAACCAGGGGAGGGGCAGAGAGAGGAAGACAGAGGATCCTAAGCTCCACCCTGCTAGCAGAGAGCAGAGACCCCTATGTGGGGCTTGAACTCATGAACCATGAGATCATGACCTGAACCAAAGTCCAACTGAGCCACTCAGGCACCCCTAGAAACTTCACTTCTAAGTAACTATTATCATTCAACATATCTGGTGGTTTCCCTGGAAGACCGCACCTGAAAGACACATCTTTATTTGGCCTGATTCAGAGATCTCTCCCTGGGGGGGGGGGGGTACTAAACACATGTTTTCAAAAAGTTTTAAAGGGAAGATAAGAAATGAGATGCCCACAGAAGTACTGAAATGTTGAAATGTAGATGTTGATCGGGGTTGGGTCCGTGCTGAAGCTGACTCTAAACCGTCTGCTGGTTTGGAGTTCCCTGGCTCGCAGTCAATGAAGACTCAGGCTCAGCTGTAAATGGCCGGTCTCAGCTTTGACGGCAAGCCCCACCCCTGCACACTGATTTATCGTTTCTAAGGGTTTAAGCGTTCTCTTCCATTATTAGCTGACATGAAGTGAATTCATGGGAGACTTCAGTCTCCCTTAAAACTAAATCCCTTAAGAATTAAAAATCCCTCTCTTAAAATTCAATTTTAAATACATACATTGCTAATTTTGTTAATCGATTTTTTAAACATGCTTTGTTAGTTTGAGTTATTCAAGAAATATGTCCCATTATGTAAATTATTGAATTTATTAGCTTAAAGTTGTTTGTAATATTTACCTATTTTTCATAGCTGTAGCACATAAAATAGTACTTCCATGTTCTATCCTGATAGGGGTAACTTGTATTTTCAGATCTTTCCCTTTTGTTTTGGTGATCAGTCTCACTGAATGAGTGTTACTTTTATTAGCGTTGTCGAGATCCACCATTTAATTGTGTTGCTTTTCTTTATTTTTAATATTATTTCACTAATTTTTTTCTTGTATGTTTTTTTTTCAGTTTGCTTTGTGTTTATTTTGACTTTTCTAATCTCTCAAGTGAATGCTTCAATCATAAGTTTTAGACATTTTGTTTCTTCATACAAACATATCATGCTATAAATTGCCCTCTGACTGTTGCTTTGGCTTCGTCTCACAATCTGAATGTTTTCTTTTGATTTGCTTTGAGTTAAAATATATTCTCTGATAACCCTTTTTTGGTCCTATGTGTTATTTAGAATTTGTTGTTTGGCATCTGAAAGATAGGGCTTTTTCAGCTGTTTTCTACTCTGTGTGGTGGTCAGAAAACATAGTTACATCATTTTAGTCACTTAAACAAATGTTGAGAAGCTTCTTTTATGGTCTTAAATATGGTCTAATTGCTGAATGGTCAGTATGCACCTGTAAGAAATGTGCATGTGCCCAGCATTGGGTAGAGTGTTCTCCAAATATCGATCACAAGAGTTCCTGGATAGTGTTAGAGTCTTCGTGTTCCTACACATTTTCCGTCCTTGTTCTCTCAGTCAGGGAGGGGGAAGCACATGTATGTATTTATTTCTCCTTTTAAATTCTTCCAGTTTTCACCATATCTATTTTGAAGTTATGTTTTTAAGATCTTACACCTTTGGGAGTTTCACATCCTCTTGATAATTTTACCATTTTATTATTTGAACCTGTATCTCTTTTTCTCTTGTAATGTTTTGTTTTCTCATGTTTATTTCCAAGATATTGAGAGAATCATTCCATCTGTCTTTTGCTCACTTATGGCACTGTTTGTCTTTATCATTTATTCAGTATTAATGAACCTGTGCTTTTAGATTTAAGGCAGGATCTTACATGCAGCATATAGTTGGGTATTTTGCTTTTACTTTTCCAATCTGACAATCTGTCTTTTAGTTAGAATGTGTCAACCATTTTCTCCTAACATAATAAACAGTATGGTTGATTTCAAATCCACCATCATCCTACCTATTTTCTATTTGTCCTACTACTTTTCCTTTTTCTTCCTTTGCGGCATTTTTTTTTTCAATGAACCGATATTATTTTTATGTTTAATTTTTTCTTCTGGATTATCATTTTTTGGGGAGAGCTGCCAGAAGAGCTGCCGGAGGAAGAGATGTGTGCCTTGACCTAAGATCAGCCACCTGCAGGGCTGGACAGTGTTATCACTCTCAGCTCAAGGCCGGAGACAGCTTGGCTGGACTTTCATATCGGCTCCTCAGATGCTGTGCTAAAACTGCAGCCTCTGTTTCTCCTTTACCCTAGCCTCTTCACGTGACCCTGTTTCTTAGCAACTGACCTATGCTTTCTGCTCTTTATAAGATGAATGTGTTTTCTCAATAAATTGGGGCTTGATCAGAAACTTTGTCTTGCCTCCATTCTCTGTGCTCCCTGCCCCCCAATTCTCACTCCCTCCCTCAGGACCTGCGTTGACTGACCTGCAGGCCAGGTCAATCTTTAACCCGTCTTTTTAAATTTTTGTGGTTGCCCTGAGGTCATCAATATGTAGTTTATGACAGTCTGTATAGAAGTCCTGTTGAACCATTTAACCAAGAATTTAAAAACCTTCAACAATATATACCCATTTCTCATGTCCCGCCCTTTTTTTTTTTTTTTTTGCCATATTGTTACCATGCATTTCACTTGTTTTTATGTTATTACTCCTCCCAAATATTGTTGTTACTGTGGTCATAAAATGTTATATATAAATAAACATATATATGTTTGAGAGAGACTGAGATACTGTGCGTGGTGGAGGGGCAGAGAGAGAGGGAGAGAGGAATCCCAAGCAGGTCCCAGGCCGCTAGCAGGGCTTAAACTCACAGAACTGTGAGCTGATAACCTGAGCTGAAACCAAGAGGCCAGCTGAGCCACCCAGGCTCCCCTAATTATATTTTGAAGAAATTATCAAATGAGAGCATCTTCTACATTTGCCAATATATTTTCTATTTCTGGTCCTCTCTAATATTTTGTGTAGATCTAAACATATATTTTGTTTCTTCCTGAAGAATTTGCTTTTTTTTTTTTTAAATTAGGCAAGAAAGTCTCCTAGCAATGAATCCTCTCAACACTTTTAGCCTGAAAAAGTCTTTGTTTCACCTATATATATTTTTAAAGTCCATTTATTTATTTTCACGGGAGAGAGAGAGAGACAGAGAGACAGAGAGACAGAGAGAGAGAGAGAATCCCAAGCAGGCTCTGCACTGTCAGTACTGAGTGTGACTTGGGGCTCAAACCCATCAATCATGAGATCATGATCTGAGTCAAAATAAAGAGTTGTACACTCAACTGACTGAGCCACCGGGTGCCCCGCACCTACATTTTTAAAAGATATTTTTCACTGTGTGTGAAAATTTGGGTTGAAAGGATTTGTTTGTTTCTGTCTTGTTTATGTTCTCTTTGTCAGTGACTTAAAGATATTCCTTTATTGTCTTTAGTCTTATTAACTTTCTGGCAAGTAAATTGTGGGTATTCTTACTACTATTTCTCTGTACCTAATTTTGAGGTGTTTTTGTTGTTGCTGTTGGTTTTGTTGTTGTTGTTGTTGTTGTGTTTTGTTGCTTTTGTCATACTGGTTGACAACAATCTGCATATAATGTGGATTATGTAGATTTCTTTATGTTTTTGCTTGATTTTGGTGGCCTTCATTGAGTTTGGATCTGTGGTCTTATAATTTTCATAAAATCTGAAAAAAAATGACTGTACTTTCTCCATAATATATTTTTTTGTTTACTTCTCCTCCTCCTGGCTCCCCTAGACTCAAGGCACACATAGGAAAGATGGCTTCATATTTTCCACAAATCAATCATCCTTGCCTATTTCATTTTTCAGGCGTTTGCTCTCTGTGATTCATTTTGAATACTCATTATTGTTTTCCTATTTCTTCAGTTGTATCTAAGTGCTGATAATCTCTTCATATTTCAGATATTATTATAATTTCTAGAAGTCTCATTGGATTTTTTTATACACTCCTTTCTTTCCCTCTTCATCATATTCATGATTTCTTTTAAGTTTATTTATTTATTTTGAGAGAGAGCCAGCACAAGTGGAAGAGGGCCAGAAAGAGAAGAAGGCTCTGCACTGACAGCATGGAGTCTGATATGGGGCTTGAACTCATGACTCATGAGATCATGACCTGATCTGAGCTTAAACCAAGTGTCCAACACTTAGCTGAATGAGCCACCTAGGTGCTCCTCATATTCATGATTCTTATAGAATTTTGAACATATACACCATGATTATAATAAGTATTTTGAACATCATTTTTTTGTTGGTTGATTGGTTGGTAATTTATTTATCCATGTTATTTCTAATAGTTGAAATTTCTTCTGTTATATGCCATGTTTTCCTGTTTCTTTGCATGTCTGGCAGTTTTGTTTGTTTTTTATTTAATGTCAGATGTGATATATGGGTTCAGTGCTAGATTTTCTTGTATTCCTTTGAGTTTGGGGGGCTTTGTTCTGATTCACACTTAAGTTCCATTAAATGAGTTTTGTCGTTTCAAATTTCACTTTATGCTTTTCTAGGTAATATTCAGTAATATTTCACTTTATTTATTTCACTTTACTAGGTAATATTCAGACTTTATTCTAAGGGCAAGTTGCTCTATTGTTAAAATGATATACTCTCAGAACCCTGCACGATGATCCATGAATTGCATGGTTTTTTACATTCTGAGTGGTCAAAGCAGGTACGATTTCTAGCTACGGGTCAACCCTCAAAATAATTCAGATGTTTGAATTCCAGTTATTTTCTCAGTGTTAGTATTTTTTGCTCATTTATGTACACATAAATATTTGTTCAAACAATAAAGGGTCCCCCCTGCGGACCTCTATCTGTATCTCTGTCTCTCTCTCTTTCTCTTTCTCTCTAGCTCCCTTCTTTCTGATATTCTGTCCCACAAATTTTATCCAATTTGACCTCTTCCCGCTTCAAATTTTGTCTCCACTAAAAAGTACTACCAGGGGGCACCTGTGTGCCTCAGTCCATTGAGCATCTGACTTAAGCTCAGGTCATGATCTCGTGATTTCTTAGTTCAAGCCCCACCTTGGGCTCTCTGCTGTCAGTGCACATCCTTTGGATCCTCTGTCCTCCTCCCTCTCTGTCTCTCTTCCACTTGCTCTCTCTCAAAAATGAACATTGAAATAAAAGACAAAAGAAATTACCACCAGGATCTGTTCATATATCCATTCCCATTCTGATATTTGGACACTACCTCCAAACAGAATGCTGGACCAATGATATAATTCATCATATGTGTTTCTCCTATCAGGGACCATAGACCTACAAAACTAGTGGCCCAATGGCTGAAGAGATATATTTTATATTTTCTGTCATGTGTTCTATTTGTTTAAACCACCTTGAAAAATTTGTTCAATCCTTATTAAATATTAAATTAATGTTATTTTTAATTCAATTTTAAAGCACTGTACTGATCTTGTGTTATTTTCACATCACTATTCAAATATTCTGGTTAATGCAGCCTCATGTTGCCTATATTTTGGTGAATTAAAGGAGACAGCTCCCACGTATGCCTGGGGACAGTTTCTGGGAGCAGAACCATAGCATTTGTTATGAAAAAGACACAGAATGTAGAAAACACAGAAGATTGTTTTCTTCAAGTTTTTATTTAAATTCCAGTTAATTAACATACAGTGTCATATTGGTTTGAGACATAGAACTTAGAGATTCATCACTCACTCACAAGAGCCAGTGGTCATCACAAGTGCCCACAAGTACCCATCATCCATCTAGCCCATCCCCCACCTGCCTCCCTCCATCAACCCTCAGTTTGTTCTCTGTAGTTAAGAGTCTCTTACAGTTTGTCTCTCTCTCTTTACATATCCCTATGTTCATCTGCTTTGTTTCTCAAATTCCACCTGTGAGTGAAGTCATATGATATTTGTCTTTCTCTGATTGACTTATTTCACTTAGCATAATACACTAGCTCCATCCACATCATTTAAAATGGCAAGATTTCATTCTTTTTGATGGATGAGTAATATTTCATTGAATATATACAGCACATCTTCTTTATCCATTCAGCAGTTAATGGACATTTGGGCTTTTTCCATAATTTGGTTATCACTGATGCTACAAACATTGGAGTATGTATATCCCTTTGAATTAGTATATTTGTATCCTTTGATTAAATAACTCGTAGTGCAATTGCTGGATCCCAGGGCAGTTCTATTTTTACCTTTGAGGAACCTCCATATGGTTTTTCAGAGTAGCTGCACCTGTTTGCATTTCCACTAACAGTGCAAGAGGGTTCCCCACTCTCTGCATCCTTGCCAACATCTGTTGTTGCCTGAGTTGCTAATTCTAGACATTCTCACAGGTGTGAAGTGGTATCTCCTAGTGGTTTTGATTTGTGTTTTCCTGATGATGATTGATGCTGAGCATTTTTTTTCATGTGTCTGTTAACCATCTGTATGGCTTTTTTGGAAAAATGTCTATTCATGTCTTCTGTCCATGTTTAAGTGGATTATTTGTTTTTTTGGGTGTCAAGTTTGATAAGTTCTCCTTTTTTACGTTTATTTATTTATTTTTGAGAGAGAGAGAGAGAGAGAACAAGTTGGGGAGGGACAGACGATGGGGAGAGGGGCACAGAATCCAGAGCAGGCTCCAGGCTCTGAGCTGTCAGCACAGAGCCTGACACAGGGTTTGAACCCATGAAACATGAGATTATGACCTGAGCTGAAGGTGGACGCTTTACTGACTGAGCCACCCAAGCATCCCATTGATAAGTTCTTTATAAATTTTGGATACTAACCTTTTATCAGATATGTCACTTGCAAACATCTTCTCCCATTTTGAAGGTTGCCTTATTATAGTTTGGTGTATTGTTTCTTTCACTGTGCAGAAGCTTTTTATTTTGATGAAGTCCTGATAGTTCATTTTTACTTTTGTATTTCTTGTCTCATGAGGCATATCTGGTAAGAATTTGCTACAGCCTTTATCAAAGAGGTCCTGACTGTGTTTTCCTCCAGGATTTTGATGGTTTCCTGTCTCACATTTAGGTCTTTTATCCATTTTGAATTTATTTTTGTGTACAACTGGACCAAAAATGAATAAACCTAACCAAAGACACAGGGAAACTATTTTAAATTAAAGGTGACAGATGACAATCAGGATGGATTTGCAGAAATGCTCTCTGACAACTTCAGAGATTTTCTGGATGAGGAATGATTCAATAAAGAACACAAATTTTTTGTGGTCAGGCAGGTAAGGTTTTAGACTATGTTATAAATAGATATCCAACCCAATAAAATAGCTCTTAGGGAGCTACATCTTAGGGATAGAACAGTTGGGAATTTCAGTTTATATGTATTTTTTAAATCTTAAATAAAACATTAAGACCAAGATAAAGCTAATTTTAATGCTGTAGTTAATCATTATCTTTATTTTAAACAAAATTATTTTCTGGGTTACCTGGGGGGCTCAGTTGGTTAAGCATCAGATATTTCAGCTCTGGTTGTGATCGCACATTCTGTGGCTTTGAGACCCCTATCAGGCTCTGTGCAAGAAGTGCAGACCATGCTTGAGATTCTCCTCTGCCTCTGTGCCTCCCCCACTCATAATCTCTCTGTCTCCCTCATAAGAAATAAATAAACTTTAAAAAATCATTTTCTTGGGGCTCGTGGATGGCTTAGATGGTTGAGTGTCTGACTTCGACTCAGGTCATGATCTCATGTTTCGTGATTCAAACCCCGTGTCAGGCTCTGTGCTGACAGCTCAGAGCTTGGAGCCTGCTTCAGATTCTGTGTCTCCCTCTCTCTCTCTGACGCTTCCCCACTCACTCTCCATTTCTCTCTCAAAAATAAACATTAAAAAATCATTTTCTTATTAAATATATGATTCAACTTTCTTTCTTTGTTTTAGATTACTTTCTGTATATTTGATCAAAAAGAATGGGTAATGGGAATTTGACATGTAGTTTGACCAACTTATGACTTACTTGATTTAATTGATTCTAAATAAATTTACAACGGGATTGGATTTATGTGGATATATCATTTCTTAAATGTGGGGTAATTCAATGGGAAAATTGTTCACCTCTCTTAAGAACTAATTTGCATTTTGCAACAATATCTCATAAATGTTAGCGCAGTGTCAACCTGTAACTTCAGTGTCAAATTATGTGTCTGGTACACTTAATTACTAGGCTTAATCCCTCAGTTTTATGTTTTTAATAATGTGCATTTTATTCTGTTGGATTAGATATTGATTAAAAAACAAAAAAAAAAACCCATAACTCCAAAACTAACCTAAGATTATATAAGCCATTACATGGTAATAAAAGAAAGTCTTTGGTTTTCTTCTGGATAAGCATTGGTTGCTTAGAGATATAGACTTTCTTGATCTGAAGGAAAGACTTCATGAGTGTGGGCTAATTTTAATCATCAGCATTCTGAATATATTCTACATATGGCCAGCCAATGTATTTTCTCTCTATAAGACAAAGTTTCTGATGATAACCGATTTCCAGGTTGCTTTTAGTAGCTCTGACATTTGCTTTTTTGAGCATGTCTAGTATTATGCAGTTACCATGTGACAGTCTTGCATTCTGTTCTTGGGAAAAAATACCTGAGTAGAAGACAGTAGTCTGTTTTTTTGTATAAACTTTCTCTCCTTTTCTTCATTTATTCATCCCCCATCCTTCCTCTCTTCCTTCCTTCCTTCCTTTTTTCCTTCCTTCCTTCCTTCCTTCCTTCATTATTTACTTTCGGAAGATCACAGAAACATATGACTCCAGTGACCAGGAGAATGATAAAGGTGTTTAATTTCTGAATATGCAGTATAAGTCTAGCATTAACCACAAAGTATCCTTACAGTATGCTTACATATCTGGTTATTAAAACTTAGGCAGGTAAAATTGTATTTGCTATGTGGGGCAATTTTCTTGGGACACTAGTAATTTCTTCCTCTAGAAGAAAAACTACAAAGTCCCCCAAACTTCAGAATTAAAACAAAAATATTAACAAAAAGGGGGGGGGAAATAATTTAGACTCAGATTTTTTTAATAGATTTTCTAAGAATACCATAACACTTAAAAATATTTTGGCTGCCTACATAGATATTGAGTGAATTGTGCTGGCTAAATTAAATGTACACCAGACATGAATTAAAATTACAAGGTGGTTCCATTATTCCCTTTGATAATTTCCATTTTCCCTTTAAGAGTCCTTATCAATCTAACTGATTTATAACCAACAAAAGTGCATTTATTATATCTTCACACTGAGACAGCATGGACTTGGTAACAGGGAAACCAAAATAGGAACTTTTGGGTGAGCTTCAACTGGGAGGAAAATACTGTAACCTCCACATTTAAATACAGAGTTGGTCATTGCCACTTCTCAGTATTTGAGGAGTAAGTATCTGGAGTCTGAGCTATGAAATGCCTGGCCATTGTGGTCTTCTCCCAACCACACTCATTTTTTTTTTTTTTTTTTAGGCTTTGTCAGGGAACTAACAAATGACTTCATTTAAAACATTAAGCCTTCTACACTGATGAAAAAACAAACAACAAATACCTCGCAGGGTTCTTTTAGAGATTAAATGAGTCAATAAGGGACAAGTCTTTAGCACTGTGCTTAGCAAAGAACAGCTCAATAAATCAGAATTATTTTCATACACAACTTTTAAGTAAACATTCATTTAAAAATACTAAAAACAAATAAGACATTTGCTCACGCCCTCCCATTGTGGCGAGCAGCGAGGATCTTCCCTACAGTATCTGTCTTTATTCGCCAAAGGATCTCAGTGAGTAACAAGACTACCACAGTGATTTCACAGTTGTGCACTGATGACGTTGGCCAAGGCGGTACTTCATACATCCTTTGTGATGAAGGTTATAGAGAATGCGGTGCACTAAACCGTTCTGGAAAGATCAGGCGTCTGACCACCGTATGTTCTCTGCAATTGTTCCAGGCACTGCCCAGCTTGAGTGAAGGCAGAAGTGAAATACAAATGACTCGATTTTCCCTCGTACTCTGAGTTTTCCTTCTAGTAATTCGTGATATATTTTCTTCTTTTTCCTTCATGTCACTTCATTTTAGATTTGAAATAACTGTTTCTGAGGTAATCATTCTATGCCATTGTTTTTTTTTATGTTTTCCTTTCATAATACAGCTCAGAGACTTGGCATTTATGACTATTGTTTTTTCTCATAAATGAATATTTCTCATGTTATCCTGTGATTTTTTTTTCTTTTAGGCTGAGGAGATCATTAAAAAAATCAAAATTTATTAAAATAGGTGGTCTCTCTCATGACAGGGTTTTATTACATTATAATAGAAAATGAGAGTCTGAAACCATACTAGACAGTGACTTATATTTTCATTTATTCTTAAATAAACTGTTTTACGGGTTGCGTATTATAAATTCTCTTTAGTCATTACAAATTATTCTGTAAACCCATCAAAATGAAATGGTTATAAAACTATGCATCCCAGTTAGATGACCCCAAATGCAACTTTGTTGTGCTCAAATAATTAAGTTAAAGTAGCATAGAAAAAATACTGTCTCTTCAGAGGCATAAATGATTACTAAAGTGTCATATAAATTGTGTAATTTAGATCTCGGATGTGTTCAAACAATCCTGCTCCGGGTGCAAATGCCCATATCAGAGGACAACCGATGATTCAGAGTTGATCTTCAACTCTGTGTTTGGCTTTATTAAGCCATTTTCTTTTTTCTTTTTTGTTTTGTTTCATTTTGTTTTGTTTCGTTTTGTTTCCTTTCCTTTCCTTCCTTCCCTTTTTACTATTTACAACAAATTATATCTGCATTTATGACTATGCTTGTGTTCATGTGATTTTTGTCACTCTCTCACATTAGAAAATAAGCTTAATGAAAGTCTATGATTTATTTTTTTTGCACAGAAACTGCACATTAAAAAAATGGGTTAATAAATACATGGAGTGAACCTCAGAAAATCCATCAGGTTAAAGCATTAGTTTAAACTCATCACAGTACTAGAAAGTATGATAGAGTTCCAAGATGATGTGTTTAGGGTGGTAGGAAGGTTTTGTCGAAAGTAAAAGAACTCTTACAAAATGGCCATACCTTATCGTGTTATGGCAGACTGCTTCTGGTGCGTCTCCTTACCTGAACTGGAGATTTTCCGTTGGCATTGTTATTGATAAGAAGGGCACTTTTAAGCTCCTCAAATATATAAGGAGAATAAAGGCTACCACTTAACCTTGAAATTTTTAAATCTTAAGAGAATGAAGTCATTAGAAAATAAAAGGAAAATAAAATAAGAATAATTTAAGAGAGGACAGGAGTAAAACTTGAGATACAAATGAATGAAAACAACAAAAGATGACCAAAAAAGTGTATGCATGTGTAGTGGTATATCCAACAAAACGTGTAAGAATGATTCCCATTAAGGTTCCTCCACTAGAGCTTGCCAGGATGGAAGACTCATTTTATTAACACTTATTTATTTTTGAGAGACAGAGAGACAGAATGTGAGCAGGGGAGGGCAGAGAGGGAGACATAGAATCCGAAGCAGGCTCCAGGCTCTACACTATCAGCTCAGAACCCAACTCACGAACCTTGAGATCATGACCTGAGCCAAAGTCGGCCTCTTAACTGAATAAGCCACCCAGGCACTCCTGGAAGGCTCATTTATAGAACGTACTGCCTTTTCCACTCAAGGATGAAGAATAATACTGCATGTATGGATGTAAAGTTCCTGCGAATCCATACATACAACTGTTCTAAAATCCCCAGTCATTATTTTGTTAACATATCAAATCTCTCGTTAATATAGATTATTTCTTTATGTCAAAATATGGGGGTTTTGGTTATGTTATGATTTTATTTTATTTGGTCAAAAGACGATCATTGTTCCCATCAGCTCTCACATCCTGATAGTCAATTGTTTACTAAAATGTTCTTGTGAAAGCCCTTTAGCCCTACGCTAGTGTGACTCATTGACAATAACATTTAAAAACCCACTGGAAAAAAAATGTTTTAACTGTTCATTGAGTATTCCAATGAACTAAGATTGTGTCTTGTCTTTGTGAATTCAATTATTAATTGATCAATCACCACACTCTAAAATAACCATGGTTTAGGATTTTCTGTGCCTCCAAGGAAATTAAATGCAAATCTATGCCAGTCATCTGTTAACAAAGGCTCCTTTAAGGAATCCTCTGGAATACAGATTGAATACCCTGCAGCAGTTTGGTCAACTGTAACTCACTCTCTTTTATTTTATTTTTTTCTTAATCACCCCGTATTTAAGGTGCCCATTTGATTTTTCTCTGACTTCTCTCCCTTAAAAAGGAAATCAGACTTGAAGGTGATATATCAAAGTACTTAACACTGATACAAATTAGAGCTCTGTCTTTTCTTCTTTTTATACAAGTTTCCAGTGAATATAGGCTTGGAGAAGCCTGAGGACACAATAAATACCAAAGTCTCAGCTATTTGGGCTTCAAGGAGAAAAATGATCCTTCTTTTTATTCTTTTTCAAAAAAATCATAAGCAGAGAGGCAGTCATTTTTCTGAAAAACTTGAATAAGAAGTATTGAGGTTTTTTCCCAGGTTTTTCTGAGAAATCATTGACACACATGCCTGTATAAATTTAAGGCGTACAATATGATGGTTGGTTTTCTATCTGTTGTGACATGATGATCACAATAGGCTCAGCTGACATCATCATTTATATAGATACAATACAGAGAAAGGAAAGCAGTCAAGAAAAAAATTCTCCTTGTGATGAGAACTCGGGATTGATCCTCGTGATGACTTTCCTGTGTAGCACAGAACAGTGCTCGCTCTTGTCACCCTGTGTTATGCCCAGACTTCAATATCATTTCCCAAAACCAGAGACCACCAGGGTGACTGAGTCACGCATGCAAAAGCAAAGGGCTTTATTACGGGCTTAGGCTCGCCAGGCCTAAACTCGGTCTCACAGACTTCACCAACGCAGTGGATCCGTGCTGAGAGCCTCGAACAAAGGAAGGGTAGGGCCTTTATGGGTTTTGGGAAGGGGGAGTTACAGAAAATTGTGACACAGGTACAGTGATCCAATCATTGCCGCCTAACATCATTGGCAGTAACTTTAACCATACACATTGTCCGGAGTGTTTGTAACTTTTGGCGGGACCCAATCACAACATTTAGAGTATTAACCAATTACAGAGTGGACCCAGAACCCAGAACCCTCACGTAGAGTGTAACTAGCCTTAAGCAATAAGTGATTATCTCTAGCTTCTATCTCTAGGCCTGCCCTTAGGGGTATTAAGCATTTTAGCTGGCTGCTTCTGATTGGGTGTTACTAGGGTGGTCCCCAGTTGAGCAATCTGTGCCCTTTTATTGTCTAATGATTTTGAGAAACTGACACTTAGGCCTCCAAGGTCAGAGGGGAAACTTGAAGCCTGTCATGGAGTCAGTTTGATTCAGACCTGCATCCTTACACCTCTTGTACATTATATTCCTGCCACTTATTTGGCTTACAACTGGAAGTTTGTACATTTTGACCACCTTCCTCCGTTTCCTCGTTTCACCATCCCACATCTGGTAACAGCAAATCTGATCTCTTTTTCTATGAGGTCTGTGTCTATGTGTGTGTGCACGAGCGGGTGTGTTTAAATTTTACATATAAGTGAGATAATACAGTATTTGCCTTTCGCTGACTTATTTCACTTAGTTAATGCCTTCAAGTTCTATCCATGTTGTTGCAAATGGTAGGGTTTCCTCATTTTTTTTACCCTAATAATATTCCATTATATGTTGCCAACGCGTTATGAAGACACACGCGTGAGTTGTGTCTTCCCACAATGTCAGCTTTATTCAACCATAGAGCTAGATTAACACAATTGTGAAGCCGGTTCAGGATTCCAAACTCAATGATATTTCATTATGCGTTTAGCTTGGCTTCATGCACCTCACAGAAAGTGAGACACAAAACGAAGTCACACACCAAACAGGGTACCACAGGGGGCAGAAAGTTAAGGAACCAAACTCAAAGTCAGACTATGAGCTTACAATCAAGATGACGACTTGGTCTTGTGCAGATCAGCTCTCTGTATGTGCTGCCTATTACATTCAACCAATGGAGGGTCTGTATTTTGTTCAGAGATCAGGAGGGCAGAGCACCTTTTGATGTGGGTCTGACGTGGAGCTTAAGGCTAGCTGACAGTCTGCCAACACTCCCCCTTCCCCACCCAGGTGGGACATGTGTGCTATTCCCCATCCCAGCTGCTCAAGAACATGGGAAGGGGGGAAACAAAGGGTTAACCAATAGCGCACATATTACTGCAGGACCTGAGTCTCCATCTATTTACAAATAACTTAGTAAATCCCAAGAAAAAGGCACTCTTATCAATAGGCTAATCTCCAGAAACCCATAGACTCCTTTCCTGGAGCCCCAACATCACGCCTCCATAGTGAAGCAGAAGGAAACGGCAGATAGAAGTCAATTTCCTTATAACCTGCAGCCTGATGACAGATACTTGAGGATGGCAGTAGGATTTTTCTCCAGGAACTCCCTAATGTCTTAATGCTAATGCTTTGCTAGAGGGAAGACAGACTCAGCTTGACAACAGTGAGGCCTCTACAATCCTGGGAGTCTTCTTTAGCATATAAAAGTCTCACTAGAAAGTTCCCCTGAACTTTACCTCCCCTCAACTCCATAGTATATAACTGGTCTCTCCTCCTGGTCCTGGGGCAGCTCTTTCTGCCCACAGATCCTGTCCCTGCTCTTTAATAAAATCACCTTTTTGCACCAAAGACATCTTCAAGAATTCTTTATTGGTCGTCGACTCCAGATCCCCATGAACCCCACTGTCACCCCCAAACCGCATCCGTTAGATATGAAAGGGTCAGTGTCTGGAGAGTCTGACATTTTGCTGCAAGAGTCCCCTCACTTTTTTAAAGTTTAGTTATTTTGAGGGGGTGGGGAAAAGAGTGAGGGAGAGAGAGAATCCCAAGGAGGCTCCACACCATCAGCTTGATCTCATGAACCATGAGATCATGACCTGAGCCAAAAATCATGGCAGTTAAGAGTTGGACACTTAGCTGACTGAGCCACCCAGGCGCCCCCAAAATCTTCTCTTTGTAAAGTAATTGAATCGGTCTTCAGCTTTTGCAGGCCCCCTCTGGTTCTGCTGCTTGTCAGTTCTGGGTGTCATCAGCCTATGCTGGTTTCTGCAACAGCTGGTCCTAGATGCAACACCACTGGCTGACATGAGTGACTCCATCTTGCCTTCTCTGTACATACGACAGCTTCTTTATCAAATCATCTATTGATGGACATTTAGGTAGTTTCTGTTGTGCTATTGTAAATCGTGCTGCTATGAACATGGGACATTTTCATTTTCTTTTAACATATCCTCGCAACTCTAAATGTGGAGCCATATGCTAGTTCTGCTTTTACTTTTGTGAGGATCCTGCAAATTGTTTTTCATAATGGCTATACAAGTTTTGTTTTGCTTTTGTTTTTGTTCTCTCTCTCTCTCTCTCTCTCTCTCTCTCTCTCTCTCTCTCTCAGTAACCTGTGATACTGGAAATTCATTTTAAGTAAATATTTTGGCAAAAAGACCTAAAAGATAAAATATTTTATTTTTTGATATACATTATAAATTCTTTTGAGTGAAACTTTCCCCCCACTCTCATACATCCTACATTGTCAGTTGGTGCAGGCACATGCATTGCCCCTCTTGTCATTATCACTAAAATGAGGAAAAACCCTCAATGAACAAGCTTTTCATTCACTCATTTATTTCTTCAAATATTTACCTCCCCCTCTCCTTGTCAAGAAAGGCTCCAGGTTTTATTATTGAAAAATGAAAGATGAGAACCATCACACCTCTCTGACTTACGAACGTCAGTCCATTAGGGAAGACCCAAGCATTGTTCTTCTCTTTGATAAAAGAGCATTTGCTGTTAACATATAGGTAAATCCTTTTCCAAACGAAAACAAATGACAACAAGTCAATTATTCTGACAAAATCACTGTTCTTTTTCATCTCAGAGTCAACATCGTCTCTTCTCAGGCCCCATATAAGGTTCTGTTCTCAACATTACTAGTATTTTGTGGCCTTACTTCTCTGTGTGGACCCAGGAAAGTGAAGGAACTCACAAACTCCACTCTCTGCATCTCTCTTTGTCTTTATTTAAACCTAGTGTCTGCTTCTCCAGTTGAATGTCATATCTCAAACCTAGTGTCGACTTATCCAATTGAATGTCATATCTCAAACCTGAGGTCTCTCCTCACCTCTCACTGACAAAGCCTTAGTAATGACATCTTTGCTTTTCTATCCACCCAGATATTTTTTCATTCTGGGAGATTTAACATCCATGCCCATCACACTTTAAAAAGGCTTAGTCTCTCAATTTCTTGGCATCCTTGTCTCCTGTGACATGTACCTAAACTGAACCCATCCACACCATGCCATGGGCAAAGTTAGAGCTAGCATGTCTGTCAACATCTGGAAGTGTTCCCTAGTATCTATTCTCTGCTGATTCTGTTATTTTCACTGTCCCTTACAATTATTAGACTCATGACACCTGTACTGTAAACAAACTGGCACTCCAGTACAATGAACACTTTTGTTCCATATTAACCATTTCTTTCTTATACGTGGCTGTACAATTTCATTTTTTAATCCAACATTGAATCAGATTCTGTCAAACAGCTTCTATGTTTCCCTTCTATCCTGCTGCATCCCTCAAAACATTATATCTACATTACATCCAAGTGCCTGCTCTTCTCGCGTCTACAGGGTTCAAAAAAGTGCTGCTAAAGAAAAAACCGTGGTCATGGGATCAAGGCCTGCTTCAGGCGTATCTCTCTCCCTCTCCCTCTTTCTCTGTCCCACCTCTGCCCTCCTCCCACTCCAGGTCTCTCTTTAAAAAAAAGAAAAGAAAAGAAAAGAAAGGAAGGAAGGAAGGAAGGAAGGAAGGAAGGAAGGAAGGAAGGAAGGAAGGGAGGAAAGAAGGAAGGAAGAAAGAAAGGAGAAAGAAAGAAAGAAAGAAGAATTCGTAGGAACTTGCCAACTGGGGAATTTGCTCTTACACAAGTGGAGCTTACCAACATGTTTGTTCTTTCCTACAGTCTTGTCATGTGGAGGATGTATATCCATAGCCAGTCTCTCCACCTGCTTTTTGAATGCAGTAGTGCCTAAAAGCTGTGGAGTTACATGGGTTTTAATCTTGCCTTTGCTACTTAAGGCTGTCTGGTTGTAGGTAGTGATAACTGTTCGGTGCCTCTTCTTTCTCATCTTTAACTAAAGATAAGTGACAAACACCGCTGTTAATTGCTATTGTCACCACTGCTGAAGCTCATGGTGACGCCTGATGAGAACAAACACATTTCAAGAATCTTTCTCTTTCTAAATTCTCCTGGTCTTCCCCACACTGTTTGACTGCTATGCCTGTTTTTCAGATTAAAAGAATTTGATTTCTTTCCCATACAATGTCAGTGCCAATTTCTGGACTATTGATTTGTACTTTCGTCTACAATGACTTGTGTGGTTTTGTTGAAACTGTTGTAAATCATACTCTCCCTTGAGCACTGAAGAGTGTTTTCTCTAAGACTTAACATAGCTTATAAACTGTTTCTCATTTAAGACAGTTTCAAAAAGTATTTATTCAAATAAAATATAAATGAACTAAATCCTCTTTTGGAAAATTAGAGTTGTAAAAGGCAATTGGCAAAATCACCTTTCATTTTGTCAGCTGAGATTATACAGGGAATTCAGTTTCTTGTAATACTGGATCTTATCTCAGTTACCTCATCATGATGGGGGAAATATTTTGACAGAAAAATCACTTTGGATTGCTATTCGAATGAAAGATGACCTCCCTTCCAACTCCTAGTGCTGTGGTACCCTGTATGGAGCTAGACCATTAAGTTACAAGATGCATGGTTCAAACGACAAGGATGCTATTTTTAAAATGATATTTAACGCTTCTTCTCTCTTGTTCTATCTCTGTATAACTCTTTAATATAAACGTAATCACATTATTAGTCTTCAATATCATTTCAAGATTTTTCCAAAATCTAGTTTAATTTACTTCTGAAAATCAACTTAATGACTACGAATTTGCAGTATTCTAGGGAGGTAAGACAGGGGAAATAGAAACATTTGGAAACATTTGGAAGTGTACTTCCTGCACTTTGTCTGATACATGTGCAAACCTCAAAATACGTTTGCTCCTTTACTTCCCAGGCCAATTTCCCTTGTGATAAGCTAAACGTCATTGTTCAGAGAGTCTGTTAACTCAGGCAAATACACCATTTCTCCCTTGTGATGAGTTCACTCAGGTTTACAAATGTGTCCATGATATTCCGCTCCTGAAAAAGATAAACAATTTGCATGTTATTTAATATAATATATGGTACTTACTAAGTAGTCAGCTTCATTCTAAGGACTTTATGATGATTAATTCATTTAAGCATTGCAATCAGCCTAGTTGATAAGAACTATTCATTTGTTTTCATGAGTAAGAGATTGGAATCCAGAGATGTTGATGACTTTCCTCAGGGGCCACGCATCATTGACAGTGTTTCCAGAACTGATAGTTAGTGCTCTTTTCTCCAGTTCCAACCACCAATCACTAGAATCACCCTAAAGGACCTCTTACACCACTTATGAATGATGCTTTGTCATATGGTATTCAAGTATAGATTTTAATTTGAATGTTGTCGCCTCAACCTAAGCAGTTTGTCAAGTATGGTTCAATTGTCAACCACCTGTATTGACCTCCAGAATGTCATCTTTATAATTAATGATCACCAAAGATACATGGAGGTGTAATTGTGGGTCTCTACAATCTGTAGACAGATTACTGTCACCTACCATGCTTTTTAGAAAGCTGTTTATTTGAGGATGATACCCTCTTCTAATCCTTTGTAAAAACAAATGCAAAAATTTAAAAACATACAGCCTGTCACCTTATCAGATACTATCCTATTTCATCAATTCAACTTTGAAACCAAATTTATTGCAGCAGTGAAAGGCACTGTATGGCAAACATAATTACAATTAACATTAATAAATATACTAAATTAAAAAAAGATAACAACATATAGAAAGTGCCTTGAGTTGTTTACTTAATGAGTCTTCCTATATACTACAAATAAGTATCATTTTGATTTCATAAAATGAATTAAAATTAAGTACTTAAAGAGAATTCACATTTTTATATTTTAGTATATTGCATTTTAATTATTGGATTAAACCAATACTTAATAAGAAATTCCAGGTACTATGCTTAGAATGGAATATAGAGTGCTCTCATAGAATTCATACTAGTAGGGGAAACATTAATCAAAAATGTAAAAGTTAATGCTTATTTACAATAAAGAGAAGTATAGGGAAACTAGTTTTTATTGGTGGCATGGGCATGTTTGTTAGAAATCTTCCCTGATTTGAAATATAAATGAGTAGTAACTAGGAGACATAGCGAGCGTTTGGTTGGAGGAAGGGTTCACAGCTAGGAAATTTCATGTATGAAGGTCCTGAACTAAAGTAACAATTAAGAAATGGAAGCGGTCTGATAGCTCACTTGAATGAACGTCCAACTCTTAACCTCAGCTCAGGTCATGATCCCAGGGTTGTGGGATTGAGCCTGTGTCATGCTTTACACAGCATGAAGCCTGCTTGGGATTCTCTCTTTCTCTCTCCCTCCCCCCCTCCCACTCATGAGCTCTCCCTGTCTCTAAAAATAAATAAATAAATAAATAAATAAATAAATAAATAAATAAATAAATACACAAATAAATAAAAATAAGAAATGCAAATAAAACTATAGATTTTAAAATGCATTAAATTTAATAAGCACAAAGTTAAATTTCTTGACATCAAAATTTTCACAGTTTAGTAATAATTATTTTAGACATATACAAAATCATCACCAAATGTAAAGCAAGTTAACAGAAATGTTTACATTTTCAAGAGGTAGTGAAAGTATGAGATGAAATCATCATCATTAATCAGATAATTAAGGGAAAGAATTTCTCAGACTGTTAAAAACAGTTCCACTTCCATTATCAGTTTGGTGAAAAAGAGACTCATATTTCTTGAGCAGAAGTTTTTGCTCTTCTCTCTGACTTAGTGTGAATTATTTGCCAGTCCTTGTAAGGTGTTGAGACCAAGTCCTTGAACATCTATGCCAAAAAAAGATCAATGGTATTTCCTCTTCCATCTCAACTCTAGACCTCATCAAGAACAGTGTTTCAACCAAAATGGGAGACCATATAATCATCTTCCTGGGTCCAGCAGAGCAGGATGGGTGAAGTAAAGGAGAATTTTGGAAGATCGTTGAAGATAGTAGAGGGCTAACTTCACTGCTGACCAAACACAAGCTTTTCCCCTCATATTGAACCAAGGTTCTTTTGTTTGTTGGATTTTTTTGTTTTGTTTTTAATTTTTATTCATTTTTGAGAAAGTGTGAATGGGGGAGAGGCAGAGAGAGAGGGAGATAGAGAATCTGAAGTCCAAAATGAGCTCTACTCTGACAGCAGTAAGCCAGATGTGGGGCTGGAACTGAGGAGCTGAACTGTGAAGTCATGACTTGAGCCTTCGCTGTTGCTATGGCTACCACCTGAGGGTGGAGGTGAATTGACAGCACCTCAGTTCAGCCACAGCAGCACATTTAGCTCACTTCCTCACCTCCTTGGCCTCCGGCTGCCACCATTTTGCCTGCAGGGATCTGCTCATCCATTCTATTGTGGGCAAATCTGAGAAGGTGAGGTAGTTGAATGCTGACAGGGGAACTCATGGATAAGAACCTACTCTTGCACCTCAGAAGACCCCAGTGAGGATTAAACCCCAGTTGTCCATAGCAGTGCCTATTTTGACAATGGCTCCTTGGATTTGTTTCTTTCCTTCCATGATGTTACCCCCTGGCCCACAAACCTTTCCCCTGGCATCATCTCTCAATGACTCAGAAAACATACTCAATACATGTATATACAAACAGACTCTTAACTACAGAGAACAATCTGATGGTTACTAGAGGGGACGTGGGTGGAGAGATGGGTGAAATAGATGTGGAGATCGACTGCACATGTCCTGATGAGAATGGGGAGATGTATGGAGATACTGGATCACTGCACTGTATCCCTGGAATTAATATAACACTGGATGTTACCTAAGTGGAATTAAAATGTTTAAAAAAGGGGGAAAATACCTTTACATACAGTTAGTTAAGGACTAAATGAAATGTCATTGGTGATATTATTAATATGTCGGGAAAAATGGCAATTTTCTGTATATGAGAAATCTAAACTCAATATAATTTTCAATAGAGAAATGAATACATATTAAAAGGTTCTGTCTACTCATTATCATTAACTGTAATAATTTTTCACGTATTTCAAAAATTTTAAGATCCCATCACTACTACATGATAGAAATGTAATTTATAACTCTATATTCCATTTGTTCTTTCTGAATATAGATAAAAGTATATAAAGCAATTGATAATTTTTTAGGAAACTAGGATCCAGAACCACTGAATATATTCATGGACACAAAAATAGAATGTGGTGAAGGTTTCTCTTCTCCAAATCTTTGTTTAGAGTGGAAAGCATTTGTGCAATTTAGCCCACCAGGAGCCTTTGTGTCAGATAAAGCTTTTATTCCAAGATACAAAATTAGCTAGTTATAAAACTAAAAACATGAGTCCTGCCCAAAGCAAGTCACAGATAGGAAGGGGTAAAAAATTAACATGAATAATAAAGCAGAATGTTAACAGAAAAGTGGAAAACAAAAGTGGAATTCAGATAGGCAAAGGACAAATGTCTGGCTAAGGCTTGTCTATTGGCTCTCAGATAAATAAGAATTCAAAATTGATAGTGGTGCCTCCTTAAGTTTTATCTGCCATCTGGTGTATATGATAATGTTGAAATGCTCTATAAGGTGGAAAATTCCACTTTTCATCCCAGAGTATATCTCTCAGAATTCATGACCACTGTAATAATTGTGTATTTATTTTTGTGATTAGTTTAATGTCTGTCTCTTCAGCTAGAGTGTGTCTTGTAAAGTCAAAGGTTTGTTGCTTTTGCTCACTAGTAAATCTCCAGAGTATCTATCTATCATCTATCTATCTATCTATCTATCTATCTATCTATCTATCATCTACCTATGTATCTAATCTATCTATCTATCCATCCAATTTTTAGTATATGTGCTGCCGAAGCGAGCACATCTATCTATCTATCTATCTATCTATCTATCTATCTATCATCTACTTACCTATCATCTATACTATGTAATACACATCAGCAAATATATATTTACAGAAGGGATGGGTGTTGCCATCCAAAGCAAACCTTTTGTAGTTTTATAAATTTCTGATAAAGCAATAATAATTTTTGGCTATTTTTCATAAATTGATATCCAGAAATTAAGTTTCTAGTTCTAAGATTAGGCAAAACCAAATATGTAGGTTCTGGTAACAATTCTAATATGGTGGGGGTGGCGTTCCACACTAATTAATTTTCAGGACACCAACTGGGTGTCCTACAATTCAACTCTATCTGACCCTATCTACCTGGAGATCAACCAGACAGGTTAGGGCGTCAGGCCTATAAGACCGCTCAGCCTTCAGATGCCAGTTCCAAGTCCACATTGTCACCTGTGTTTCTGACCTACTGGCTATAAATCAGAGGTTCCCAAGGCCCCCTCCATGGGTTCAATTTATTGGCTATAGCAGCTCACAGAATGAGAGAAATATTTTACTCAGTAGATTACTGGTTTATTATAAAATAAGAAGAAATATATATATATATATATATATATTGGTCTCTGCCTCTAGTTCTTGGGAAAAACCCTTGTAATTCCCTAAGTGATATTTGGCCTTTGATCTTGGTTCCTGATACAGGACTCCTGAAACCTTTGTGATTTCCTGGATAATAGGAGTGTCTTTTGTTAGGCAACTGGGGGGGGGTGCGGAAAGGGGGCTCCTAGATGGAGGACCAGAAGTTGGGACTTTCAGCCCCACCCCTATTCTCTTGAGAAAGGAGAAGGGATGAAAATAGAGTCAGGAATTGATCCTACTGGTGATGAAGCCTTGATAAAATCCTGGGAGTGTGGGGTTTGGGAAGTTTCTAAGTCAGTAACACCCAGAACTGCTGGGAGAAGTGCATGTGGAGGGGGCACCGGGGCTCTGCACTCTCTCCCCACACTGTGCTCTGCCCATCTGTTCTGGCAGCTCCTGAGTTCCATTCTGTTAAGAGAAGAACTACAGTTTTCTCTCCCCGTATAGGGCAAAACCAAGTTCTTCGCTACTGTTTGTTTCTTCCGTGTGGACACCTCACTTCTCTGACTGATAAATGTAATCTGCTTCTTTTTTCTTATTTATTTTATTTTTGACCTCAGCTTTGAGAAATATGATGCAATCTATCTTTGTGGGTTTTTTTCAATTTTAATTTTAATTTAAACATGTTAAATGTAAGATATAGGAAGAGAGATGATCTATACAAACAGAAACTCTGGAGTAGGGAACTCAAGAATTTTAAGATTGTAAAAGAGTGTGAGACTAAAGCTTTGAGAACTCTTTGCTGTAGTCGGAACCTGCGATGCAGCTCCCAGCAGGGAACTGTATGTGGGTGAGCTGACGGCCCTATCGTGGTAGATATGGTACCGTGTCATCATTAGTTGAACTCTGTGTTTATTACCTGACTTACCTGTGTTTATTACTCCTGGCTCTGGAAGAGGCTCGTGTCACTCCCTCACTTGGTATGTTTTCTATAGGAAACTATCTGAATTCTTCCAGAAGGCTAATGCCTCGATAAGGTAGTAGCACTCATTGTCCCCAACATTTTAAATTGTGATAAGTTGCAGTGTAGTAAATAGCATGTTATAAAAACACGTGGGCTCTATTTCAGAATCTAATGGTAAATTCTTTTAGGTAATTTCCGCAGGAAAATGTATCAAAAGTCTAAAAGTCATCGTGGACATCGCTTTTGACCCTCAACCCCCATAATCTAATGATTTTTGAGTCCTGTTGATTCTATCTCCTAAATAGAATAGAGCATCCTGCCCATCATGCTCAGTACACTGGGAATGAATTCAGAGACACTGATTTCAATATTCCTTTGCAGCATCTGTTCTCCTGGAAATATTGTTAAAAATGTCATCTTAGGCTTTACCCCTTTCGCGAGCCGCCCAAGCACTCAGTGAATCATGACATTGAACGCTGCTTGGGATGGGTTCTTCGGTGGTGCCTAGAAGACGACAGATCCCTCCAGTCAGTCCATTTCACCAAATTTGCATATATCTAGATAAAGTGAATCTGTCAGTCTACTATAGCAATGAAATGATGGGAATAGGAAAAGATGAGTTGAGACTCTGACCAGGTGAATTCTGACAGTCAGGGTAGAGAATGGCTGTCATAGATACAAGACATCTCAGACTATTCCAATTCTGAATCCTAATAAATGCAGCTAAAGAAAAATCAGATAAAAACTATTTGCTAGATAGGCCTTGGAGCTAAAGCTTGGAACTAAAGTATGTGCATCTTAAATATGACAGACTAAAGAAAGGAATGTCTTAAAAATATTATCAATATTTCCCATCAGCAAGAACTGTACTTATAAATATTTATTATATTTCTGATAATAAATGCATATGAATGAAACAATATAAAGACTCTACTATATACTAAATTAATAATGTGTAAATTTTAAGCAGTCATTTAAAATATGTCACATTTTCAATGGACACATAATGGAAATGATTTTAAAAGGTGAATTGGTTACTTATACAAATAATTACAGTAATGGATTTATGCACTCATTAGAAAAATTGCTTCCGAGGGTTTTATGAATTTCTGAAAGACATACGTAAATCAAGAAAGTGAAAGTTGTATTATTCAAGCACAAAATAGTAATAAGGCACCCGTTCTGCACCATCCATTGTTAATGTCAAGGATAAAACACTCAATTAGACACAGCCTTGCTTTTTAAAGGGACTTCCTATGCCTTAACAGAACACTCACCAATTAATACCATTTTATGGGAAGAACGTATTAACATGAAATAAAACTCCGATGCAAAAAGCTGTCCTAACCTTTGAGACAGGTGCTCCCCAGCATTTGTGGCACTGCTGGTGTTCGCTCAATAGCACAGAAACATAGAAAGGTAAAATCTCATTTTCAACCTAATGGAGTTACAGGTTTGGATCATTTTCTCCACCAAACTTTTCTGAATATAAAATTTTAAATGTAAGGGAGTATAATTGGGTCTTACTTTTTAGCATATTTGGAACAGACCAGTTAGTTCAAGGCTTGAGTCTAGATAATTTCTTTGATTGATTCTTATAAATGTTTGTAATTTAGGCCTATATATAACACTTCAAAGTGTCAGCATTTATGACAGCACATTTAAATGAAATAAAGTCTGTAACAACCCAAATGATTTAAAAATAGTTCTCCTCTTTTTAATTTTAGTTTGCTTATCAAAGCAGGTCAATATAATTTTTTCAAATGCTTTATTTCTTCAATTCCAAGGAGTTTTGAGGTCTCCTAATGAAACTCTACAGTTATGATGTTTTTATTTTTTTAATTTTTAAAAAATGTTTATTTATTTTTGAATGAAATAGAGACCGAGTGTGAGTGGGGGAGGGGCAGAGAGAGAAGGGGACACAGAATCCAAAAGAGGGTTCAGGTTCTGAGCTGTCAGCACAGAGTCTGTTGTAGGGCAAGCTATGATGTTTTTAAAATTGCTTTTTCCTTAGTAAATGGGCAGCAAATGTCCTATTTAATTCTATCTGCTCAGAAGCTAATATAACAAACAAGAGGCTCCAAAGTCATGGAAAGACCTAATGATGTTAAATTAGTGTTATGTACTACAAGGTTCTTTAATGATATATTTTTCTCCATTGGAATCCTATTTTTCCTCCTATTTCTCTTATTGGGGTCAAATCATTGGTTATGGGTTTAAGTAGATCATTTATATAAACGGGAAAAATTAACACAATAAACAGTTTTACCTTGGGCATACCAGACAATGCCACTATATTTGTAGCAATATATAATATTTAAATTTTTATTTTTTTAATTAAAAAATTAAATTTATATATTTGAGAAAGACAGAGATAGTGTGAGTGTGGGAGGGCCAGGAAAAAAGCAAGAAAGAAAATCTCAAGCAGGCTCTGCACTGTCAGCATGGAGCCCAGAGTGGGGCTCAAACTCACGAATCCATGAGATTATGACCTGAGCTGAAACCGAGAGTCGGATGTGTAGCTGAGAGAGCCACTGTGGCACCCCGATTTAAAAATTTCTAAAGAAAGACATACCAAAATGTAAGCTGATGTCTTAATGTAATTCCAAAACGCTAATGTTCTATAAAATTTTAGCAGATTAATTTTCCCAAGATTAATGTTATTTCACTCTACCTTTTCTTAAGGTCCAGACCACATCTACATGGAATAAATAATGAAAAGGTTATTTGAGGTAAAACCACCTACGTTAGTGTCAACGGAAGCCATAATAAAACTGGATTCCCACTGCAATGATCTTTTCTATCATGAAACCCATGTTTTTCATTTTATTTTCTGTATCTTTTTTGCATAATCAGTTCTCATCCTACAACAAGGGCAAAGAGAGTTATAAAATAGATTCTTTTTTAAATTTTTATTTATTTTTTTATGTTTTTTATTTTTGAGAGACAGAGAGAGACAGTGCGAGCAGAGGAGGGTCAGAGAGAGAGGGACACACAGAATCAGAAGCAGGCAGGCTCTGAGCCAGCCTTCAGCACAGAGCCTGACGCGGAGCTTGAACCCATGAACCGCAAGATCATTACCTGAGCTGAAGCCAGACGCTTAGCTAACTGAGCCCCCTAGGTGCCCTTAGAAAATAGATTCTAAAGAACAAGCAGACCAGTTGAAGGAAATTTTCATGCTGCTGCCATCACACCGACACACTTCAATTAAAAAAAAAAATTCATACTAATTTTCTTCTGTCCAAAATTCTATTTTATTGTATTTTCCCTTTCAGCCCTTGTCATTCTATCTGTTGCTCTCTGTGTCAGGAGAATGACCATAACTAGTACTAATACATTTGAAAAAAATTGTCTTTGGCTGCAATGAAGAATAAAGAATCATAAATGTCAGAAAACAGAAGTCATACATGAACAAACAAAATTTGGGGTATATCTACTCCTTTCAGAACTGCTCCAAAATTTTGTTAAATAGGGTCACAGTTTGCCAGGTCATCTGCTGCACCTGAAATTTCAACAATTAGTGGTTTTCTTTCAGGTTAATAACATGTAGATAATATTAAAATGTATAAGATCCAGATATAGTAAATTACATTAATGTTGCACTTACTATTATTAAATTGAGTACTTAAAATTATATTTGCTATCACTAAGGAATAAACAGGGTCTCAAGAGACTAATGACACCATGTGTGTAGACAGGTATGCATAAAACTGTTAGATATTATTTTTTAAAATATTTTTTAACGTTTAGTTTTGACAGAGAGAGAGAGAGAGAGTGGGAGAGGGGCAGAAAGAGAAGGAGACACAGAATCCAAAGCAGGTTCCAGGCTCCAAGCCACCAACCCAGAGCCAATGTGGGGCTTGAACCCATGAACTGTGAGGTCATGACTTGGGCCAAAGTCAGACGCTTAACGAACTGAGCCACCCACACACCCCAAAACCGTTAGATACTATTTAATTTAAAAAGGTTTCCAGGAAGACAAGGGGTCAAGGTGGAGAGGGCATGCCAGAGAACTCAGAAGATGAAAATAGCGTCAAGACAAAGTTCATCTACACAATCATTTTGCCAAGAGCTAACTTGAAACCTCAGAAAGACCCAACAGTCTGAATAACCAGCAACATTATACATAATTTAAAAGCCCTTAACTCATTGGGCTGGCTCTACATTTGATCTCTTAGAATGTGTAAATCACTGCATCAGATATAGTTTTGGCTACCATTGCTAAGCTTATTCATCATTTTATATTCTTTTTGGTATAACATTAAAACTTGATATTTATAAAGAACTTCCAAAAATCACAACTGATCTTGTTATTATCTACTTTGAAAACCATATATATATATATATATATATATATATATATATATATATATATGTATAGCCAAAAATCTAAACTCTCATTATAACATCTGATACTTTGCATGCTCTGGCTTTTGCCCATATCTCTAAACTTGTTCATATGATGCTCACCATGTAAATATTTTTCCAATCTATATCTATATTCATGATCATGAATTTCATATCCAACAGTTTCATTGTTATAAAAATTCTATTAAGGTGTTACTTCTTCCTGCAGTCTCTTCCTAACTCCGCTGCTTGGAAAGTACTTCATATTCTTTAAAGTGTTAGCAGATCACTTTCTTATAAATTCTTTCCTGACCCTGATCCATGAAGACTGGCCGTGGCCATTAAATAGTGTTCTTTCCACTCTGACACCTTTCATGATGCCCACCATATCCAACTTCACTTAACAGCTTAAATGTTGGATTCTCCTTTCTAGACTGCAAACAAGGCAGAGCAAATATCAAGCTCTGCTATGTAGGTCCACTCTGTGGTACTGCATTGGATAGAAATGAAGTTCTCAGAAGCCCTTGGATGAGTTGAAAATAATAGGTATAGCAGTGAATACGTTGACAGTAGAGCTGTGAGTGACTGAGAGCTGGGACTCGAGTTCAGAGACATGCGTTCAAGCCTGTGTGCCTCTGGAAAGTTACAGGCTTTCAAACAAGTGCAATGGAAGTCCTGGAATAATGCATGCAAAATAGTTAGCAGAGAAAAACAGCACAGGATAAGCCTCTAGTAACAGAAGACATGACTATACCATTTCAGGAATTAATAGTTTTAATACCTGGCAGGACTCCCATGAACTAGATTGCCAGTTGCAACTAAGGTCTAGGGATGTGAGTTAAGAAAACAGTTCATTTATTTTTCAGTAATCTCTACCCCCAATGTGGGGCTCTAACTCACAATCCGGAGATCAAGAGGTGCATGCTCTTCTGACTGAGCCAGGCACTTCTAGGAATAGGAACTTTTTCAGGTTCTTGATACATATTGCAAACAGCAATCATGTGACATCTGCATGGACAGCTGTCCCCACAGCCACTGCTAACACTACGGGCTGAATTCCCCATAAGCTACTTCCTTAATGCAGAGTTCTGGGAGCCCGCATGTGCTGGGCAGAACGGGGGTCCCGTTCTCACTCTATGTCCGTCTCTCACTCTATCAGATGTTGAGGAGAGGAGGAAGTTGGTGTTCCTGTGATTTCCTTGAGGAAGGAGAATCATGGGATAAATCATCCCCAAATACCACACAAAATCAGAGAGAAATGATTTCCCCCAAACGGAACTCGATACCATTGTGAAATGTGAATGTGCTGGACAACATTTGATAAAGGCAAATATCTACTATATTGACTAAGTGATGAAACTAATTGAGTTGAGAATTTTTGATCCTGTCATTTCAAAACACAGTGAATTATTAAATTAGAATTTTTATTACAGTCTGTTCATAGCCATTTCTGATGACTCCCACATATTGACAATGTAAGAAGATCCATTTGTGGTATTGTCTGTGTTTATTCACAAAATGCTTTAGCAGATGGAAGCATGTCATTTTTTAAAAGTTTATTTATTTATTTGAGAGAGAGAGAGACAGATGGAGAACACCAGCAGGGGAGGGGCAAAGGGAGAGGGAGAGAGAATCCAAGCAGGCTCTAAGCTGCCAGCACAGAGCCTGATGTGGGGCTCGATCTGATGAACTGTGAGATCATGACTTGAGACAAAGTCAAGATCAGGTGCTTGACTGACTGAGCCACCTGGCTGCCCCAGGAAGCATGTCATTTTTAAATTAAAAAAAAAAAAAAGAATAAAATAAAACTCCATGAAGCAAAGAAAGGTTTTTTTTAGAGATGAAATTGATAATCAATCTGAATTCCTTAATGTGGTCTGTCAAAACAAACTACTGAACATTATATTAGTAATTTTACATGATTGGCACAAACATATATATTTAATTGAAGTAAGAAATCATATTTTTTGAAGGATAAACTCCATCTGATATTCAGGGAAACACAAATGTCAGACCTTGGGCTTTTCCACAGTGGGAGTGTAATCAAGAAGAACACAAGTGCAAAAGAGATGACATTTTATATATTAGAAAGTTTCCTTTGGACCTTGTTATATAAATGGAGATAAAAAGGGATGATATGATTTTTATCCATCAGCTAATGTTAGGTATCAGATAGTGGCTCAACCACATATTTCTTTTGCTATTAAGCTTTATGTCAAATTTATTGTACTTAAATGTAGCATCCAATATCCAACAAGAAGGAATTTGCTAAATTATTTATGGGACATTCAAATTCTGAACTACTATCATTGATATATATTTACAAACTAATTACAATAGCATACACTAGTTTAAACTATTTAAAATAAATACTACACAATAATATTTATATTATTGTCCAAAGTGTGTATGTTTCGTATAAACACCCTTTACTTTAGAAACACTTACTTCTCAGGGCACCTGGGTGGCTCAGTTGGTTAGGCATCTGACTTCAGCTCAGGTCATGATCTCATGGTTCATGAGCTCAAGCCCCACACCAGTCTCTGTGCTGACAGCTCAGAGCCTGGATCCTGCTTCGGATTCCGTGTTTCCATCTCTCTCTGCCCCTCCCCTGCTTGCACTCTGTCTCTCTCAAAAATAAACATTAAAAAAAAAAAAAAAAAAAAGAAACACTTACTTCTTTAGGACCTGACAAAGAAAAGTACAATTAAATTTTATTTAAAAGTTAATTTTCGTGAGAGAAAAAAGTGAAGCTAGAGATGTTCTCCTCATCACTGTTGACAAGAGAAAGCTCATAAATGTAACATTTAATTCAGTGTAATGGAACTGGAAAGAATCAATTCTTCAGAACTGAAAAAATGTCAGTGAGATATACACAAAAGATAGAGTGCTTCCATTAAGTGTATTTGTTTCAATAAGAGAAGATTATACAGTGACCTTTCCTTTAGCTGCCTTGGTTTCTCCATTTTTAATCATTATGCAAGATTTGGTAAGAATCTCTGCTGACACCGGGCTCCTCAAGGGGGCAATTAAAAGAGCAGGGAATTCACTGGGAACCAAAAGTCATTTCACTTTACGACTAAAAACTGACAGGAAAGAGGTCAGCATATCTGGACCGTCAAAGCACTTGCCCAATGGTAATAACACAGAAGCCGTGAAGTTGTGCTGAAGGAACGTTAAGTATCAAGAAAAAAAACATCTGTAAAGTTTACGTCACAGATCAGTTACAATTGGTTCTCTGTTACACAAAATGTAGAGCTATAATCCTCCATTTATCATTTTGCACATATATAAATAGGCTTGTTCCCAGCAAATGTGCTATTTTGGTTTTTGTCTGTCTTGCATTTTCTATTTCTAAATTATGTCACTTCGCTAAGGATTTTATTTTTCAAAGCTGAAAAACAAAGTAATACCAAAGTTTTTTTTTATCCAAAGCAAATTAATTTAAACACTTATGTTGATTGAGAAATACATATAAATATAAAACATATATATCCTTTAGAAAAAAATACTCAGAGTAAAATGTAATAGACTCGGTTTATTATTCAGGGTAGGGACCACGAGATGCTTTAAGAAACAAACACCCACGTCCTTAGCAGCTTCACACAGCAAGTTAATTTTTCCTCTGATGTCAGTGTCAATGAAAGATGACAAATAGCTTGTTTTCCATCCTGTGGCTTCTCTGTCCCTCCGTGGATCCCCTGACTTTTCCACTAAAACTTCTGCATGGGGAGAAGCGGAAAGATGACATAGAGGTCCAGGAGCACGTGTATACCCACTTTTTGAAAGTTCCAGTTATACCACTTTGCTTTTATGAAAGACCTTCGTTAACCTAGTATTTGTTTCACTAACTGAAATCAATATGAAGGGGAATTTCTCCTTCGGCAAATAAGGTGAAAAGTGAAAACAGCCTCCAGGGTTGGATTTGGAGCCAGCAGAACATAAAACTAGCCTTGACCATGGGGACAGAGTGGCCCTGCCCAGCCCCCACCCCCACCCTGCCCCCAGCTGCACTGATGAGCATCTCAGCATCCAGCCACTGGAGCTTTGAAACCTGCCTGTGAATCTCTGTGTTTTATTTTGGTTTATTTGTGCATCCTTTAGCAAAATGTATCCTGAGGTATCAGAAAAACCTGAGGGGTTATTTTGGGGGTCTGGAAATGCTCCAAACTTTTTCCATTTGAATGAATGTTAACTGCCTCTTTGCTTCACTCCATTTTGGTTTACTAAAAGTTTTCTGGGAATGGACTATTTTTGAATAGTGGGGAATTTCCATAATTTTAGAGGCCAGGTCTGGTCATTGCCCAAGTCCTGAACTCTGTATTTCCCCATCCAGATTTCAGATCTGTAGTTCCCCATAATTATCATGGGTGATCGTTGGTCCTGACAGTTTTCTCAACAAGTAGATGAAGAACAGAGGTATTGGTGGTCAGTAGCACTCTCCATAAAAATGTTTCATTTGAAAGTTTTAATAGATATCAACTTGAGTTATGTATCTTTTTGAAGTAAATCTTTATTATTTAAAGGTGTGATCACTGTGGCCCATACCTTTCTTAACTAAGATATTAACTAAGGGGACAAAAAATGAAAGAAAAATTATATTTATGAACTCTATATATACACATATAAGTATATGTAAGTATGTATAAAGTAGAACTATATCTAAATATATATAACTCTGATATTCACATTATCAGCCTAGATTTTTCCTTTGAACTCCAGACCTGGGCGACTAATTGCCTGTTTGAACATGTGCTTTCATGTCTAATCTCTCGAATGTTTGGCTCTACTCTTTCCTTAACATCCTGCTTCTATCAGCCTGACTTGACAGTCTTATGCTGGAAGCAGAAGCAGAGTCTGAGCACAGTTGCTGATATTTGTTCTGCCCAATCCACTAGGGTCTCTTTACCAGCTGGCAAAATAATCTTCCAGCTCTTTTCTTCTGTGCTTGACAACTGTGTTTTGTTCACAAAACCGGCCAGAATGGTGAACTGAAAACATGAAATAAAAATAAAGTTAAATGCCTTAAATCAATTTATAAAACCACATTGATTGGCCTCATGCAGTTCAGCTCGGACCTCTGACTTCTGACTTCATCTCAGATCCTTCTCTCCCTTTCTCACTGTGCTTCAGGCGCCTGGGCCTCTAGCCTGGGCCTCTGCGGGTGCCTGGGCCTCTAGCCTGGACCTCTGTGGGCACCTGGGCCTCCATTTCTCTCCCTCATCTCATCAGACCTTTGCTCTAATGCTCCTCAGTGAGGTGCCTTTGACTCACCCATTTAATATTCAATATCACAAGCTCCAACTTAGGGCAAGGCTCAGCCCCATTTTCTGTTTCCTGAGGAAATATAATTTCTCAGCCGCTGAGATTTCTTCTTCTTCTTTGTCTTCTTTTCGATTTGTTTACTGAAACATAATCTGCCAAGGCAAGCTAATATATTTTAAACAATCTCTATTTTTTTTCAAAATTTCATTTTTAAAAATTTTTTAAATATTTTATTGTCAAATTGGTTTCCATACAACACCCAGTGCTCTTCCCCACAAGAGCCCTCCTCCATCACCACCACCTCTTTTCCCCCCCTCAGTTCATTTTCAGTATTCAATAGTCTCTCAAGTTTTGCGTCCCTCTCTCTCCCCAACTCTCTTTCCCTCTTCCCCTCCCCCTGGTCCTCCATTAGGTTTCTCCTGTTCTCCTGTTAGACCTATGAGTGCAAACATATGGATTCTGTCCTTCTCTGCCTGACTTATTTCGCTTAGCATGACACCCTCAAGGTCCATCCACTTTCCTACAAATGGCCATATGTCATTCTTTCTCATTGCCATGTAGTACTCCATTGTGTATATATACCACATCTTCTTGATCCATTCATCAGGTGATGGACACTTAGGCTTTATCCATGTTTTGGCTATTGTTGACATTGCTGCTATGAACATTGGGGTACATGTGCTCCTATGCATCAGCACTTCTGTATCCCTTGGGTAAATCCCTAGCAGTGCTATTGCTGGGTCATAAGGGAGTTCTATGGATAGTTTTTTGAAGAACCTCCGCACTGTTTTCCAGAGCAGCCGCACCACTTTACATTCCCACCAACAGTGTAGGAGGGTGCCTGTCTCTCCACACCCTCGCCAGCATCTATAGTCTCTTGGTTTGTTCATTTTAGCAACAATCTCTGTTTTAGTTACTTTTTAAATTGTCCACTTTTCTTCAGTAGAATGTATTTCTCATGATAGTGATGTGGGCAGGCCTAGTCCGAGGACCCAGAGGGGGTCCTGCTGGACCAGCCTAAAGGGTCCATTGTTTTGCACAGGATGGAAATAAAACATGAGCTAGTAGGAAGTGAGAGCAGAGCTTTTTGAAGAGATAGAGAGAGATACAGACGGAGCATCTGGGAGACTTGGAAAGGAAAAAGAGTGTGTCTCGTCTTTGGGGTCTGGGGTTTTTTATTGACGATTGTCATCTGATGCACATGTCCTCTCATGAGTCAAGGAACCCATCAGATTAAGGACAGAGCCCAGGTGTCCATCATATTGGACTTATTTCCTGGATCCAGGAGTGCTTGTCAGCCAGATGTCCAGCCCTAGTGGTCTGGAATAGCACACGATGACCTCGCCCAGTCACTCCTTGGATATTATGTACTGTGATGAAGGCTCCAAATAAATCACTGAACCTTTTCCCTTACAAGGAAGACATACATCAAGGTGTGTGTAGGGCAGAAGGTGCAGGTCCTGGCAGGAATGGAAGCAGGAAAAGAAGCAAAGGAAAACAAAAAACAAAAAAGCTTTTTCTTTCGTGATTTCTCTTTGATTTCTCTGTCTCATTAGCAGTAATTTTGTGTATTTCATAGACTTGATATATCCCCAGTGCCTAGGGAGTGGCTGATATAAAGTCAACTGTATTTAGGGGCATCTGGGTAGCTCGGTAGGCTAAGCATCCGATTTTGGCTCAGGTAATGATTTCATGGATTGTGGTTTGAGCCTCCCATCGGGCTCTGTGATGACAGCTCAGAGCCTAGAGCCTACTTCAGATTCTTTCTCTGTCTTCCCACCACCACTAGCTTGTGCTGTCTCTTTCACTCTCAAAAATAAATAAACATTAAAAAAATTAAACAGGACTGTATTTCAATACATACAGTTTAATGAATGTAATTTGAGGTGCTATATCTTCCCATTTATATTGGAAAGACACCTACAGTAGGAAAATTGATTTAAATGTAATCTTAGACTAAGTTTACTAAACAATAGAGTTAAAATGCTATGTACTACTTGTTTAAAAACAGTAGAACCCTATCCTAAATAATAATTAGTAAAACCACACACATGTAGAATGGAGGGAGATAAAGTCTTTCCCAACTATTGGTCTGCAATTCTTTTCAGAGGAGCCTGCCCTTCACGATAACTCTAGATACCCAACAACCTGGAATAGATGATTACTAAGATTCTCTGGAACTCAACTTTCTATGATTTCATGATGCACTGCCCTTTCAGAAAACTGTTACCTTTTTGTTGTCAAGGAATGCTGTAGAATCTGGTTGTAATTTTTAATTTGCCCAAGTAATCCTTTCAGGATCCTTGCTGTCCTAAAAAAATTTTCTCCCTATAACTGTATGAAAATAGTACCCAAATATTCTCTGCATAAATAGAATGTTCTAGAAATTCATCCACCGAACTCTTCATCTTATAAAGTTGTTTCAGTGGTATATGAGATGAGCAAAACAAGGACTTGTGAAATTGCTTAAAGGGGTGAAATGTTTTAATACATGTTTTAAAAACACCAAGAGGAGGAAGGAGCTCTGTGTATACTCTAGGACACTAAACCACCCTTCCTGAGTAGGTCCCTTCCTGAGAATGTACACAATTTTGACTTGAGGTTGTTTATGATTCAGTAGATTATAACATAGATTTCCCATAAAAGTATGTTTTATTTTTTAATTGTATTTATTTTGGGGAGAGAGAGAGAGAGAGAGAGAGAGAGCGAGCATGCACAGGGGAAGGGCAGATACAGAGGGAGAGAGAAAATCCCAATCAGGCTCCGAGCTGTCCGACGATGCTCAACCTCACAAAGTGGGATCATGAGTCCCAGTTCATGAAATCAAGAATTGAGCACTTAACTGACTGAGCCACCCAGGCACCCCTCATCCAAATATGTTTTAAATAAATAATGATGGGCTGAATCAATATGCCACAAACAATGAATCTAGAATTGGAAGCTAGATTAGAAAACTTGATACCCCGAGAAACCTGTGGGATCAAAAAAGGAAATGAGTTTCAATGCTGCATGCAAGTTCTCACAGAAAAACCATCCTAGCACAGTCTACATGGCTTCCCCAGCAGATGGCTGGACACACGTCAAGGGGGATGAAACTCAGCTGAAGAAGAGAGAAGCGATACGACTTCGGAGAATAAAGTCATCAACAATTTAGTGATTTATTTTCTACTCCTCTCACTTGATTTAAGCTAATTGAGATTCTTCAACATCTTGTTGAGTATTATATTCTCAATTTCTAAGACAACATCTATAATAGAGGAGTGATTCAATAAATTCTTACTGAGGAGATGCATGAATTGATTGGTTGAAGAGAAGAGCCTCATGGAAAGTTGATTTAGCAGTGAATAAGTGTAGTTATGAATGGTCTGAGAAATATACACTGAACTCTCAAAATTCATTGAAGAAATAATGTAAAATTTCAGGGCTGTGATTAAATTTCTTTCTAGGCAATTTCAAAACTATTCTAAAGTGTTTTTTTTCCTTTAAAAGAGAACTGAAGGTGTATTAAAGTAATATATATAAAATGGCTCAGTTTGGTTGCATTAATTGGGGCAACTTCCTAAAAGTAATATAAATGATTAGGAGTGAAAGCAAATTACTTGATAATTAAAAGGAGGAGCTAAAATGTAGTTAATCCACTGAAGGTTAAAAATGCCAACACTGATACAAAGGAATATAAGTAGAACACTAAAGATTCAATTAATTTGATTATAAAAATAGATTAAAAACTGAAGATAATTTTCATAACTATGAAATTTATTAGGCAGTAGACTGAACTCCCAAGGAAAAGTATGGGGATTTTGTACTCTGAACCATTTAACAACTGAGTGCATTGAACACTTAAAAGTTCACTGACTAGAAACAGGATTGAATAGATGAACTAACAGAGCTTCCATTTATAATTTTTCATATGTTGTCAATCTTTGCCTAAGGTATACACAGTTAACAGTCTCCTGATATGAGTAGTTAAAATATATTAAATAAAAGAATTGATGTTGCTAATTAAAGCATAGGTTATTAGATATAATATTCATGGATATTTATATAGTATTTATATAAAATGTCAAATTTCAGATTTATAGTAAAATGCATTTTCCAAGCTGTGGTTGAAGTCAATTATTTAAATGAGCGCTATTACTAACATTTTGATTAGGATTTTATTTTCCTTGGATAGCATGTGAATATTTAATTAAATTGTTATGCTTTAATTTGATGAATAACAAGTAATAAAATTAAGATCAGAAGAAGTTACAATTTCCAAATAATTAGCAAATGTTTACTTAAAATCATACATAAATGTAAGCACATATATGCAATCATTTTCCATATTTTAACCTAAGTTAACATCAATCATGCTTAAAATAGAGATGATGTATCATTGTTTTATCATGAATCAGAGATTTTTCTGTCAGTTAAACTAAAGCATTTAAGAATACTAAAAAGTACAATTTTCTGGAAATGGTTCAAATTATGAAAACCAAAATGTAGTTTAAATAATATAATAGTTCACACAACTTCTACTTGTGTAATGTAAGGTAAATTGTCTATCTCTTTAAAATGTTTCAACATTAATTCACTAAAAAAAAAGAATAATAAATAAATAATATAAAAAAGTTAAAAATTAGTGTACAGGCACCTGGCTGACTCAGTCAGAAGAGCAGGAGACTCTTGATCTCGGGGTCATGAGTTCAAGCCTGACGCTGGGCGTACAGATTACTAAAAATACTAAATAAACTTTAAAAAGTAAAAATAACAATGCAATGCAATTCACCATATCACAAATTAAAGAAGAAATAATTCGTAATCACCACAAGTGTAAATTAAGGCATTGACACAATCCAAGATCCATTTATGATATGAACTCTCGGTATCTTAGGAATTAAATATAACTTTTCAACACCACAACCCCCCGAAATATTCTGTACGAAAACTTACTGACAGCATCTTACATCATACTTAATGCCAAAAGGCAATTTCTCCTCTAAGATCAGGTTAAAAAAGAGGATATACTCCTTCCTACTCATGTTCAATATTACAGTCGAGGTTTAAATAATGGATGGTATAATATAAGCAAATTAAGTAAAAAACAAAAAGATTGGCAAAAAGAAGTACAGTTTTCTTTATCTGCAGACAATGTGAATATCGACCTGGAAACAAAATAATTTACAAACAAGCTACTAGAAATAATAAGTGATTTAGGAAATGTTGCAACATTCAAGTTCAATAAAAATCTTACTATATATTAGCAGTGAATGGCTTTAATAAATATAAATTAAAATTAATTTAAATACAAAAATGAAAACAAATTTTAATACAATACCACTTAAAATAGCAGCAGTATACATGAAACACTTAAGAATAAGTGTAAGGGATATACAGTGTGATATTTTCTGCTGAAAGCAATAATAACACACAGATAGCAGGAGTCAACGGAGACCTCATGTCTAGGAAGGTGCAGAGTGTTAATGGTATAGTAACATGAATATGGCTAAGAAATCAATCCTTCCCAAATTGTTCTGTACACCAAATACAATCTTTATCAAAGTTACATTAGGATTTTGTGGAACTAAACAAGCTGATGCTAAAATTTATAATAAAAGGTAAAGGAACTGGAAAAGCTGAGACAATTTTGAGAAAGGACAGATTTATAGCAATGATACTACCCGTTACCAAGATGTCTATAATCCAAAATAATCAAGCAGGTATTGTCAATGGGACAGAAGAAGATAATGGAACAGAATAGAGTCTAGAAATAGCCAATTTCCAAATTTTCAACGAAGCTGCAAAGGCAATTCAGTTGGTGGCATTGTTTAGTGTTTTAACATATGGTGCTGGAACAGTTGGATGTGTGTATTAAAAAAACCCTGAACAATATCTCACACAATCTTCAATAATTCACCCCAAATTGATCATATTAAGGTTTATTTTAGAACACAATTCTAAAAAAAATTATAGAAGACGATATAGTAGCAAAAGAAGTGTGACCCTGGTGTAGGCTAGTATTGCTTAGATATAGATCCAAAGTCACATTTCTTAAAAACACTAAACGGACCTTGTGGAAATTAACAGTTTTCCCAATGTCAAAGACGTATGTAAGAGAATGAAAAAACAAACTGCCAACTCTGAGAAAACACTTTCAAAACCCACAAGTAAAAAAGGACCTATAGTCAGAATATACAAATATCCCTTAACACTAATAAATAGGACTCCTGGCTCCCATTAGAATGGAGGACCCTGGGATATGCATCCTTTCTACACAGGACAAAAACAAACAAACAAACAAACAAACAAACAAACAAAACAACAACAGAAAAGAAAAAAAGAAAAATAGCCCAGTTAGTAAGGGCCTTACACCCATCTGAGAAGTGATGTGGGGATGGCTGATCGCCGAGGAAAGATGGTGGCTTTGCTTGAGTGGAAGTGGGAGACACCAGGAGGGAGTTCATATCATTTTCTCTAACAAATTGCTAGCAGTTGACTGTGGGCAAATGAGAGAACACAGAAGGTCTGGGGGCCCTGAACACAGGGGATATTTGGTTCTTACTGCTAGGTTATTTTCTGTGCACTGCATGGACTATAGCCAGCAAGACTAGGGGCATGGCCTTGGGAAATGGAAAAGCAGCCACTTCACAAGAGCCACCTGGACCCTTCTCTTATGGCCCTGCTTGAACAAAAGTCTTAAATTACAAGCAAAAAGTGTTTATAAGTGGTTGAGGCACTGGTGAAAACACCATGAAGCTGGAAGAAGGGAACAAAACCAAAATAAAAGAAAAAAAAAAACGAACACACAAAGAAAGAAGGGAGGGTGCGAGGGAGAAAGGAAGGGAAGGAAAGAGGAAAGGGAGAAGGAAGGACAGAAAGAAGGGAAGGAAGGAAGGAAGAAGGAAAGAAACTTTATCTGTGGGCCAGAGGCAGGAATGTGTTCTGAGCTCTCATGTGGCTGAGCACGGGGACATATTCATTCCAAAGCCAAACCTCTGAGATCCTAGAACAAAGTGTTACCGGAGACAGGGGCATAATCATAAAGACAGAGAACAGAGGTCTGGCATGACCCACCTCAGGCTACAAGGCATCCAGCGAGGATGAGTGACAGTCTGCAGTAAGAGAAGGGCGTGGGTGTGAAGACACATCCTCTTTGATGAGCAGTGCACAACGAAGGTCTGGGGCTGAAGAGGAGGTGACACTAGAAAAACTGTCTCAATAAGAAACCCACACCTCAAACACCCGCAGTCATCAATGGCTTGAAGTTTGTGGGGCACTGAGGATGACCCAAACCACACGGCTCCTGACCTCGGTGACTTGATGCCCCAGGTGAAAGACGTAGCCAGGGAAAAGACACACCAAATTTAAGGCATAAAAACTGTATTTTTGAACCTCTTGCCCTCCATAAAATATCTGTTGTTTAATACAAGATGACGAGGTCTACATAAAACAAATAAAAACAATAACAACAACAACAACAACAAAATCTCAGAAGAGAAATCAACTCCCTGACAGAAATAGACTCAAAGAGGACAAAGTTATTGGGCCAACCGAAGAGAATCCAAAATATCTGTGAATATTTCAAAAGCTCTGATGGAGGGGTGCCTGGGTGGCTCAGTCAGTTAAGCCTCAGACTTCGGCTCAGGTCAGATCTCACATTCGTGGGTTCGAGCTCCGCATTGGGCTCTGTGCTGACAGCTAGATTAGAGCCTGGAGCCTGCTTCTGGTTCTGTGTCTCCTTCTCTCTCTGCCCCCCCACCCCCATGCTCTGTCTCTCTCTGTATCAAAAATAATTAAAACATTAAAAAAAAAAAAAGCTCTGGTGGAAATACGGATGTCCTCAGAGACGAGGTGGGTAGTTTCAGCAGAGAAATGAGAACTACCTGAAAAAAATCAAGCAGAAGTCCAAGAAAGGAAATGCATAGTAAAAAGAGATGATAAACACCTATGACGAGCACATGAGTATATCCAAAATAGCTTAGAAAACATTCAGTTCACTCGAAGAAAGGCAATCTGTGGTAAACACACACAAAAGAAGGGAGAAACAAAACAAATAAAACATATGTTTGCATCGAACAGAGCCTCCGAGAACTAAGGAACAACAAATGTTCCAGCTTACTTGTAAATGAAGTACAAAACAGAAAATTGGGCAGAAGAGATTTGTGAAGAATTATTGGCTAAGAATTATGTGAACCAAAGACGCCAAGCCACAGGTCTAAAAAACTCCGAAGCAACCCAGTTAAAAAATGTGCAGAAGACATGAACAGACACTTTTCTGAAAATGACATCCAGATGGCTCACAGACACATGAAAAAAATGCTCAACATCACTTATCATCAGGGATATATAAATCAAAACCACAATGAGATACCACCTCATACTGTCAGGATTAACACCACTAGAAACAACAGGTGATGTCAAAGATGCAGAAAAAGGGGAACTCTCTTGCACTGCTGATGGGAATGCAAACTGGTATAGCCACTCTAGAAAACAGTGTGGAAGTTCCTCAAAAAAACTAAAAATAGAACTACCCTGTGACCTGGGAATTGCACTACTAGGTATTTACCCGAAGTATACAAAAGCACAGATTTGAAGGGGTACATGCACCCTGATGTTTATAGCAGCACTATCAATAATAATAGCCAAACTACGGAGAGAACCCAGATGTCCTTAAACTGATGAATGGCTAAAGAAGATCTGGTATATATGATGGAATATTACTCAGCCACTAAAAATAAGGAAATCTTGCCATTTGCAATGACATGGAATAAGCTGTGAAATAAGTGAAATAAGTCGATGAGAGAAATTTAAAAAATACCATATGATTTCACTCACAGGTGGAATTTAAGAAACAAAACAGATGAACAGATGGGAAGAGGGGGGAAGAGAAGAAAGGGAAACAAACCACAAGAAATTCTTCATGATAGAGAACAAACAGGGTTGATGGAGGGAGGTGGGTGGGGATGGGCGAGATGGGTGATGGGTATTAAGGAGGGCACTTGTGGTGATGAGCACTGGGTGTTGTTTGTAAGTAATGAATCACTGAATTCTACTCTTGATATCAATGTTGCACTTTATGTTGGCTAACTCAAGTTAAAAAAAAAAAAAGACAGCAGAATTTTTAAAGACAAGTGGGAGATGGGGCTCCCGGATGGCTCAGTTGGTTAAGCGACCAACTTCGGCTCAGCTCATAATCTCACAGACTGTGAGTTTGAGCCCTGCGTTTGGCTCTGTGTGGTGTCTGTGCTGACAGCTCAGAGCCTGGAGCTTGCTTCAGATTCTGTGTTCACCTCTCTCTCTGCTCCTCCCTTGCTCACAACTGTGTCTCTTTACCTCTCCCCAAAATAAACATTAAAAAAATTAAAGATGAGTGGAGAGAAAAGAGAGGCAATGTATGTAGAGAAACAAAGATAGGAATTTGAGTAGATATCTCATCAAAAACTAAGCACGCAAGAAAGATGCTGGAGTGACTTCATTAAAACACTGAACATTACGAAACAAAACTGTCAGCCTGTAATTCTATACCAAGCCAAGCAAAGATATTTCAAAAAAAAAGAAGAAATTTAAATTATTATGATTCTCATTATGCACATGTTATATCTTTCTTAGATGTCTCAGTCATTGAATACCCTGTTTTCTTTTGTTCAGTCTCTGTCATTCTTGCTTTTTGGTTTTCAGGGTCTCTATTAGACATTCTCTGAGTCTCTTCTTGGCTGGATCTGGTCGGCTAATAAGCCCTTCAAAGGCATTCTTCATTTCTGTTGCAGTGTTTATCTCTGGCATTTCTTTTTGTTTCTGTCAGGATTTCCATCTTTCTGCTTGCATTGTCCATCTGTTCTTGCCTGCTGTCTGCTTTTTCCATTAGGTTGCCTGTTATTTGCATATTAATCATAGCTTTTTATTTGTTTTTTAAGTTTATTTATTTTGAGAGAGGGAGAGACAGAATCTCAAGCAGGCTCTGCTGTCAGCACAGAGCCCAACACGGGGCACAGTCTGAAGAACGATGAGATTATGACCTGAGCAGAGATCAAGAGACAATGCTTAACCAACTGAACTACCCAGGCGGCCCAATCATGGTTGTCTTAAACTCCCTGTCTGATAATTCCAACACCTTTACGATGTATGGTTCTGACACTTGCTCTGTCTGCTTAAACTGTTTTTGTTTGTTTGTTTGGGTTTTGTTTTTGTTTGTTTGTTTTGCTTTTTGCTTTTTGGTATGCCTTGCAATTTTTTAAGGATAGCACGATATGATGTTGGCGTTAGGGGAACTGCTGGAGACAGGCCTGCAGTGCGGTGGTGGTAGGTGTGGTCTGTGGTCTGGGAATTTGGTCTCCGTCTTTAGGGAGCCTGAGCCTCTGGAATGGACGCATCACCGGGATTTCTCAGCTTTCTTTTTCTCTCCGGTGTAAGTGGGACAGGGACGCTAGACCTTGGGTATTTCCCTTCTGCCAGGTCAGTTAGGTTCAGACAATGCCCCAGCAGGTTAGGTTCTGGGTTAAGTTTGGAGCAGGGAGGGGTAGAGGCCTTGCTAAGAAGATCAAAGGGCTCTGGGTGTTTCAAAGTGGTCCCTTTTCCCAGTCCCCTGTGGAAGCACAAGGACATTTTTCTCAGATGTTTATTGTAGCCACACAGTTGAGCTCCTGGATGGAAATCTGGCCATATTGTGAGGACCCTGTGTTATGCCCAAGTTTGTAATATTGCCCCCCCCCCCCCAAAAAAAAAAGACCAGAGACTACCAGGAAGACTGAATCACGCCTGCAAAAGCAAAGGGCTTTATTACGGGCTTAAGCTCAGGCCCACAGACTCCACCAACCCGCTCGCCATGTGGAGAGAGAGAGCCCGAACAAAGGCAGGGTAGGGCTTTTATGAGTTTGGGAAGGGGAGTTACAGGAAATGATGACACAGGCACAGTGCTCCAATCCCTACCCCCCCATCAATACTGGCAGTTGTGGGAGCCAATCACAACATTAGGAGTATTGACCAATCAGAGTGGGCCCAGGACCCCCAGGTAGGGCGTGACTAGGCCTGCCCCTAGAAAGGTCAAAGGTGTCAGCCGGCCTCTCCCCATTGGGCGCCCGCAGGAGTTGTCCCTGCTTAATGTGCGCCCTTTCATAAGGAGAAGCCAGCGCCTTCCCCTTTAAGTACAGGGGAAGGCTGAATCGGACCTGCGTTCTTACACCTGTTATTAGGCCTTCCTGGAGTGCTGCCCTCAGACTCCTCCACGCTGGGCCTTCGGCAAGCTAGCCTTCATGACAGTTCAAGTTTCCCCGTGGTTGTGGGCCATGCGGTTCCGGTGAGTCCCACTCCTGGGTCTGGTGGGTACAGTGTCGCTCTCATCTCTGGGGCAGGAGTTCGGCCTGTGTTCTCCCCCTTCTCAGGGATCCATGAGCAGCAGTCCGTTTTCTAGTCTCCTCAGCGTTCCAGTTGTCAGGAGGCCTGGCGACTTCCGGAGTCCTTACCTGCAGAACCGGAAGTGAGCCGTCTTCTTCTGGGTGACTTTCTCCTCCTACAAAATCAATCGCAAGTGGCTGCTCTTCTTCTCCGGAAATCTGCGGTGTAATCCGCTCCTCCCATGTGAGCATCAGAAGGGAGAGGCGCTTCCCTCGAATGTCCTTTTTTCTGAATCAGCCATACATAGTACCGCCCTTTTGGTTGGAATGCATTTCAGTGTCAGAAGGGAATGTGAAAAGTTAGAAACGTTCGATAACAGAGCCACAAACGCTCTGTCAACCAAATTAGTCTGATGTCTATAAGCATGCACGATTCTGCAATTAAGCCCCAGTAATGCTACTTCTATCAATTTATAGTCAGTACAACAAATTGAGGATACTCGTAAGGCTTATGTTGAGCTTTACTGATAAAAAGTTTTGCACATGCTTTACCCTTGTTGATTTCACAATTCTACTGTAATGTTTTTATCATTATCATTCCCACATTATCACAACAGCGCCATAGAGCACGAAGACAATATAGGTATTTTTGAAGTGAACTTTGAATCCTTTATTTGTTTGTTCTTGCCTTTTATCCCATGTTTTTTACTTTAAAAAAGTTTAATGTGAGCTCACAGAGTGTGAGCAAGGGTCAGAAAGAGAGGGAGGGTCAGAGAGAGAGCTGTCAGCACAGAGCCTGTCACGGGGCTCAAACTTATGAAACTTGAGCTTCTGATCTGAAGTCAGATGCTTAACCAACTTAGCCACCCAGGTGCCCCTCCCTCCCTTATTTTGTACTTTGATTCACAATCATTCCATATAGAGCTTGGCCCCTTACAGTTTTATAGGACAGGCTTGGAAAAATAGAGACTTGGCTTACACCAACATTGGTGAAAAATAGTCCAGGCTTCTTTCTGTAAGTGTATAAAATTTTCCTTTTGTAGAAATACTGTTTTTAACTTAACGTCTGAGAGGCTGAATAATCAATCAATAACAAATTCTTGACCTTAACTGTAAATATAACCTGAGTGAAATGCAGATTTCAATTTGCTATTCATCAATAGCTTGACATATGATGGAAAACTTCTTTCAGAGAGCCTTGTTAACTGAGTTTTGCAATGAAATATGATATTAATCACAGGTTTCAAACATGCCATGCTTTTAATTTGCCAGTGATCCATACTCTTCAACACTTGTCCTCAATTTTAATGTTTAAAGGGAGAATTTAATGAGAATATCTTTTTGGTGACAGCCAGAAACTCCACATGAAGGCATTAAGGTGTTTGCCTCCCTTTAAAAACTATTGATCTAATGTTTCAATTCTGCCAGCAACATTTCCCTTATGGGCACCTAAAAATAAAGCAAGCCTGACCCAACACTAATGTGCCATTCTATTTTCAGTGAGTGACTATTTTGTTTTGTTGATTGATTTAATTGGGGGCATAAAAAGTAAGCCTATTTACACTTGTTATGAAGAGGTGTCCCTGGAAAGATACACAGGGAGGAAAACGTCGGATAGTTCCTTGCCAATTACAAGACCACATGAATAAGAAAAAGTAAAATTATATTTGTGTTTTGTGTTTTCATTTTTTTTAACTGAAAAATTTTCAGGATAGCTCAGAAACTATACAAGGGGGAATAATATTATTCCTCTTGTCTTTAGACATAGATGCCCCTTCCTCAATCTGAAAGAAAGAATTAAACAGATTTACATTTGCTGATCATGCTCACATTTTCAAGCACGTCTCATATAGTTTATCATTAAAAAAATAGACTGTAGAGCAGACTTGATGACATAAACATCAAAGAAAAAGCAAAGGCTCCATTGCTTCTGGCCTGACCACCAGCATCTCGGGATGCAGAGGAAAACATGGTGCTTCTCAAGATCTCAAGAAATCAGTTTGGCTATGGACTGGTCCAGTCTAAGAGTGGTCCAGCTCCAGGTCCCCACACCTCTGGGTGAAAGTATTCCTTCTAAATGACTACATTGTCCTACCTTAGAGGATGTGTAATGGATAAAGTTCTCTCTCCCTTTTACACCATGTGGAAATCATTGGCAAAATTATCCTGAAAATATATTTATGCTAATAAACGTGACTTCTATAGTGTGTGATTTGTTGTCTAGAGTTGAATATATTGCAAATGCAATGTAGGTCATATTTCACTAATATTTTTGTCCACATGAAAGAAAATGACAAGAATTAACTCTTTAACTTAATAATCCAAATTAAAAACGACCTACAGCAAACATAATTCTGTGCCTTAATCAGGTTCTTTGTTTGAAATGGTTAAGTAAATTGTTCTGTGATGTTTTAAGAAGAATAATCCCATTAACTTTTCAATGGGATTGTAATTATTTTTTGTAAATTGAACATAGAGTTGAAAGAGAGGATGTGAAGCTGTATAGCTTTTTTTAATTAAATGCACAATTCCTGGAACCCAAAAGTAATACATAGTTTAATATCTGACTAAAGATAATACACTAACTTTTAAGGGAGCGGGCATCTCTCATATACAAAATGCCTGGCATTGGGGGCAGGGAGAGTCTCCCCTCCTCATGTGCTTTTTTGGAAAAACACTCCAAGTAATAGAAGCTGAGGAACTCAACTAAGAGTCAGGGAGCCAGAGGCTAAAATTTCATGGCAATAAGATTTTTAAGTGCTACCTGGTGTTGTCAGACCCAATGATCTCATTATAATATTTAGAAGTATTGATTTAAATATTACAGTCTTATTTGCTTTTTCCTGAAACGAACAGGCTAAAACTGTTCTGTTAGCCGACTTGTGTTACACATAAAACTTGACACTGTTTTAAAAGAACAATTAATATAATCTGTCAAATTAGAGAAAACTGTTCATTTACAAATATTTCAATTAAATTCTGAGTTACCTGAGCTGAACTTCGATTCGTACATTGTGTATTTTACATTTATATCTGACCCACTTCCTATAGACGCTCTATCACGATTATTTGCAGCATCAATTTTGAACTTTCTGTGTGATATCCATCATACACAAATGTTCCAAGGGTTATTGGGTTATGAGTGCATTTGTTCTACAGAGTTGAATAAGTCATGGAACCTACCTTTTAAGGACTTAAAAATCTAAGTAGATACAGACAGACAAGTATTTTCATAGCTAGTAAGTGTGTTATGAAGAGTAAACAAGAAATAAATAGAACTAGAAGCTGTTTTCACACGAGAAGGTGTTGTTTATCTGAGTGCTATGAGTTCATAGAGTTTAGAGAAGAAGTAAATTGGGGGGAGGAGGTGCCTTGGTGGCTCAGTGGGTTAAATGTCTGATTCTTGATTTTGGCTCAGGTCATGGTCTCACAGTTCATGAGTTGGAGTCCCACGATGGGCTTCACATCAGCATGAAGCCTGCTTGGAATCCTCTCTCTCTCCCTCTCTCTTTCTCTGCCCTCCACTGCTCATGCTCTTTCTCACTCAAAATAAATAAACTTCAAAAAATTGATAAAAAAAGAAGTAAATTGGTGCAAAGCTATTCCAGATTGATAGACTAGTTTGAACAAAGACTTAGAGACTAAAACATAATGCATGTTTTTAGAACTGTGCATGGCTCATTTTAGGATGACATGTATAGCATGGCATCATTACATAGGATATGATAATGAAGACAAAGAACAAAGACTAATAAGAGAAGGCCAGGAGGTTTCAATTGGGTTATTTTATAATTAAGTTTTCTTTCACCCAAACCAGACTCTAGAGATATAAGAATAGACCAGGGTTACCAGTACGACTTTGCAGATATTCAAATATATAATTTTTAAGCTTAGAGTAGAACCTTTAGTAAACATAAAAGTGCATACATCTATGTATTTTAAAGTTTGCATCCATTAAATAAGTTAATAAAACTAAATGAATAGATTCCAACATCACTAAGTTCCCTTCAACAGAAAGTGAGTGGGGTTTTTCTTATTTCCTCATGCCATTTTTTTTCCTTTTCCTTATTTTCTCCTGACAACAATAACCTTGAGTATCATCCACATTTTCTTTTGACTGAGCATTATGTATCCTGACTACTGTAATCTTTCCTACTGAAAAAAAAATTGTCTTACCTTTAGCTTTGATGGTTAACTCTCTTTCTTGGCTATTTTTCTGTGACTAATTCCTGATTTTATTTTGGTATTTTTAAAATAATTTCTATATGGTAATAATTAGTATAATGATGTCTCTGCTATCAATGAAGAAATGTTTTCTGTGACTACTGGTAAGAGCAGGTGGGTGAGATTATGAGCTACACAGTCTCCAGTTTCTATGATCTGAATTATGGTCCTGCCCTTAACAAGCTAGAAAATTATTCACTTCTACACTGATAATAAAAGAGATCTATTACAGTTTTGTGATAATAACAGAATGGAGTGTCCAGTGTCCAGAAGTTTACTCCACTAATGTGCAAGCACAATCCAAATACAGTGCTGCTGTTTACATTAATAATCTTCATGCTTCACCCCAACCACAGCACCTGCTCCTCCCTTTTCTGTCTTCATGGTCCCTCATTTCTCATGGTGAAGCATGTCCTTATCTTTAGTTCTAAAATTAGTATCACTTCCATTAATGACAAATAATGTAATGGAGGGCAATTGTATGAACCCCTTATTACCAACGTGCTGGTGTGTGAGCCCTTCTTTCTCCACCATGTGCTCTCTATCCCATCCCAGTTTTGGAAGTGCTGTCACCTCCAATGTCCAGAATCTGGCACTGCTCTTCTACATCCCACACAGAACTATTCATCAACACACTCTCAGTAATTGCTCCTGGGGTTTTGTTTTATCTTCAATAGCAGAAATCCAGCTTCCTATCACACTCACAGGCTCACAGTTGCCGAGACCCCTGACATGAATGGTTTGTCAGGATGATGCTCACACCAACGGTCTTTTCTCCGTGATGTGATCGTATAACCGTGATAAATGGACAACGTGAGGAATGCATCTTTTCCAGGGGAAGACTTTCCCAGTTCCACTTGAACCTTATTTTCTGGCAATGGAGTTAACTCTAGAGAGAGGTCAGTCCAGTCATGACAGGAGAGCCAACTGATAAAGTGTGACTCTGGAAACATAGATACAGCCCTGCCCCTTTGTATATCAATGTGTTCGTACATTTTTTTTGTTGGTAATTTTCTCAGCCATGAATGGAGATGATAACAATACAAATAGACATTGTGAGGAAAAGTGCACAGGAAGTACAATGCCTGAAAATAAATGTTAACTATCACTATTGCTACTACCATTATCATGACCAAAGCAGGGCAGACAGGAATCGCTCCTGCTGTTTTGTGGGAAAATTGTTTTTCCTTTCATTCCTCCCTTCTTTCCTTCTTTCCTCCCTCCCTCCCTTCCTTCCTTCCTTTCTTCTTCCCTCCCTTCCTTCATATCTTCCTTTCATACTTCTCCCTCCCTTCCTTTCTCTCTCCCTCCCTCTCTTCCTTATCTGCATTTTCCGGCAAAGTGCTGATATTAAATATAGTGTAATATAATTATTATACTTCAACTGTATCAGATATTATTTGGCTGTTTTCAGGGATTCTGTTCACCAGTATTTCTAAGTTGTATGTGAAAATGCAGTCAAAGGTCCATGGATTTCCTTGTGTTCAGTGTGGAGTCTAACAGGCTCATAAATTGGGGTGGCCTGGATTCCTGTGAGAAGGCCCCCACAGTTACTTCCTTTGGTTTAGAAGAAATGACTGTCATAAACAAGGTCATCACTTTTTTTCCTTTACTATAGAGCTTGTGCATTATTTTGATGTAAGTATTTGAATTTTCTGCCCCAGAGAAAACATTTTAATGCTTTATATCAATATTTGGAAGGGAACTATTTACCATGCTATGCAGTTTTGCTTTATATATCCCTCAGCACAAAGGAGAACTTTTATGTTTTTCCACTAATGTGTTTTAGGAAGGCTGGGATTCAGGAGCCATTCTTCTTTCCTCCTTGATTCATAGATTCTCTAAGGCCCATGCTTCTTAATGCAGGGTGTATTGATATACTGATTTAATATAGTAGCAGCCCTTATTGGGATATACCTCCCTAATGCCATCGGGAGCAATGAACCAGATAAGATGCTTGCAATATTAAAATCAATTAAAATCCAGAAAAACGTTAAATTGCATTCTTATGACAGAATCAATTTGGAGAGTTGGCTACTGAGCAATTAAGGGAGAAAATTCCACTGGGATTTCTTATTTCTCTGGCTTTTTTAGCCAAGGAGATGGCTTTGATAAGTTACATCTACCAGTATCTATTATTGAAGGCCAAGTAAACTTTTCTCTGGAAGTGATGGCTTCAACTTTCAAGTCTCTGTTTACTTCTACTGAAGATTCTCAAGTTTTAAGTTGTCTAAGTCGGTCCCTATTGCTAATTCAGTATCTTGGAAAGACACCTTGACATTTCAGGGAGCTAGGGTACAGTGTACTGCATTAGTGCAAGAGGAAAGGAGAAATGCTGTCCTCTAAATTATTGATAAATACTTTAAAGGTGAGAGAACTGTGGCATTGTGGAAACAATTCCCATTTATTTATGTATTCCTTTAGAAACATCAAATGCATTTTAAAATATTACAATTTCTCTATAGTATCTGTAAATCATTACTTACCAGTGGAAGAGCAATTGGTAAATCATATAATGGAGTATTAAATAAATCTGTTAGGGGTGCCTAGCATTAAGTTGGGGGTGAAAGGAAATAAAAACGAAAAAAAATGCTACTGAAGGACAGACTATCTAAAGATCTATAGAAAACCTAAGAGCACCTGAAATGACATACTAGAATGAAAATGTATAGAGGCCTCTGAGAACTATACAAGGGTAATTGAGTGTCCCTGTGGGCTGGCACTGTTAGCAAATTCATCATAAGGAGTTTAGACCTCAGCTAGGGTTTCTGGTTGTATGTGATTTCAGTGAGAAAATGGCAGGGATATAGAACATTACTTGATGTTTTGCCACTTTGAAAGTAAAGACTATAGAATACCAATAAATTGTTCAGCTCGGATGTTGGATGTATCACTTATGGGAACAGGTCTTTGTCAGTAAATTCCAGGTGTGGTAGTGAGGATCCTTTGCCATGGCCATTGTCGTTGATGTCCTTATGGTTCTCATTGCTAAACTTATCATCGGAAGATGCGTTACTTCTCTTGAGTGTAAGGCTGAAAGGCTTGTGGCTTTTGATCTTAAAACCCTCAGAGCATTTCCTATAGAAACACATACAGAAGACGTAGAGTGCCGTGTACTCTGTCTTGTGCTGAAACAAAGCCAGGAAGGAATCATCTGCAGCAGTGGGCATGGAAGACAGGAATGGGCAGAGTAATGATTTGCCCAGAACTTGATAAAGTTTCAGCTGGGAAGACAGAGAGGAAGGAATGCAGAGAATGGAAAAAAGGGAGTTATTAGGGAGGAAAAGTAGATTCTAAATAGTTATGGTAGATCCATTGAGAGGAGAGAAAAACTATGATAAAGGATTTAGGAATTTCAGCTTTGAAAGAAGGAAGGACAGTGTCAGTGATGGTCATAGGATAGTTCTTATGGATTGTTTTGATGTGGCAATTAGGACTTGGCATTCAAGAGGAAAGAGTGACAGCTGTCTAATGGACTTATGTAGATGAATAGACACACAATTAAGACTGTGTTTGGAGAATTAAAAGAATCAGATATTTGGAAAGTAGAGAGGTAATAGAGAAGAAGAGTTCAGACAGATGATACCAGAGCATTAAGTGTGGAAGAAATCAAGAGAGAAGAAATGGTTAGAAGGCGCATTGGTGCATGGAGCTGGGGGAACAGGTCAAAAACAACAGTATAGTTGAAAACTTGGGTCCTCAATAATACTCATCCATTCTTAAAGAAATAAGTGATTGAGTATGCTTTCCAAGATGACAAAAGTTACTTAAGTGTCAGCTAAAGAGTTGGATACCTCAGATTTTAGGAACACAAGCTCTTTTTCCTGTGTGTCTCCTATTTCTGGTCCTCCCCACTGCATGCACACACAAAAAATACCTCTAAATAGATAAAAGTCAAAAAGCTGAGGAAAAAATGAACTAGTGTTGATTATGTAAAACCAGGATTAAAATTTAATGTGCAGAGATTTACAGTGGCATTCAAATGTCGACCTATTTCATAGGGATCCAGATTAATGATATTAATATCTTTCACTTTTTCACAGATAAGCTATTCTATATTTTCATCTTTAGACTAATTTTGAATGTAATTTTAGTGCATTTTTTCATGTGCTTTTACAGAATTATTTCAGCTTATCCTTTGGCTAAGTAAATTCAGTTTTATAGAATAAAGTAAATTATAATGGGGCCGTGTTGTTTTAGCTATTCTCAGATAATGGAAGTAATTTTATTTTTTTATTTTGAATTTATTTTAATTTTATTCTGACCCTCTGTTTTGTATAGCTCTCTGACACTCTTGTCTTATATTCTAGAATTTTCTGAGGACAACAATTTTAATATTTGAATGGGTTACAGACAGTAAATATAATCTTTCAAGTATTTTTGTTGAACAGATTCTTGGATGGTTAAGGGAATTTCTTCATGAAGTCTTAAATCAGAAACATTATTTCAGTTATTAGTCATCCCCACACTACTGTAATGTTTGCAAATAGCTTTAAAAATTCATCTCCATACTAATAATATTTTTTAAGTTTATTTATTTTGAAAGAGAGAGGGTGAGCAGGGGAGAGGCAGAGAGAGAGGAGAGAGAATCCCAAGCAGGTTCCCTGCTGTCAGTAAAGAGCCCCACACATGGGCCCCATACATCCCACAAAATGCGAGATCATGACCTGAACCGAAACAAGAATCAGATGCTTAACTGACGCAGCCACATAGGGGCCCCTCAAACTGATCATATTAAAGCACTGTTGAAATCATGTTGTATGAAAAGACTTACTGAGTCAGTAATAAAAATGTTTGTTTCCACATGGAAAGCAAATTTATCAACCTGAGGGGAAAATATCTATTTCTTCCCAGTCTCATTTAAAAATATGCTATTATTGGGGAGCCTGGGTGGCTCAGTGTGTTAAGTATTGACTTCAGCTCAGGTCATGATCAGGCAGTTTGTGAGTTTGAACCCACATTAGGCTCTCTGCTGTCAGCGACGAGCCCACTTCAGATCCTTCGTCTCCCTCCCTCTCTCTGCACCTCCCCTGCTTATCCTCTCTCTCTCTCAAAAATAGATAAACATCAAAAACATATGCTATTCCATTTCACTTATATGAAATTCTCTATCTTCACCAACAACTGCATCTGCCTCTTAGTCTATGTAAGCAGTTGTACTTATAAATATCTATACAGAGAAATGTACATAGACATGTTCTTATGTGGATACATGTTATATATGTGTTTATATATACTTAGTCCTCAACAATTAGATAAATTTAATAAATCATTTTATTTTAGAAAACTAGTAAACCCAGGCAGATGTATTCATTTCTGTTCTTCTTTAAAATATGAGAGGGGTGTCTGGGCCCAGTCGGTTAAGTGTCCCGTTCTTGGTTTCACCTCAGGTCATGATCTCACGGTTTGTGAGTTTGAACCTGTCATCTATCTACTCTGTGCTGACAGTTCAGAGCCTGCATGGGATTCTCTCTCTCCTTTCTCTCTCTCTGACTCTCCTGCATTCTCTCTCAAGATAAATAAACATAAAAAAGTAAAAGAAAAGAATAAAATATGAGAAGATATGTCTATTATATGTCTATAATGCAAAGTTTTACAAGAGACTTTATTAGGAAAATGTAAAAATATATAAAATTCACAAAAAGGCACCACGATCTGTGGTACTGTTGAAATAATATCGTCTATGTAACAGAGGAAATTCTAATTAACATAATGACTTAGGATGCCTCAGAATGATCATGTAAAATTAAAAAAATGAATAACGCTTCACTGTATTTCATAGCAAACAGAGGTCAAAATATGTATTACAGAAATCCTAATGCATTCCATATAAAAGAGGTATACGTTGTGCTTACGGCGATGTCTAACGTACAAATAGAAAGGTTTCCTGAATCCGCTCATCTAAGAGCTACAGTAACACAACGGTAAGAATGGAAAACCATAAATGGCTCTCTTTTACACCTTAAGTAACTATTGTGTAATGCTGTGTTTTATTCTACGTTTGAACTATCTCGAGTTTGCTGTGTACTTTTTTTTTAATGTTTATTTTTGAGAGAGCAAGAGACAGAGCACCAGCGGAAAAGGGGAAGAATGAGGGGGAGACACAGAATCTGAAGCAGGCTTCAGGCTCTGAGCTGTCAGCACAGAGCCCAACGTGGGCTCGAACCACCAACTGAAAGACCATGACCTGAGCCAAAGTCAGATGCTAAACCGACTGACTGAGCCACCCACGCATCTCTGCTGTGTACTTTCGAAGTAGCTATGTACGGCTCAATTAATCACATATTATAATTTAATTTTAAATCTTCACATCATGCTTTAAATCATATTGCAATTTATTTACAAATTATGCTCAAATGTTAAAATATAGTTTTTTTTCAAATATGTTTCCTTTGTTCTCTATGCATCTTTTCTTTCTTTAAAAAATTTTTTTAATGTTTTTATTTATTTTTGAGAGAGAGACAGCGTGAGCAGGGGAGGGTCAGAGAGAGAAGGAGTCACAGGATCTGAAGACAGGCTACAGGCTTTGAGCTAGCAGTCAGCACAGAGCCTGACTCAGGGCTCAAAACCACAAACGGTGAGATCATGACCTGAGCTGAAGTTGGACGCTTACCTGACTGAGCCACCCAGGCGCCCCCCTCTATGCATCTTTTCAGCTGCAATTATCAACTGTCTGATTTTTGGGTTAAATTTGAAGTCATTGTATTGAAATTTAAGCCAGGATTAAAAGATTTTTGTCAATGGTTTTGGGAAGATTCATTTCTTTAAGTATTGAGTCTTCTAGGGGCTCCTGGGTGGCTCAGTCAGTTAAGGGTCCAGCTTCAGCTCAGGTCATAATCTCATGGTTCATGAGATTGAGCCTTGTGTCAGGCTCTGTGCTGACAGCTAGCACAGAGTCTGGAACCTGTCTTCAAATTCTGTGTCTCCCCCTCCCTATGTCCTTCCCCTGCTCGCACTGTCTGTCTTTCTCTCTCTCACATATAAATAAAATACAAAAAATTATTAAAAACATTGAGTCTTTCAGTGTATTATTAAATTTTTCTGTTGTTTTTATCCTTTTTTTCTATTCCTTAGTAAATTTGTGAAGATTACTTCAGTAGTACTTATATGCTTGTGACGAAGACGTAAATAGTTCCACATTACTGTTCATATATGCAAACAAAATATAGTATGCTTATTTTCTCTTGACTGATTTGTCCTTGCCCATAAGCTCTACACCTTGAAGTGAAAGAAGTCTTAAGTTGTCCCTTATATCTTCTCTTTAAAACAGTCACTTTGGGTGATGAAGATCATCATATATGCTTCATTTATCTGAAATAGCTCTATCTATTTATCTACCTTCCTACCTATATCCTTTTGGCTAACTCCATTTCTCTGGTATAAAATATTCAGTCTTTGGTAGTTTTTTCCCCCTGACCTTCTTTTGTCCTGTAATGGCTTCAAAGTATGGGGTATAGTGTGGCAGGAAGGGAACAGTGATTTCCTAACAAGGGGAGAGAGCCACAGATCTGCGTGATGCCTTCTGGACTCTGATTACATAGTGATCAAATTCTGGACTCTTACCTTGGTGACTCTGTTCCCATTTGGCCTCTTCAGCCCCTGTGGTGGTGCCATACTTCTTGAACCCCTGGACGTGGTCATTACCTCCAAGTACAGATTACCCACTACCTGGTGTTCTTGCAGACCCTCGGACTTGTCCATATTGTTGAGTGTATCAGCAACTCTGCCTCTTCCCCTAGGACTTAGAGATCCCCTCATTTGATGAAATGTAGTAACCTACATATCTAAATAGAATATAGATTTACATCCAAACATATCAAAGCTTATAGTCAGAGACAAAGTGAAAATACTGAAAGCAACAAAAGAAAAAAAAGTTATTTGCCAGGTAAAAAAGTACCCCAGTAAGATTAGTAGCTAATTCCTCATCAGAAATAAGAGTGGACAGGGGCACCGGGGTAGCTCAGTAGGTTAAGTTTCGGACTCTTGATTTTCAGCTCAGGTCATGAACTCACAGTTCGCAGGATCAAGCCCTATGTTGAGTTCTGAGCTGTCAGCACAGAAATTCTTGCTTAGACTTTTGTCTTTCCCTCTGCCCCCTCTCCTGCTTGTGTTCTTGGTCTCTTTTAAAATAAATGAATTTTAAAACAAAGACCTTAAGAAAAAGAAAGAAGGCTGGACAGATGGCAATGATAGGTAGCAAAACTATATATCAAAAGTGAAGACAAAATAAAAGTTTCAAGATAAACAAAACAGAGAAATCGTTGCTAGCAGGCCTGCCTTATAAGAAATGATAAAGTAAGATCTTCAGGCTGAAAGCAGACAGTAATTTGCATACTCATGAGTGGCCCAGTAAAGGCAATTGTGGCCATCTCGGTAGAATGGGAAAGGCCACATTATATTTTAATTTATCACTATCCACCTGCTCTCTGTATTATGTGATGAGATTCATTGGTGCCGGTGTGATGTCTTATTCATTTTTCTCATGTGACCCCATTAAAGATATGACTTAGTTTAAGTATTTTAAATGCTTATTTAAGGGAGAGAAGACAGGAGGGATGGGGAGTTGTAGAAAAGTGGCTGAATGTGCAGACCTCAGCCTCTAATTAACATGCCCTGGTTTTTGAAGTTCAAGGAAAGAAGCATCTATCTTGCATAAATTTCATTAATCACAAGCTTATGGCTTAACATAAAGTCATTTTACTATCCTTATTTATCATTTATATTTTATACTATACAATTATTCTAAAACATTTTAGAAGATCCCATTTCTATAAAACTAAAAAAAATAAATTAAATAATGGAAAAATATTCCCTTGTTGAAAGCATATTGTTCATTGATGCCAAACAATGTCTACTAATTAATCAATCATTAAAACTCTCAAGGAACAGTGATTAATTTTCTTCTCCTCCCCTAGTGTAAATATACTTTTATGCACAATGCTGAGTTGGTGAAAATAGGAAGTAGCTAATCAAAAAATTAACATTTTATAAAATTGTGTGTTGATAAGTGATTGGCAGATTTAAATATTCTATAATACAGTAAACATAAAATTATTAATATATAATAAAACTACTTGAAAACTACGTGGAGACACTTAGCTTAAGAAACGTTAGAGTTTAATTTAAATCTTCATAATTCCTCAGGCTTTTCATTATTTATGTAATCATTAGACTCTAATGGCTAAGTATAATTAATGAAGTTTCCAAATGTCGAACTCTAGAAATGTTAGCACTTTTTTGGTACAAATCAACTATAAGTTACTATGTGGAAATTCTCACCAAGAACTTTACTTTTAAAATCAACTTACAGAGACTTCTGTTGCAAGGTGGCAATGTTAAGCTACCCCATATTTTTCTTTCTTTACATTTAATGACATAACTAAAAAAAAACCAAAAACATCAACATATATTACAGCAATCCATCAAGGAAAGAGAAGATATAATGACACACACAAAACTCAAGAACCAATGTGGAATTGAAGAAAAAATAGTTTATTTTAGTTATTATTTTATCGTTAATACTTTTAAATTGTTATTTATTTAGGGAGAGAGACAGAGAGCACATACATGTGCCTGTGTGTGAGCAGGAGAAAGGCAGAGAGAGGTGGGATGAGAGGGAAAGAGAGGTTCCTAAGGAGGCCCCTCAGACAGTGTATAGCCTGACGCAGGGCTGGATCCCAGGAATCATGAGACCATGACCTGGGCTGGAACCAAGAGCTGGACACCCAGTTGACCAAGCCACCCAGGCACTCCAGTGTATTTTAATTTATAAAAGCATCAAAGATTATTGAGGAAGGGAGTGGGATATGCCAGAAAAATTTAGTAACTTGATCCTCTTCCCACACCAGTTTGGCAAATAAAGACTCAGAAACTCACTTAAAGCAAAATATTGATTCCATTATTAAGTCACAACCAAGTCAGGGAAATTCCACAGAATTCAGTATTTTGCTTTTGTTTTATTTTTCCCAGCTGGAAGGAAAGCATGAAAGGGAAAATCAGATAAACATAATCATCAAGAATTAATTATCTTTAGACTTAAATAGAGATTAACTAGAACACAGATAAAGAGACTTCTTATTTATTAAGATAAAATACTCTGCAGGAGCTAGCTCTCCATGGGGGAGATTTTCTAGCATATTCCAGTTGTATATCTGCTCATCTGCATTTAAAACTAATAACAGCTTGGCCAAATATTTACATAATTTACCTCTTTTCCTCCTTTGACAGATGGGCTGCACCCACTATGCAGCCAAAATAATGGGGATTAGTGTTTCTACATCAGTGACTTGGGGAGACAAACATGAAGCCTGAATGGGATGTCCAGACAATAAACAAACAAGCCAGCAAACTAATATTTCCATAAATAGATGAGCTGGTATTTGATGAGGACTTTTAAAAATGTGTAAAAGGGCATTTAATAAATATGCAATGCCTAGAAACCATATCTTTCCACTCCCTTCCTACTCAATGTCATTAGACTATCACATAGAGGCCATCAAACTAAGACATTGAAAGAGAAGGTAAAAGCAGTCTTCAGGTAGGTGGGGCTAGAAAGGAAAGATAATGTAATTGTATAAAAGTCTTGGAAAACCTTTCATGTTAAATATGTAACCAAGGAATAGAAGAAGATAGAGCATCTAAAAAATTTCATGACAAATATAGCAAACAAAAGAAGTAACGTGTGGAAGATAGCTTTTACCACAACAGAAAAGAAATTTCCTTATAAAGATTGCCTTGCTCAATATAATAAATTGATGACAACTTAGTGTCAATAAAGAAAGCCCCAAAGACCAGGCAATAGGCTAACACTTTTGCTATAACACAGTCACCGCGAAGAGAATAAGGAGACAAACCACAGACTAGGAGAAAATATTTGCAAAAGCACATCGGATAAAGGACAGCTATCCAAAATATATGAAGAACTCTTAAAACTCAACAGCAAAAAAATAAACAAATCACTGAAAAAGTGGGCAAAATACCTAAAAAGACATTTCACCAAAAAAGATACTCAGATGGCAAAAGAGCATGTGAAAATATGTTCAATATCATGTCATTAGTGAATTGTTTATTAAAACAGGATATGATGTAATACCTTTAGAATCCAGAAAGTCTGCCACCCCGGACAACACCAAATGCCGATGAAGTGGTGGAACAACCGGAATTCTCATCCGCTGTTGGTGGGAAAGCAAAATGGTGCAGCCACTTTGGAATGTAGTTTGTCAGTTTCTTACCAAACTGAACGTCTTCCGGCCAGAAGACCTAGCAACTGTGCGCCTTCATAGTGACCCAAATGCACTGAAAACTTCTGTCCATACAAAAACCTGCACAGGGATGTTTATACATGAAATGTACACTTGAGATTCAGACTAAACTTTCCACTTCAAGGTAAGGTGGAGATTTATATGTGTGATCATTAATTTCCTTAACTATTTTAGTGGGGAATGCCATTATTTCTGACAATTTTGCATAATATGTCAAATATTAGTACTTTTTAAAGTTTTAAGGTACAAATTTAAAAATCTAAACATGTAACACAACCTTCTCAATAAAGAGAAACCAGCAAAAACTAAAAATTAACAAAACAAAAGATCTAAAAATACTATAAAGAATTGTGAAGTAATGTTGGTGAGAGAAAAAGCAATAATCAGTCTCATCTTTTATATCAGGAAGACTATAAACAGTGTTTACATGGTCAAAATAAAAAAAATAGAGATAGTAGAGATATATACACTAAAAATTCAACCAATGCAAATGCTACTCAATTAAAGTGTTCTAAAAATGTTCCCAATTACCAGAAAATTAAATAAACAAATGCATGATAAGTTATAAATTGAATTGAATAAATGATGAATGAATGAATGTGGAAATCAGGTAACGTATCCAATGTAAGGCATATCCAAGACCAAATTTAAACATTATATCGATAAATATGAAATAAACTCAGATTAGAAGTTCAAAATAGATCACAGCAAATAATCACAATAAATAAAATATAATTCAATACATGCTATTTGTAAGAAGTATCTCAAAACAAAGAATGCCTCAGGTACAAATTGAATAGATGGATGATAACGCATCTGGCAATATTCAATAGAAATGAAGCTAAATTTATGATAATAAGCATGTAGTCAAGCATAAATTTAATGCAGAATTTTTTAAAAAGAAACTGAGGGAATTTTATCAAATGTACTAGGCATAAACCAAAATCAATGCCTTACTCTAATGTAACATTATCATATAAATAAGCCAGCCCTAACACATAAGTATAAACTGCTAGAAACCTGGGAAGTCTTTCACAATAACTCACTAATAGAAAGAGACTCGAATTTATAGTCTAGGTCAGCAAATGGCAGACCACATAGCAAAACCTAAGAAAGATGTCAATAATCCAATTAATGTTGTTAAGAATAAATTCCATGATGTCTAAATAGTGATAACCACTTTTTCAGACGACAATATAACATTATTAAAGTGTAAAAAGAAACTAATAGAACCAAAGACAACTAAGTGGGTATTTAAATGAGATAAAACAGTAACAAACTTAAAAAATCCTGGTCAAATTACGGAAGCTAAATTTAAATTGCCAATATACTAAATGTAACTGAAGGAGAAAAAGCAAAGCTCATCATTCTCTCTGAACAATGTTTGTAGATGCGTTTGAAATGTTATCAGGATAGTTATTGTCAGAATAAAACAATTCCACGAATTAAAATGACACTTCCTAAATCTGTAACATTGATGAGAATTTATTCAGAAATTGGGACGGCTTTGAAGTATATTATTAAATGAATTTATTTCAGCTATGTTTAATTACCTTTTTTTTTTTAAAAAAAAGGATATTTGAAAACTTTAAAACAATATTTACCTTTTTAGAAGTATGGACTGCTGGATTTAGTTATTCAATTTATCCTACATTGTTTTTAAAGTCTTCTAGTTATTTTATGAATGGGGAAAGTAAGAGCCTAATATAATTTGGAAACTTCATTTAGTTCTTGTTGCTGGTAAGTAGAAGCTCTCTGGGTGTGATGTTCATGGTCTTTCTTCTGTGTGAGTGTTTGTTACATTAATATCACCAGGAGATCTTTGCTTGGATCCTGCTAGAACAAATTAAATCAGAATTTCAATCTCTCTTTCTACCTGCTTTTCTCTCTCTCCCTTCCCATCTTTCTCTCTAATTTCGTTATGATTCAAATGAGCAGCTAGGTTTGACAGCTTCTTTTCTATAACTCTTTGCCTAGATGTCAAAGATTTATTTTTACACATATATTTTCTGTTACTCTCTGTTTTGGAGAGATTAGGTCGATTATCTTATTTGAGACCATTTAAAGATCCATTCCTCATTGTCTTTTTATACTCCCTAATTAACAAAAGTGAAAGCTTTATCTACTGTACTATATTAATGTTGGTTGATTAACGATTGTACCTCAGCCTGAAATTCCAAATCTAATCCCCATTCAATAAATAAATAAATAATTTATAAAATTTAGCAACTGTGTATAGAATTCCCCAGAGTTCCTGAGAGACACCTTCTCTCGCTTTCCCCACATGTCAAAATAGATTTGGCTTTTATACCCAGAAAATAATTTACTAATTTCAAATGTCTGAGTCTTTGGCATTTGTAATCCAGAGATTTTCCAGACTGTAGCCTCCAGGAGGGCAGGAAAAACTGGTCTTCTTTGCCTCCACAACCCTGGCGGAGGGTGGAAGGTAGCATCTAGTCCACATCTCACAAATGTTTGCTAAATATTCATACTTATCAGTTTAAATTTATTTTAATTAATTTAATGTTAATTGATTACTTTAAATTTAGTTTAACGAATTAATTTGTTTACTATTATTTTATCAATTTAAAATTGATTAAATCTTTATTAAGTGAACACATATATTTAATTATCTTTGGATAAGTGTTGTGATAAAAATAAAGAAGTTCTCTCATTTGTGTTAAAGGGTGTACCTTCTGTTTGGTTCCTGACCTATCATAGATGGCATCTTCTCTCTAGGACTGAGTCATTACCTTTAAAAGGAAAATTTGGGGGGTGCCTGAGTGTCTCAGTCAGCTAATCATCTGACTTTGGCTTAGGTCATGATTTCATGATTTGTGAGTTCAAGCTTCACGCCGGACTCTGCGCTGACAGCTTAGAGCCTGGATCCTGCTTCAGGTTCTGGGACTCCCTCTTTCTCTGCCCCTCCCCCACTCATGCTCTCTTTCTGTTTCTCAAAAAAAATGAATAGACCTTAAATAAGTTAGGAAAAAGTAGAAAGGAAAATTTTGTTTCAGGTCTTTTGTTATTAATTTATGTCCCTCAGGGTCTTATTTTTGTGCTATTTGTTTCATATTGTTGATTTCTAAATCTGTATTTATAATTTATATATACATTTATAAATATAATATTATACAAAGCACAATATGATCTGATCCATCTGAGCATTCTTAAACCACCTTTGTAACCCTTCCTCCACAACCACACACTCCATCCACTCTGAACTTATTCCCTCGACCACACCAATCTTGCTTTCACTTGAGGGCACTCACCCTTGCTCTCTCTCTGCCAGAAATCATCTTTCCTGGATCTCATATGCTTCCCAGTGGAGGCTTGTCCTCCTGCTTCCATAGGTAGGAATATCTTTCGACCACATCGCTCTTTTCTAATATTCTGCACATTATTTCCCTGTTGCTTTCTACTGGATTCAGTGTCTGTGACTCTATCCCCAGAAGCAGGCTCCTCGAGGAGGGAAGAGCCGTGTCTGCTTCCTTCCAAAGCTCCATCCTGTGACCCTAGAACAGAGGGAGAATTTTACCTGGATCCAGCAAACACTCACTCAGAAAATGGAAACCTGAATGAATCCAAGTGTGGGTAAATAAATAAATATTAGCCTAGGCTAATTCAACTCCCAAACAAGGATCCTATAGAGAATGAGATGGAGGCATTGTTCAGTAGTTACATCACGTGAAGAGACATAAGCCTGGGAGTCATAGACTAAACTGATGGTTCTGGAAAACGTAAATATATCCGTCCCACTTGTCCGCTCTAGAATCTTGAGCAGTGTATAAGACATTAAGTTCAATCTTAAGCATATGATAAAAATGGATGAGTTTTAAAAGGCTCATTGTATATATTCAAAGATATTTTTTTTACCTGAATTAATGAAAAAAAAATTTTTTTAAGATCTCCAAACCCACCAGGGCTATCAGTTCAGGAATCACACACAGAGACTTAACGAACTAGAAGTCATACACACACATGGACTATTTCATGGTTAAACTTTGAACTCATTCAGAAGCCTTCTGTCAGCTAATTTTATAGCTCAGACAGTATCACACAGTCCTAAATTCATACTTTTAAACAGAGCCTGGAGTTAATTTCACTGATATTATGATCTGAGAGGAAGATTGGAGACAAGTAATGAATACTCTCTTTGGATGTTCTTCAACATCATCTTCAATCTATAGCCTCGACTGGAATTGAGATTTGGTTGAAAAAAAGAAAAAGAAAAAGAAATGATAGCAGGTAATTTACTGCCAGGGGAGTCAGATATCAAAAAAAAGCGGGGGGGGGGGGAAAGAAGCCTGAAGATATTTGTATCTATAGACGCTGGACTGACAGCATCTGCCTCTGGTAGTCGCTCATCACAGACGTACGGGCCAAAATTGGAAACAAAATTGATATTGATGGGCGCTGCTGGTGGAAGGCAATTGTGCTGGTTGCAATAAATGATGAAGAAATTAAGGGCACTGCCCTAACAGTATTACCGCTTCACCCTCTGTGGTGCTACACGCAGTTTTACAGAGGTGCTACCCTTTGGCTTCACACAGCTCAGGACCTTCTGCGTACGCTAAATGGAAAGGACAGATTTCATATTTTCCATTTAAAAGCCTCATGAAGTGCATACATTTCAAAGAAAAAAGATATCTGGAAATATCACTCAGCTGATAGACTACTTCTAAGCTAAAAGGAATTATAATGATGACAGTGAGGAAATGAAGCCCTATTTAGTGATATGGAAGTGATTTAAAGACTTCCACCTTTGAAGGACCTACCGCCAGAGGCATGAGCTCGCCCATCACAGAAGCGGTGGACCCCATGCTCACAAGCAAATGAGGGTCTCTCCAGGGCCTGGGCTAGAGAGGTTTACTGAGGACCAGGAATCAGATGTTGTCTGGGCCCTGAAAAGAGCTATACGTACTGGTAAATAAACAAAACCCACAGACAATGCCCTGTGTGCAAATAGGGGAAGCAGAAAATAAGCAAATCGTTAAAACATAAAGTGTGCCCCATCTTGTAAGTGTTGTAGACACAGATAAAACAAGGAATGGAGGGGCGCCTGGGTGACCCAGTCAGTTGAGTATCCAACTTTGGCTCAGTTCATGATCTTATGGTTGGTGGGTTCCAGCCCATGTTGGGCTCTGTGCAGACTGTTAGCTCAGAGCCTGGAGCCTGCTACTGATTCTGTGTCTCCCTCTCTCTCCAACCCTCCCCCTCTCAATGTCAGTGTCTTTCTCTGTCTCAAAAAAAAAAAATACAATGTTAAACAAAGAAAAGAAAAACAAAAACAAACGAATCTTTGCTTTCATCCATCCCTCTTCCATGATCTCCCAGGAACCACTGGTCTGCTTTTATTTTACTTATTTATTTTTGTGTTTTCTAGAGATTTATATAAATTGAATCCTGGGGCACATGAGTAGCTCAGTCAGTTAAGCGTTGTACTCTTGGTTTCGGCTCAGGTCATGATCTCACGATTCGTGGGATCGAGCCCCACATCGGGCTCCACGGTGACAGCACGGAGTGTGCTGGGGATTCTCTCGCCCTCTCTCTGACCCTCCTCTGCACACACAGGTACTCTTTCTCTGTCTCTCTCTAAATAAATAAAGTCATAAAAATAGAATCTTGCATTATACACTATTTTGTGAAGGGGGCTGGCTTCTTCATTTCATAGTATAATTATTTTGGAGTTTACTTATATTTTATTATTTATCAATCATTTATTCTTATGGCCGAGTAGTAATCCATTGTGTAAATATAGCACAGAATGATTAGCCATTCATCTAGACAGGGATATGGGTCGTTTCAAGGTTTTGGGCTATTACCAATATCAGCAATAAGTTTTATGTGTAAGTCTTTATATAGACACACGTTTTCTTTTCTCTTTGGTAAATATCTGAAAGCAGAATAGCTAGATTATACGTTAGGTGTACGATTAACTTTTCAAGCAATTGGAAAGCTGTTTTCCAAACTAAATGTACAGTTTTTGTTTCAATGAAGTTTGCTACTTCTATTTCGCTACCAACACTTCCTATGATTGGTATTTTTACTTGTAGCCATTTTGGTCAGTTTGTGTTTATATTACATTGTGTCAGTTTGTGGTTCTCTTATGATGAATAATGTCAAAGAACGAATCAAGTGCTTCTCTGCCACCTGTTTATCTTTGTTAAAGCATTTGTCCAAATATTTGTCTACTTTGATTGGATTTTGTTATCTTGTTGATTTTAAGGGGTACACATATATGCATTTTTTCATATATGTATATTTCTTTATGTCTTTTTATACTCACAGTATCTTTCATGAGGCGGAAGATTTCAATTCTGGCAAAGTCCAATGCATTAATGTGTTAATTATTGCCATATCAAATATGTATTTGACTAATCTAAATTTCAAGGAACTTTCCCTATGTTTTCTACTAAAAGTTCTATAGTTGTAGGTGTTAGATTTAAGCCTATAATCCATTTCAAGTTAATTTTTGTATACAGTCTGCCATGGTTTGAATGTCTGGGCCCACCCCGTCCCCAAGTTCATAGGTTGAAATCCCCATGTCCAATGTGATGGCATTAAAAGCTGAGGTCTTTGGGAGGTGATTGGGTCATGAGGGTTGACTTTTCATGGATGGGGGTGGGGTTAGTGCTGTGATGAAAGAGGCTTCACAGAGTTCCCTAGCCTCTTTGCCCTTTGAGGATTCTCGGAGAAAATGACAGCCTGCAAACCTGAAGAGGGCCCTCAGAACAGAAGTGTGAAACATAAATTTCTGCTGTTTAAAAGCCGCCTGGTCTACGGTATTTTGTTACAGCAGCCCAAATGTGCTAGGACATGCTATCAAATGAAGATCCTTTCTAATATACCTGCACACTCTGCTGTGCTGGCGGCATCGTCAGAAAGATACCTTTATTACACTGCACTTTCGCCAAAATCAGTTATCCGTACTGTGTTAGCCGATTCCTGAATTTTCTGTTCTGTTCCATTGAACTGACCATGTATTTTGATGCCTGTTTCTTACTGTCTTGATGAATACACACTTGTAAATCTTGAAATCAGGTAGTGTTGTTCTTCAATTATTTTTTTTAAACTCCTTAAAAAACTTATTTTTGGCAATCTTGGTCCTTTGCATTTTCCTACAGATCTTCAGAATCATTTAGTCAATACCTACAAAGAGAAAAAACAAACAAAAAACAGCCTGCTGATTTTTATTGCATTGAAGTGTAGGTTAAGGAGCAAAGCACTGGCATCTTTATTACAGTGAATCTTATAAACCATATCGGTTCTTTAATTTGTCTCAGGAATCATACAGGTCTCCAACTGAGGGGGGGGTTACCTTTATATTCCTATTTTTTGCTCTGCTTAATGTTAATTTTTATTTTAATTTTTGGTTGAATGTTGTTAATATATGGAAATTCAATTACTCTCCTATATTCGCAGAATCTTATCAAATTCATTTATTACTTATAATAGTTTTATTGTATTTTACATCATATATCTGATATGTATGAACAGGATGTCAGTGAACCAAAACTTCCTTCTCCTTGGTCTAGATGTTGTCTTCTATTCGCATCTCCTTGCTTACTGTTTGGCAACACAATGTTGAATACCCTTGATCACTGTGGGCATCTGTCCTTGTTCTTGACTTCAAGTGACTAGCACTCTGTCCTTAAGCATTAGGTGTGACTTACCTGTGGGATTTTTATGGACACCCTTTATCAGCCTGAGGAAGACTCCTTCTATACCTCCTTTTCTTAAAGCTTTTATAAGGATTAATATTGGATTTATTAAAAAATTTTGTTTCTAAGTTGATATTAAATGGAATGTGTGTAAGGCACTGAGAGTGTGGAATTGTCGATTATATCAGAATAATCCAGCCTACATTGACTAATGTATCAGATGGTTCATGTATTTATCATTCAAAAATATTGCTCACAAATATTTTGCTATGACAGATTCAGTGTATATCCCCTTTCTTGCCCTATGGATTGAAACTCAGTTAGTACTGGTCTGTGTGTGCCATTAATTTATATTGTTTTCTCTCTTCAGCCAAATTGTTCTTTAACTGTGCCTGTTAGTTATTTTTAAACGTGAAGGTGTGCTGGAGTAGACACTCTTTGCTTTCCTTTATATCCTTAATCTTATAATTTTCAGGTTTGAAGAAGCTGAGGAAAATATAAAATAATAATGTCAGTAAACATTATAATACTAGCAGTTATAACAATCCTGAAATATACCAGCTCAAAATGTATGGCCTGTTTACTTTGGCTGAATCTGCTAATAATTCCTATAGGACAGTGATGAACATATAGTTAAGTTTTTCCCTTATTGGAAGAAGGATAACTCAGTAAAATATTATTCTATAGCCTTTAAATAAAGCTATAAAAGTTGAATTTAAATGCACAAAAGTCACCAAATCTACTAATGACATAAGGTAGTAAAAATGAATTGTATTGATGCTATCGTCAGTTTTCAGGAATATGGATCGTCAACCCTTAGAAAAAAAGACGCGTTGACTTTTTAAAAGATACCGTTGGTTTTACTGAAAAAGAAACAGCGGCTTTTTGTGTGATGCTGTATCGATACCAACTCTCATTCCCTAAGGCCTCTGCTTCTCCAGGAAAAGAAAATGACATGAAAAGATGGTTACTTTGGGGCCTTCTGAAAACTGCAGATAAGGGTCAGAGAGCTCATTGTACTGTCCAATCAGACCCGTCGGATGTACGTGCAGGTCGATGAGCGACTACGCTCTCCCCCCACCTCTTCCCTTTCTCAGAAGCAAGCAGAGCTGGAGAGAAGCACCCACCACCACCTATGAGATGCCTACAAGCATCCAATCACATCTTGTTAACATAATGTAAAATATTTGGTCTTTTAGTCAGAAGTGACACTATTTTAATAGCATCACTATTTGCTCCAGACACTTTGGTCTTTCAGTAATAAGACACTGTAAAAGACGATAGGGAGTTAACTCTGTCTTTGGGAAATTGAGTGAAAAGCAGTTCCCAGCTGCACTTCTTTGCGTAAAGACTCAGAGAAAGCAAAAGAGTTCACATATAACCTCATTAAATAAGACAGCAAGTCTAAGTGGCATCCAAAGCTATTAAACAAACTAGATTGGTCCATAATAATAAGAAACATATTTCACATCTGTTGCGCAGCACAGGGCTTTTAACAAGTAATAGGCATAACATGCTGGAAAATAGTCGCTATTCCCCATCAGTATATCATTGTCAATGGTAGTGCTGTCTCAGAAGAAGCACTTATCCCCTACACGTTATTGCTTGATAGCTTGCTGATTGCTTCTACAAAGCAATAAATTGATGGCCTGATTCAGTACTGACATTAGGTTATGTTCATTTTCGGTGATTGATGTCTTGAATTAGAACTCTCGTATTCTTCTCTGTTTAGGAATATGAAATTCTAAACGGGCTTGTCTGGTGTCACAAATAAAGCACTATACCGGATGCCAAATGAGCTATGTTTATTCATTTCAATAGCTAACTGGGTTCCCCCTTTAATAAAATTTTCATAATTTATGTTTTAATGTCTCTATTTCCAATTAAATTGTCTAGTCAAATTAAAAAAAGATACTTGAAAAAATAAGGTGCTGTATATTTTAAATTTGTGGTTTCGAAGTGGATGCAGGAAGGCAGACAGAATCAGAATATATGAGTTATTAGCGTAAGTACTGCACGCTAACTGATTACATCACCAGAGCTCTAATCATTAGTAAATCAATTAAAAAAATTTAATAATCTACTTTTATAAAAATTTAAAAAACTTATTATTTTCCATTAAATGGGGTTATTTGATTTTGTAGCTTTAAAATAACAATGAAACTAGAAAGGTAAAAATAAATAATACAATAGAGAAGCAACGTTATTGTTTCTGTTTTATATAATTTTTACTTTTTTGGAAAATTCAATATGGCAACTTTGATTAAAATGATATTAATATTAACCACATTCCTATAGAAGCTGGCAAATTCAGAGTTTAGACTTGTAATAGTTTAAGAAAATAAAATAAGCATATTTTCAACTCACTATGTCAAATGGCAAACAGTCTGATGTATAATTAAGTAATCTCTCTAAACCGGTGCTTCTCAATTTGACACGATCTTATCCCCAGGGAACATTTGGAAACATTTGGAGACATATTTGACATATTTGTCATAACTGGGTCATTACTACTGAGAGTTAGTGGGTAGTGGCCAGGGATGGTACTAAGCATGCCATAAGGCAGAGAACATTCCCCAACAACAAAGAAGCAAGGATTCTTTAAAGGAGCAAGGATATATATTGTGGGACACCCCGTTCATCAGTTCCTTACCCTGTTAAAATAAAATACCTCGACATGATAGATAGACATTGTCTGTCTAGCTGTGCTCTAGCCTGCATTTCTCAATGCTCCGCCCCTTTGATGGAATAGAATTGTAACCTCCGACCATGGATGTAGAACAGGTAGTGGAAGAGGGAATGCATTAAAGGGAATGGTCTCGGTCATGTTAAATCTAACAAATTGATACTGCTGAGTTGAACATGGAATCAGATAAGTAAAAAATGGGTGGTTATTGGGAGTAAATGAAGAGTTCTAAAATGCCAATTTGATGATGAGAATTGAGCTATGTGGACAAGAGAAGCTACCTTATTCTTTAGAAAAAGCTCTTAAATCCATATTAAATATATATGTTTCCCTACAACTAATTGCAAAAGCACTAACGACAATGCCATCTTCAAAAATTTTTATTGTTTTCTTTTTTTTTCTTCGTGCTGGTATGGGTATAGAATAAGTTCTGTATGGGAGTGTGTGTGTAAGAGGGAGAGAAAAAGAATGTGACCAGCCATGTTGCATTATTTGTGCTGCATTTCCATTTGTTTTATTATTTATGGAGGTAGAAAGTAGAAGAGGACTAAACATCGAACAAACATGGGGTTGCTAATACAGCAAAGACAAATAACATTTTCTTTTAAATAAGGACTAAAATAACTCAGTGGACACACAGTGGAGATGGGGTCATTAGTACATATATGTGGGGGGAGATTTAGATCACATAACAAGGCACAGTAAAATTCTGAAAAAATAAATGATCAACCATGGCAAATTTGACAGTGGAAGGCTACCTTTGACATGTCTAATCGTTTTGGTTGGATTCTCTCTTTATTTGCATGGTCCTTAATTCTAGCTACATAGGTATTTTATAAGCATATGTACACATTTTTGCAGAATAAATTCTGAGGAATTGAGCTGAGAAAAACAGAGGACACTTAAATTATTGATAACAAAGCCACTAAAAAACCTTCCAAAGATCTACAGTAATTTTTATTCCTACTCCTAAGGTTGCAACTACGTTTGCATGGATAATATTTCAGGATAGTTGGTGAGCTGATTAAGTTAATAAACAAGTTGTTGGTTATATAACTTTGATTCATTTTTGATCTTTTTACTTTGCTAAGATATATAGTTTTTCACATTAATATGTTAAAAGGCCTGATAATAAAGTTCTTTTTTCTTGCCTATCATATCTTATTTTTCCACCATCTGGAAAAAGTGAGTGTCCCAGGAAATCTACTTGAGGTAAGGGCTCAGGAGGATGTGTCTTAGTATATTACTACATTGTGATAGTGTGGAATATGCTGAATAGAGAATGTTTCCTAGAGAAAATGAAACCAGAGGGGCATTAGCAATGGTTTGTCTAGTTTTTATGAAAATGCCACTTTTAGTTTCTAAATCAAAGTCCAGAAGTATTAACACGAAAACCTTTTACATGCAGGGATACAAAATTCTGAACGCGTATTCTTGGGGTATAAGCTACCCCAGAGGGACTGAACATCCGACCTCCAGCTAAGTTTCCTTTGACACTAGTGGTTTACATTAGACATAGATATTTGGCAAAATGCATGTTTAAATTGGTGGCTAAGCAGCTTAGTTATCAATAGTAGCAAAATCACTTCATTAAGAAATTCTCTGTTACACGCACAATAAAGCAAATGCAATATAAATTATGCAAATAAATGAGAGAAAAATCAACCGAGTGGGTATGAAAAGAGGCTGTGGTGTTATAGACACGCCGACGGGGGCAGAGGAATAAATGAAAGCCACAGGTGGAAGTGAAGCACCACCACCTTTCCGCCTCTGCTCCCGCCCTCTCCCACTCGGAGGCACGGGCCTGCCCCACAGAGCAGATCAATACTCCACGTGAACTTTAACTTCGTCTCTAACACAGCTGCCTCCGAGGGTGTGCCAGATCGGGATTGACCGTTCACGACTCTAAATGCTCTTATCACTTCTCCCTCTCTTGTGTCACACATCACATCTGTCTTCCAGTCGCTTTGGACATTTTTCTATCAGCTTGCTTAGATTGCGCTCTCTAGGAGGGAGGCCTTTGAAGTTTTCATCATTTGATTCCCTCAGTCCTTAGCGGGGCCCTTTGACCACAGTGGGTTCTCCAACAGCACCGGTCGAATAAGTGAATGATAAGGAAGAACTGAACACATAGGATTTGCTCATGAACCATTTTAAATGGGTGAACAAACCGGGAGGCTTGCTTTAAAGTCCTTGAAGTGATTCGTGGTGTGGCATGCCTCTCCATTCCTCTCCCCTCTAGAGCAGATGCTTAACTCCTTGGGGCGAGGGAGTGAATGAAGTTTATAACGTTTTAAAAAAATTAATGCTAGTAACAAGGAAATAATATATCTTAACTTGTGTGCATGGTATATATTTCAATGAAATTTTTTATGGGGAGATAAGTAATAAACACAGGTGAAGGACGTTTACAGGTTGGCTGGTGGTCTTTGAATCCTCCTTTTGAGTCAGATTTATGAGACTATTAGCATGATGTTAATGCATTTTTTAAATTTTTAATTTCTGTTCTATAATCCCACATCTATTTCAGTTTTAAATAAAGATCTGGAACAGTCAAGAAAAATACTGTAAAATTGTCATGTTGTATTACTATGTATAATGCATGGAATGCACCAAGTTTATAAAAGTTTGGTGGGTGTGCTACCAATGTATGGAGAACATGGTGCAAGCATTCCAATATTTAAAAAGTCTGTATCAAGTGTGCATGAGAGCAAATAGAACTGATTCTAGAAAGATCAGAGTTGTCATGTGAAATGCAAAGATGTGTCTCTTTATGAAATCTTTACATTTTCACTTGAAGGTATTTTACTCTGCAGATATTTGGAAAATATTACAAGCTGTTCTTTGTAATCATATCTGTCAAATGATTAGAGAGGAAAATAGAATATGAAGGGATGAACTTCCATATTTCTCTTTTCTTAGGAAATAAAATTGTTTAGTCAAATTTTATGAATAACACTTTGCAACTCATGAATGGAATTTTATTAGTAGCTCAAAACTAGCATGAATAGGAAATACATTTTCTTTTCACAACCAAAGAAAGAGCATTATTTTTGGTCTGAGTTCACTCCTATATATGCAAATATTATGTGAATGATATGAGATTTAGGCTTCATATCATTAATCAGTGAGACAAATATCAAATGAAGTCAAGAAAATAAATGCAAAAAGGCACAAGTTTTACTTTTGACATAAATTGTTAGAAAATGCCTACATCAAATAGAAAGTAGTTACTACTTAGATATATCTTTAATGATGTTTAATTTTTTTTTAAAGTTTATTTATTTCTGAGAAAGAGATAGAGCATGAGCAGGGGAGGGAAAGAGAGAGGGAGACACAGAATCCAAAGCAGGCTCCAGGCTCTAAGCTGTCAGCATAGATCCAGAGGTGGGGCTCAAACTCATGAACTGTAAGATCATGACCTGGGCTGAACTTGGACACTTAACCGACTGAGCCAGCCAGGCAACCCTAATGGTGTTTTTCAATGTTTTCACTGAAGAAAATTTTAGAGAAAATGTGATAAAAAATTGAAATTTCCAGAAAATGTGACATAAAAATATGGAAATGGCCCCGTATTTTATACCATTGGTAGTGTTTCTCATTACAAAACCCACAATGAAAAGTATATTCAATGGATTTAGTCAGCACTTCATAACTATTTGTGGTCCTGTTTCTTTGTTAGTTTTGAAAGTTTATTCAGGGGCTCCTGGGTGGCTCAGTCGGCTAAGCCTCCAGCTTCAGCTCAGGTCAGATCTCACGTTCATGGGTTCGAGCCCCACGTCAGGCTCTGTGCTGACAGCTAACTCAGAGCCTGGAGCCTGCTTCCGGTTCTGTGTCTCCTTCTCTCTCTGCCCCTCCCCCTCTCATGCTCTGTCTCTCTCTGTATCAAAAATAAATAAAACATTAAAAAATTAGAAAGTTTATTCAAGTGTCCATTATTTTTTTAATGTTTTATTTATTTATTTTGAGAGAGAGAAAGCCAGCATGAGTGGGGGAGGGGCAGAGAGAGAATCCTAAGCAAGTTCCACACTGCTAGCACAGAGTCTGGTGTGGGGCTTGAACTCACAAACCATCAGATCATGATCTGAGCTGAAATAGAGAGTCTGATGCGTAACCGACTGAGCCACCCAGGCACCCCCAAGTTTCTATTAATTTTTGACTCCCAATCTTCTTCCTTCAAAGTCATGTCCAATCCCCTTTGAGTTTTAAGCTCTGAGTTCACTCTGACCATTCATTTGTCCCCTGAAGGATAAAAGACGAGTTATCTTTGAGTTTCATATTTTGGGTTCAGTGCTTTTGTTTCAGTGTAACTGACTACACACCTATAAGCAAGTGCCTTCTCTTTTGTAATTCATTTCGAAGGAGGGTTTTTGGAAGAAATTTACATGGAAATTCTGGCCTCATGGTTTTCTATGTATTAAAAACTACTATGGATATGACTGCTTCCTGTATTTTTGACTGTTTAAGAAATTATTGAATAAGAAACCGGCATTTTGAGTACTTTCATAATTAGGAAGAATGCTAATCTTATTTCCTAACTCCCTTTATGTTCCTCTGTCTTAACTTGTCTCCGACATGCAGGCGCGCGCACGCACACAAACACACACACACACACACACACACACACACACACACACACACACTACATGTAAAAGTTAGTATTTAAGGCTTCTGTGGACAGTCCCATATTTCAGAGTGAAGGCTGACAGACTGAATCATGCATTTGTCCGTGAAGCCACAGTAACGAGTAATTAAAGAAGTAGGAAACAAGCAAAGATTTAGGGAAGATATTTTAACTGGATTGAGAAGTGGCTTTTCTCCAATTTAGAAGAAACTTTTTCCAAATTTCAAAGAAATATTCATTTTCCACTGGACTTTGGGCTGAGCAGCAAGGATAACATGTCTGTTATTCAGTATTTTCCAGTCAATAAGACAAAAGTAAATTATATGTTTTTATTTTCCTTTTTTTCAGAATTGCCTGTGAGCTTCAAGGAAAATGATCGTCAGATGTTTAAAATGATTTATATAAAATCACTGAGCAAAAATCTATAGTAAGCTCTGGCAATAACAAGACAGAAGGTATAGTAGTGCAAAGAAAGTTCTCATTCAAACTATATTCAAAATTATTTTTATATTTTTAATACTAAATTATAATAAAATTTTGACCTTCTGGGGGAAAATGTGCATAAATTTAACATACACAACTTTAAAACCCATCTTATCTTTGTAAATGTTAAATTAAAAGTGAAATATCTATCGTAGATATAAGGCATTAAATTACTTTCTATTTTGGACTTAAAATAATGGCATATATGTAGGTTTCATCTAAAAAGGAAATGATGTGTACAAAATAAACTTCAAAATCAAGAAATTTCCTTTTTAATTTTTTAATGTTTATTTATCTTTAAGAGAGAGAGAGAGCATGAGCAGGGGAGGGGCAGAGAGAGAGAGGGAGACACAGAATCTGAAGCAGGCTCCAGGCTCTGAGCTGTCAGCAAAGAGCCCTATATGGGGCTTGAACCCATGAACAGTGAGATCATGACCTGAGCTGAAGTTGGATGCTTAACTGATTGAGCCACCCAGGTGCCCCAAGAAATTTTTGTCTTTTTAAAATAAACTTTGTCCAATCATTTTCTGAGACCCATTGTGGCAAGCTCTTTGATGTCTAAGACTCCAGTCATTGAGTTGGGTTTGAAGAGATAGAAGCCAGGAGCACCCACTAATATCCAAGGTGATATTTCACTACCTTTTCACAAGGTAGTGAAAAACTTAGTTTTCCTTCCTCCATTTTCCCTTTTAGGTCTGACTTCATCACAAGGAGTCTAAGAGAACCAGACGGGGGAGGGGTGGGTCATTTCTGCTACTCGGTGGACTGGTCCAAAACAAAGAAAGGGCTTTCATTTTTCTATGTTCTCACAAAGGTTTAGGTTCACAGTAATTATTTTCATGAGGTAAAGGTAACAAAAAGCATCAGAAATGAATACATTTTATAAGTAACTACTTGTGGAACTTCTGTATCTTTTCTCAGTTCCCTTTTGTTTTGGATCCTTTGCAAACTATATCAACAGAAGGAGAGGGGAAAGAGTTCAAGGTTATTTATAACTCAGGTTGCAATTAGAAAAAAAAATGAGGTTCAAAGTTCATAAGCTTCTCCAGGGATAAAAAATGATTTTAATAAATTCCTTAAGAACTGGAAATGTCTCCAAGGCATATGATGCATCCTACTTCTTCCAAATCCATTATTTTCTCTCTGATCATCATGTGAAACAATTAATTACTCTGCTCGCATCTAACAGAAATGCCCTGTTTCTGCATTTCACCGGCTGAAATACCAGACAAAATGAGATTCCGGACGGAGCTGTAGGAACAACCAAGCAAATTCAATCCAATTATGCCTCTGCTTTCCATCTCCTAAATAACCACAAGTAAATAAATAAATAAAACACTCACCTCTGCCCTCTAAGAATGGGTAAGGAAATAATATGCCTATTAGTCTCCTTGAAAGCATTGCCACTATAAAAAATATGGATCGATCCATTCTGAGCTTTTCCTTTGGGATAGGGATCTGTTCATAAAAGTGCATTTAAATACTCCCTTCTGTGTATAATTCTTAAAATCTTGTCTCCCTTTACTCCCCACCCCCCGCATCCATACCACACACATTCAATGAGGTTGAGTCTCAATAGGCAAGCAAGAAATGAAAATTTTAAAACAATCTAACAAGATGCCTTCATGCAAAGGTTACAAGAAAGCAGTTTCCTCCTGTTACAAATGTTTTGCATTTCCTCAAAATGCATTTATCAGAAAGCATGCATTTAAAAATACCATAGCAGATCTATTAAAAGATGATTGATGAATTGTCTTGCAGTTGCATAGGCTCAAAGCATTTCCTTTTATACGACTGAGACAGTACCCAAAGGGCTCTAGGTTTAGTAAAAGGAAAATCAGATTTTGAGTCTCTTGCCAGGTCATGGCAAATAATGGCTTCCTTGCTTATGGGCTCTCATGCACCAGTAAGAGTAACTGTCACTCACCCACAGATTGTTTCCTGGACTGGAGCCCCCGCACACTCCTGTCAAGGCTTCTGATGAAAAGCCGCACTAAGTAAACCTGAAAATCCCCCCTAAGCTGGCAAGAAACTCAAAGCAACTGAAAGATGATGCATTGCTCAGAACATCATATTTTATTTGCCAGAGACTGGAGAGCCATGGCTGGAACCACGGCTGTGAGAGAGAAAAAGAAGAGAGAGGAGGAAGAGCAGATTATACAAGGTAAGGACTCCCTTGCTTTTTCCTTAACAATGTTCCTAGGGGTAAATGTTGGAGCATATCTTAGTGGAATAGAAGTCCTACTTCATTGTTGGCTGCCTGATTGTGAAGGCGTCTAAGCCTCACCTTGCCCTTTGCCCTTTGGGTCCTACTTCTGGGCAGCACAAGACATAGCCTAAAGTGCTCTGTCTTTTGGCTCATTTGGGAGATTCAAACTGCAGACCCCTTCCCATGGGAGAGACTTATCCCCCAGAACCATCCTGAAACTACAAGAAAATTTCCAAACCAGGTCTCCTCAATCACCGGTTTCAGACAACCTTGAGAGGCCTCCCTTGTTTTCCCCGGTGCCTCATGATGTGCGTAAGAAACCCTTTTGGACTCTGGCTCTGTGTGGCTTCATCAATTTTATTATCTTAACCAAATTTTGAGTGGGAGCCCATCCTGTTTCCTCAAGTGGTACACGAGAGTTAGTCAGATAGTTTAAAATGTAGTAAATTAATTTTATCTAAAGTATATGGAATACAAATTTAAGGATATCAGTCAAATTTTAAATTGATAAAATCCTGTCTGAAGCATTCTCTGGAGCCTAAAATCTAATTCTAAAGTATTGCACAGCTTACTATATAATTGTGTGCCGAAGTCGAAGCAAATGCTCTTCCAAGGAACATGCATGGCCTTATAAAATAGAAGCTACTCACAACAGAGTGATTTTGAAATAGAGAGTAGAAATAGACAAGACTTCACAAAGTTTGCAAAACAGCCATAAATCAGCCCAATCCATGATTGAGCCAAACCCCTGAGAGAGAGAGAAAAATCTGTTCTGTAGGAAGACAATCTTTTCCGGAGCCTAAATTGTGTGTACATTCTTTCATACACATAGTCTAACGTATAATCAAATAATTACCCACAACATCAGATGATGAAATGAGATAACTAAAGATTAAGTTAAAAAATCAGTCATAGAGTCACTGGACATTCTAGCTACTAGTTATTAGATATAGATATTAGATATAGTTATTAGATATAAGTAAATTGAGGTAAACATATTCAGGAAAATAGAGAACAGAGTCTAACATTCTGGAATAAAAGTCACATGGAAATATCCAAACTAGAACGTTCAAAAGTTAAATGAAAAAAATAAATGGAATTAACAAAATATTAGGTCTAGCTGAAGAGAAAGTTAGTGAACTCAAAAGCAGATCTATAGAAATTATCCAGATTGGGGAATAGAGAGGAAGAGGAAAAAAACTAGAACAATGTTGCAAGAATCATGGTGTAATGAATATGTCCTTCTAGTCTTAAAAGGAAAAGAGAAAGAGAATGGGGAAGAAACAGTATTTGGAAAGTTAGTTGCTAAATTTTTCTGAAAACTAATGAAAGATTTTAATCTTCAGATACAAAGTGTCATAGGCTTCATTGGGATAACTGTAAAGACTGTCTGGTAAATGTTCTCAAAACGAGGGACAAGAAGAAAATGGAAAAGAACTATGAGGAAAAGGAATGCATTGTGTTCAGATGTGTGACTGACGATGGAATAAAAGCTTAAAATTCCACCCAGAATTCTAGAAGCTCTAGACAATGGAACATCATCTTCAAGGTGCTGAAAATAAATCTGTGCTAATCTAAATGGGGCAAACTTATCTTTCCAAAATGAAGGCATGATAAATTAATTTTCAGAAAATAGAACAGAGGATATTTCTCTCCAACAAAGCTGTAGTAAGAGGAATGTTTAGGGGATTCTTAGGATACAATGAAAATCATTTATATGACACTAAAAAATGCATGAAGAAAAGAGGGACCTCAAAAGGAAAAAATGTGAGGAAATCAAAATAAATGTAAATAATGAGGATTCATTGTTAAATATTACGTTCCAAGAGAATGAAACTATATGAAAATGGTAGAAGGGAAATTTGGAAGGTGATAAATGGATTTGACATTCCTTAAAGTCCATGCATTGTCAATAAAATAAAAAATACCAAGTTGTAACCATTTTTGGTATGTCAAAAATGACTTCCATTATGGGGGGAAAAGTGCAATCTTACTCCACTGTATTCTGTAAATTACACGTAAAAAATCAAGATAAAACACATAGAACAACTCTCAGAACATTCTGAAAAATAAAGGAAAAAAAAACCAGACTAGCTAAAAATCTCAGTATTTGGCGTATGAAGCACCGGTGAACTGTTTTGTTTTGTTTCACTTCTTATAGATACTCCCTTGAGTGGTAGAGTTTCTCATAAGCTACGAAATGATAGCAGGTGGAAGTTGTGACCTTCCCATCAGTCCTGCCATCAACAAGAATGTGAAGTGACTCTCTATTGGGTATTCACAGTCCAGACTAAGAGCAAATGATCTTTACCACCTCCCTCTCAGCTAGACAGTCAGTGAAGAATCACAGAGAGGAGGGAGCTGGATAAATTGAAGTACTGACTCACTCCAATTTTAGGTGAAACTAACATATCAACGGAGCCAAACCTGTGAGTGCGGACCTCTGTTGTGGAATTCTGCCGAAGTTCCAGGTTGGCCTCTGTGTCTAATTCAAGCTGTGTGTGCTATAATACCACTGAAAAGACTTAGGAAGCTGTATTAACATTCAAATCACAGGCCAAAGTGGTATGCGCTCTGAACATAAATGGGCTGATGGCCTGTTGAAGTAGCAAGCTTAACAACAAGGATGGAGCTAGAGTGTATTACGCTAAGTGAAACAAGTCAGTCAAAGACATGACTTGGCATGATTTCATTCATATGTGGAATTTAAGAAACAAAACAGATGAACATTGGAAAAGGGAAGGAAAAATATGATCAAAACAGAGAGGGAAACAGACCATAAGAGATTCTTCAATACAAAGAACAAACTGAGGGCTGATGGAGGGAGGTGAGTGGGGGATGGGCTGAATGGGTGATGGGCATTAAGGAGGGCACTTGTTGGGATGAGCACGGGGTGTTGTATGTAAGTGATGAATTACTAAATGCTACTCTTGAAACCGTATTATGATATATGTTATGTATGTTAAATAACTAGACGTTAAATAAAACTTCAAACTACAAAAATGAAATAAGACAATTTATGTAATAATAATTGTCTCCTAACATAATTTTGAAAATGTCCAGGATTAAAAATATATATATATTGGAAACCTAAAGTCCAGTGATAAAAGCCAACTAGCAGGAATTAACAGCAGGAAGACAAAGACACCACAAGTATTTGACAAGATCTTTAAAGCAGCTGTCATTAAAAAAAATGCTATGATAAGCAAGTATTAAACTCTTTTTTTATATTTTTTATTTATTTTTGAGAGACAGAGACAGCACGATCAGGCGAGGGGCAGAGAGAGAGGGAGACACAGAATCCAAAGCAGACTCCAGGCTCTGAACTAGCTTTCAGCACAGAGCCTGATGCGGGGCTCGAACCCACGAACCGTGAGATCATGACCTGAGCTGAAGCCGGACGCTTAACCAACTGAGCCACCCAGGTACCCCAGCAATTATCAAACCCTTAAAACATATAAAAAATTTAAAACATGTATATATTTTCAAAGCAAGAAAATATAAAGAAGAGCCTCATGGAAACTTCAGATCTCACAAACACAAACTTCACTGTATGGGCTCAAAGAAGAAGCCGCATATGACAGAGGAAAGAAACAGTGAATTTAGAGTGCACCTGCAGATTTTGTCAGCTTTGAACAACAGAGAAGCTAAAAAAGCAATCTTCAAGAGTCTATGGGACCGTATATATATGTAGTCATCAAAGTCCCAGAAGGACTGGAAAGTGACTTGTGGAGTTGGAAAATTACCTAAAAAAATTAATGAGTGAACACTTCTCAAATTTATCAATACACATAACAGTGATCCTCAAAGGTGAAAAACCTAAAATAGTCTACAGCCAGTTATGCCATACATTTGGATTTCTGAGAAGTAAATCCAAGGATCTTTAGAACAGTGTGAGGGAAGTGATGAATTACTTTCAGGGGAAAAGGGATTCAAGTAGGAGACCAAAGATTCCAATATTCATATAAGAAGGTGGCACAACCTTTTCTAGAAGTCAGAAGAAAGTGGCACAATGTACTTAAAATAGGGAAAGAAAAGGACTGGCAGACCCAGATTTCACAGACAGTGAAAATAAGGGCATTCCACAAAGACGTTTCCAGTTGCAGGATAACTCAGATATTTCAACACTAGCCGACCTGACCCAGAAGAAGCATTAAAGTAATTCTTCATACATAAAGAAATTATAACATAAGAAAACTTAGAATATCGAGGATGAAGTAATATGAAAGATAGATAAGTCTCTTTTTATGATTTTCAATTCCCTTTGATGACTGAAGACTAAAATTATAACATTCACTGATAGATTTTATGTCATAGGTAGAAGCATATTGGGTGCCACTACATTAGCTGGAAGCAGGATTATGAAAACTGAATGGTAGTTCCTCCTGAAATGATAAAATATTAATATTAGTAGACTGATATTTATGCTGTATGTATGTATACTGTAAATCATTAAACTACTACAAAATTATACAAAAACATATTTAAAACCACAATAGATCAAGCAAAAGGAATACAAAAATATTGAAGTAACCCCAAACAAAACAAAGAGAGAGGAAACATTTAACCTGATCTTTTAAATAAAAAGATTGTTTTGGGCGCCTGGGTGGTTCAGTCAGTTAAACATCTGACTTTGGCTCAGGTCATGATCTCATGGTTCATGGGTTCAAGTCCCATGTCAGGCTCTGTGCCGCCAGCTCAGAGCCTGGAGCCTGCCTCAGATTCTGTGTCCCCCTCTCTTTCTGCTCCTCTCTCGCCCACACTCTGTCTCACTTGCTCAAAAATAAATAAGCATTATTGCCGGAGTCCAGCTCCAGCAGGTCCAGGGTTCCCTAAAGAATGGACAGTGTAGGCGAACGAGGGAGGGAATGAGAGAGCCACGAGTTTCTTTCTGATCACCAGGCAGGCATCTCCGCACTGACCTGAGAGACTTTATTTATGGAAAAATAGATATTGAGCCCAGCACAGAAGTGGCATTTGCCTTAGACAATGATTTCTGATGACAGATGTCTTTGGTATGTAAAAATTTTCCAGAACATGAATTGGTAGAAGACTCATGCATAATCTTTATCAATAGTGATTGATGTAGGTGACTTAGATGCCTATCATATGTGGAAGGAAGGTATCTTTAGCATTTAAATACAAGACAATGTTTTTAGCATAGCAAAGGCAAAAGTTCTTTGTGGGCAGAAGTTAATAGCCTGTTTTCTTGAGGGGAAGCAAAACAGGTTTCTCAGGAAATGCAATATTTGCTCCTATAATCACAAAAGAAGAAATTCCTACAATAAGTTATTTCACAACATGCAGTCAGCATATTTTAGGATAAGGGGACAAGTCATTCCTGATACCAGTCAACATGGTGCTTTGGGGGTCGATGCTCAAAGAAAAATAATTGAGTGGGCGTGGATATCAGTCACCATCTGATGGTGGGAGGCCTTGCAAACCCGCCTTACCTCACAAGGAGTTTTTTCAACTTAGTGAGTTCAGAAAATGGCTCCCAACACATTATAAATAAATAAATAAAAAGATGGCTCTACTCCGATCTGGGCATGGGCCCACATCCTGAACACCTGGATAGGCGCTCCCTCTCAGCCATTTATCTGCTCTATGACGTGGGGGAAATTCTTCAGCTTTCTCTACCGAGGTTTTCTTATCTGTCATTGGAGATTACCTTCATTGTAAATTGAAACAAGAGCTTGGAAGAGTGTCTGGAACACATGACCACATGAAGTGCTATAACATGACAATGGTTTTAACTTTGGGGCAGGAACAGCCACGATGGGCAGCACCACTCTCTCATCAGCGACCGACTGTTTTTGATCCCTTCTTTATATAACGGCTGTCATCACAACAAAGCATATCACTTCCTGCAGCATGGGGTAAGATCTCCTTTTCAATGGTTGTTTTTCTTCCCACTAGAACAAACACTGGCAGAACTTCTCAAAATCTGAGATTATATTGCTTTTAGTTTTCGCCATGTTGACTTTATAACATCCATACATTTCTTTATTAAAGTCATAGTAAAAAAGAAAACCAATGGTGTTGATCAATAATATCTCTCTGAATATTTGTAATATTAATTCATATGTAAGTATTGCTATCAGATATTGAACTCATAATAAAAACCTATGGCAAATTTTTGTTGTATATGTACTCTTTCTGAAGCATCACCTATTTTATTTAAGTTTTATGTTATTTATTTTGAGAGAGTGTATGTGTGTTTGTGAGCAAGCAAGGGAGGGACAGAGACAGAGAGGAAGAGACAATCTCAAGCAGGTTCTACACTGTCAATGCAGAGCCTGATGTGGGGCTCAAACTCATAAACCACAAGATCATGACCTGAGCCAAAGTCAAGAGTCAGAGGCTTACCCAACTGTGATCCCATTTTATTTTCTTAGTCTATTAATTATACTTTATTTAAAAACAATTTGGATGCCCTATATTTTATAATGTACAATTAAATTTCTTCTTAATGTTCATTTATTTTTGAGATAAAGACAGATCATGAGCAGGGGGAGTCAGAGAGAGAGAGAGAGAGAGAGGGAGAATCTGAAGCAGGCTTCAGGCCCTGAGCCATCAGCACAGAGCCCAACATAGGGCTCAAACTTACTGTGAGATCATGACCTGAGCTGAAGTTAGATGCTTAACCAACTGAACCAACCTGGGACCCCTTGAAGTCTATCTTTAGATAAGGAGTTTGCTTTAGGAGTAACTCAGATCTTTTATAGAATATCCCAATTACTCTTTCTTGTGCCTGTGACATTGCAGTCATTATTCCACTTATTTGTACAATGTAGTCACTCAATATCTTATGACTACTATCGCTTGAAAGGATCAGTATCATTTAGATCATTTAAAAGGAGGAAAGAGGTTTTACACCATTTGGATGATTTCATTTCTTTATGTAGACTCAAGATAATGAACTATATCATTTTTCTTTCCCCCAATGCACTCCTTTAAACATTTTTTGCAGAGAAATTCTTCTGGTAACTAATTCAGTTTGTATTTTTCTGCAGAAATCACTGGTTTTTTGTTTGTTTTTCACTTTTTTAAAAGTAGGCATCACACCCAGTGTGGATCCCAATATGAGGCTTGAACTCATGACTCTGAGATCAAGACGTGAGGTGAGATCTAGAGTCAGATGTTTAACTGACCAAGCCTCCCAGGCACCCCTGTGTTTCGCTTTTGAGGAATAGTTTTGTAGGGTATATCATTCTAGATTTTTTTTAGAGAAAGAAAGAAAGGGAAAGGGATAGAGAAAGAAATTTAACAGGGATTGGCTCACATTGTTATAGAGGTTGAGAAGTCTTATAATCTGCCATCTTCAAACTGGAGGACCAGGACACCTGGTGGTGTGGTTCAGTCTGAGTCTAAAGGCTTGAGGCTCTGGTTACTGATAATGGAAGGCCTGATCTGAGTCTGAAGGTCCAGTAACCCAGAGTACCTGTGGCTGAGTTCAGGAGAAGACGGATGTGTCAGTTCAAGTAGAGAGTGTGAATTCACCCTTCCTCCACCTTCTCATTCTATATTAGTGCTCAACAGATTGGCTGATGCCCATCCACACTGGGAGAGGCCATGGGTTTTACTTGGGTCACCAATTCTAATGTTAATCTCTTTTAAAAACATTCTCATAGACACAAGTCGAGATCATGTTTTGCCAGCCATCTGGGTATCTATTAGCCCAGTGAAGTTGGCACATAGAATTAGCCATCACAATATCTGCATATTTTTAAAATGGCCCAAACAGCTGGATTTTTTAGTCATTTAGACTCTGCACACTCCACCGAACCTCAACCAACATCTGTTGAGCACTGATAAGACAAAGTGTTAGATGCAAGGCTGCCAGGCCTTTTGGACATGGTGACTCCCCACCATGCTCCATGACCTTGACACGTAAGCCCTCTTTTCCATCCCCATTCTTCCTAAAATTTTCCTTGCTCTCCTCCTTCTTCTGAAGGGGGGCTCCCTTTCCATAGATCTTTCACACCATGAGAGGCTTCTCCTCTCATGCAACTGTGTCCAGGTGATGTCCAGATAAAACCTGTTGTGTGTTATAATGTTGCCCCTATGGTCATATCTTTTTCATGATCACATCTAAAATCCGTTTAGCTCCTAAGAAGGAGTTGCAGTGTTTTCAGTGTTTGCTGTAGCTGTTAAGTTTCAGAAGCTTTGTATTCATTCATAGTTCTTGCTTTTGTCGTCTTTCTTGACTTTGGGCTTCCCTAAATAATCCACCTCCAAGAGACTCTTGCGACTATTTCAACTTTAATCCACTGAAGAACTTTGGTGTGAACCTAAGGTAGAAATCCTAGGCTTTTAATGAGCCTGTATCCTGGGAATGTGACCTTTACCTGTTTCTATATTGGTGAAACTAGGGTTTCTGCTCCTATTTCCTTCTCTGCCTGTAGCATCATCCCCAGCTATCACTGGATCCCCTTCCTTTGTTGGTTATGTCCCCCACCCTTAGGTGAAACAGAGGAATTAGAGAGGGCTTGAGTAAAAGGAATATTCCTCATCCATGGAATCACACCTCGAAGATTCCCTTTCCCCTGTGAAATAGGGGGTCTATCTTGGGCCTTCATCATGGGGACATCTTGGAGTCATGGAGGTGGAGCCCGGGCACGTGTGCCGCTCATAAAGACCTGGCCTAGGAGTTTTCCCCGCTGATGCTGGTCCACTCAAACTTTGGCTACTCATCAGACTTTACTACCAGCATGTTCCCTTTATTTCTGGCTCCAAAACCTTCTGTCTCAAGTAAGCAGATCTTGACCATGACTCTGGATATGCCTCTTTACACATTTTGGCAGTTTGCCTATAAACTCAGTTCTGATTTTCAGAAAAAAAGTCACTGATTTTCAGCTCATCTGTTTTTTGTTTTTCTTGTTGTAATTACAGGAGTGATAACTTTGAAGCTTTTTACATGGAGCTCAGGGAATCTGACTTTTAAAGTCACTTTTCAGTTTAAAGATCATAATCTCTATTTTCTCTGATTTCTTTCTGTTTTCCCTTTTCTCAGGGGCAATAATATTCAACTTTAAGGTCTGATTTTAATGGAGAAAAGTGTATGTAAATTGGTAATCACAGATCATATAAAGAGAACAGGTAATATAATAAAATATTTATGCTCTATAATGTTACTAATCTCAGGAATTACCCAATTGATAAGAGATATATAAGAATAAATATACTCATGCATCAATACTGTTTGCTATTGATGGCTATGGTTCCAGAAATCATTCTGAGAAGTCAGGAAAAGACTGTCAGGAATTTTAGGGATTTCAAACCTTATAATTACATTTTAAGAATTTATAATTAAAATAATAATTTTAATGAGAGAAGGAGAATGAGAGAGAAAAATATACATCCCCTAATACTTAGATAGTATAGCAGAGAGGTGATCATTTTAAGTCCTGGGTACATAAAGTTATTCCAGGGGCAGAAAGTCTTTTCCATCAAATAATGCATTTTTGTGGAAGAATGAGAGCACATCTCATCAAAATACAACCTCTAGCAAATTTGCTTGGTAGAGTTAGCACTCAATGTCTTTTGAATAAAGAAAAATCAAACAGCCAGAATGTATAAAGAATACATATCTCCCAAGTATTTAGCTATAAATTGCTAAAAGGCTCTTGCGGGGTCCAAAAATGCTTTGTAACTACTCTTTATTAATGTCAACTTTCTGCAAAGCAAGTATGTTTTACCTAAAACCCAGGTGAGGAAATAAGGGTATGGCTTCCATAAGGTTATTAGGACAAAATCTGTATCTCAGGAATGTTAATTGTATTTGGATAAACAGCCAAGAAAACATGTGCACGTCACACTCAAGATTAATAACCTTTATATTAATTAATTTAAGCTTACTTTACTTAAAGAATTGGAAAGTAACTTCTGGGGAACCTAGGTGGCTCAGTCAGTTAAACATCTGACTCTTAATTTGGGCTCAGGCCGTGATCTCAAGGTTCATGAGTTTGAGCTCTGTGTTAGGCTCTGTGCTGACCGTGTGGAGCCTTCTTGGGATTCTCTCTGCCTCTCTCTGCCCCTCCCCCACTTTCTCTCCTTCTTTCTCCCTCATAAATAAATAAACAATTAGAAAAAAGAATTTAAAAGTAACTCCTTTATGGAAAATATAAATGTGTACACAGGTTTCTGAAGACATTTTTTAAAAGGTGGTTACTTTGGGGACTAAGTACTGAATGTTTAGATTCTTATTTTTGTTTCTTCAGAGTTTATTAAGTGCTTGTTATGGAATGGTGATCTCATGAGTGCTAATTCATCCAATGACAATGGCATCTTCTAACTTGTTAGTGAGTCATTTTAGAAATAGTGAAATTGGTTTCTACTCTACAACCACCACCTAGTTAAAAACACAATTTAAAAGTTGGGAGGCCGACACCCTCTAAAAGGTCTTCAGAACTATTGATATAGAAGAGATATTAATAATAGCAATTTCAGTCATTTATCATGTACTGAATACAGGGAAGAAATTGTGCTTTCATTTCAATATCTTATGTAGATGTCATGACAGACTGACAAACTTGACGTTGTTCTTGTTTCAGAGTTGGTATCTCCGAGAACAGGGGAGCCATTTAAAGTCAGTAGCTGAGGAATATCAGATGTGAAGTTTAACCTCTGAATATATATCACACTCCAGAGTGTGATTATGCTGCACTTTGGGGGGAATGAAAGGAAAAGCTGGCAGTACTTTTTTTTTTTACTTGTTTTATTTAAAAATTTTTTTAATGTTTATTTATTTTTGAGAGACAGAGACAGAGTATGAGCAGGGGAAGGGCAGAGAGAGAGAGAGAGAGAGAGAGAGAGAGAGAGAGAGAGAGAATCCGAAGCAGGCTCCAGGCTCTGAGCTGCCCACACAGAGCCCAATGTAGAGCTTGAACTCACAAACTGTGAGATCATGACCTGAGCCCAAGTTGGATGCTCATCCGACTGAGCCTCCCAGTCATCCCAAGCTGACAATTCTTCTAACTGTAATAACCGTGGAGAGGATGACACCTAGTTCTAGTCATCCTAGAACTTGTTCACTTGCTTATATGTGATATTAATGCCTAAGTACTAAGTACTAAAGGAGCACATTATTTTTCCCCTTTCCCCTTTTGCTGCCTCATGCAGATGTTTTACGCCTGTGATGACATCCATGCATGTACCTTCTTGCAGTTCCTTGAAGTCAGGTTTTTTCTGAGGTTTCACAAGAGTATGCAAAAAAGGTTTCTAACCCAATGAGCCTATATCAGAGGAATCTCATATATTGTATGATGAACTTTTTGTTACAGAGAAGTAGAAATTTTACAATAAAAACTTAGGCTATAAGCATAAATACATAACTTGTTTGAAAACAATACATACTGGGGCACCTGGGTGGCTCAGCTGGGTGAGCATCTGACTTCAGCTCAGGTCATGATCTCAAAGTTAATGAGTTCGAGCCCTACGTCAGGTTCTGTGCTGACAGCTCAGAGCCTGGAGCCTGCTTCAGATTCTGTGTCTCACTATCTCTCTGCCCCATGGCTGCTCACACACTCTCTCTCAAGACTGAATAAACATTAAAAAAAAAACCCACAATACATACTAAGAATCATCTGTTAATGTAATATACTAATTTGAGAGAGGAGCAAATGATAAATGACAGTAAAATAATTATCCCAGGATTTTTCTAGAAAATTTCCTCGAGATATTTTTATTTTAAATTCTTAATGTTTTGAAACTTCCCGGCCTTGAATGAAGTAGTGTGCGGGGCAGTCACGTATTTAGTTAAAGATGGCCAGTGAAGGTACGTTTCTTGTGCATGAGTAGCTAATTTCCTCAGGTTAAGTGCTTTTTCTTCTTCCACATATTCTCAACAACCAGGATGTAACTCTCTCCAACCCAAGACTGTGTACTTCTGTTCCCACCAGGAGGCACACACTGTTGCTGGTTGATGCCTGCCTCGAATTGGTAGATTGCATGCAGGTTTTTCAGGATCAGTTTCCTGAACTATTTATAGACCTTGACTCTGGGTCACTTTCTTTCCTGGCATCCACCATGTCTGGCCCTAAAGTCTCCTGTGTCTTTGACTTCTGATGGCAGTATTGCTGTGCAGTATTCTTGAGTTGTGGTTTTCTTCTTCAAGCTAACTCTGTGTTTCTTCCATCTTTTAGTGACTCCTCCGAGCTGTGGTGTACCAGAGACTTTCCATGGTTTCAACATAGCCCACGCATAAATGCATATGTATGCTACAGTCACAGGTTTGGAGCAGATCCTAGTGATGACCCCATCTTCACTCAACTATCAACTCTTTTCTGCCTGATTAATTCCCATGCCTCCTTTCAGGATTCATGGTAGCTGCAATGTGTTTTGAAATCTGCTTAATTAATTTCTGATAGTGCTTTTCCAGCACTCTGTTTATCTCCATTAACTTCACTTATCACTTTATAATAAAACCACTGCTCCCTGTCTGCTTTGAGCTTCTGGTTCAGAGAATGTAGTTGTTTATTTTCTTATCTAAAACCTGGTCTTGAATACAAAATTGTTTTTAATAAATATCTTTTGAACTTTTAAAACCAAAAAGATTGAACATGAACTATTGAAAGAATTAACATTTATTCAGTTAAAAGATTAGTTAAAATAATTGGTATCCATATACTTTAATATTCATATTTTAAATGCTTTTCCATTGAATATTTTGATTATAAAATAAGTAGTGTTGGGGAAATAATATTTGACTGTTTGCCCTGGAAGTAATTGAAGTAAATGCCTAGAGTCCTTTAACGTTATAAAACTTTCAGCAAAAGCTATTTTATCTTGTGATTTAGATTTACTCTTACAAGTAAAGAAAAAACAAACAAACTTACCAATCTCTCCCTTCCCAAAGGAACAATTAAGGAACAGTATATTCAGCAATACTGATAGGAAATATTTTCTTTATATGGATGTAGTGTAGGAAACACTGGTAATTACCAGTCTGGAGGTGAGTTAGAAAATCACTGATATAATAAGATACAATTGAACTCTACCTTTGGGACAGACATTACTTCAGAACGCAAAATCAAAAGCTCTCTGGGCAGAAATAAACAGTCAGGTCACAGACACTAAGTTGGAATGTCACACTATCAGAATAAAGGCTTGTGCACTGAGCTCGCCCTGCAGGTAACATATTGTTTATTGCTTTGTGTGTTTTTCCTTGTTGGAACTCTTATTTACGCGTACACTTTTATGAATTCAACAATCAGGTTTTTTTAAACCTCTCAGTTACATTAGAGTTCTACTAGTCCTGTCTTTTAATGAGTCGGAAAGCTAAGATGAAAGGTTGGCAACGTAGTAAAGTCCACTTCCAATCCAACGTCTTCTAGCCGCATCCAGAAGTTTCTCCATAATCATCCTTAAAGGGAACCTTTAACAGCATCATCATCATCCTTACATTTTTCTGTTTACTTTTAAAACAATATGCTTAGACAATATTCTTTTAACAAATACTGATCCAAACACTTGAAATACTGATTTTCCAAGGAGACTGAAGAAAGAGGAATAGAATCCAGAATATACCCCAAAGAGCCAGAGTACTTCTTGCATGAAGACAAATGATGGTGTGGATCACTGGCCCAGTAAAGGAAGAGCTTGGGGTACTTTTCAACATGGCACAGGGTGCTTTAACGGTAAAACATCAGGTAGCGGTTCAAAATAGACTTGTGGCAAATGCCAGGAAGATGGGGTTGTCGAAGACAAATAAAAGAACATGAGAGTAAAATGAAGAAAGGAAGGGCAGACACAAAGAACAAAAAGGAAAGGGAATTACAAGTGTGATTACAGCAGAGGTCAGGGATTTATACTCCTAATTATTTTTTTGACCACAATTTGTTCTCATGTGAGAATGTAAGCATTTTACTTAAATTTGCTGCTTGCAAGGAGTCCATAGAAAGTTGTTTTTACATCTTTAAACATCTTGAAAAATGGTGAGTTTTCTGTTGGAAATTGTGCTGAAATAAAACAAAAATGTTATGTAACAAAAATAAATAAAAAATTAAAATATAAGTCATTTTAGGGTCTCTAATGACATAAAATTAATGTACACTAGAGACCATGCTGTGTACTACTCATGCTGTGTGTCCCCTGGATGGAAATAATGGCAATAGACAAATATGTAATATCTAGATTTACATCGTTCTATGAGCAGCTTGTATATAAGGCATAGAGGCCACTCTGCAGATGACTTTTATTTCCAGGGCTCTGAATCTAAGAGGATAGTCTTTTTTAAATGTTTATTTACTTATTTTGAAAGAGAAAGAGAGAGACCAGGAGAGGGGCAGAGAGAGAGAGAGAGAGAGAGAGAGAGAGAGAGAGAGAGAGAGAGAGAGAGAGAGAATGGCTCCAAGCCATCACAGCAGAGCCCTATGCAGGGTTTGATCCCACAAACTCGAGTCAGAAACTCAACTAACTGAGCCACTTAGGCACCCCGAAGAGGATAATCTTAGAATTACGTGGCTGTGTTTCCTCAGAAACATCACTGTAAGCAGAAAACCTCAATATCACCTTAGATATTACATTGGATTAGTCTTGGAAGTTTTACAGAATGGTGAGGTAAAATCCACTGGGGATTAACAGAAAGCTGAAATGTGTGTAGAAACACACACGTATTCTGTAAGGAACAGGGCAAAGTAAGCTAGAGGTCTGACGCACAGTGCTGTGACACACTTTACCCTGCTCGACTCCACCATCACGTGGCTGACCAGAGAGTTTCAAGTGGGTCAGTAGTTTTCAACTGAGGTTGATTAACTGAAACTAACAAATGAATGCAAGATACCAGTGACTATATTTCACTCCATTTTATATCATATCAAAGCCTTATAACTGAAGAAAGCATCTAAAGATCCATTCATAAAAAAATATCCAAATAATCGTTACAACTGCAAGGTTTCTTTTGCTAGCAATATTCCAAAAACTGTAAATTTATTTTACTTTGTCTAAAAGCAACTAGGAAAATCTGAGTTAATGTAAGGAAGCCCAACAATTCCAAAACCTTTCTAATAAAATAAACTCAAATTGTTTAAATATTTGAATGTTGGTTTCCCAGAACTTCCTTCTAAGGCACAGACTAAACTTCAAATAAAAAAGTGTTATTGACATATTTGACTATGTTTAATTATTTAGAAAAATCTCAAAAACGTTGTCCAGTTTCACAAATATTACCTTCAGTGTATCCTTAGACTAACAATAGCTGACAATTCAAAAATTTTGTTAAAATCTAAGACTTGCGTGTTTAGAAATTATCCCCCTACGGTTTTATCTCTTCTGATACTTCATTTGTATAACAGAAGGAATTTTATTAATATTTCACATTGTTTGAGGAGAAACGCTCTGTGACTGTCAGGTATATTTGACAGACAAAATTCACTATAGTTTAAAATTTTTGTTTATTTAACTGTATTATCAGGCAAAGTGTAATTCATCTGTAAAATTTCGATCTCTATGATTTTGAGGGATGAATATATGTATCCATTGTTCTAGTTCTAAGTTCTGGTTTCTAGTGAATATAATGGTCCTACTACATGGATCTAAATGCTCTGTACTGATGAGATTACTTAATGCCAGCTCTCACTTAGGGACTAAGCGTTGAAGAGGTTGTGCTATTCGGCTATTGATTAAAAATCTGGCTTAAAGATCAAGGCTGAAAACAGTATACTCTTATTTTTCTTAACAAAATAAATGGATATTTCTTCAAATGCAAAGATTGAACATTTTTATATCAGTTTGATAATATATTTATTGATAAACAAGGCACGAGATCTATAAATCTTATGAAAGTTGCTAAAAGAAGTTCCTTTACCTTATTTTTAAAAGTCGTTTAAAATTACCTGAGGTAAATCATTCCTTGACGTACTAATTTATTCAATGGACTCATCTAGCAGAGCATTAAAAATCATAGAATTAGGTCCTGCGATATTCACACACTAGGCATTTCCTAGACTCTTAGATGTCACTGCTGTAATAACTGAGCCTATTTACATGAATTATTCATTCAAATAGTGAAGTTCTCAATGCAGGAAAAAACTAGTTTTCTGCTTACATTGTCTTCTGCCTTCAGACAAGTGACCTTTGGAAGATAAACAAATCATTGATCTCAAAAGTTATTTTCCAGAGCTAAAACATAACCTTTGTGTTGGAAAGATGTCATAATTAATAGAAGATTTTTAATTTATTTTTTATCCTCAAAATGATGTGACAAATCAGCGAGTATGTGTGTGTGTGTGTGTGTGTGTGCGCACATCTATGTACACGTGGTCTATGAATGACTCTATGACAATTTTCTACAAACTTTTTTTCTAAATATGGAGGTCTTTCCGGATTTTAATGGCTCAATATTTTCTAAATTTGGACAAACTTACCAATAAAAATTGGTTTCTTTATCCTAGATATCTACATAACTAATTGCTATATTTAATTAACATTTATAAATTGCAGGGCTACAAGCAATACTTACTCAATATAAAGTTAAATGAATGTTAAAGTATAAATCTCTATTTAAATTGAAATTGAATTAAAAATTAACCTTCTAATTGAGGTACTCCATAAGCTTTCAATTTGTTTTTAAAAGTTTATAGTGAGGTATGAACTATGATAAGCTTAGAAGAATGACCATATTTCATAATAATAAAAAATAAAGTCAGTTATACAGTTAGGCCCAGAAAGGTGGATTCTGTATTTGGAAATGAATCATATTCAGAATATTGAACAGAATATCCAGTGCTATGCTTATATGCCGTGAGCCATGTTAAAAAAAAGTTAGGTGACAAGTTTGACTTTCGTGTTAAGAACCAGAAGTTTAAGAAAATTGTAGAACTTTTCCAAACCACACATTGAAGAATGACAGCTGTATCGACCAGCCATCTTGACAACCATTACAAGTATCCGTCCATTATGTTGGAGCCTGTCATTACCTAAGTGATATATGTAACTAAGTCGCATACACACACACACACACACACACACAATATGCACATGTTGCCATATGTACATATACATATATATAGTTAGAAGAATTTTGTCAAAAAATAATTGTACTGGATGGAGTTAAATAGACAAGGAAGACTTTATTCAGTACTATCATAATAAAGAGACAGATTCAATTTAACTTCACTGAAACAAAAAACAAGAGATTTCTTATGCAATGGAGTAAGCTAGTGCCAAAATATTGGAGGGAGGGAGGGGGAAGTGGTCAATGTGATGAGGTCATCTGTGTTTGCTGATTGGCCTTCACAAAGGCTAGGCTTCTACCCTCCTATAGGTCTGGAGGTATGGGGCTTATCTTTCTTGATGTTGATTTTGCAAGGGGATAGTTTTGAGATCCTGAGAAAGCCACTCCTGGACTGTAAAACTGGTAAGGGGCTGGGAGATTTATATCAAAAAAGCAAAAATAGAATGTAAAATTGCAAATTTTCTAATGTAAAGGATTGAGGAAAGGGGAATAAAGAGAGGAAGAAACCACTTCAGCCAAGCTGGCGGGGAGGGGGGCACTAAGCCATCTTGGTTAATAACTGTATATATTAATTATGACTGTAAATGTTTATATCATCACAGGAGAGGCAGGTGTATTCATAAATATATCATAGCTCACTGAGTATTTTTCACATTTGAAGTATTATTTGCTGCCAAAACAGATTTTTTAAGTTGAAGTGTATGATTTGCACTGCCACTCCTCTGATAATTTCCAAAGTCATCTAAATTTCAAAATATCTTCTGGACATGTCTGGTCAATTGTTTCATGGTACTTCCCAATCAATATAGCAAGAATGAAGCTTGATTTTACTACTGATGGTTTGCTACTGTGGTTATGACATTGTTTACTATTTTGATTAATATCATCACCATCATTACATTAATAAGAATAAAATTGTTCGTGTTCATTCCAGCATGTTCATGTCCATCTTCCTTCTCCCTTCAATGCACTCAGTTACCACATTCTATAATTTCTCTTTCACAATATTTCTAATATATGGCATACTCTTCTTGGAGTCCATCTTTTCTCTCTTTGTTAAGGGACATAGCTTTTTCCATGCTCTCTTCTGCATTGTTAATTTTTCTTGTGTCATATTTTACAGCTATTTTTTAAATAAATAAACTCTATACATAGGTGTCCTTTCTTTTAAAAATATTCCTTATACTACGCATTTTACTTCAGTTATAGCTCCATTTTTAGGCTCATGTTTACAGCAAAAGTTCTTGAAAGTGTGTATTTGTCACCAATATAGAATCCACTTTCTTAATTTTACTTTACTTCTCAATCTATTCCAATTTGTCCTTTACTCTTCTGATATATCAGTGTGCAATTGAGACTGATCTGAACATAAGAATGAATCTTTCTTTTTGATTTACACATCTGCCTTATTCACAGAATGGAACTATTTTTTCTATTCCACTCAGATTTCAAAAGTATCATACAATTTATAAAAATTTTTCGTAAAACACAAACTTAAAATACCCACTCTATTTCAATGTTCTGTCTCTGGGCAAAATTTAACATTGTATACCTGTTGAATACTTGCCTCCTATCTCTATATAAGCTCCATAGGAGGACTTGTAATGATGAGGTTCATCACTGCAGCCCTTGTACCTAGAAAGTAGCAAGAAAGTAATCTCTCAACAAGTAGCCATTAGGTGAATAATGGATGAAGGATGGAATAAACACTGTTTTCATCTATTGTCAATAGCAAACAAACTGCAGCTGTATTTCATGTATGGAAGACCTACTGGCCTGTGACAAATTAAGAGACTATCACATATTGAGTATTATTGAACATTTACTCATACATGCACTTCCTGGGGCTGGAGAGGAGAGGAGAGGAGAAGTCAAGGAAGAAAGTTGTGATATCGTCAACAGTTCATTTCATAAAGTTTTAGAATGAGTTGTTATGACTAAAAAATAAATTGGCACCTTTTAGATCTTCCGGATGTACAGAAAAATAAGGATAGTTCAATAGGTCTTCTGTTTCAGATCTAGATACATCTCTCTCAGATAGTTCCACTATCTGAATTGAGTTTACTGACACCTGCCGCCTTTTGCCTGGTATGTTTTATCTTTCTCCTTTTATAGATTTATACACATGATGTCTTCAGAGTAAGAGTCTCCGTTCTGTCTTCCTCACTATCTCTCCTAGATGTCCTCTTGTACTCTCTCTGGTAATATCAAGAGAGAGAGAACTTGCTCTTTGCTAACTTCGCTTTCATTTTCGGTATGAACTATTAGAGATAAAGGGAAGCAGGGCCAACAACAAGAGAAACCAAAAAGCTGTCATTTATCTGAGCTCAGAGAATCCAATTCAATTATCATTGACTTTCTTCTTATGAGAACATCTTTTTTCTTAAGTCAAAAATGTCTGCTGTGAAACTTGAGGAGACTGCAGAATTTCATGTCTTAAATTATTTTTTACGTTTTGTTCAGAAAAATATGTGGTAAGTGTGATCCGGTCTCCTAAACTTTACAAGAGGGCCATTATTCTAGTTCAAGAATAACACTTTGAAAAATGGACTATCCAACAGCATCTTTGGTTTCAGCTACTTTATATAATACTTTTAATGATAATTTATCATTTCTTGTGCTCTTCTAAGTGTTTTTACACTCTCCTCTAGCAAGATTTTCACTATTGCTCATTTTATCCTACGCCAAAGAAGGAAGTTTGGTGCACCGAATGTCACTTCTGAAAGGATTACTTATATAATATTTGAATATAAAAGTATATTTTTTGGAAAATAAGATAATTTGGTTCACCAAGATTAGGAATTCAAATTTCCTTTTCCTTATGCAACACTGGTTTACATAGTTGACAGCACAGAACTCTTTGACTATAAGAAATGAAAGATCCTTGCCAAATACATTTACCTTACTAATGATTGTAGGGAAACCATTATATATTTTTCTAATTAGTGTCTTTATTATAATATTTGTTTTTCTAATGTAATTACTCCTAAAAATTGTTTTGCTTATTTATACTTTATAATTTACCTCCTTAGATTCAATATTGACTTTTTTTTATTGTGGCCACAGACTAGACATATTTAATTTATTTAGAAACATAGAAAACATATTGTCAAAGAACTTGGATTTTGAATTAGAGTTTATAAACTTATATCCTACTTCTTAGCTTATATGACCTTATATGAATTATTTAACCTTTCTGTACCAGATTTCTTATCAATAAAATATGAGTGATTGTAATCTTCCCAAGTTGTAGGGTTGTTGTATAAATAAACATGGATTTTAACTTATGTAAAATATACGTAGAGAATGCTTGGAGCAAAGTTAGCACTCAATGACTATTACCAATTATTAAAATTAAGGACTCTACTTAATGCTCTGTTATATTTTGATAAACTTCTAAAACAGTTTCAAAGTTTGAAAAAAAATGTATAACTACAAGAATATTGGCATTGAGATAAAATCTGTAAAATTAATATAGCCTAAGTTAAAATGACCCATATTTTTATAAATATTTTAATTTTGCTGCTAATTCAGATTTAATTCACCCTAATATTGGCTCAGTCTTTAATGTAAATTTTTTATTTCAAACTAGTCAAAATGTTAAAAAATTTGTCAAGAAAGGGACAAAACTATTTAGTCAAGACAAAAGAAACAATTGTGTTGGTAGTTTTCACTGAATCTGTTCAGAAGACTTTCCGATGCAAACTTTAAAACTCGGGTTTATAGCTTGATATGGTGAAAAAAAAATGGCCAAGATGTAAAATAAGTTATACTCCTTATTATGGTCTAAATCATTTTAAGCATACAGCTTATGTGGAAGGTGCATTGAAATATAAATATGTCGTTTATTTTGATTCAGTGTAAAAGCTAAGTAGCGCAATATTCTTTAAGTCATTTAGTGAAATGAGTCTTAAACGCAAGTATCTTCCCATTCTAGAATGGAAGGCCTTAAAAGCCTACGTTTATCTGTTACGCCATCCTTCTTACTAGACCTCCCTCTTATGTTTATTAGAATGCCTTTGCGGATGGAGAGAACGCCACAAGCTCCCCGCTGCCCTTCGTGAATCCCGATCCCTCCCACCTTCACATACAGTGAAAGGGCTACATTTTCATTCCGTTCCAAGTGGGCATGTATTTAAACATTGGTCCAGAATGACATCACCATTAACATTAGCAATGACTTCATTTCCCAAATACTGCGTCTGGTATGTTGGACTAGCCCCTGCTGGTCACTTGCCTTAGGGCCCAAATCTGCCGTCTCTGTCCGATGTTGGATTAGAAGAACAGGGCCTGCACATGTGTCTCCCAGTCTCCTTTGTTGGCCAGTTTCCAGCTGGTGTCTTCCACTAGGAATTACTGGCAGGTGATTAAAGTCAGAGGAGACAGGACTGAAAACAACGCGGCTCTTTCTGCTTCCGGAAGCATCCCTCCAGCGACAATTCAGGACCCATGGCTCAGAGCACGATTTCAGTCCCAGGACAAATCTTACTGTCCCCTGTAGTCTCCCACACTTTTCCTTGCCACACTGTGCAGCAGGCCCCCAGCCCCCGTGGTGACACCCTAGCCTCCACAGGGAGCACAGGCGTCTGCTCTGGGCTGGAGACCATTTCCTTCTTTTCCTTCTCCAGAATGCTTCTGTTTTCATCCCCAGCACATCTGACATCTTTCAAAGAAAACAAATTCTCTAAATTAAATCTCCCTCTGTTTGATATCCTAGAATAGCCTCTGTTTTCTTGCAGAGACCCTTCCTGATATATTCCCCTAGTGATAGAATGACAGTTACTTTTGAACGTAATCGAAACGACGCTTAAATAATTCATTGTCGTTGAAACTCTTAGAGAAAAATCACAACTTCTGTCGTTCTGGTGGGATCAAATTTACAAAAACTTTTTTATAAGTTAAGAATTCAGTCCTAGAAGAATCATGCCATAAACTATATACCTAAAGGCAAACTAAAAATTTTTAGAAGACTTCATATATTTTGTATTTTTATCAATAGGAAGTAGTATTTTATGTAGGTTTTTTTAATGTAACAAAATAATCTGTATACATTGATTTTAATTTTTTAATCAATTATTTATTTATTTTAGAGAGACAGAGAGAGCAAGAGAGGGAGGGGCAGAGAGAGGTGGTGGGAGTGACAATCCCAAGCGGGCTCCACCCTGTCAGCGCAGATCCCAATGTGGGGCTCGAACTCACAAACCCGTGAGATCATGACCTGAGCTGAAACCAGAGTCAGAGGCTAAACCAACTGCACCGCTCAAGTGCCCTGTACACGTTCATTTTAATTCTTTCTTGTGCTTAGGCAGTAAATCACCAAATAATTATTTAGCATTAATAATATGTCAAACACTGTTCTAGATATTGTAAACAAGACTTTTGCTGGACATTAATAGCTTGTCATTGATCTGCGAAGACAGGTTATAAACCATTAAGACAATGATAGAATGATAATTTCAAATAGTGGTGAGTGTTATAAAATAAATAAAAAATAGGATATACATAATGTAGTAAGTAAAATCTGAAGTAGATTAAGATAGCTACATAAAAATGGCTATCGCCAGCATGTAATTATCATGTTAATAAAAGGCTTTTTGGAGGGGCTGACATTTGAGCTGAAGCCTGAGTGTCCAGAAGATGATGCCAAAGAATAGCATGTCTTATAGTAGTGAATGCAGTGTTGGAGAACTAAAATATAAGTGAGAGTAACAGTCATTGTGAGGATTTTGACCTCAGCAATTCTATGAATAAAGTTGTCATTTTCTTAGTGTCTAAGTAAATTGGTTAATATTTTCAAAAAGCAAATTATCAATTACAGAATAGGAACCATACACATGAATTCTTTATTCTGTATGATATTATGGAGAAAATTTTATGTGCATAAGGGAAAGTAATTGGCAGAACGCAAGGACACAGGATAACATTGTAATATGCTGTCAAATGACACATTTTGGAAGGATGCTTATTTCCGAATTGTCTAGGAAACATGGTTAACCACTCTTGTGACTATGCTCTCTGCTCCTTTTCCACATTAGTAGGTATGCAATTTGCATAACTTTAACTGACACCTTCTTTATATTACAAAGCATCTTTTCTGGGACAATTCAGGTGACATTTTTCTAGTCTGTAGAGTTAATTTGTCTTCAGGACTTTGGGAATAGACAATAACTGTGACAAATATACTATTTTTTAAAAAATTTTAATGCCTTTTATTTATTTTTGAGAGACAGAGAGGGACAGTGTGAGCAGGGGAGAGTCAGAGAGAGAAGGAGACACAGAATCTGAAGCAGGCTCCAGGCTCTGAGCTAGCTGTCAGCACAGAGCCCGATGCGGGGCTCGAACCCATGAACTGTGAGATCATGACCTGAGCCGAAGCCGGCTGCTTAACCGACTGAGCCACCTAGGTGCCCCAATATACTATTTTTTAAAATTCAAGATTATGCAAACATTTAATAGTTGAAAGTATTTGTTTCGTGGTTGGATTAACTTATATAGATAGACATGATGAAAGTCACTTTAAGTATATACCTCTGCATTTCTAGCTATGCTATATATATTACGTGTGTATATAATATAGCATCACTAATAACTATCCACATGATCTACTATATGCTAATCATAGTCTTGATGCAATTTTCATATCAATATTTTATTAATAAAATAGCAGATCTACTCTTCCGCTAGTAGTTGAACTGACCTGCGGAATTAAACATAAGCTGAGAGATCAGTCTGATTCATAAATAATTTGGCACTTATATCTTACTAATTGCAAAATGAATATATTTAAGTAAAAATGTACATAGCATTAAAATAATTTCTACCCTCTGGTATCGTTAACTTATTGCTTTAGCTTTTTTTTATTCTTGAGAGTTTTCCTAAGTTAGCTCTTTGTGGAAATTTGCTTGCATTTCATTTTGAGGTTTATGTAACATAATAAAAGGAAGTAGAGTTTTTGAGTGACAGTTTTATCTGCCTCTTATATGTATTCTTGCTACTCCTAGGCCTTACTGTATACATTGAATCCTGATATATTGCAAAATTAGGTGACAAACTGGTTAACCAGTTAATAGGAAATAATAATTTATTAATTCTCTCTTTCTGTCTTGACAGTATAAGATGGTTAATAGTCGCATATGGCCTCTTTTAAGAAATTTTAATAGTTAGGCAATTCAGTTAAACTTTGACGATACAATTACAATTTGCATGAACGTGATAGAATCGGAGATCTTTGATTATTTTATGTTTTTAATTTGAGTATGATTGACCCACAGTCTTACATTAGTTTCAGGTTGTACAACATGGTGATTCAACATCACTATAGAGATACCATACTCACCGCAAGTGTAGCGACTGTCTGTCTTCATTCAACACTATTACAATATTATTGACTATATGCTGTTTCACATGACTTATTCATGAGTTCACTCATGCAGGTTTCCAGTTATGTATCTCCTGCATCTCCCATTCTCTTTCACTCATTTTGCTCATCACCCCATCCCCATTTCCCTCTGGCAATCATCAGTTTGTTCTCCGTATTTATAAGTCCATTTCAACTTTTTGTTTGTCTCACCACCAATTGTTGAAGGCACTATCTTTGCTCTGTTGAATTGGTGTTGACACAGCCAGATGCCCACGGGTTGACAAAGGGGGAGGCTGTGCCCCTGTGTGTGGGGGAGTTATATGTAAAATCTTAGTGCCTGCCTCTCAATTTTATTGTAAACTTAAACTGCTCTAAAACACAATGCGTACGTTTTTTTTTTAAAGTATTGATGTGGTAATCTGAAAATACTTTGAGCAGTGAGAAAAGCAAGAAGGGTCATATAAAACAAGTGAGCATTGCCACTGAAAAGACAGAGAAAAAGTCACTGTGGCTGAAGCACATTAAGTGATGAGAAAGTGGAAAGTATCAAGGTCATCAAGGATTTTGTAGGTCGTACCAACACTTTGCATTTTTGCAAAGTTTATGAAAACCCATTGGCGTATTTAAAACTGAAAATGTATGATTTGTTTTACATTTTGATAGCACAAGCTTAGTCCATATTTACAGGGACCAACAATGAAACCAGGAAAAATGGTTTAGAGTTTCTTGTAGTAGATTATATAGAGAGTGAACAGAAGAGATACATAGTATTTAAGAAATGCACTCTCAAGGAACCTCATAGTACAAAATACATTAGAGTGTAGTACAAAATGCATTAAGGCACAAAATAATTACATAATTATGAATATGAGCATGGTTTCCCTCTCTCTCTCTCTCCCCATCCTGATGGCATTTCCTGTTTGCTGCTTCTCTTTCATGACTTACTTTTGTAAGAACACTTCCTTCTGTAAAAAGGGTCTTAGTTCTGGTCAGTCTCATGTCTTCGTGATAACAGATTTTTCCAAAAATGACCTTATATTTGGCAAATACATGCTAATCCAATCTTTAGGTGTCGTGGGTCAATATTTGAGACAGAGCATTAATTGTATTGTAAGGATTTGGACTGTCTCCTGATCTATCTATATTTGGTTCAAAAGAAAAAAAAACCATACTCAAAACACAAAGGTATTCACTGGAGAAAAGATAATAGGGTCCTTCTATATCATAAGTTCCAGAACATGCTAGAAAATATCTCATACAAATATTGCAGAGGGAAATGATTGCCTGAGTGGCTACTGAGACATTTCTCATCACAGTTTTGACGTTGGATAGGTAAGCGTGTCTGATTTTTATAGCTGTAACAAGTTATCAGAGATGCAGTGGATTAAAACAACACCTACTTATTATCTTACTGTTCTGTAAGCCAAAGTCCAGGCACAAGGAGGCTGGCCTTCTGCCTCAGGGTTAACAAGAGCAAAATCAAGGGGGGTGCAGGATTGTATTGCTTTCTGTCAGCTTGGGGGATAAAACTACTTTCAAGCTCATTCAAGGTTTTTGATAAACTTAGTTCTATCCTATAAAAACCAAAGTGTCTTTCCCGCCTTTCTTCCTTTCGTTCGTTCCTTCCTTATTTTAATTCATGATCTCAGTGAAAGGACATTTTAAGCTCACATATTGATTGATATACACTTTGAATAAATTTGTGACAGGTCCCTACTTGGAATAGACTCGTGCTTCTTGATCTTGATGTAAAGTAAACTAAACTCTGGGAATAGATCTTGATGTAAAGGAAACTAAACTCTGGGAAAGCACTATTTCTAATCTTCACTTGAAGGCATATACTTCCTTTGTCATTTTAAGCCAAGTCACTTTAAATATTATTTCAGTATTATACCCATTTGCTATACACATATGTTAATGTTTATTTATTTTTGAAAGAGAAACAGAGCGTGACTGCAGGAGGGGCAGAGAGATATGGAGACACAGAATTTGAAGCAAGCTCCAGGCTCTGAGCTGTCAGCACAAAGCCTGATGTGAGGCTTGAACTCATGAGCTGTGAGATCCTGAACTGAGTCAAAGTTGGCCACTTAACTGACTGAGCCACCCAGGTGCCCCTGCAGGGCCCACTCTTACAGATGACTGTAGAAAATTGTATAGAATTCAGTAATGTATATGAAACTTATTCCTTAGTTTGGCCAGATGCTGCAACTTGGGGGTGTTAATCTGGAAGTATCCCAGACATCTGCAAAAATAAATAAATAAATAAATAAATAAATCTCATGTATCTGATATCTTTTACAATTCATGCAAATTCAGTGATTGTCTTTCTGTCTGCAGATTCTTACTTCATTTCTAGAAGTCAGGAATGTGAGATCTTCCTAATACCCATTTTCATCATGATAGTCACTTTGCTTAAGCCTTAGATATGTGTGTATTAAGTATTTAAAATGCCTTTTAAACATCTGTTAATAGTTTGGGGCGCCTGGGTGGCTCAGTCAGTTAAGCGTCTGGCTTCAGCTCAGGTCATGATCTCACCATTTGTGGGGTTGAGCTCCGCGTCAGGGCCTGTGCTGACAGCTAGCTCAGAGCATGGAGCCTGTCTTCAGATTCTGTGTCTCTCTCTGACTCTCTCCTGCTCACGCTGTCTCTCTCTTTCAAAAATAAATAAAAACAATTAAAAAAATAAGAAAAACTGCTACTAGTTCAACTAGAATCATTATCAATTTTGTATTCTATTAGCCAAACTATGCGTGTGTGAATGATTTGTTCCAAACCTATTTTTGCTGTCTGCCCTTTATTTTATTATGAAATTTTGTAATATAAGAGAATATTTTAAATGAAAATGCTACACTATGTCAGAAATAAAAAATCTCTTTATAATTTTGTTCTGAGTCTCTATGAACTTAGCACTAACCCTTTCATATTCATTCCACTACTATTGCAGTGGCTCTTTGGGGTAAAAAATAATGACAGAGAAAGTTGCAAAAAAATACTGAAATAGAATACAAATGAATTATATATACATATATATATATGAGATGGAAACAAACATTGCAGCTTTATATAAAAGTGATATAGAATATTTAATAACAGTTTGATTTGGCAACATCACAAACAAAGCCAAAACGAAATAAATGCCACTCACCTGGATTGATTTTTAATGTCTCAACTTGTTGGCGTCTATACATCAGCTGCTTTCAGTGGAGATAAGGGATATATATCTTGTAGACAAATCATTTGTAACAGCTACTAAGGAGGGATCTACAAATATATAACCGAAGAAGCTTACACTCCAAAACAATAATCATACATTTGGGGAGATAAGCTATGTGAATGAACAAAATACTACAGGCGACTGCTATTTAGAAAAAAAGTGTGTTTCGAAGAGTGTGATGCACATTGAGGATTTCAGGAAGGAGTGAACATTTGATCAAAGTTAAATATTTCCATAATGTGAAACAATATCCTCATGAATAAGTAAAAATTATGTTGTTTATAAATTTAGTATGTACTTAAATATTTACATCCTACTTGGAATGAAATAAATTTTTGCAAATGTTATTATCTGAATGTCTGCTTTTTTATACAGATTTAACCCCAATTATTTGGAAATTATGATATTATAGCTATCAGGGTAAAAAATCCTTACTGACTGTGTAATACTTTCTTTAAAAAAAAAAACAACTTTACCTTGAGAGAGAGAGAGCACACAGGAGGGGCAGAGAGAGAGGAAGAGATGGACCCCAAACAGGCTCCACGCTGTCAGCACAGAGCCCATTGTGGGGCTTGAACTCATGAACCAGGAGGTCATGACCTGAGGTACACCAAGAGTCAGATGCTTTACTGACTAATACTTTCAAACTAAATTGCAAGATTATGTCATGATTACAAAAAAAAAAAAAAAGTTGACCCTTTTCTTCAGTTTTGGCTAATTATTACCTTTCTCTTTTACTTGAATTGTGTAATATATTTCTTTCCATCATAGCTTGAAGGAGGAGTGGTGAAAAACCGTGTGGGAATTGGAATCTGTGTGTTTTTTTAATCACTTAAGGAATATTGTGCTCTTTGTATAATCAAAGACTTTGCCAAAAGATGCCGTTCGGTTGATTTGATCTTTGTGTATAAACTCAAATGATACGTAAACCCTTCTAGGTAGTATGGAGGATATAAATATAGAAGATGCATGTTTGCAATTTGATTCAGAAAAATAAAATGCCAGATATTGAGGAAACATACAAATGTCAGCTTCTAAGGCTTATTATACTCTGCTCCATGGAATTTTTCTTCGTGAAATCCTCACAGAGCATCAGACCCTGGAGAAGGGAGTGTTTGAGTAGAACTCTGAATCCTGGAGTTTATTAAACTACTCAGTGACCTTTACAGCCCAGCACTTTTTTACAATATTTCTATTAGTGTCATCTTCTTTCCATTACTGCCATGTCACACTCAAAGGTGATGACTGGTGGGGCGCTTGGGTGGCTCAGTCAGTTAAGCAACTGACTCTTGATTTCGGCTCAGGTCATGATCTCAGGGTCATGGGTTTAAGCACCACAATAGGCTCTGTGCCGACAGCAGGGAGCTTGCTTGGGATTCTCTTTCTCGCTCTCTTTCTGCCCCTCCCCGAATTGTTCTCTCTCTCTCTCTCAAAAATAAACTTTAAAAATGATGATTGGCACAGAGTTATGCTCAAATAGATTTACCACATTTTATTTTGAAGCTTTAAAGCATTCATTTGAAGCATTGTTTTAGAAGTTATGCTAAATCTTTGCTAATATTTCAGAAATTGCTTTGCAAGCATTAGATCTATCACTTGGAGAAGAATTTTAAGCTTTCGGATATAACAACATTTGATAAAATTCTTTCCTTGATTCCAACTAAAGAAGGGGTTTGTATTTACTGGAAACAGTTCCTATGGATTGATTTCCACGGGATGATGGATAGAAAGAGATGAAGGAAAATTAGCCAATAGTGGAAACAGAATGAAACTCAGAAAACAGTAAGAAAGGCGTGGGGCAGAGGTCAGACAGAAGGCTTCTGCAGCAGAGTTGGAAACCGTGACTTTATTTCTTGCGACACCTTTTGTCTGGTGTTAGCAAAACCACAGCAGCACTTGCCTGGGTATATTTCCCTGATGCATCTTCTTTCCCCCGTCATTGAACGTGCCAACTACTTTTGTCTTTGAATTTAAAGATTCTGTTTGTTTGCTTCAGGGATACAGCTGGACTGGACTAGCTCAGGGCAGACTCTGATGCCCCTGTTCCAATTACCCCCCTGGGGTAGGACCATTTACAGTCATTGTGGGTAAGGCCCCCAAACCGGTGACCTTTCTACCTTTACGATTAGACTTGACTGTGCCCCCAGTTCCCAGAGCTAATGCACCTGCTCCTTACTCAGGTAGGACGAAAGAACCAGAGACTCTTTCCTCAGAGGACATGGCACTGGGAACGTGCGTGGTCTTGTGACTTTCAGGGTGCGGTAGTTTTGGCCGCACGCCCCGGACATCTTCTCTGAGTTCCGGCAGCTCCTGAGGTGCCAGCATCACACACAGCCGTTAGCCCCCCTGTCAGCCAACTCACATATTGTTTCAACAACATCCGGTCCCTACACCGTCCCTGAGCCTGATCCCAACAGAGGTCAGCTCCGCTAGCAGGGACAGACTGTTGTCGGGCTTCATAGCTAGCTTTAAGTCTCCTGTGTCTCTCATCAAATCCTTGGATCCACCCTGCCCTCGTCCCAGGGCTGGTTTTTGTTGTTTTGTTTGTTCATTTAAATATTTGTTTCGTTACTTGGCTGGGAAGTCTGTTTTCCTTAGAGTTTTACTTTCTGATGTCTCTGCTCAGATATCTTGCCTTATTTTTATCTTTTAGCCTAGCTTCTCACACACCATCCCTGGATCAAGCTAAGCCACTTCTGGGACCAGGGTTGTAATTAAGCCCCCTTAGCTAGGTTGACTTCTCCCCTTGGACATTGGACATACGTGTGGTTTGGAGACTCCTCTAACAGTTCAGCATTCAGCCAAAGACCTGGTAGCTTGGAGTTTCTATCTCTGGTCCCTTCTCTGAGGATGCAGCCTTGGCCATGCACAGTGTTCCAGACCACCAGGAATGAGTGTGATTTATTCACACGCTTAAGTTTTCCAGGCATTGTGTTTGGCTCAGAGCACCTTACTGTCCAGCCAGTGCTCTATTGGTTCTTTTTCTCTGGAGAACGCCAACAGATACAAGGGCTGTGAGCCAAGGACTAAGAGCAGCTTTAGAGCCTAGAAAAGTCCAGGGGGTAAGTGGTCCAGACCTTCCAGGGAGGAGCATATCCCTGCCAATGCCATGCTTTCAGTCTTGTGTAATGTGATTCAGTCCGATCCTCCACAGAACTGTGAGGCGATACATGTGTACTGTGGTAAGACACTAAATTTATGTTAGTTTATCATGGCAGCAAAAATACACTAATACATGGAACTAAGCAAATCTTTGCTGTCAGGGGATCAGATTCGTGTTCTTCCCTTTGAGGTGAATGAATGAATGGTGATTGGAGTATGCAGAATTGGACATGTTCTTGCCATTGTAATTTTCTATTTACTTATGAGGTTAAAGTGACACAGGGTTGTTCAATTTATGATGCACTAGGAAGTTATATCAATAATGAATTAATGATGTGGACGATCACTTTAAGATAATCACAAGTATTAGCATCACATGGTTCTAAATGGAAGAGAAATTACACGAAAGACCTAAACTTGGAATCTACTGGAGGAAAAAAAAATCTAAATAAAGGAACAAAAGAGAATTAAAATAGGAATCTAAGGTATGATGGAAAAAAATTAACTTAAACAATGTTGAAAAAACACAGTAAATTTTTATATTCATTGTTTTTGATCAAGTCTAGTAAATATTCTCTTATCTATGAATAATATCAAATCCATATTTCTTATAAGTAGCTATGCAAAATAAATTCTATTTCTAATGGAAGAAAAATAAAAGTGTCTTCAGATATACAACTTTTGCAATTAAATATTAGGAGACATTGAAAGAGCATACCCAGGTATTAAAATAAAGTTTGAAATGCAGACTATCGATACTAATTCATCTTCATAATATAACATATGTGTCGAAGTGTTTGTTTTTAGGTATACAAAATCTGGCAAGATATACCACCATATTGGGAGAAAAATACAAAGACTTTTCAAGTATTTATTTTTTTATCTATAAAAAATCAATATGAATAAATATAATTTTTGAAAACTTCTAGTACTTAATAACTGATTTTGAGCAATGGAATTGAGGTGTCTAAAGAAATAAATTTGGTTAAACAAATTAAAACACATCTGTATGAAAATAGAACATGTATCAGTTTTGAATTATTATAATATAATATTAAAAATATGTGTGATGTATTGTTAGGTATAAAGCACACTGCAAAAATGTATCATGGTTTAAGTTCAATTATAAATGTGTGGATATGGTCTATAGCAGACTTAGGTTTTTCTTGATTTTTCACACTGTCTTTAATATGTATATATTGTTTTTATAAGTATAATAAAAATAAATATTCATTTAAAAGAGACCATACAAAGGGATGACTCAACTATGCTCTGTTAAATACATTAGATTTGAGGACACGTTCAGAAAAGAAACTAACCAAGCTATCTAATTTTCAAATATTTAAAGTGCTTTGTAAGACAGAGATGTTCCAAGATTTACATATTTTAATTTCCTATATATTGCAATTCATCAACTCACTTGCCAAAATATACAGATGCCTTTACATTACATTGTGTTCCCTTAAATTTTATTTTCTAAAATTTGTATTGAATCACAAATCAAAAAGTTTGCAGCCTAGTTTTGATTAATTTAAGACTCCATAGAAGCTGTTTCCTGTTTTATGTTTGACAATAATTTAGCATAATATAAAGTGATGTGACATGAAGCAAGGTTCCTGAAAGAATTCAGTTCCATTAACAAGCTCCATTAAAGAGATGCAGCTACCTACAAATCAACTATTTTGTGTCAGTTTCATTAATTACTCTTTGGACGTAATTGGTGCAATATCATACCTGTCTTACAGTTTTGAATTGTTGAGCTAGACAAGGCAAGACATAATGTTGAATAAAGCATAACCCAAATGCAATATTAAATTACTGTATGAGAGTCTGCCATTCTAAGAAGGAAGTGCTTTCATTTGCTTTATGGAATTCATGACTGTTTTCTTTTAAATTTTGAGTGAACATTTATTAATAGGTAATATTTATTATCACATTAATTCAGGGTAAATTCATAATTTCAAAAATACATAATACTAAGAAAGATTTACTCTTTTGAAGATATGATCATTTTCAATGTTTTATATATATATATATACACAGAGATGACCCATATGCCTGCACTTAAAAGTGTGCACTTACCCGGGATGCCTGGGTGGCTCAGTCCATTAAGCGTCTGTCTTCGGCTCAGGTCATGACCTCAGGGTTAGTGGGTTCGAGCCCCACATCAGGCTCTATGCTGACAGTTCAGAGTCTGGAGCCTGCTTGGGTTCTGTGTCTCCCTCTCTCTCTGTCCCTCCCCTGCTCATGCTTTGTCTCTGTGTCTCATAAATAAATAAATGTTAAAAGAAAAATTTAAAAGGTGTGCACTTTCCAAAAATTAATGTAATACTGAAATTAACACGAACTGATATTGAGGATTATTTACATTACAGACAATGTCCATCTACTGATAAATTTATTATTTATGAAATAAGGTTTCTAAATGGATGTAAAACACAAAAATAACATCCTCTAATAATTTGACAGTATATTTTCCTTATCATTAATTTAATTATATTAAAAGACACAAGATTGCCAATACAATATTAAAAACCTGATCCTTATATATAAAAATAACAGTGAAAATAATTAATCAATTCTTCATATATTTTTACATGAAGGTATTCTTCTCTCGCCCTTCCTTTTTTGCCTAATTTTAATTAACAACAACAAAAAGAATACCCAAACTGTGGTCTGATTTTTTTATGGCTTTTGGCTAGGAAAGAATTCAAAAAGTCACACATTGATGAAAGCAATAATTTCTCTATTCAAATTCAAATGTATCCTCTTTCCCCTTTCAGTTTTACTATTTAAACAGCTATATAATCACACTCTTGCCAAAATTATTATGAATAAATTTGTTCCTGGATCATTTAGAAAATACTTAGTTTTTGTGTAAGCAATTGACTGCAAAATAGAATTAATATCACTATGCTAAGTACTCTATTTCATAAAAATTAAGTTGCCATTAATTGAATATGCATAATATTGTGTGTAAAACTAAACAAAAAAGGTTACTAATTAAAGTATGATGTATCAATAGGGTCCTGGGGAAAGACAGAAACCACAGCATTTATTTGAACACAGAGAATTTAAGGTGTCATGGAATTGTTAAATAAGCACAGCATGAATTATCACTGGAAGATAGATGAAAAAATAGATAGATAGACCAATGCTAAAGTAGCTGAGAAACAATAGGGAGAAATTAGAATTTCTAAAATCTAGAAGAGGGTACTCACAGGAATGAGACACCTCTGAGAAGACACACTTTGTTTTCTCTGAAGTAAGGCTTTGGATCAGAAGAAAATGTCGCATGTAATTCCTTGACTGCACATAAGATATCCCCATGCCTGTGGCTGCTGGATGCTGGCACAAACCGTCATAGAAAGGGAAGCCATTCTGTATACAGAATACCTGTCTATTTCAGTGAAGACAAATTCCTACCTCCACCAACATGGACGTTACCCAGTGTAATTAACTGCCATCTGTTGGTTGCTGTCCTCCAAAATGTGATGTCACATTGGAACTCAGTCTGGGTGTCAGCTGTGGATAGATTAAGGGCTCGCTGTGAGCAGTACCCAGATAATCCTCAGTGGGGAGAGTTAGTGCTGTTGACCCCATGCATCGTCTTCATTCCAGCACCATAGCCACTTGGTACATGGACTCCTTGAGCAAACGGGGAAGGGCTGATACTAGAGGCCGGCACCTCTGTAGAACATGCACCTCGCCAATCTGGTTGTTGAGAGCCTCCTCTGTAATGGACGCCATTGGTGACACTCACACTGCATGCCGATGTTACCATGCTCCCTGCTCTCTGTGGTGCTGATACTGTGTCCATACTAAGGCTACCTTGGATTTCTTGATCATCAGTCAATCAATCCTGATTTTTTTTCAAGTCGCAGAACATTGAGCCTAAAGATTAACAGCCTAAGAGAAATCAATGTAGATTATGGTGTCTGCTCATTTCTAAAACCAGAACAGACACCCAAATGTAACACCCCAAATCCTTCCTACCTGGAAAACATACATGACCCACTGTCTTTCAATACTACTGTTGATTTGTGCTGTGAAGGTCCTGCTATTTTATTATTATTATTATTATTATTATTATTATTATTTTGGTTAATGTCAGTATACATGGCTCAGCTATCTCTTAATTAAACCTGAGTATTTTTATCTGTTTATTTGTTTGTTTACCTCCTATCTCTGTGCAAGGAATGGCCCATCAGTCAACAGTATTTAGAGGAGACAAAGCATCAAGAATTATTGAGCCACCTGGTATGTAACTTACTTATATCTCTAGATGTTCTTTTTTTAAAAAAATTTTTCTGTTTTTTATTTATTGTTGAGAGACAGAGAGAGACAGCACGAGCAGGGGAAGGTCAGAGAGAGTGGGAGACACAGAATCTGAAGCAGGCTCCAGGCTCTGAGCTAGCTGTCGGCACAGAGCCTGACGCGGGGCTCGATCCCACGAACTGTGAGATCATGACCTGAGCTGAAGCCAGACGCTTAATCGACTGAGCCGCCCAGGCGCCCCACCTCTAGATGTTCTTGAGGTCAATTTATTATATACTACGTCCATTAATAATATAATGCTTGTTATACTAAGTAATGTTGTGATTTTGTGGGTCAGGTAAACATAATTCATGATATAAGCTCAAGTCACTTAAATGTCCTGAGATGTACATCAATGTTTGTTCAGAAAAAAAAGTATTGATCTTTTGTAGAGAGCATAGATTTGCTCCAAAACCCTAGAGTCCTGTACAGGGTTCCTCTCTGATGCCCTACTGGCAAATTCTAACAAGATGCAAGCTGAGTAACAACGTAGTTGAGAAAATCCCAGCTCTAATGCCATCAAACAGGTAGATAAGGCTGGGTTTGGAGTTGACAGACACTGACTTAAGGACGGACCACATACCGTGTCATCTGTTGTAAGCTTACCCTGATTTCAGGCATGTTAAATATGAAATAATTTATTATTATAAATAATAACTTATTGAGTATGCATTTACTTATTTATTTTCTTGCTTGTTTATTCAGTTATTTATTTTAACACATCTCTGAAAATAGCATAAAATAAACCATCCATATTGAAAGCACAGTATTTCAAGCTTGACCTATTTATACACCTGCAAAACCATCGCAAAATTAAAATAAGGAACATTCCCGCAGACCTCAGAAGTATTCCGTCCTCCCTCGATCCCCAGGCCTCTGGTGACCACTGATCTGCTTCTTGTCTAAGACAATATATTATATTTCCTAGAATTTTATAAAAATGGCGTCATGTGTTATGGGAACTATTCGTTTGGCTTCTTTTTCTCACCCTATTTACTTTCATTCATGTTGTATCTTATATAAATACTTAATTCTTTTTATTGTTAGGTAGTATTGAATGTATAACTGTAAAGCAGTGTACATTGAAGGATTTTTGAGTGGCATTCAGGTTTGACTAGTCCATGACTTGCTTTTATCCTCTTGGGAAAATACCCAGGAGCGTAATCTCTGAAAGTTATACTTCATTTTTATCCAGGCCAAATATTTTAATAACTTTACTTTAAACTTCTTCTTTGATCTACAGTTAACTAAAAAGTTCTAGTTTAATTTCCACATTTTCGGAGCTCTTCCAGGTATCTTACCAATATTCATTTTTCTTTAAATGCCTTTCTGCTTTGAGTATATAACTTGCATTATTTCAGTTCTTTTAAATTTGTCTTTGTTTATGGCCAAAATATGTTTTCTCGTGCATGTTCTAAGCGTACTTGAGAGAATGTGTGTTTTCTGCTGCTGACTGGCTCATTTAAATGACCCTTATGGCAAGTTTGCTGATACTATTTTTAGGTCATTACATATTTACAAATTCTTGGCCTGCTTGCTCTATTGGTTATCAAGACTCGCATATTGGAAATTAGAACTGGAGCTGTGGATTTCTTATTTCTCCTTTCAGGTCAGTTCTACTGTCACTTGTGTTAAGTGCTTCAAATAGAGCTAGTGCTTCAATAGAGATTGTTTGATGCATAGTTGAGATTGTTCTGTCGTCTTTGAGAGTTGTTAGCTTTCTCGTTATAAAAAATCTGCCTTTATTACTAATCATATTGCTTGTTCTGAAGTCTATTTTGTCAAATATTAATGCAATGACTCCATCTTTCTTTAAATGAGTGTTGGTGTGTTTGCTCTTTGCCCTCCATGGACTTTTAATCCATCTCCATATTTGAAGTATGTTTCCTATAGATACCATATCAAACCTACCGCCTTACTTATTGTGCATTTTACCACTTGTGCTTTGGTTTTCCTTTCTTGTTTTTCTGGTTTCTCTTGGTTCATTGAGCATTTTGCTGTTAACAGAAAACTTTCTCTGTGTCTCTGACACTTGTGCACGTTTTCTGAACAGAGCCTTTGACAGCTTTTGCTCCCTGCTGATTTTTAGATATGTCTGTGTAACAAATAGTCCTGGAAGCTGGATATAAGTATACTTTTCTGTGGGACACTTTATCCAAGATAGTAAAAATATTGTCTCCTTCTGGGCACATGGGTGTCACAGTTAGTTGTGCATCTGACTCTTGATTTCAGCTCAGTTTATGATCTCAGGGTTGTGGGATCAAGCCCCACATTGGGTTCCATGCTGGACGTGGAGCCTGATTAAAATTCTCTCTCTCCTTCTGCCTCTCTCCACTGCTTGCACTCTCTTTCTCTCTCTCAAATATATATGTATATATATATATATATATATATATATATATATATATTGGGCAGTTTTGAGGGCAGCCCTCTCCTCATATTCAGATTTCTTCTTATCACAATCCACCATGTGAGTACATGTTAAATGACGCTTGACACATTGCACTGTGGGAATTGGGGATTGAAGGACATGCATTATGGACTGAATGTTTGCGTCTCCCTAAAATCCATATGTCGAAACCCTGATCCCCAATGTGATAATACTTGGAAATGGGGCTTTTGGAAGGTAATTAGGGTGGAGACCTTATGATGAGATTAATGTCCTTATAAAAACAGACATCAGAAAATTAAAGAAAAAAGATTTGCTTGAGTTTTCCTTAGGGTAAAATCCTAAGAAAATCATTCCTCAGAAGATAGCTATTATAGTTACTAATCATAATTATTTTAAATAATCTTGTCTTAGAGAGGGTCATGAAAAATGACCCAATATAGAGACAGGTACAGGTTGGGCCCGTGGCTAACAGTTTGGTTGTTAGCATTCATCTTCCTCACAGACACTTTTCGCCCACAAGGTGAATGGCCTTTGCTAATATCTTGCCCCTGAAAATGGATACATGAGCTCCTGCACAGTGGGCTGTGTAGGGTTTGAAATCCTGTTCCCAAAAGGGGCACATTTATGCTAGTGTCACTGTAAGGGTCTCAAGAGCTATGGCCAGGAGATTTTTGACTCTCAATCTCTCAGGAGATTACCAGGCTGGCTGGGTAATCCACCATGAACAGCAGCTGAAGGTAGGATTTCTTTCAAATAATAGGAGCAATGAGAGATGAACAGAGCCTGAGTCTTCAATTTGGCTAATATCTTGTACTCCCATGCCCTCCTGTGGTACTGAACCCTCCCATATAACCACACCAGGCTGAAATTAGCAAGGTCATCAAGAGCTCAGATGTCTGATGAATGAAGGGCTTGAACATCCACCAGACAAGCCACCAGGCCTGTTGAGCTGATGGTTAAGGCCAAGGGGAGTTTAGAAGGGACAGTAGAAAAGGAGAAGATGATGGGCATCAGCCCCTTAATCACTAGAAGCAAAGGTTCTGTAGTTTGGACTAAGTTGTCTCTGCTGAGTGTTCCCTCAACAACAAAGGGCCATGGGGACTACAGAGGAGATGTTTCCTGAACAGTTGTAGTAAGGGCAATCTGCGTGCAATAATGAGTCATCTGTCGTGGCCATGAAATTATACCTCGAAGACCTCCAAATACTGGGGCTGTGACTCACCAAAGGCTTCAACTACTGCCCTCTGAAGTCTACTGTTGCATCTTCACTGACATTGTACTTCCCACAGGGCTCCTTCTGGTCAATAACTGAGTGTCATTAGTGAATGGACTAAAGGAGACCCATTCTTGTAATATAGGTCTGTTCCTCTAATAGGTGACCTTGGCTCAAAGATACTTACCTGTGTTGACTGAATTTTCCTTAGGCTACACTGTGATCCATGTTTCCATACAAAATTCCTCTCTCTTCCCAGCATTTGAGGTCAGACTTGAATCACAATATGACAGCAGTGGACCCCAAATAAAATTCTTTTACTTTTAATTTAACCTGAACATCTGATTTTCAGGTTATGCATCCAATCAGTAAACCCTTCAGTTCTCTCTCTTCCTATGCCATAGGTCACTCCTCTTTATTTATGATAATTTTAATTTAATGAATAACACTCTTTTTAAAAATTTTTTAAAGTCTATTTATTTTTGAGAGACAGAGAGACAGAGCGTGAGCAGAACAAGGGCAGAGAGAGAAGGAGACACAGAATTTGAAGCAGGCTCCAGACTCTGAGCTGTCAGCACAGAGCCCAGTGCAGGGCTTGAACTCATGAACATGAGATCATGACCTGAGCCGAAGTAGGCCACTTAACCAACTGAGCCACCCACATGCCCCATGAATAACACTCTTAAAACCAAAATTCCTTATGATATCAATGTATCTGTATTGATGATCTTTGCAAAATCTAGCTTCTTAGATCCTTGAATTTCTCTTCTAATTATCTTATTGTGTAGTAAACCTCAGCTGCTAATTCTCATTGTTCTGTAATAGAGCTTTTTGTTACCTGTAACTTTAATGCCTCAATAATTTCAATTTCAAATTTCCTGCTCTCTCTCTTTCTGCTATATTTCCATCTGTAGCAATGCTTGAACTATACCAAGACCCACCACGGTTGGTGCTATCTCATTTTGCATGACTTCATGCAACTTTCCAACACAAATTCCATGAGCCTTTATTGCACGTACTTCTATGCTTAGAAATTCTCATCTTTGCTTGGTTTACTATAGTTGGGATTACGCTGAACTTTCTACATTGTTTGGTAGTTGAACTTCGCCAGAAAAAACTAAAGCTATGTTGATTAAATTCACTTTAAATTAAAGGTAATGTGCATCTCTCAAGGATCAACCTAAAGGACCACATCTAAGAGAATCCAGCAAAAATCAAGTGATAGAGTTTGTATTGTAACCAGAGAAAGGTATGAGTGGGAGAATGACAAGTCGTTTAAGAAGCTGCAGGGCTCACTCTCAAATGGAGCGTTAGCAAATGATGTGACTGAAACTGGAAAGTGGACTAGTTCCTGAGGAAGTAACATGGACTGGGGAAGATTATTAGAAGCATGGACATCCTGAGGGTATATTAAGTAATGGATCAGATCAAGTCAGAAAATAAAACTAAACAAACAAAATAAGCATAAGGCTTATAAGGAGATGAAGGAATTAAATTCAAAGTTAACCAAGGGTAAAATTCTTTTGAGGGAAGTCATCACAGGCTGCAAGGTCATCAGCTGACCTTCCAGCTGGACTCAAAGCTCTCCACCCCTTCCCTGTCCTTGTAATGGACCTTCAGCTTGCCTTTCCAGCTCCCAGAAGCTGCCCCAGGGATGCAGCCTTGAGATCACATGTGGTGTTGAGACCATCTGGATAGTATGTGTGACTGAATCTACGAAGGCTTCTCTATACACTTTCCAGATTCTGGCTGGTGGGTGCAAGAATCTATTGGTCTTGTGTCTTCCTAAGACCAGTTTCATACTTAACTTCCCTTGGCCAGTAAACCTGCCACTTGCCCACCTGGAGTGGCCTCCTTCTTTCCTCTGTCTTTTCCTCCCATCCATGCACGAAGATTGGTTCAGATTACTCCAAGAAATCTCCAGAAGATCTTGCTAACTAGCAATTCTCCTTCTGAATTTACTGTACAGTTTGAACCATGCACTTCTTATCTACTGGAAAAGGAATTCCCCACACACTGACATTCAGCACTCTATTGAGAAGTTAATAATTAACCCAGGCAAAAATTTGAATGTCTGAACATTGGCAGCAAGATTGTGTTTGGATCCTAATCTTTGAGTAAAGAATGAGTCATTATTTATTCATTCACTCATTCATTCATTCATACATTCTCTGTGTAGTTTTTGAATCTCTACCACATGTGTGGTGCTATGCTACCCTTTTGAACATGAAGGGAAAGAGAGATTCCTACTTTATTTCTGAGATCAGAAGCCTTCAAGCACAAATTATGTTTCTTATTTAAAACTTTGTGACAATACAGCTATCTATGTACGTCTTTGCTAAAAGCTAATTTTGCATAAGAGCGACACAAAAATGGGTTTTGATACACATGCATATGCCATTTATCAACTTATAAACAAAGCATTTAACATAAAACAAAAACCCGTTGTTTGGATGCACACATTCCCAAAAATCTCATAGCCTATTATAAGATTTATGATGGCTTTCACAGTATTCTTTTTTCAGGCATCTACTTGAGCACATTAACTTTGAAAAGAAACCGTTTGGCTTAAATTGTGAATGTGACTTCAAGCAATGAAAGCAGAGGAACCTGTAGTGCAGCTCCTTTCTTGTAAATCAATACACAAATTTATACATATTGAACCCGGTCTTGGTGCTTTTAGGTCTACAGGTTCTCTTGGCGTTTGAGGGAGACACACAGAGGGTTGCCCGTCAAATGTCGGTGTCAGTAAATTGTGAACTATTGGTTGACATGGTGTCAAGGACTGAAACAAAGGGCCCACCGTTATATCTTCATTCCTCTAAAAACAAAAGATAAAGTGAGTTCTAAATCTGATGAGAATGATTTTGCAGAGTTCAAACAATTATCGAGTGATGGCTGGATAGCTAAGTATATGATTTTCAAAAAGACGGTAAACACAGATATTCCAAAAACAATGAAAACATATGCACTTGGGTGTGGCTGAAAGAAAAAATTGTGAGGTAGTTCCAGACCCCTGAAATGTAGGTGGGGTCTCGCAACAGCATGGCACCACACGTGCCATTTTAATGTGACGGTTCAAGGGTAAGCTTCTAAAAGTAGACGATCATCCCATTGTCTCTGACTATTCCATAATGTTACTTTGTCACTCAATCAACAAATGTAGAAGGAGGAAAAGAGAAAAAAATGGACTTCTTTACCCACGACTTGCAGTAAATGGGCCCATTGTTAGAGCCTGATGTTTAATTCTAAAATAATTAGGAAGTCTAGAATAAATTATTTGGCCTAAGTGATCATCTATGTCCCTAAAATATAATTATTAATCTTTATAATAACTCCATGAGGTAGGTCCTGTGTTCTCCCTATTTTTCAGATGTGAAAGACAAGTGTAGGGTTAAATACATTAATCAGGGTCATATTAGCTTATCTTCCTAGCACTCGGTACGAAATGTGGGTCTGTTTGATATCTGAAAATATGGGCTTAAACAACATGGTATGTGGTTGGTCTTAAGTTACAATTTTAAGGCGATAAAAATTGAGTGGATTAGAAAACAGTACATCGTGTACAGCCAGATTATTAAAATGTATCGAGGGTATTTTAATGGAGCACATTAACCAAGAGCTTTGGAGGAAGATATAAAAAATAACATAGTGTCTGGCTTGATACTAAGAATATTTAGTTAATCCTGCTGAGAGAATTAAGTCACTTATTAAACCTAATTTAACAAAATATACTCCTGTTTCTATTTTGCCACCACTGAACTTACACTTGATAAAACAGCATTATTTTGCCTTCTGACATTCTAAGCTCATTGGAGAAGCTGCCATATCACATTTACCTCTGTAAGTCCATGCTCTTGTATTTCTGCTGTAAAGTAGTTGCTCAACAAATGTTAAAATAAACCAAGCTGATACTATATTTGAAGAATGTTTCTGTACATAACACTGTAAATTCTATTTTGGTTTATACTTTGACTGGTGGCTATAACAATAACATTTACTCTTTCTAAGATATAATTAATTGAGATACAATCATACATAATATACTCTAGATAAATCTACTACTTTGACACCATGTAGTTAATGTTTGATAATGAATATCATTTTTATTTTGAGTATTCCTATCAAATACATTTGACTGTATTACAGCTGTGACTTGAATAAGTAATGATTAAAGGGGTAGATCACAATGCTATGAAATTGTATGTGTATATTGTACTAAAACGAAGTCTGGAAAATTCAGACTAAATCCTGTCACTAAGGGAATTCTAAAAAAGTCCTTTCTAAAACCCTAAATTTACTCCAGTGATTTGATTAAATTTAATCATATGAAATTGAGGGGTTTCAATAAAAATGGATCACTATCATGAGAAAACCTTTTTGGGGGACAAAGATGCTCTGAAGTGATTCATCTGAAGTAATTCATCTTTCAAAGTCTGTACTAATATAAAAGTATAGCTACAGTAACTGGCCTTTTAAAGTTGGTGTTGTTATATTGTTAAAGGGTATTTTTACATGTAGCTCTTAACTGAATAAAAAAAGGCAATAATGAAGTTCAACTGTTTCTCATTGTCACTGCAGGATGGATATCATAGTTTTATCACAGAGATCAATGTATCCAGCTGAGATGGGAAGACTCATATTTTTATGAAGCATACATAGTTCGAGTCATTTCCTTGGAAGTGCCTAAAATCAATAGTTTTAAAGGTAAGATTTAAAAAAGCAGGGTACTTAATTTCCAATAAATAATATATTTTTACTTTTTTATTTGAGAGAGAGAGAGAGAGAGAGAGAGAATGTGTGAGCAAGGGACAGGGTCAGGAGAGGAAAAAATTCCAAATAGGCTCCATGCTCAATGGTCCTGGGCTCGTGACCAAAGCTGAAATCAAGAGTTGGACACTCAAGTGACTGAGCCATTCAGCTGCCCCGTCATGGATTTTTCTGATGCACTTTTTCTACTATACGATCCTTCATGCCTCCTTCTTAACTGCTTGGGCCCCTTGAGCAACAACTATTGTGCTGCATCTTGAAAGGAAATGATTAGTGGTGTTTAACTAACTAAAAACATGAATCCATATTTAATGCCATTATTTAAAAAAAAAAGAAAAGAAAAGAAACCAGAGTCCTTGGAGAAATGGCCAGTGACAGAAGCTGAGCTGCAAATATGCAAGATGAACTTGAATCATCTTGTAAGCAGCAGAATGTAAGAAGCATTCAAAACAGAAAAAAAAAAATCAAATCAAATGAAAAAAAAAAAAAAAACAGTGATGGGGATCTGTCCAAGGATATAGGACTCACATGAAAGAGCTCCCAAGGACCAGAGTTGGAACAGTTTTAAGAAACAAAATAAATAAAGTTGTTTTTGCTTATGACTAAAGTCTGACATAAATTTATCCCCTGAGTACAGCTGCCATGATGTTTGAATAACTAAATGGGGGAGAGAGAGAAATCTGTGCAGGATTTCAAGTAACTTGTGTAGATATCCATTCCTAAGAAGATATTCTCCCCAAAACCCATAGCCACTGTCTAATCATGAGAAAATCATCAAGCTAATCCCATAGCATCCTCCAGAATACTTCACTAGTTCTCCTCAAAATGGTCAAGTTCATCAAATCAAGGAAAATCTATAAAACCATCAAAGAAAGAGGGGCTTAAGGAAACATGACAGCTAGATGGAATTTGGTGTCCTAGATGAGATCCTGACACAGAAAAGGACAATGGTAAAAATCAAAGGAAATCTTATTAGAACATGGACCTACGAGATAATTAAATACCAACAGTGGTTCACTGATGGTGATAAATGTACCATACTATTGTAAGACCTTAATGATGGAAACTGGATGTGGGGTATATGGGAACTCTATTCTATCTTTGCAATTTTTCTGTAAACCAAAGAAGATTTTTTTAAAGTTTGTTAAAAAAAAAAAACCTAGTCATCCTAGCAAAAGTTTCATAGGGATGCACAAGATTGTTTTAAAATTTTGATGTAGTGACAAAGTATCTAGAACAACTAAAATAATTTTTGAAGGAAAAAAAAGAATTAAGTGGAGGAATGAGTCTACCTGATTTCAAGCCTTATTATACAGCCAGAGTAATCAAAAGAATTTCCACAGAGGATAGACACATAGATCAATGCAGCAGAATAGAGAACTCAGAAATAGAACCAAAAAATGTGCCCAATTGATTTTGGACAGAGTTGCAAAAGCTTTTTAATGGAAGAAATACAGCCTCTTCAAGAAATAGTACTGGAACAATTAGATATCCAGAGCCAAAATGATACATTTCAACCTGAGTTCAGTACACTTCATACAAAAATTAACAGAAATGGATCATAGACTTAAATATAAAATAATAAACATTTAGGGGGAAATGGAAGAAAATCTCAAAATCTTTGGCTAGATGAGGCATTATTAGACTTGACACCAAAAGCACAATTCATAACACAGTTGATATATTGGGCATTATTAAATATTTTTAATTGCTCAGCAAAGACCTTCTTCAGAAGCTAAAAATACAAGCTTCAGAAAAGGAGAAAATATTTGGATCCACATAGCCAACAAAGGACCAGTATCTAGAAAATGCAAAAAGAAATCTCAAAATTCAACAGTAAAAAATCAAACAATCAAGTTGGAATGTGAGGGAATGAGACATTTCACTAAAGAAGATGTAAAGATGGCAAATAAACACATGAAAACATGTTCAACATCATTAACCACACTTCCTGTTTTCACTACACATCATTTTGTGTAAAAGGTACACTTAATTCAAGTGATGGAGATACGTATTTCTAAAATAATGGTGAGCAACATTCTGTAGTATACTCATCCAACTGAAATCTTGAAGATGTTTAATGAAGTTAGCAATATTTTAATATATTAAGTTGCATATTTGGAACAAGGTATAGCAAGATCATGTATGAACTGATATCAATATTCTTGTAAGGAAAAACCACAAAGATAAACATGTTTCTGAATAAATATATAGGATCAGATTGTCCAATGTGATACAAATCAGAGAACATAGGACCAGGCTTTACTAAATAGGTTAAAAGACTTAAGCAATAACAGACCATCCTTCTAAAGTCCAAGGTCAATTGGAGAAAACTAATAAAATGCAATTACTTTTATGTCTTAGTTTTGAGTTTACATAGCTTGTCAATTCTGTGTATCCTCTCTATAAACCTCCTCTCTATCTGGAAAATGAATGACATCGGTTTCTGCTCTTCCTCACCATGTCTGTCTTATTTAGGATGAGAAACTAAGTCACAACAATTTGTTTATTTCTAGGGAACTGGCTTTCAAAGTGTAGCTTCATTCATCAGTAACTTAAGTTTTAAAGTATAATTTTAAAAGTATACTAGTTAAAATTTGTGCCATGTTGTTAATGGAATGGGCACTGTTATGTCCGTCAGAGACTGTCTTGACATCTATAACTTGTATCTCATTTTATCCCCTTCTTCCTTGTACGAAGCACCATAATAACTGATTATTGGTGGTCAGTAACCCATGACGGAATGAGCATTTATTTCCTTACATATCTCACTTGTGGTGCTCTAGTGGGCATGAAAATAGCAATTTATCATGGAATTAAAATGCAATTACAAACATAACAATGAACATATTTGCTTTAACTACTGAACTTGTTCTTAGTTTAAGACTGTTAAAACTTTATATTAAATATCAGAACTCCAACTGAATCAGTTGGAAAGACCAAGAAATTGACTCATATCAGAAGGTATCAGTGACTTATAACCAAAACGTTAAAGACGCTATGTTTCTCAGAATGAAGCATTGGGAGATGATAACAGTTTAATTTTAAGACTTCTTAGTTTGCAGAACCATCACCTTGACCTATACTTGTGTAATATACATGAGGGATTTTGCAATCATAGAAGGGAGAAAAGAATGGAAAAACAGAGGAAGGAGAGAGAGGAAATGAGACGTTTCCAAATTGACTGCATTTAAAAAAAAGATAAATGATGTTCAAGCAACGAGGGATTTTGGAGAGGGTTGATACAATTATTTAAGATCTGGAAATGACGTGATTTTGGAATTAAAGGGCACACTGACTCACAAGGAAGGAGTTTCTAAACGAAAAGGCTGGTGACTGAGTGTGAAAGTAGCCTAGGAAACTCGCACAAAATGGACATTAATTTGGGTAAGCAGGTGCGAACAATACCCCAGGGAGCTGAGCGCTAGTGTGTAGAAATATCTCACACTCTGAGCACTTGTAATTATACAGTCTTTCCCTGTGGGCTTACTTGCTTATTTGTCTATTGGTGGTTGCCTGAACTTTTTAAATTAAAATTTTGATGAAAAGAAAGCTCCTGCCTTAAAACCACACTTTACCATCCTAAAAAGGACTCCAGAGAACCATCTTAAGGTTTTATGAAGATATTTTTAAAAATCAGCTTTATTTTTATTGTACATGTCATTTTTCTCTTTGCTCTGGTTAGGAGAAAATTAATTTAGAAAATAAAAGTAAGTGGCCCCCATCGTCTTCCAAATTATTTTTGTTGTGCTTTTTATAAATTAAATCTGGTAAACTTGACTGTGGTAGAAATTTAGTGGTGTTTAAAGACCAGTTAGGACTGGAAGGATATATTAAATTGGTCTCTTTATATAAGAGTAGTATATTAATTGTTTTAAGAACACCTTTTATTCAATAAGAGATTTTTTCATATAAATACAGTTTTTAAGAAGAGGGAATTTGTAAGGATAAAAAGGAAAATAAGATTCCTTGTGTGCTAAAGTAACAGTAAAAAGTAATATATTTTTTAGTTAGTATACATTAGAATATAAAAACAGTATAGAAAATGTATGGAAAATAAAAATACAATTTACATAAGAAATGGAAAGAAACTCCATAAAAATAGGAGATACAGATGATTGTAAAAACATGTTGTTAATACAATATTTTCATTTCCAATCTTGTCTGACTTGCACTCGATCTCCTTTGCTGCAAATACAAAATATTTCTAAATATCCACTTATTAATTTTCACGTACAGTTTTTTAATGCATCACTGAATAGATAGCTATAATTTTACCAGCAGAATTATAGAGATAATTATGTCTTTTGATTCACCACCCTTAAACAAATGGAAGAGGTTATTTTCCATAAGATCTTTAGGTTCTAGAATAACATGGACTCACTGACTTGATAGATAAAGAAGTATAGTAGTTAAGAATACATGATGACATTAAGAGGGAGATTACAAATCTATAGAAATGAAGCAAGTTCAAAAATGATCTTATTTAATCAATACTGTAAAATACAGAGAAGGGAACGAAGACAGAAAAAGCCTACATCTGTCACAGAGGACACAGAGGAAGAAGATGGCGCAGGGAGAAGTTATCTTACAAGGTCCAGATAAAAATTATTTGAGGTATGGATAACTATTTCATTCAAAATTAAAAAAAGAAACACAGCAGCAAAACCAAAGAGAGGTCCATAGTCTATTGAAATATATCCACACGAGGCCTTGCAGCTCATACTGTGTCAATGGTGAAGGTTTGAAAATGTTTCTTCCAAGGTGAACAGCAGACCACACTGTCAGTTCTCATCACTGCCATCCACCCCATCCTGGAGGGGAGAGCCACACGAACAGGGAGAGAAGTTAAAACATAAATAAACGGAACATTTATTCAAAAAGTTTTAGTCTTTATTTATTATTGAGAGAGAGAGACAGGGAGCACACAAGCAGGAGAGAGAGACACAGAATCTGAAGCAGGTTCCAGGCTCTGAGCTGTCAGCACAGAGCCTGATGCGGGGCTTGAATCCACGAATCTCGAGATTAATGCCTTGAGCCAAAGTCGGGCGCTCAACCGAGCCACCCAGGCACCCCAAACCATAAATAATTAATACATATTGCAAAAAAAAGTAACAACTGTCTTCACTTGCAAAAGAAAGGTAGGGAGAAAGTAGACAGTCATCTACAATAAAGCTAAAGTAGATGCTCCATGACTTTAGTCACATTTCAGGACTAACATCCATATAAAACATTTGCATTTCTAGATATTAGTAATGAACAATTGACACTTGAAATATATAAGAGACAATACTATTTAAAATCAAATTAAAGTCATAAAATACTAAGGGATAAATCTACAAAATATATAAAATACATATCCTTTAAAATCTTTTAAATAATAAAATAAATTCAAGAAGACCTAAATTAATGGAGAATATATTGTATGTTCAAGAATTTGAGGCTAAATATTCTAAAGACATCAATTATCTTGAAGTGATCTATAGCTTCAATGTGATCCAAGCCAAAAAATGTTTAGAAGTTTTTAAGCAAGTTTTACAATTTTTGTGATAATACAAAGGACCTAAATAACAAAAATAATTCTGGAAAAAATATGGATGGGGTGCCTGGCTGGCTCAGTTCATAGTTCATTAAGTGTCCAACTTTGGTTCAGGTCATGATCTCACAGTACATGAATTGGAGCCCCATATCATCACACAGCCCACTTTGGATCCTCTGCCTTCATCTCTCTCTCTGCCCTTTACCCTCTTTCCTCTTTCCTCTCTATCTCTTTCTCTCAAAAATAAATAAGCATTAAACAAAATATGGAGGCCTTGCACTAGTTAGTTTTAAGACTAGAAGCCACAGAAATCACTGTGGTTATATAGTGTGGTATTTGGGTAAGAATAACCATATAGATAAATAAAAATAAACAGAACACAGAAATAAACCCACACAAATGGGATTAATTCGTTTTCATGAAAGGTATTTCAATGTCAAAGACAGGATTTTCAGCAGAATAGACTTTTATATGCAGATAACTATAGTTCCATCCATACTTCATATGATACAAAAGTCAACTTGAAATCAATTGAAAACCAAAATCAAAACCTGATGTGCTATATATTTGGTAAGAATATGTAGGATAAAGTGTTTGTAACGTTAGGAGATGCAAAGATTGTGTCCAGCATGTATAAAAAGCAGAGCCCCTAAAAATTAGGGTAATTAGACTTCATAAGAAGACACTGAAAAGAAAATATAAACACAAACCACAGACTTGGAAGCAATGTTTGTAAATGCATATCTTATAAAAGATTTGTACCAATAATATATAAAGAAGTAAAAAAAAACTCATTAAAATATTTGAACAGATGCATTATCAAATAAATTATTTGGATAGTAAACAAGCTATACCACGTAGAAAGAAGTTTTCCATCAGTATTTATTAGGGAAATTAATCTTAAAATCACAATAAGAAATCACTACATAGCTACTAAGTTGGCTAATGTCAAACAAGCAAACAAAAATGGACAAAACCAAATGCTTAACAGTGGGCAGAGCAACTGGGATGTTACATTGCTGATGGAAAGTCAATGCAACAATCTTTTTGAATACTCTTAGATATTTACCCAGGAGAAATATAAAATATGTCCATACAGAGATCTGTAAAAGAATGTTTAGAACAGCTTTATTCATAATGGCCCAAACTAGAAACAACCCAAATAGTTGCCAGTGTATGAAGAGATAAACTACCTGGGGTGTGTTGGATTAGAGGACTATGCACCAGTAGTACAATGGAATGGACTCCTGTCATATGAAACAATGTGGATTAACCTCAAAAATATTTTGGTTTGTGAAAAACCCACGCCATTTTTAAGACATTCTAGAAAGCCAAACTAGCTACAGAAGGGACATCAGCAGTTGCCAGAGCCTGGTCGAGCAGGCAGAATCTACTGGAAGGGGCTGAGGGACGTTTTTGGAGTTGCAGAAATGTTGGCATCTCAGCAGCGGTGGCAAACACCCTTCAGATTTGTCATTACTCATCAAGTGTCATGCTCAGAATGGATGAATTTTACTGTTTGTAAATGTAATCTTATTCCATACTTTGTAGAGACATTCAGAAAATTAAATGCATTTTCCCATGCTTGGAAAAGCGTTTTGAATTGTTTCATTAATTTTCTCTTCATTCTTAGAAATTTCCTATTTCCATTATGCTCTCTTTATAGGTAATTTAAGTTTGGGTCTTTCCATTTGTCATAAAATAATCTGTCCGATGCTGGGCTTGTGTCTGAAAATGAAGTTACCGCGTCTTCGTATCTGCAAGAATACAGCCAGTGTCTCCAATCTTCTTACCACCGGAGGCCACGTTTGATGCCTCTTCCTCCCCACAGCAGGTGTGAGCTGGAGAGTCTGACAGTGGAGTGCCGCCAAGTTCTAACAGCTGGACTTTCCACAGAGGTAGCCTTTGAGGTCTGTGGTTGCCATGGTTACTGGCATGACCAAATTTGAGTACACCGCTGCTTTAAAACAGTCAAAGAATTTTAAAATAAGGTTGATCTTATTCGATCAGAACATGGATTAGAAGCAGTCTTGACATAAGAGAAGGTGACATTTTCTCTGTGACATGGATTTTATATAGAAAGAATAAATAGGTTTAAATCTATTATAATTTGTTTTAATTGTCTTTCATTTACCTGAGATTCAAATGAAGAAAGGTGACCCTAATAATGAAGCATTGACATTGACTCACAGAGACCCAAAGGGTCAGCATGGTCATCTCATTAAAGAGAGGACTAAGGGACCCAGGAGAAGTCCTAGCTGGAGTATGGCTCACTGTAGTTCCACATGTCCACTGAGCTACCCAGTGGTTATTTGTCTGGTACTGCACATTTGGACTGATATATTTAGCAGTTACAAAGACCTCATTTTGGTTTCCTGTCTTGTAGGCAAGACCCATCAGTGTAAGAAATCCCTGAAACTGCACTCAAGTCAACCCAGTAAATGAAAACCAATAATTACATCTGAGATGGGAGAGTGGGAATTAGTGTCACCATTAAAACTTAAGGGATGCAGAGTTGACGATGATGCTCACCATCATCTCTCTGTTTGATTTTCCAGTCTGATCTCTGCGAAAACCAGAGGAAGCCCAAAGAATGACTGGAGAAGAGTGTCCAGTCCAGAATGTCGGGGTCTCTGAATGCAGGCGTGGACCTCTAAAGGCAAACCCACATAGTCAGTCCAGGGGCAATACTCTGAGTAGATGTGGTTCTGTCCTTCAGAGTGTCATATTTGTAATATATCAGAGATTTCCGTACGGTGTTTCATGCTTCATAGGAGGAAACATGGGTTTGAAAACGAAGGTGTGGACACACCATCGCTCCTGATGTCCCATTGAGGGATTTTGTGTTCCCCATCCTCGAACCGCTGGGCCTTTGCAGAACTGAAGTCCCCATGCCCCAAGGAGACACATACTAAGGACTCCACTGAAGTTCAAGTTATACCTGCTCCCAGATTACTTTGGATTTCTCATGCATAGGGACCAGGAGGTGAGTAAGAAATCACCATATTGGCAATGTGCTCCAAACAGAAGGAGCAGCTGGGGGTGACTTTACCTCATACACACAGGGGGAGTCCAGCTAGAACCGAGAGCATCTACTTGGGTGCTCCCGGTACTCCGCTTTCCTGTCACACCTGTGAAAGTGGGAATACCAGGCAGAGATAAATGTTCAAAGTTCAGATAGGAAGTTCCTTTAATAGCTGAAGTCAAGGGAAAATTATGAATAAATAGTGGAGGAGGAGGAGAATGACTACCAGTTGTGGCTCCAAGGTCAGCTTCAAAGTGATGACTGTAGTGCTTCCCTCTACCCTCCGCCTTCTCAGTTCTCCGCCAGGCAGGAGCTGCTTCCTGATCCTGTATGGAGAAGCAGACCTATGTGGTGCCGGAGGACAGTGCTGACTGAGAAAGCACCGCTCAGATCTCCAGCTTTATGAGGCACAACTGAGAGACGCTTTGCTCTGAGCCCACCACCAGTTTAACACCAGAGGTCTGCTTCCTACAGGCTACTATCAGCCAATGACTCAGGGCGGCAGGGATTCCAAGGCCAGCTCCCTCCTGCACTACAAAGGACTCCTTCGGTGAGCTCGCCTGGCTTGGACACACTGCATCGGACCCGCAGACTGTTGTTGAGCCCCTGAAGTTCTAACACAGCAGACCTGCCTCCCGCCTGCCTGCCTGCCTTCGCAGGGCATAGACAGCACTGTCGACTGAAGATGCCTCAGTATCACCCATCGTCTTCTCTTTTTCCCTCCTACGTGTTCACCACAAAAATACCTCTTGCACATCTTATCACATCTTGCGGTCTGCATCCTGAAAGACCTGAAACAGAGCCATCATTTTGAGCATCAAATGTGTATTCCTTATCTTATTCTGTTGTTTACAAGTGATCATAGTGTTATTCCTATGGGAACATGCGTTCAGTCCCTACTCTATATAAATGGCCCCATCACCAAAGAGCCTAAAAGCCAAGGGGGAACAGAGGCTACAGAGAATCTAAGTTAGAGGAAGGAATAAAAGCATTTCCCAGCTAAAGTAAATGCCTGATGAATATATCTAAAGGTACATTTAAATTTTTTTAATGTTTTATTTATATTTGATACAAAGAGAGACAGAGCATAAAGGGGGAGGGGCAGAGGAGAGAAGGAGACACAGAACCGGAAGCAGGCTTCAGGGTCTGAGTTAGCTGTCAGCACAGAGCCCCACACGGGGCTCGAACCCGTGAACGTGAGATCTGACCTGAGCCGAAGTCAGAGGCTTAACCGACTGAGCCACCCAGGTGCCCCTAAAGGTACATTTTAATTCATTTTCCCGACTTAATACAACCCTTTCCCCACTCAGACCCAGTGGAATTTGGAGAAGAGCAGATTGGTATTCTCTCAGAGCAAACTTCCCAGAAAGTTTATAGAAGAATATTTAACATTTCTTGAAGCTCATAAAACTCTCAAGGAGAGTTAGGATACTGTTTGGGGGACTTCCTTTGAAATTAAAATTAAAGAATATCATAAACAAACCTATACGTCATGTCTTCTTTTGAGCCTCTTTAATTATATGCTATTACTACATTTTTGACAGAGCTGTTGAAAGAATATGCTTACGGTAGTCAATAAAGCACATTAATTATCCTTCTAAAGCCAGGGGATTCATGGTATTTATGGATACCTAACACAAGCATGATGTTGTTCATGGTTTTTTAACGATATCTCTTATATAGGAAATATCTAGACCCTTTGGAATATTATGTTCAAATCATAAGCATCCTTTCTCCATTTTTCTCTTTAAACCTCAAGTCATATAAATACACCAGAAAAGAAATATGTAAACCAAGTTTATTGTGATATAATATTAATCATGTCTATGTGTTATGCAAATAAACACGCATGGCTCTTATTTTCAGAAGCTCAAGGATGCCCACATTCAGATTTTCCTAACTGCATTTTCATGGCGTTAAGCCATTGACTCTAACGTGACAGTCATAATATTTGTTTTTGTAGGATTCTGACATCATACTCATCTCTAAACCCCCAAAAGAGAAGAAGCGTCATTACCTGCACAAAGTGATTATTATTGAAAGTGCCGAGAAGAGACTCATTATGATGTGTGATGTGGTTACCCTGCATGGAAATTCTGCACAATTGTAGATGAAATTTGGGATAGAAAACACCAATTAGGTGTTTTCCTATAACATCACTAATTATAATGACTAATGTTAGAATTTTAGCTCCTCATTTTATTTTTTAAAGTAAATCCAATGTAATCGACAAAAATAGATAAGCAACCATTTTCAGGGGTTCCGCTGGCCACAGCCGGCTAGGTTATATTGCATTTTCCAGCCTTGTGCAGTGCCCTGAAATATATGCTCCGTGTTAATTAAAACCACATATACCAAAGGATGGAAGAAAAAGACTAGACCAATTTAATAAGGATAAAGTTAGGGGATTACATTTCAGCCTAATGATATCACATACTCCAAATCTCTTTTAAGGACTGTTTGATGCCCCAAATTAACTGGTCATTAGTGACATCAATCCCCTGCCGGCTTTAATCAAGACTCAAACTTGCAGCGCATGAAACACTAACTACTCTCCAAGGCACATAAATTACCTCGAAATTTCCCTCTTCAGGTAGAGACTGTGAAAGCCACTTAACAGTCCATTTTCTTGCTACACCCAAGAGAACAAACGGAGAGGTGTTCTGATACCCAGAAACGTACTTCAGTACCTGGCAATTACCAAGGGATTTTTTATCGACTAAATTCAGTCAATTAAATTTAACGCAGATAATTCATTTTTATATATTTAGAGATTAAACTGTGGCCAGAGTGGGTAAATACAGATTAAAAAACTCACTGATCAGGTCGTAGAGAATTCACTTCAGCTTTCAGTATCTTTCGATAGGTGGCAAGGAGAGTAATAGAGGTATCATTGTTACAGTGATGGGGGTTGTTCAGCTAGATTAACCAGAACAGTAAAGGGGCTTTCATCACAGACGTCTCATCACAGAATTTTATATAGTTTTCACAATTTTGAGCCTCTTCCTGCTTATTTATATTCACCCAAGCAGAGTTTTCATAACAGGAAATGTATGAATCTTTAAATTCCAAAGCAATTGCTATGTGTACATTTAAAAGTGTTATTTATTTATTTATTTTTGGGTCAGTCTCCCTCCTGGCATCAAAGCTCCCATCATGCATGGTTTTCCAGCTTAAGCATCGGCAGATCCCTTCTCACTCACCATCTCCCTAACTGATCATTTTTGCAAATTTCATCGAAGTGATAGGTATTGTTTTCAGCCATTTCTAGTTGTCAAGAACTACGAAGGCTCTAAGATTTTACCTTACTGCATGCGAACAAATAGGAATGCAATCTTTTTCTGGATGCTGGGAGAAGACACCAGGACTCCGTGTTTAGAGATCGAAGACTTGATTACACACAGAAAAAGAAAAAACTACCGAAGTTCAGAGTGGCCACTTGAGTTTCTTGTATTCCAATCATCACGTGGGCAATGCACGTGGGCCAGGATGGAGTCCTGTAGCGGACCACATTTCAGAAGAGTCACACGTGAGCCTTACTAGCATATAATCAAACCTGCTCTTGGTCTGGGTGGGAGGAAGAGGTCACCTCATTCTTCAGGGCTGCTCACTGTAAATAGAGCTTTTTGGAAAACGGCGTCAACCCCAGAGAAGTCACCCTCTTGCCTTCTTGGCATGCCCAGCACGATGTGGAGGAGTGTGAAGCATGCATCCAAAGGCGTCCCCGACACACGCTTCTGTGACATCCTGGCACCAGCCCGAATGGGGAGATCCTTCCAAGACTCTTGACAATCAGCATTTGCGTGGTACACAAGCATGGGGCTGCCTTCTAAATAGGGATGGCCAGCAAGTGTGCATCCGCCGTGAGAAACACATGGGAGTTTCTGTTGCTGATTTTATACAGAATGGTTCAAACTTTCTCATCTTCTATCAGGATTTCATAAATGTTGAATCTTTATATTCTCTACCTATAAGCTAGAGAACAGTATTTTTCCATAAACGTAAGACATTGCGGATCACTTATAAACCATTTATTTAAAGCGTATTTTCTGTATTTGTCAAGCAATACAGGAAAATGAAGATTTAGGGCCTGATTTAGGGGAAACTTATAAAGCTTCTGGGACCCACCGTAATGCGGACAGCCAGCCAGCAATCAGCCTGTGCAGCACTCCCAGCAAATCCTGGGCTGGGAAGCAGAGTAGATCCCGTTCGCGTGCTACCGAGAAGTGAACTTCCCAAATACATCACTGGCCTGCAGGTTCAGAGTTCATAAGTGGACTCAGCATAATTGAGAACAAAGTACATTATTTTATTAATCCAAATACTTCTTTATTAACAAAATAGTTTAAAACTTATTTTATAACTGTTATACTATTATGATTAAAATAATTACCATTAAGATATTTTAAATAGAATAAAAAAATCACAAAGATCTTTATTAAATATATATTAAAACAATTACTTAAATGATAAATATAATTAGCATTTATATGATTATTAAATTTTATTTTATTAATAAAATAATAATGTTAATGAATCAAAATTTTCTACTCTACTGAGTTTTTTAAAGTTTATTTATTTTGAGGGAGAGACAGAGAAAGGAGGAGGAGAGTGCTTGCGGGGAAGGGGCAGAGGGTGCAGGAGAGAGAGAATACAAAGCAGTTGGCGCAGAGCTCAACACTGGGCTCAGTCCCACACACGGTGAGGTCATGACCTGAGCCAAAATCAGGAGTCAGACACGTAACCAACTGAGCTACCCAGGTGCCTCTACTGAGTTTTAAATATGTTCCTTCTTGGTTAACACTCAAGCAGTCCTATGAACTTGAGATTTTAATTGAACCCATTTCTGCAGTAATTATATTCACCTATAACCTGTGGTCACACTGGTGGATATCATGACACTTCCTGGTAATTGATGCCCCAATACCCATTCTCCCCTGTACCATCCCAGATTTTATGGGGGCACCTGACTCCTAGTTAGAAATTATAATTTCTAGCCTCCGTTGAGGTTAGATGTGGCCCTATCACTAACTGTGTCCACTGGGGTGTGAGCAGAAATGTTGCCTTGGACTCGATCTTTTCCACTTTCTATTGTTTGGAATGTGAACATCTAGAGCCAACACCAGAACCTGAAGAAGCCAGCCATGAACTTGGGAACCCGAATGTCTCGAGAAGCAACATCTGGACTGTTGCTGTGGTGGGAAAAATTCTGTTTAGTTTGAGCCACTGCACTTTGAGATCCTTTTATCGAAACAATCAATTCTCCACCATAGTAATACAGGTCAATGTTATAACTAGTTGTGATTGGTATTGTCATATTGCACAATAACTGGATCATACTCTTTCTCACCTGTGCTGTGCTGAGCTAGTTAGCACCCACTATGTTGTCCGTAACCGGCACTGTCCACTTGTGAGAAGCTGGGCAGGCACCATTCGCATTGTCTCCATGTTGTTTGCAGGGAGCTGAGTCACCCCACACGAGCCTGTGCTCCCTCTAGTCTCCTCGTCCCCGTGACCGACTTCCCAATGCCTTCTCCTTGACTTCCTTATCCCTCGATCCAAAGTGCACTCCAAGTTACAAAGCCCTCTAGACTTTCTCTGAATGTCCTTCTTTTTACTAAAGGTTTTCCTTATTATTGGTGATATGATCCTACATACTCAACTGCCATCATGCAATTTTATTCTGCTTTCAGTAACCATCCTTATATATTTACCATTTTCCCTAATAGTGTTACCAACATGTTACATGCCTTTAAAAAAATTGGCATCCCTCTGATGTCACACAGACTCTTAGAAATCCCTTGAATTGTAAGTGTTATTTTATTAATAAAATAATAATTTGAGATTTTTCTCTTCTTGAGTAGAAGACAAATTTGGAGGCAAAGCAACTATAAACCAAACCATTACACCTGTGATCAGCCACAACTACACCAATTGGAGAAACACATATCCTAGATTATGATGTGCAGTAATGGACCAAGTTTGTACAAATTACTTCTTGATTCAAAAAGCATATTACTGGCCAGACCCAACTCTTTTTATTGAAATGAATTATGTTTAAAAAAAAAAGTTACATTTATGGTTACCTGGGTGACTCAGTTGGCTAAGCCTTTGACTCTTTCTTTTTTTTTTTTATCTTTAAGCTTTATTTTTTTTCATTTTCTTTTTTTTCCATAATATTTTATTGTCAACTTGTTTTCCATACAACACCCAGTGCTCTTCCCCATAAGTGCCCTCCACCATCACCACCACCTCTTTTCCCCCCTCCCCCTTCCCCTTCAACTCTCAGTTCATTTTCAGTATTCAATAGTCTCTCAAGTTTTACATCCCTCTCTCTCCCCAACTCTC